>JARHVA010000583.1:2682500-3882500 GCA_037957365.1 Torreya grandis
AAAAACTATTATTTTACTTGAGTAAAATTCAATTGTTGTATCATATAGGATATTGAAACATATATAATATTATTTTAGGGATTTCATATGACAAATATGATGCATGTGTCAATGAATGGATACTGTTTAGAATTTTATGCAAATGATATAATTTTTCCCAATATTAAGTGCAATGGACATCATTTCAATTCTAGTTTCAGTGGAAATTAAATTGCAAGTGAAGTTATCCATAATTTTCCATTGATTAAATCATTACAATGTCTTTATCAATGTAAGTCACTTGTAGAGCTAATGACATGGCATTCTAATAACTGAATTAGTGATGGGTTGATGCATGTATCAAGTGATTTACAAGCTAGGAAGTATATTGAGTATAATTGTGCCAACAAATTCAAATACAAGTAAATAATAAAGAGGAATAGATGAAAAAATAATATAACAAAAGTAATACTAACATTTTGAATGTTTTATCAAGCAAAATCATCCCCTCCCACACTATCAAATCCATAATTGACGATGTCTAAAGCATTATTTCCACTTTTGAGGAGTTTTCTATTGCCCATATCTGCTATGAGGGCAACATGAACACCAACTACCTAGCCAACTATGGGGTTGGAAGTGAAATAATGGCCACATGGGATAATGTCAACTCAATTTTGACCCATGTTTTAAAAACAATTACCAATGATGTCACAGACAAGCCTTAAACACACATCGAACAGCTTGCACATGGGAATTTCATCTCATGGCATGTATAAGTCCTACCTTCACAATTTTATAATTGGTGAATCAAGGATTCTAGATCCTACACCCTCCACATTAATTATAGCCTTTAAGTTTGACCATTGAAACTTTTTTACAAAATTTTCCATCACAAGACTCCGAATAGGAGAAGTAGCATTAAATTTAAAATGGGTGGTGACTATGATCATATGGAACTGATGTTGTGCATTGAGGTACAGGGGAATAATAAAGTATGGAGGAAGCTGGGCAAAGAAGGCCTAATAGAATTTATGATAAGGAAAAAAGGCCATGATTAGGTTCTTTCTAGGGAGTTTATTCTCACCTAGAATAAATGAACTATGAGGTTGAGGGGAGTGAAAATAATTGTCTGAGAAAGTATCAACAAATCTACAAAGATGCCATACAAAAGAATGAAGGCATATAAAGATAAAAGTCATAAGTTGGAGTTAATGCATAACTTTTTTAAGATAGATGCAATGCTTAAGACCAATAAAAATGGTTTTCTCAGGCAAGACCTTCCTCATATATGGCCAGAGGTATGTTTACAAATCATGAAATACTTGACTTTAGAAGGGAAATATATTTTTACACCACTTTTTACTTAATCTTTTTTGAGGTCATATAATCAGCTTGTCATACTACCTCCTTAAATCCCCCAAAGCCGCTACCTTTTCTTTCCAAAAGTTAGTGAAAAAAAATATATTATACATCATGGCCTCATCTTCCTATTAATCTAAAAAGGTGAAACAATGTGCAAGAAATCCTTTCCCTTGGTTGAAGATTCTTTGACAGAAGACTCTTTTATAGAAGACACCCCTCTTGAGAATACCCTAGCTGACAACCCTTATGAGGAAGATTATTGACTACCAAAAAATGAGGAAGGATCTATAGCCCAACCCTCCTAAAATCCCCCTCTTCCTTTGACAGATCAACCCCCCCCCCCAAATGGCCTTTTGTGTTACCCTAAGCCTCTTTAAGCAAGAAATCAATAACCATGACCATTTCATCAAAAGGAGTGGTCAATTATAAAATTAGGGACTTCAGAAGGAAAGTTGGTATTTTATTAGAGAAATTAGAAGGCATAGGATTTCTCATTTCATCCCTTATAAAATATTAGAATGAACTAAATGGGGAAATAATCAAGCTCAAACAAGAGTTGGATAGGGAAAATATGAGTACGTCATTCAGTTAGAAAAAGAGGGGAAGAGTGGAGTGGGCAAGGATCTCTATGAAGGCATCCAACCTTCCCCAAAGGCAAAAAGAAGAATTACAATCCCTCAATCAAAGGTAAAATAAACCATTTTGGAGGTCCCTTCTAAATGTACCCAAGATATAACTAATCAGAATTTACTATTGGAGAAGAACAAGGACAATACATTGGTTGTTTCAAAGGAGAAATCCACCTCAAAATAGGTCTCATGTTATTTTTGGGGTACCTTATATTTGTAGTTTTATCTTTTATACTTTCTTGATGGTTGTTATTAGTTAGTTTTTGTTTTTGATCTTTTGCTTGGCTACCCATGGGGATTTTTTTTTCACTTTATGTCTTATTTTATATGAACTTTTGGTTGTTGGACCCCCTATAAAACCAATTTTACTTTACCTATCAAATAAAAATAAATCAATACTAACATAATATTCAAGTTAAAATTGGAATAGGAGAAATTTTGTAATCCATATTACACAGTACACAATATGTCATTTGGAAAATCATGATGAAAAAAAATCAAGCACAATAAACTTCTTATTTATTATATTAACATAACCATTTTAAAATATAATAATGTACTTCTTAATTTTGCTTTACCCTAATACATGTGTGAGTATTTGTGGGCAAGTCAATAAGAAACCATCAAAATGATGTTATAATAACATGGGTATCAAAACCATGGGATATATAAAACATGGGATAAAACTACCCAAAAACACACCCATAAGGTCCCAACATTAAAATCATGTAGAGTGTTAAACATGAAAAGTATATTACACATTTCTAGTAAAGGAGTGTCAAAATAGGTCTTATAATGGATGGGTTTAATCCATATTCTAACATGTTAAAATATTATTCAATTGGGGTTACTGTATTGATAAACGATAAAATTGTTTCATAAGTTATGTTATGAAAAGAACATCAACTTCTATCACTACTAACTACTTGAAAATAATCAAGGGAAAAATAATGGATGTTTACCTTGAACCTATTTTAGATGAGTTATAGACTTTGTGTAATGGGGTACATATGTATGATGTTTCAAGACCACATGATAACAAATTATTAAAATGGTATGAAACTCTTTTTTAGACAATCCATGATTATCTAGGCCTATTAGTTTATTAGATTTTGACTACAAAGGGAGAGCACATGTGCCCAGGGTGGGGGGATGAACTATGTTCATGGCATTCCCATGATTTTATAAAAAAAATTATAAATGAAAAAAAGAGAATAGAACATGAGTATCATAACATTAAAAAAGTGAAGTTATATGGTTAAATGGAAATGAGAGAACTGCCAAGGTCAATGTATCATAAAGATTGGTTGTAGCATTATAAGTATGCTTGTGATGTAGTGAATATTATTTTACAAAAAAATTAATAGATATCAAATTGGGAAAATAAAGGTTTAGGTTGGATACACATAGACGTAATTCCTAAGGGAATAAAAATATTCTCTATATTATATAGTTTTCAATGCTGAAAATATTTTCTAGTAGGCCATCTTCTTGACATGATGCATATAATTAATGTTATTGTATCAGTGTGGCTGAATATTGCAATGAAATATAAAGATGGATTAGAATCATATAAATTCCTCAAAGTTTCCAAAAATAAGAAAAAAATTGGCCCAAGAATAGTGGAACATATGAAAAGGCTCCATGGATTTTATATAACCTCATGTTGTAAAATTCATCAATGTCATGCACAAAATACACCCACCTCAACATTATGGGTCATCCCTCAAGATATATTTCAATACTAATGGACATGTTTTAGGATTGAAAACACATGACTTGAATAAAATTTTTAATGTATGTTGAAAATAATTTTAATTAATGTAAAATAAATTATATAGATGTTTATCACTTTCAATTTATAGCATTTTATAATAAATGTTTTTGATGTAATAACATATAATTTATCTTAGTTTAAGGGGAGATAATGTGCTTCCACATGATCCTAGAAAGTCCATTCTGAGACTCAAAATTCTGAAGATGGTTATCAAAAAATGAGATATATGATGGAAGAGATGAGAAATGAGATTACAGACATTGTTTGTATTTTTGAAAAGCAATTGATAACTTCATTTTTCAAATCCATGTTAATTTACTAGCACACTTAATTGATGATATTGAGATGGTAGGTGTTGTGAACACTCTCTATATATATTGGATTGAGAGGTACATGAAGACAATGAATAGGTTTCTCAAGTAGTTAGCCTTTCTAGAGGGTTCCATTGTAAAGGGTTATACTATTCAATAAATGTTATTTTATGTGACTGTGTATTTTTAAAAGGAAGTCTCTTGAAATACCTCACATATGTGACGTTGTAAATTTGGAGGAGACATTACAATAAAAAGGTAAGGGAATAATATTGAGTAAGTATATTATATTAATATTGTTATATTTAAACAAGTAATTTGTATAGACCTTACTTTTAATAACTTGTATTAATGTGAGTATTCAAGTAGAGTAATATGCCATAAATAAGTTTGTACTCTTTAATGTACCTAAAATGAACAACGAGATTGATAATTACAAGAAAAATAATAGGATCATGATAGGGCTAGATGTGATTATAGAAGATCATATCCTTCTAAATGTTATGCCCTTATCATGTAGCATGTTTTGGGATATGTATAGCTGACTTGTGGCTAGCATAACCTTTAATTAAGTCACATGATCATCTATTTAGCTTAATATTGGTGGTATGGTTGACCTAAGGTGTTTACATAACATATTTATGGTATATATAGGAGGTAGGGATTAGTATTTGATCATCATTTTGTGAGTTTTATTCTTATTTTAAGGTTATGGAGGTTTCCCCTCAAAGTGTCTTGTCATTATTCATAAATTCTACTTTATTTCAGTCATATTGTCATCTATTACTATTATTATACTTTATTTTTGAGGTAATTTAATTATAAAAAAACCTTTTCACCAAGACTTATGTACTGAATTGGATGCACTAAATTTTAGAAGATCTTGATGGAAAAATCCTTACAAGCATGTCTAAGGATGTTTTAAACATTGTGTGAGTATGTGAATTTTGAGTAAGACTCTCAAATATTTTATAAATTAATGATCTTGTTTTACTTATAATTCAATTTTTACTTATAATAATAATGCAATGTATGTGGATGGTAAATATTTTTGGATTGAGATAAATGAAACAAAAAACTTATGATTTTAGCATAGTAATTATATTTGACTAAGAAATTAAAGCAAGTATATGTAATGAAAAAATGGTTCAAGGGCAACTAGAATATGTCAAAAAGATTCAAGAATTAATGAGTGCATATTTTAGAACTTTTCAAACCATAATTTATTGATGAAAATGGTACCCTTCCATTGAAAACATATATATTAGGCCTGATAAACATAGTCATATTTATGTGGTAGACTTGTCAAAGGAGTTGTTAGAGTGTAATGAGCCTTATGTTTTCCTGCAACATTTTCATCAAGTATATTTGTTATTTTTTTCATGCCTAAAAATATTAATTAAATTACTAACACTTCCCCATTATTATATATTTAGAAAAATGTCTCCTATTTAGATTTTAGGATTCATGGTTAAAATTTTATAATACATATTGACCCAAGGTCAAGACACATCTTCCCAGAAGGATCTGGATAGAATGTATAAGAATATGAATATTTTTTGAAAGAATAATATGTTGTTGAAGAAGAAGACATTTTCCAGGATCAATATGTTCCACAAATTGAATATGTTCAATAAAATAAAGGAGTTTCATAAGATGAAGATGTTCCAGAAGATTAAGATGAAAATTTTGAGCTATAAGTGATCTTAAAAATAGATGTCAATGATCAATAAATAGATGAATGGGCACAAAATAAACTTAAGGCTACTCAAATATTTTTTGAAAATAATGTAAGTGTGTCAAATGATACACTAGATTATATTGAAAATGATCAAAATTAAGATTCATAAAATTTTATTAGAATAATGATAACATGTGGCCCAATTTCATGTTATAAAAAGATTTAAGGCAATGTAATGAAATAAAAGTTTTTCTATTTAATAATATTTTTTGTGTCAATTGTAATTTTTATTTTTGCATTGATCGTAACTTAATTTCAATGTGAGATGCAATTGAAAACTATTGCATTTTTTACTTTTTAAAGAATATTGCATGGATATACTAAATATTAATAGACATCTTAGTTTATTTTTTTGTTACATATAATTAATAAATATTTAGGGTAACATGCCATGAAATATCAATTCAGTACTCATCACTTTATTTTTATGATGTGGATGGTATCATGAAATTTATTAAACTTAAAAATAAATTAAAAATATTTTTAAATAACGTAATGTGATGTGAGGCTTGTTTTTCCATAATTGATTGCCTCATCTAGTCAATAACTTGATTGGTTCCATGGGGGATGTAATTATGGAAAATCAAGCCCCCTAAACCTAATTTTGATAACCTAATGTGATTTGGGGATCATTTATCCCTAACTAAGTGCCCCATTAAACCAATCAATTGATTAATTGCACAAAGGATGTAATTAGGAAAAAAAAAGACCCATAAACCTAATTTTTATAACATAATGTGATTTAAACTCAATTTTTAATAACTGAGTGCCCAATTTATCTAACGAATCTATCATTTGATTATTCGGATAGGGGAAGAAACATTATTAGATGTATGGGGTTAAAAAGAACCTTCCATGAAATCCCACAAATAATGAAGTTGTCTATTTTTTATAATATAAATATCCTATAATTATGGAATCATCTTGTAAAAAAATATTTACTTTGACATGATGATGTCATAATTATAAATTATTTACATTAGATAAATGATAAAACTTTTTTATTTCATGGATTTATTATAAGGCTCATTTTCACCCCATATTTCCCATAATGATTATGAAAAATTGAGCCCTTTAAACATACTTATGACAAGCTAGTGTGAGTTGGGGCTTGATTTTCTCTAATTTATCACCCCATTAAACCAATAACTCCATTGGTTGCATGCAAGATGAAATTATGGTAAGTTAGGCCCCATGTTAAACCAAACTATGACAACCTAATAATATGGGGCTTAATTTTCCCTATTTGAGTTCTCAATTAAACTAACTAATTGATTGGATGTATGGGGGATACAATTAGGGTAATTAATCCCCATAAACCTAATTGTGATAACCTAATGAGATTTGGGGCTCTATTTTCCATAATTAAGTGCCCCATTCAAGCAATCACTCTATATGTTGGATGAGGGACATAAGTAGACAAAATAGAGACCCCTAAACATAATTGTGATACTTAGTGTTATTGGGGACTTTATTTTCCTCAATTGAGTTCCCCATTCATCCAATCACTCTATTGGTTACATGTGAGATGTAAATACAAAAAATAGAGCCCCTAAACCTAATTATGAAAATATAATGTGATTTGAGGCTTGATTTTTACTAATTGAGTGCCCCATTAAAATACTCAATTAGTTGTATGAGGGACTAAATTAAGGAAAATTAAGCCCCATGTACCTAACTACAATAGCCTAATCTGATTTGGGGATCAATTTTACATAGTTTATTACCTATTGAACCAATCACTTTATTAGTTACATGGGGGATGTAGCTATGCAAAAAATTTCTCTCTAAATGTAATTGCAATAACTTGAGTGATTTAAGACTCAATTTTACCTAATTATGTGTTTGATTCATCTAATCACTATATTGGTTGGATGGAAGACATAATTATGGAAAATTGAGCCCCCTAAACCTATTTTAACAACCTAATATTTTTTTAGATTTTATTTTCCCTAATTGAGTGACCTATTCAACTAATTACTTAATTGATTAGATGGGGGGATGTAATTAGGGAAAACCAAACCCCTTAAACCTAATTTTAACATCCTAGTGTGCTTTTGGGCTCAATTATCCATAATTGAATGGTTTATTCAACTAATCACTCAATTATATGTGTGGGGGATGTAATTTGTGCAAATTGAGCTTCATAAACCTAATTGTGATAAATTTATGTAATTTTAGGCTCAATTTTGCCTAATTTGGTGCTCCATTCAACTAATCAATTGATTGGTTGTGTGGGCAACATAATTATGGAAAATTACCCCCATAAACCTAATTGCAATAACCAAACATGATTTGGGTCTTATGTTTTCCTATTTAAGTGCTCCATTAAACCAATAAGTCAATTGGTTTCATGGTAAAAATAATTAGGTAAACTTGAGCCCCAAAAACCTATTGTTATTTTATCTCGATATTCCCTAATTTTATTCCCCGTATAATTAATTAAATGATTAGTTGTATGGGAGAAATAATTACGGAATATCATTACCTTAGACATAATTGTGGCATGATTTTGGTCTTAAGTTTACCTCTTTTAGTGCCCCATTCAAATAATTACTTGATGGTTTCATAGGGTGCACAATTAGGGAAAATTGAGACCCATAAACCTAATTGCAATAACCTAGTGTGATTTAGGGATCAATATTCCCTAATTTGATTCTAACTCTATTAATCACTAAATTGGTTGAATGGGGGATATATTATGGAATATTTAGATCCATAAACCTAATTTTGAGAACTTAATTTTGATTTGGGGCTCAATTTAACTGAATTGAGTGCCTCGTTAAACCAATCAATTGATTTTTTTATGGAAGATGAAATTTTGGAAAATTGAGCACCCTAAACTTAGTTTCAACTACCTAAAGTGATTTGGAGCTAAATTTTATCTAATTGAGTTCCACATTCATCAAATCACTTGTTGGTTACATACTAGACATAAATAGGGTAAGTCAATCCCATTAAACATAATTATGAAAATAAATACTAGATATTTGCCTAGGTTAGTACAACATAGTTTAGTGTTGTATTGATCTATTAGTTAGTCATAGTCTAATATTATAAGTTTTTAAGTGTGTGTACATGAGTCATGATAAAAATTCACCTCTATATTAGGATATAATTTTGAGAATAGGATATATATTGGTTGAATCCTCATTTTCATGAGTTCAATTTTATATAAGTATCTATATGATTTGAATAAAATTGATTAATTAAGTGTTAGTTTATAAATATCAAATTTATTCTTATTCACATGTGTAATTAATTTTATAGTCTTTGAAAAAAATGGTATTAAAGGAGGTTAGAATAGGATATTTTAGATCCTATGAGAGATAAAAGAGAGTCTATAATTTTTTATTTTTACCAAGGGGAAATTCCATTATGTAATTACCCCAATTAATATAAGATTTGTGTGTTAATTGGTATGTGTTTACACTATAATTAATTAAAGTAAACAATTAAATCTAATTGGAAATGTAAACTATTTAAATATGATCTATGAAGTTAAATGATACAGAATATACAAAAGTTTTAAATTGATACAAAAAGAAACTAGGGATAGGGTTAGAGAATTATACATGAAAATTGATTTATTTCAAACTTTGTTATATTTTGGTTGACTGTAACTATTTGTAAGAACCTAAAAAAATAGATGAGTTAGAAAATAGAGATATATTGTATACCTATATAAGGTTGAAGAAGGCAGACAAGTTTGTATTGCATCATTATCTAACACTAAAACTTTGTCCAAATAGATTGTGCGTTAGATCTAAAAATTTGGGCTTGTTCACCCCTATTTGCAGGTGAACTATTTTCAAGTGGAGATTAATTTGATGCATGGAATACCTATAATGTTTATACCCTAATCTAACACAAACACATAATAGAGATCAAATATAAAAGGTATAAAATGGGGAAGCAGGATATGGTTGAGTTGTCCTTAGAAAACCCCTTATTGAATGAGTGTTGTTTGCATAGTCCAAGTGGACCTCAAGATGTTGTATCTCTCCCTTTAGTGAAGATCATGTGAATGAAACTAGAAATATTTTACTATAATGATTGAAAGACTTTTCCCTTAACCTATAATAAAATAATGATAGGCTTGTCTAGGGACTGTAGCATTGCATAAATTTTGCAATAACAGTCTTTACTCAAAGATAGATGTTTTTTGTTAGTGAGAGCTAGTAAGATAACCATGGGTTTCAAGTGTGATATTTGATGTGATTTTATATGTGAATATTTTAAATGTTTTTGATAATAAACATATTTGTTTTTATAGGAGAGTCATTTTGAATCATGTCATTTTGAAAAGATAACTATTAGAGCACTATGGACAAGGGAACACTATAAGACAAGGACACAATGCATCTCTATTTGATAGTGAGATTTTTTTTGAAATGGATATAAGATTTTAAAACCAAAGTGAAAATGAAGTATATGTTTAATAGGGGTGAATAGGGATAAAATAATGAATTTTTGGAGATATGCACAATATTTTTGAGAGTTTGAAGGATTTCTTAGATATTTTGAGTATCAGAATGGCAGATTAACCAAGGTGGGTAAAGGTATCAAGGATAAGCATTTTCAAATATTTATTAATTAAATTTCAGTTTTTAAATTACCCTCCCCCCTAATTTTATTCTAGTGATTCATAAAATTACTATAGTAAAGGAAATGTGATACCTAAGTGTGTATAAAATCTTTGTCTTTGCCATGGAGATGTGCATGCCCACTTTTTTAGGTATGTGGAGAAGTGTTGAACATGTGGTGAATTGAAAGTGATCACATCTCAATTTGAATAATTAGTGATGATTTTGGAGTTATAAATATTATATTCTCTAACCCTCTTAGATTAATTTTTAATTATTTTGAAGAGGTGGGAACCAAAAAAGTTGTTCACTAAAATGAAACCAAGATGTGGAGCATCACTAATCTCAATTATGGCTCAGTTATTGAAATGAAAACTAGAGATGGGAACTAATACATCGCTCACTATATTAAAAATAAGATATGAAGTGTCACTAATCTCAAACATGGTCCACTTGTAAAATATGAATCACATTGCTTCAAAAATATCTAGATTTGAACTATAAGTTATTGAAACTTTGATTTATTGAAAAAGAGAAATCATAATTTTATGAAGTGGTAGCTTGGACATCAATGCATATCATGCCCCATGTATTATATAGAGTGATGATTTTATCTTGTTAAATCTATTTTAATACTATAACTCTAATTTCACAATTGTGTATGTGCTCAAGTAGATATAATAATAGAGTGCACAAGCAAGTCAAATGCCCCCAAAATATGAAAATTTCAATTTTTCATATTTCAAATTGTCAAGTCTAAAATGCATTTCTTGTGAAAACTTGTAGATAATCCTATCATGATGCCCCTATTTTGAGATGAGTTAAATTTTTTAAAAATGATTTGTCTCAAAATAAAAAGTGAGAGCATTTGTTAAATATGTAATCAAATAATAACATAAATATTTTAATTATATTATAATATGAAAAATTGAAGCATATATAAAGTTTAGATATTGTATTGCATTATCATAATTGAATATAACATTGAAGTAGTGTATGAGGTATGTACAAAACTTATAAATTTTGTATATGTATTATAGGCATGCTATTGAATAAATTAAGCATTTGAAGCACATATTTAGTATGTGCATGTTATGCATCATAGAACCATAAATGTATGTAATTATATAATTAGTAGTGCATGATAGGCATCATGGAACCAAATTAGAAAATAACAAACATGTAAGTAAAGTCACACAATGTCACTTAATAAGGCATAGATTCCACATACAAGGGACATGTAATATGTCGCATGGCATTAGAAAGCATGTATAAATTTAACACATAAGGCCTAATGGTTGAGTACAAGGGACATGTGAATGTCACACAAACATAGAATGTGAAGGTCCATACACACAAGGTATGATGATGTCATATAAGAAATATGGTGTATGTTGAACATACCCAAGGCCAAGTGCTGCATACAAGAAATGAACAAATTGAAGTACATAATGTAAGGAAATAAGTATTTGAAATAAACATAGATAAATTGAAAGTAACATATTTTGATCATATTTATTTATGTTCATGTTAGTGAATATCATATCTATCATGATACATATATAATAAGAGTGAAAAAGAGACACATGTTTTAATTGTAACACAATCATGGAAAGAGAGGTTTTGGATAAATAAAAATTGTAAGATTGTTTGTATAAAATAATGAGATTACCTAAACTAAGTGAAGGTTTTTGGGTAGAAGGCTATCCCAACATTGAAACCATGGAAAAATATGCCTTAAGCTTGAAATTTGAATGATAGCTAAGTATATTCTTTTTTTAGTGATGAAAACCTATTAAAAACTATTCATGTGATTATGTTGAAGTTGAATTAAGAGATGTAAAATACATAGCTACATGAATGTGGTAGATGAGAAGGATGTAGTGCAATATTGTCTGACTAGCATGTCTCTATTATGATTGATTGTATGTAAACAAATTTGAGTATGACAAGTTTTTTCGTGTATTAATAACTTTTTTATATATAAACATGTTATGTTGCACACTTAGATACCTTATGAGAGTCATTATATATTGAAAATGGAATGAAATATGCTCTGTATTGAACATAAAGATAAATGGCATATGAAAATATGTAAATCATTAACATGATAGTATGCCTATAGGTCCAAGTTTTTTTTTTGTAAATATTTTTATTTTTTGTACTTTTTAGCATATATGAATATTTTTTTACTTTTTATAACATATGAATGTTTTTTTATTTTTCCATATTTATAAAATTAAATGATACATAAGTGAAATTTGAAAAAGCTTTGAAAGACATAGTAAGCAAAAAAGTTCTGAAATGGAAGAAGGAGAGGGGTATTTTAACAACTCTCAAAAAAGTGGTGAAGTAAATTAAGATAAGGATGAATGTAAGTAAAGTATCCCTAAAATTAAAATAGAGCTAGGGGATAGAATAATAATTAGAGTATGTGTAGAGGAATAAGCAATAAAAGTGAGGATCAAATAATATATGTACAAGTAGGTACTAGGCGAAAAGCACTAATCAATATCCTTGGTCTAACCATGGGTCCAAACAATTATCTCATCAATAAGATGTTCATATGTGTATCAAAATATTTTTTAGGATGTAACAAGCTCTTGTGCAAAATAATATGTTCCAAATGTAGAAGTTTTTAAATTTGAAGAAGAAGCATGTGTTATAAAATAATAGTTTGAATTTAAAGAAGATCTATGTGATGTAATATAACCCTATTAATCACTACCCATATCTATCTAAAATTTTATCCTTGTGTATGGGATTACATAATGTAAAATCATGTACATGTGTATGATCCTTTTGCATAGGCTATGCTACTATGTTAGATAAAAACCTTGTATTATGTGTTATTTTATGCTTAGAAGTAGTTATCTTTTTATTTATATCCAAATCATCATGCTCATATGTAATAATATTATGTTATAGAATAGATGGAAAAGATTTAATATATTCATGCTCATAACTAGTTGCATAAATTGAAATATGATCATGCTCATAAGTAGGTATAAAAACTAATTTTGAAATATGTTTCTTTGAATGTAAATCATGATATTCAATAGTTGTATGAACTAATTCATTGCCAATTTTCTCAATAACCATGTCAACCAACTCTTATGGAGTAGGAGTAGGTACCAATGGTTTCATAAGATATTCATAGTGAATGCCTAAAATTTTAACCGCTTGATTATCGTGAATATACTTTAGACACTTATGAATTGTATAAGGAACTGCTTTGATTTATTATAACTAAGGTCTCCATAATAACATATCAAATACACATGTGATTAGTAATATGATAGGTCCCACTTGTAGAGGAAATAATATATGTCTAAGATTATCTTGTGTATGACCATAAAATGCTTTCATAACTCTATATGTATGTTATACATCTTATTCTTTATAACCAAGAGAATGTAAAAGTGTTATGGTGCAAACATTTTCAATGTATCCATTATCTATCATGAAACTATGGATTGGTTATACACTGACATGTGCTGTAATTAATAATGAATTTTTATCATAATCATCATCAAAAAAATTAGAATCATCAAATGTAATATATGGACATGATGTTATATTTCTTGTAACTAAACCAATGATACTATCAAGTGGATGTCCATATGATTATGGAGGAGGATGATCATTATATGGATAATGTAGTTTATAATTTTGATTATTATCTTGTGCTTCATGATTTTTAAATGGATATCTATACCTTTGTATATTTACATTATCATTTGCATGCAACCTAGCCTCTTCAATAGGTATACCAATGTCAATAGTATTCTGAACAATGAGGTCTTACAGTTCATGCTTGAGCTTCATACATCTATTAGTGGAATGAATAACACTTATATGATAATCAAAAAAAGAATTCCCATAAAAAATTATAGATTGAGGTCTAGATGGATCTATTTTGAATGGTGGAGGAATTGTTAACATGACATTTAGGAAACTTTTGTAGTAACACATGAGGAGGTGAATGTGTCCTTGAGAATTGTCATTTTGGTGGATATTTTAGTTTAAGCTTAGGTGGTGGTTGTGATATAACATTTAATATAATTCTAGACTCATTTTTTATATCATTAGTTTTAATCTTATAATTAGGATTGCCTTGAAAATTGATTGTTGAAGTAGAAAGAACATTGGAGATATACTTGAGCTTATTTAAAGTAATCAATTTGACCTCGTGCTCTTTAAATGTATGGCATATTTCATCAAAATATTTAAAATTATCAAACATTATAGATGATTGAAGAGGAGTAAGCAATATTTGAGTAAAAATACCTTGAATCTTATGTATCTCATTTGGACCTTATTTGATCTTTGAAATTTGAGCATAGGATAATTTGTCACCAATATTGATAGAAAAATGTGCCAAATTTTGTTTTTAAAAAGGGTTAAAAATTATAATTGATAGAAGAAGAGTATCATAGAACCATTTTAGAGCAAAGGTATGTAGAAAGAGCTTAGTTAACAATATGTCATTACCCACATAATCTAGACAAGTTGCATAAAAGGCACACAACTGTTATTCAGGATCACCTTTGCCTTCATAAAGAGGATGTTTAAGATCGATAAAAAAGTAATAATCCATTCCCCTAAGTTTATCTACCATACTTATAAAATTACCCATCTGATTAACTTGGTTAAATCACATAATTTGATTACCAAGATCCACTAGTTAGCAAATATTAGGAAGGATGAACAAATAAGAAATATAATCCCTTATGGATTATTATCAAATCACTCCACCATAATACCCAAATTACTTAAGAAAGGAAGGAAATTTTTCTAACATAGATCAAGAATCAACCTAAAATATTATGAACATATTAAGCACATAAAGTCTCCCAACAGTATATTTGAGCCTTATGGTAAGGTTCTTTAGACTTACTACCTTAATTAGAGTGGTGGAATAGTAGTCAAGGTAAAGAGGTTAAGAGTATCTTATTTTCTCTTCAAGGTTTCAATAACTCTCTCAACTCAGATTAAATTATCCTTATATTATTAGTGAATTTAGGATTAATAGGTAATCTTTTGATAATGAGATAAGAGAACCTATAAAATAGATTGAGTACACCTGCCACTTCTAACCAAAATGAGAATGATATAGCTTGATAAATTTACCATTTCATAAATATAAAACTAGTCCTCGAGCACACATTCATAGTATGTAAGTCATCACACAAGGGACCTCTTGGTCTTTTCAATATCAAGACTACAAGAGATGGGCAATCAAGACAAATTATGACAAGGATTGGGACTTTCTTATATATTTCCACATTCATATTAATTCAAAACACATATAATTTTACATGTCTAAAAATATTCCTTTTTTATAACAAGGAACCATACCAAAATGATACCTTTACAATTTAAAAGAACCTCTTGAAAAAATTATAATATAAAATAGTGTAGTTTATTTAACAAATCAAACACAATACAACCCGTACTTAGAATGTAAAAGGTAAATATTAGATGATTCTGCACTTTACCACTCCAACGAGTGCCCAATAGTTATAAATGAAGAAAAGATCAATTCATGCATACTTTTCAAACAAAGTTAAGCAACCAAGAATCATACTCTTTTTTCCCTTACTAATTATTTTACCTCTAAACCTACACCCAACATGTCAATATAAAGGAGGTCAACACAATGCTGAGCAAGTCATCCCAATCCAAAAAAAAATAGTCTCTTCTCCTAATTGTGTCATGGTAATTTAAAAGTTTACAATGTTAAGCATAAATTCCAATAGAGATAAAACTTAGTCATAACTAAAGGAAATATATTTACATAATTATCAACTCAATTTTTTACAAACTATCAACCACTAAGAGTGTGGACAACATTAACATAATGTATTAAAATAATCATACATAGCTACCACTTTATTCAAGAGTTCTAAGAAAACCAAATATCATATGACTAAAATTAACTATTAACCCAAACTAGATAAACAACTTAATGGAAGAGCTTATTAGACAATTTCAAATAATAGAAAAGAAGTCTCATAAACAAGGGTATTCATTAATTACAACTTGAAAGTAGTTGTCAAGGTGGATGTACAACATCCCTCTTATCAAATTGATCAAATTTCATTCCCTTACATGTATTAAAAAAAAGAAGACATGTATATAAATAAAAATATGGAGGCATCTAAATATCCATCTAAACACTCCAATCATCCTAGAATGTACTTGACCCAAGTAAAATGTTTAAACTATAAAATCAAATTGTCTATTGAAACCAAGCAACAGTTTATAGACACACTAAATTTTTATTTTCTCTCGATTCTCAATGGATCCAAACAAAATTATACTCATTGGAAAGCTAATGATGCACAGAATAAAACCTAGAAAATTTTTAGCTAGGTTTCAATACAATAATGATCAGCAATCACAATTCTATCCAAGTATAAATTAATTGACATGAATGAATAACATTTTGAAATATTCTAAATCACCTAAATAGGGTTTGGAATTAAAAGGAAATTAATTCAATGGGCCTTATTCTAATAGAGCACACAACATAATTTAAATATTTCATAAAAATACCACTCATAGGCTTTCATAAAAATTGCCAACAACATTTTAAACTTCTAGCAAAACCCACAAACGTAATTCAGCTAAAACCCTTAAGTCTTGCGTGCATTATATAATTCTTTAGAAATAAAATATTGATACTAAGTTCAGGAAGTTGACATTAATAATTTTTCATCCACTAATACTTTTGGCTTTCTTTAATATACTAGCCAACTAAAATAAACTCCTTAATAAATATTCCATAATGACATCCATAAATGACTTGTGGCTCTACGTGGGAGCTATATAACAATTCAATAATGAAACAACATTGATCTATTACCATTTAATTCTATTGAATTCAAACCCAATCAATTTTTGTATCAAAATCACATAATTCTAATGCATACATAGGCTATTAATACACTTAACCAGCTTAGTAAAAAAATGGAAATGTCACCAAAGAGAGTCCTAGAACTTATCCTTATAACAATGGAGCAAGCATAGACAATCAAAACTCAAACAAGGAGGTAGAGAGTAATAGAACATTTAATCGACCTCATTACTCTAGAATCCAAACATGATAAAAAATAGCAAATATAATAGGCCTAGTCATGGTGCCAATAACATAGAAATCATTTATAACCAGTAAGGTATATCCTTGCATAACCCAGGTCAACTATGAATGCAATAAAAAAAAACTCAATGCATTCCAATCATTACAAGCATTCCATTTTAAATTATAACAGTTCATCATAACTACTTACAAGATCATATAACAAAAAAAAAAACATTTTTTCTAAGTTTTCATCTTATTTCTTCCATACTCTTATTTTAAACAATGATAAATTGCCTCCACCAGGTCATAATAGAAAGTGTAGTCTATAAATTAAGAAAGCAAGAACACTCCATTCAACATATTATCATTATGTACAGCCATTAAAGGCTTTAAAAATTTATAAAACTTCAATTCTTAAATTTTATAAGCAACTTTACACTTTTATACAAACAATATGGAAGCACTTCTCAAACACTAAGACTCGTGAACACAAACCGAAGCCCAAAATCAGCCAAGAATCCAAACAAAGAGATCATGCTATTAATTTTATGCCTAAATCAATAGAGAAGGGTTTATTCAGGCTATCAAAATAGAATCTCATGTAATATTCAATAATCAACCCAATTGCACCACACCAAGGTACAATAAAAATTTAAAACCAGCAATCTCATAAGCAAATAAATGAGCCACAAAATACAAGTGAATTGATTTAGCCCCAAATGGATGCCATCAATCCTCCTAATAATCATTCAATCATATGTCACCCTATTTAGGGAAAAGGGGAGTTAAAATTCAATAATAGGATGAATCATTCACAAACCCCAATGTTACACATACAACTAGGGGTTTTGTTAAAGTTCCTCTCAAATTAAGATAAAGGTATGCCATTTATAAAACACATGTTAAAACTTGTAATTTCACCAACAAATTTATTAAGCCCTATTTTACAAATTAAACCCAAATATACTTATATTATTAGGGAAAAGACTCATGTATTCATACCCATTTATGCATACATGGGCCTTTACCCAAAAACTACCTATATCAATTAAGATGTCAAAATATCTATGCAGGAAAGGGTGACTTGCCTAGTTCATAGTCCAACTTTGGCTTAAAATTATAACTCACCTAGGAGGAAAATAATGGCCACCCTCTCATCATCTCATTTTGACTGGTAATGCAAATCATACCTAGTTTCTAAGCAAAGCCCCAAATTTCCAAAACCCTTCGCATAAAGTGTTGTCAAATCTAGTCCAATGCTACCTCTTGCTAAAGTTTCTTTTATATAGCATTTTCCTTACATTTTCATGCATTCACGGCCCTCCAACAAGCTGACATGACTCCATATGCCTCATCTATGCCCAATGACATCCTAGTATCTCCTCCAAGCCCTAGGTCAACTATGGGTAATGAAAGATAAAAGAAATAATAGTATTTCCACATTTTTGACTTTACAAAAAATCTATTCCCAATAATATCAAAAATTGACTCTTGTCTTTAAAAAATAGATTTTAATTATTAATATTTCTAAATTTCCATGAACTTACATATGTTTCCTTGCCATAAAATTCACCCTTAGGCAATTTGACCTCATTTGCCTTGTAATAATAATTAATTATAAAACAAATATTATATTTTTATTTAAAGAACAATCAAACTTAGGTCCTTTATTAAAATGCACTAACTCATGTTTACGATCTTGAGATTATGATATCGTATCAAGCCATAACCATTTACCCATGGTGGCTTAACACTTGTGAAAACATTAGTGATGGAAAATGCACAATAGTTAAATCAATCAAACATAGGTATAAAAACCAAGTTGTTCCATGTAATCAACATAATCAAACAGACATAATTGATCATTCCAATACCAACCATCATAAAAGGCAATGAGAATCATAAATATTCCTTGGCATTTTAGCAATTGGGCACGGATATGACACATGCCTATCAAAATGTTTCATGTGAAATTTTAGTGCCTTGATCTTGTGTAGATTCAGATCTGTCTACCTTCACTGACACTTTTTTTGGATATAAAATGGGTTATAAACATGGGTTGGATAACCCCAACCACCCCTCATTATATTTTTGAGCATTTCCTACTTTCTAATACTCTAAAGAGAGCTCAAACCACATGTAGGTCTCCCACCTATGTTGATGTGTGTGCAATAGTGATCCGCTGGTATGTATGTAACATTTTTGGCTTTCAACACTTGACAATGTGAAGATTTAACCTTGATCTACATGTTCAAATCTGTCTTATTAACTATTCCTTTCAAGGGTTTTCATATTTGAATAATTTAGGGTAGTACCTCAAGGATATGCAAATGTATTCCTCAATATGTAAGTGCAATGTTAGATAAGTGCTAGATAGGATTAGCCTCATTATATATATATATATATATATATATATATATATATATAACTCTTTACATAATTTCCATATGCAACTATCATGTGAAATGTGTGGTCTTACCAAGGGAAGAGTTTAAAATTTCAAAAATAGGCATTTGGATAATTTGGGACACTATGAACAAAGTCAAATGATTGATATATATATATATATATATATATATATATATATATATATATATATATATATATATATATATATATATATATATATATATATATATATATAACTCTTTACATAATTTCCATATGCAACTATCATGTGAAATGTGTGGTCTTACCAAGGGAAGAGTTTAAATTTCAAAAATAGGCATTTGGATAATTTGGGACACTATGAACAAAGTCAAATGATACTAGTAATCATATATCACCCAACTATTGACAAAATAGTTCAAGTTTGAGAAGATTGTGATTTAGATAATGATGATAATCTACTTAGGGTAATATAAAAATTAGTCATAGACTAATATCTCTTTTGTGTATGGCAAAAAACTACGAAGGTTAAGCCCATAGATAATTGAATGGGTAGGAGAAAATGTGAGAAATAGTCCATATATATGCATAATGCATGTATGTTAACAATTAATTAGAAGTGACATTTTCAAGTGTGTGATGCCAAATTTATGTATATATATATTCCTCCTTTTAAGTCTAGTATTGAAAATTCTAGACTAAAAATATAAAGTAATTTGTTTACTTGAGTGTAACCACATTTGGTGTATTTAGTTGTGTCTTGAGTATCTATCATGTTTCATGAAAAAATTGTAATGAAACATGTAGAAATTAATATCCACTCATGATTAAAAAAAATTAATAAAATATATATCATTAAAATATTTTAAAATTCAAAATCAAAGAACAAATACACCTGTGACTGTGTGAACCAAATTACCCTTATGAAGTCATTTGAGAATGGGGTGATTATTCCCTAAGGATATTAAACTTGTTAGAACCATGGGTTTGGAATAATATGCCCCAACCCTCATTGAATATTAAGAGGTGCTTAGAATTTGAGCAACTATAAATTTCAGTATCATTACTCAAAATATGATCATAATTATTTTGGTGGAACATGTACTAGATTCAAGTGATAAGGCTGGATCACCATACTAGGCTCATATGTAAATATGAAAAATCCAAATCAATCACTAAAGACTGATTTTATATGCAATGTTATACCTTGATTACTATCATATAAAATATAAAATGTGTATGTGTGAACAACATCCATACCCCATAAACTAATCCAACTGTATTAATGTGATATGGATTGCCATAAATCTCTATGTCACTTTATCCAATCTGATAATCTGATCCAATATGATAATTTGAATAATGAAATTTGATAATTATACTCAATGTGATCCATGTAATATGTCTCATTTATCATATAATATGTCACATATTCAAGTAAAATGCCCCACATATGCATCAATCTGTTAATATGTCCCAATTTGAACCATAATCTATCCCATCTAAATCATAATGATGTTTTCAATCTATGTCATTTGATTCATGTAATCTGACTCATTTGCCTATGAATATTTGGTTCTTTATGACAACCCCATTAATATATCCCCCTTTGAGGTGAGGGGTATAGCTTGTGGAGTAATCTCAAGCAAAAAGAGTTGCACACATCATGTTATGTAGAAAATATGTAAGCATGCAAGGCATGTGTGCTAACATGTATATATTTTGTCATCGTATAATATTTTGATCATTCACACATATGAAACATGTATCCTAAATCATACATGTGTCATGTCAAGATAGATATAACAATTAGGCATGTAATAACAGTCATCATAGTAATGACCATCATTGATATAAGAACTCAATAGTAAGCCACATAGAAGATGCATGATATGAATAATGGCATTGCACACAAGTATAATAATATTTTATATGAATTATGACACCACAAGCTCAAAAATAAGTTATAGATATATCCACACATATGTACACAATGTCTTGATCATGATTCATCCAAGCACTCAAGACATGACATGTCTTTGGGCTGACATAGAAAACATGGCCGTGATATAGACTAGAGGATCCTTGACATAAATAACACATGACATGGCAAATCATAATTAATTCACTCATATAATCACACAAGATAACACCCAATGTCACACACATCAATGGTCACTCAAATTAATAGTCATCAATGGTCACTTGTGGAACACACAATGTAAGTTAAAATGGTCACACATTGTCATGCAATATCATGCACAACAATCAATTCAAAATGTAATACATAATCAATGATCACACCATGTAACAGTCATCAAACATTCATATAACAAGCAAATCTACTCTACACAATCAATCCATGTCATCATCACACATAATAAAGTATAATATGCATAGAATGTAGCACTTTGGATGTATATACAAGATCAATTCATGTGTAATCAGTCTAATTATCTTAATATAATCAATGTAATGATCATATAAAGATGATTCATGTAAATTTTACCAAGAATCCCTAGTGTAGAAATGCCCCCAATGTAGTAAGATAGCCCTTAGGTGTAGGAATGTCTTGCATCTATATGTCCATGTCATATGTAACCTATATGTCATGCAACCCATTCATGTATACTATGAAAATAATTTATGTATAATATATATATATATTTCACCTATATGATAAATAACATGAATCAATTATGTAAACTAGAAATGCATGTCATGCATAGATCCTGATTTCTTATCTTTTGAATATTTTATTTTTTTTGTATTTTTTCAAATTTTAGTACACATCTATATATTCAAACAAATCTAAGTAGAAAAGCTCCAAAAATATAAGAATGGAATGGATTTTTAAAAAAATTAGCGTATGTCAAGGCATAGTGTGCATCAATTATATCAATAAATTAGTCTCGAGGAAGAGAAGGCAAGAAACATGCCCCCACTATATATGTGAATTGAAAAGCCATGTATGAAGAGAGTATGTAGAGATAAGAGGACACATGCGCCCAATGTATAGTAATCAATGTATATACTCATATAATATTAGTCATAAATATATGTGATCAAGTGCTCTCAATGTATTCCATAATTAATAGCAATTATAGATAATCCATATGTATGGATGAGTAATTAGTATGTCATAAATAATGTGCATTGGGATGAGATTGTTGTAAAGGATGTGTCATCATAGGAAATATGTCACAAATGTCAAGATAAATTTATTAAATTAAAATGAAAGGGTCAAGTGAAAACATCACAACCACAACAAAAGGAAATATTAGTAGAAAGATCAATGTAAAAGCATATGTACACATGTATGTCAAAATAGAAGAATAAAGGGGATAAGAAATTTAGCAAGCATCAATAAGCTATTTACAATAGATTATGATCTAAATAATAAATTATCCCATCAATGGGATGCTCACATGTATGTCTTGAATCAATCAAAGTGAACATCACATGTAGGGGCTAAGTCTAACATATCATAAGTATCTTTGAATGATATAGATTGAATAATCGTGTATGTCTTAATTTAGACTATCCAAAAAAATTGTCATATTCAGTATCATTAAATAAGATAAATCACTCTAAAAAATCATGTACACAAAATATATCTCCTCATTATTTTCTCCCACCATGAAAATATATATCTTTAGCATACCAATCAACATCATCATCATAATCATGTTAGCAATTCCCTTCATTAGCAGATGTGTGATCATCATGCCCATAAGCATCATCACTAAGCATATAAATAGGAATATATATAGCCACATTTGTTGGCTTATTTATATAATAATAAGGCACCACACCAAATTATGGAATTTATTTATTGGCTCTCTCTTTCTTTCCCATGTGTTCCTCATTATTAGTATCATCCACCTCTATTGTAATCATAGAATAATTAAATATGGTTCTTCAAGAACTAGTAGGAGAAATGGTTTCCACTTTATTTTCTTGAATTGAAAATTTTCCATCCCTTGAAATTGTAATAGGCTAATATCCTAATTTAAATGTAATATAGTCATGGTTTTTATCAAGTGTTTCACCCATTTCCCTCATCCATGATCTTCTTAGCATGGCATTGTATTGGGCCAAAGTGGAGTAAATATGGAATGTAATGATACATGATTTGAGACCAAGAGTTACATATCAATCAATGGATATAATGCAAAATTTTAATGAATTAGTTTTATTTGAGTATTAAATGTCAAATTCAATAGATTTGAGAAGTGTCATGCTACATACATAATTTCATAAAAATATTTAATCTCAACATTAGTGCATTGCTTTCCATCTCTATGAGGGATAATAATAAGAGGATATATAAATGAGAAAGGCTTTGTAGTTTCCCCTTAGAAACCATGTTTTTAATATTATTCTTCTTAGGTACATATTGCTTTTGAACTTCCTTCTTAGGCACCTCTTTGTTAGGCACACTTTTGTTTTTAAGTGCATTTTTTTAGTCAACGCTTCTTTATGTAACTCTTCTTTTGAAAACTCTTCTTTGTGTAATTGAACCTTAGGAGATGGAACCACATTTTGAGTAGGTTTCTCAATTGTATAAGTTTTGATTGAATCTGGTGGTGATTTAATAGATGTATCCAACGTAAGGTCACCATTATCAATATTTCTTGCATTTTTTAACAAATCCCAACACCTATCCATATGATGTTTATCAACTCTATGATAAGAACATTAATAGTTAGATCTCTTCTTAATATGCAAAGAAAGTAGAATGATCAACTTATTTTGAAGCATGTGTCTTAGAATTTCACTAGGACTCTTATTATGCTTATGAAAACTTCTTGATTCATTATTTTTAGACTATTTTTCCTTCTTAACCCATACTTGAGATAAACTCTTTTGTGGCACATAGGCTTTATATGGAGAGATCTATATGTAATTTACGTTGGCATGTTCAATATCCATTGCATGTGTAATATTATCTTCAAGTGATTTGACTATTATAGGTAAATTTAATATTTAATTTTGTAACACCTATATGGATTGCCTCATAGTGATAAGATGATCATGGATAGTTGCATTAAGAACACTATTATTCATAGGTTGGGAAGATGTAGCTTTAAAATCACAATACATAGGCCTCTCACATCTGTTATTCATACAATAGTCTACAGGAGGGGACACCTTACCTCTTGGCATTATGATAACATGGGCCTTTTTATCCATTATAATGTTTTGGAAAATAATAGGGGAGGTATGGTATCCATCACTAACTTGAAATGGAATGAAATGATTCACACATTAGAGCATTTACAATTCCACATTAATACAATATGTATTACTAAGGCAAGTTAACAATTCGTCATTATTAATTTCATCCTTAAATTTATTGCACATAGATTTGACCCATATCATTACATTATTGTGAAATATATTATGTATTTCATGGGAGAAACATCTAATGATAACAATCATAGATTGAAGTAGAAATTAAAAACTATGCATATCCATTGTAGCTGTGACATAATGCCTTAAGTAACAAACCAACTATCCCAATAAAACCATGAAGAATTTTGGGAAAAAATAATTTTTTGATAAATATCAGTGGATAAATGAAACCTAATTTTTTTTTTAAAAAAAAGGTATGTCCTTCACCTAGTGGACAAAATTTTATGAAAATATAAAAACCTTTATTCAAAAAACTACATATATAATTTTATGGAACAAAAGTAGTTTTGTATCCAACTAATACAAATAACAAAAACCTCTAAAAATTTAAAAAAATGACTCATTTTAAATATGGTATGATCCAAATATGTATGAAGCCAAGTCAAAACCCTAATAAAGGAAACTCTAATAAGAGAATATCCATGAAACCCTATAGAAATAGAGAAAAACTTCATATTTTCACACATATGCCATGGGGAAATTAGAAATAATATTTGAACCCATAACACAAAAAAATTAAACCCTATAAAAGAAGTAAAAAACCTTAATGGAAGCTTAGGGTTTTTTGTGCTCAAAATTATGATCAAGTTCACCAATATATTTTAACTTATTTTGGATTTAGTCATGTAAACTATTTAAAACCTTTGAATATTTACATTGTATAATATGTTTAAATTATGAAAATATGAATGTAATAAGAAGATTGAGTTTGATTTATTTCACTTATTATTTATATAAATTACCAAGAGGATAGGGTACTTAGCTTGTTTTTAGTCTATTATGGTTTATCTGTATACAGTCACCAAAAATGCCATGAAATGGAATTGTGGTCACTCAACTTACGAGAATGACTGTGAGAATCTATCTATATGGATATACTAATACATAACCACCTATGAAAACATGTCTATTATCTATCAAAACTATCTTATGTGTTTTTTTATCAAATTGTTCTATCATATAGCACTACACTTCCATGTCAAGATATTTCTTACATAATTTTAAAGGCTCAATATTATTTGGCATGAAATGTATTATCATCTAGTTTATAAATTTATAAATATCCATCTAGTTGGGATGAATAAGTTTTCCTATCATGGCCTCATCCCGTGCCAATTAATAACTAGCTTCTTATTTTAAAAATATCTATTTGGGTCTTCTTTCACATGTCACAAGGTTGGTTAAAGGAAACTATCAAAAGGTTTCACTATAAATGCAAATCAAATGTCATTCATTATTCCTAGCTTGACATAATCTATTGAGCATTTACAAACTATTACACATTGATAAAATCTTCTCAGCTCTTCCCAAATGTGGACATGTCTTAGAGAATCAAGGATAGTCAGGGTTCACTTTAAGAGGCCATGACAAAAACCCCTTAGGTTTAGGTAGGTGAATTAAATTCACACAATTAGTGAATCAGGATATGTAGAGTAGGCAAAAAATCACATTATCTTTTTTGTCATGTGATAAAAATGTCTTACGTGACAACATTGTGTCATGTGAAAGCATTATGTTATATGATAGCATTATATCACATGATAGTTTTATGTCATATAATAACATGATGTCGCATGATAGAATTACATCATATGGCACCATTGTGTCGAATGATAGATCTATGTCATGCAATAGCAATGTGTCACATGATAGGATTATGTTGTGTGGTACCAATGTGTTGAGTGACACATTGTTATTGCATTATGCAATGCTATCATGTGACATTATGGTACTATACGACAATTTTTGTGTCATATGATGGCTTTGTGTCACTCAATATTTTATCATATGGTGTCATGTTGTTACATAGAAAGTTTCTATCATGCAAAACTTTTATATCATGTGGCATGTTGTTATTGTGTGACACTTCACTACCACAATAGCATCGAAGTGGTCAAAGGTCATGTCAACCAGCTACTCTAGTTCCCCTCCTTGCTTATAAATACCTCTATAGTGAACTCATTTTCACTTTTTGCTTATAACTTTTTCTTGTCCTGACTAAACTTTACCTAACTACTTCCAACTTTACCTAAATACCTCTACAGGGTTACAATGACTTCCACATCCATGGAAATATAGAGTTAATCACTGGGGGTGCACAATTATTTTTTCAAAAATCTTGTGTGTCCATATTATCTATGGATGTTGGAGCACCTAGAATCCTTTGTTGAATGGATCGATCAATGCAAGTTTAGAGGACTTGCGTAGATGTCTCAGTATGATTTAATTATAAACAACCTTCTAAAATCTCTAGTTGATTATTTTAACTATAGAGACAATCATTTCTCTATCTATTTTAACAATAAAACAATATCCTTTATCACATCTCCATTGAATATCCATAACTTAACAGCTCTTCCACATTACAATGCAAGTCCTGTAATCATGAAGGTTGTCCTATCCGAAGAGGATAAGATTTATTTAGAGTCATCTACAAAGTGTCCTTTAAGGCATTAGGTGAGTGTTAAATTTATTAATTCATTTCTTAAATATAACTAAATCATTTCTTATATATAGTTTGGTAGCTTAATTCAATTACATGTTCTATTTTTTGGTTTTTATTATAGATTCTTGAAATCAAAGGGGGGTCCCTTTGGAAAAAATCAACAATCCATTTCTCAAATATATTATCCATTTCTTTCAAGTGAGAATTATTTTTTAGGCAAGACCATCAAAAATTCCCTTTTGGGTGGTTTATTATATTCTTCATTCTCTCTTGGGTGTTAGATGTGACTGGTGCATAGTAATATCCAATAGGATTAGGGCTGAGTTAAATTTGGCATTCTCAAAGGATAGTTGCACCATTTCATCTTCCAACTACATTTTGGCTTATACTTCAAGGCCTTATATGATATCTAGAATTATCTAATTCCCACTACCCTTCATCAAAAAATGATGGCTAACGCTTTGTCAATCAAAGAACAGGAGGTAAGTTTGCTTTCACCGAGTGTAATTTTTTTATTTTTTTTATTTTTTTTTATTTTTGCATTTTTTAACCTATTGTTTGTTATAGGCAAGGGTGTGTCTTTATGACACAATAAAACATTCAAAAAATAGAGGTCGGTGTGATCCAGAGGGATCTAGTTATACTCAGTCCATGGAGTCTTTGTTCAATTCATTTCTAATTATGAAACACCCAACAACTGATTATATTTCATCTCCGCTTCTAAGTTCCCACAAAATTATTGTAATCTATTTTTCTTGTACTTCAATGGAAAAATATAATATTCATATTGGTTTGTTTTTTTTGTAGTTGACTCTCAAAATGTTGTCATCAAGGATTCTTCCACTCGACAAAATCAATGTTTGCCATTACAATTTTCTTTTTTTATTTCAAGTTTGTTAAGAGTTTCTTCATTAAATAACTAGATCATTTACACATTTTGCAATTCAAATGACCAATGCCTCTCTACCACCCATAATGAGAATGAGAGGGAAAGCACTAGCTCCCCCAAATACTAGAGGGGAGGAGACAACTCTAGCAAGGACAGTCAGAGTGGATGAGGTAGTCACACCACTAGGTAATAACATTAAAAATTTTAATTTGAACTTGCATTGGTTTTATGTTTTTGACTTTACCATTTTTGAATTTTTTTTGCAGTGCACCCAATGTCTTTTAGGAGATCAAGAAGTATACCACCTCCCCCACCACCAAACTAGATCAGAGAAGAGGAAAGAATATCAACCTCCCTACATGAAGCGGAACTCTACAAATTTTTAATTTCCCAACTTTTTTGTTGGTGGTATTTTAGGTGGATAGGGTCTTACCTATTTTTATCAGATTGATCTCGATGAAGAGTTTCTTGGCATTAAAAGTATGCCCCTAGATATTTGTGGATTCAATCTACATGAATTTATTTAAGTTGCTAATGTTCCTTCAAAAGTGCCTCCTATGACTGCCTCTTCTCCAGCTTCCTCCTTTCCACCCCACACTAATAAGTTAAATGTTTTTGATGATGCACTTACTAATTTTTATTTTGATAATCTAGTTTTAGAAAGTCTACTTGCTAATCTAATAGATGGTGTGACTGATGAATTTAATGATTTGAAATAATGGGAGATGAGGGCAAAGGACCTTATCAAAGAAATAAATGCCCATTACCACAACCATGACCAAAGAATGAATTTATGTTTTTTGTTCAAAATGAACCGTCAAAGATTGACGCTTTGTTCTAGCAAGCTCAATCTAGAGTGATCTCTGTTGAGAATGTTTACAATGATAGAATTTTAGAGATTATGACAAACAGATTAGAAAATTTAAATGGAGAAGCCCAAGCATATTACAATAAATGGGCTAAAGATATTAACTTGGTTACCATTGCACAAGTGGAGTAGGAAAGGAAATGGTAAGTTTTAAATTTATGTATCTATAGCATGTTTTTTTATTATTATAATACCTTGGTATGTGTGTGACCCACATTAACTATTGATGGTAGGCAAAATATGAAAATTTAAAGCAAGAAGCAAATATTTTCAATGTGCATTTGAAAAATGCATGCAAAAGTATCTCTAATGTGATTCAATTGAAGGAAAAGATGGTTGTGTTAAATAAATAGAACAAAACTTTGAAGAAAATCATTAAGGAGCATGGTATGGATCCAAGTGTTTTATTGAAACAGAAAACAGATGTGGATCCTACAATTGTTTCACCAGGAGATGTAATGAATGAGGAGAGGGTGATTCTTGATCAAATAAATGTTGATATAGATGATCTTCAAAAGGAAGGAGTGGTACTGGAGAATGCACAGGAAAGTCAAGATAGCTTGGTTTTGATGGGTGGTGATGGCAACAACCAAGGTGGTGGAGATTCACAAGTAGAAAAATGTTGATATTGTTTCAAAATAGTTTATATTGTTTCAAGATAGTTTGATTTTATATTGTTTCAAGAAAATTTCAGACTTTATATTGTTTAAAATAGTTTATACCATGTTGGCTTGAAAAACATTATTTTTATTAAAAGATATTTTATAGTTGTTTGAAATACTCTTAGTTGTATAATTCTAATATTTTATATATATTAAATGTTTATGCTTTAATTTATATCTTGTATGGTGAAAAAAAAGTCACTATTATACTGTTATAATGTTGAATGCATTTATTATATTATTATAGTGTTGGATGCATTTGTTATATTAATATAGTGTTTAATGCATATGTTATACAGTTATAGTTTTATATTTGTTATTTCTATGCACGGTTATAGTGTTATATTGTTTTGAATGCATTGTTATACTATTCTAGTAGTTGTAGCATTTGAATGCATGGCTATATTTATAATGTTCTAAAAGTTTCCATTTTTAAAAGTAAATATTCTATTTAATTATAATTTTTTATTATTTTTAATATTGAATGCATGGTTATAGTGTTTTATTATTCTAGAAGTTGTAGATTCGAACGCATTGTTATACAGCTCTAGTAGTTATAGCATTTGTCATTTGAATGCTTGGCTATGATGTTCTAGAAGTTGTATATTATTCTCTACTTCTCCTAGTTGTAGATTTAAATGCATTGTTACACTATTCTAGTAGACTACTACCTGTAGCATTGAATCCATTGATTGTGATGAAATTTGGAAATATGCAAACCCAATTTCTAACTACAAGAAAAATATTTCCTAGATATGTATGTAATGGTACTAATGTAAACGTACAATAGAATAATTATTGTTACACTATTATGCATGTGTTATATCTATACATATTCTCTCAAAATTACTATTGTAGACAATTAAGAAAATGAAAAACAATAAATCTTGTATGGTGTCATGGGGTGCATTGTGCCTTTCTAAACATGAGACTTTTATGCTTCACATTTTCTATTAAATAAATAAGGAAATGTTCAGTAGAATGTTAATGAGAATTATGATTACTACTTAATGAATGAGATGCATTGTAAACAAAGTACTATTTAAAATCACAAAATTTTAATAGGAGCAAAAAAATATTAATTCTAATGTAATGAATAAGATTCATGATTGTAACATCCATGAACCACGAAATAGATTATAGAATTTAATTTATTTAAAGATGAAAGAATCAAAAATATTTTCAAAAAAAGTAATTGTTATACTTACCAAATTAGAAGTTGGGAAGCTAAAACAATCCTTGAGAAACTTGCTCATTGTTAATGTGATTTGTATCTTCCATGCCATAGCCATATTCAGTCTCAGTATTATCATCCTCTGTATTGGTAGAAATATTAGTCACACCTCTTCTTTCTAGCAGAGAACTCCATGTTACCACTGCTCTATCATATGGAAACTTGTCCATAGAATAACGTGAAACATATAGTCTCAAGCATGTCTCTAGATTTTTATCCAATATGTTTCTAAGTTTTGACTTGATGAAGGATAATGCACTAAACACTCACTCATCTTCCATATAACCCAAAATCATTATTTGAAAAAGTTCATATGATTTGAAATATTAACTAATACTTTCTTGTAATATGCTTCTTGGATTAAAAAAGTTCCATAGACAAGAAATTGCACCATTTTTTGTTGGGTCACTTAAACACTGAAATCGATCCATCATTGTAATCCCAAACTATTTTGACTGAGATGTTAGTAACTATTTATTCAAAATACCATTAATATCAACTCCATTCACATCTATAGATCTATAGAAATGCATTACAATTGTACCCATGTATTTTTGAATTAATGTGTTGATCTGTTCTTGACTGTTAACAATATTCCAAAAAATAGGATTCACCACTCCCATGCCATCCAACAACTCATCCCTTTTAAAACATTCTCTAATATTTGTAGCTAAAGTTTGTGAGATTTTTCTCAATTTAATCCAAGTTTTAGACAAAATAGCATCATATAGTAAATGTGTCACAGGTACATCTTCAGGATCGACTCCCATAATGTCAAGTCTTCTAGAGCTTGTGTACATTTGGATCTGAATGCCATTTACTATAACAAAAAGATGATCATGCATATTGAATTTCAAATAACTCTCTGGATTCTAAATATCTGTCAAAATTTCTTAGGTTCTAAAAAGAGGGTCATAAAAGCTTTCATTCGATGTGTATAATATATCTAAACATTAACATACATGTTTTCTCAAACTTATGAAGTCAACAATATAAATAGATCTCTCTTGGGCATGTTTCATTAAACAGTTGATTTCCTTCAACATTTGAAAAATACCACATAATGTGAGTAATGTTTCTAAATATATTAAATGACATAGAAAATATTTTGATTTGTCAACTTCCTTGCGATATTTATACATAAACCATGTCAAAGATGGATATTTCTCAAAAAAATTACACACAGGTTCATACATGGAAATCCATCTGGTTTCAACATCTTTCAGTAGTTTTTTGCCATCTTTCACCCCAATTGGAAAGTTTTGAAACTCCATAATTTTTTTCGGGTTGCTAGACATATACACATGTAAATCATGAATCAACTTTTCCACTTTTACAACAATACTAAAAGTGCTAACAATTTTGTACACCAGATTCATCCTATGAGTCATACAATGAATTGGAATCATAAATGGAGAAATTATTATTTGATGGAAAACACAAAGACCAGTTTTATGCCCCTACATCACTGATCCACCATCAGTGCCAACACACACCAGCTTCATGGCCATAGCATAATCATCCACCCCAGATCTCTCTCTTAAATTGGATACAACCAATTTATGCAGGTTTTTTGAATTACAATTTTATACCATTTTATGGATAGCTAGAAGATGAGATTGCCTTGTATATTTTTCAAAGGTGTACACATGCATGCAATCCCATGTTGTGTTTTCAATTGCAATGACCTCAACGATGGACAAAGAGATAAACAATGAAATTTTAACACTTTCAAATCTTCCTTCTCAACAATGGCTAGACATTTTTTCATTTCCCAAGCATTGTTATCTAACTAATGTGACTATGGAATATCTAGAAAACCATTATGTTTAAACAAAATTTTGTAATCTAGAAAATCAAAAATAGGTGTTCCCTTTTTTAAAATGTGGAAAATAGTAGAGAACTATATATATTTTTCCCTGAGATTGGATTGCATAACTTTTGCAAATTTCACTTTGATGGTTCCCCCTTTCTCAACAAGATGTTTTTATCATTTTTTATTATTTTCATATTCACATGCATACCTTGCATGAATACATTATTCTATATTTTTCCATCTATGTGTTCTTGTTATCTATCTGTCTAGTTGCTTCACAGATATATATAATTTCCTACATTATTTCTTGATTGTGTCCAATTTAAGTTGCATTCTATTTTCTTTTCTAAGTTTCCAACTACAAATTGTGCATCTACATTCTGTTAGAGGCTCATTACTATTTTTTAATTCTACAGGTTCTATAAATGGAATTTTTTTAGCCCAGTCAACTTGAAAATACCTTCCTATTGTCCATGTATTTCTCTTCCTCTGTCAACTTTTTTGAGTGGAATTTTCAACAAAATTTGGTGTCTAAAAAGAACTACCTTTCTCTTGGGAAGTGCCTAGGGGAGTGTGTTCTATTGACAGGCCTAGAGTTGTGTCTTCTAGGGGTGGTATTTGATTATTGAAAGCTTTAGGAGGTGAGAAGTTATTGGGATTAATTATTTTTATATAACTAGTGAAATATCCATGTTGACTTCTACATTTAAATACTTTTATAATTATTTTATAGTGAAAAACTAATCAATATTTTTTTAAAAAAAATTACTTATATTTGAAGTGCCTATTTTTGGGTCCTCTTTGCTATTTTTCTAAAATAAGACATGATGTTATATTTTTTGGTATTTTTTATGGTGCTTTACCCTTACTATAACCACCTAAGGCCATAACTTTGTTGTCAGGTGGGTAAATGATACCACACAGCAAGTTTGTTTCATACAACATATTAACACTAGGTGACAAGTTAGTTTTTTGTAACACATTGACACAAAGTGATAGGTTGCCTTCATCTAATAGATTACCATTGAGTTCCTTATTGCCGTCACATAATAGAGTGCCACTAGATGGTTGGTTACCACCACCTATCATGGTGCCATTGGGTACCAAGCTTCTTCTATGTGCTATGGCACCACTACATGATAGAATGTCATCATGGGGCACTGTGCCATTATGTGACACTATGTTGTCTCATGGCATTATGCCATTGCATGACACTATGTTATCGCATGGCACTATGTCATCATGTGGCATTATTCTATTGTGTGTCAATGTGCCATCATGTGACACTATGTTGTTGCATGGTAATGTGTCATCACATAGCACTATGTTATCATGTAGCACTATGCCATCATACCACACATTATAGTTGATAGACATTGTGTTGGCACATAGCACTTTACTATTGCATGGCATCATTTCACCATATGGCACTTTGCCATCATGTGACATAGTGTCATCATGTGACATAGTTTTTTTGTGTGATATAATGCCACTTGTTAGCTAGTTTGCATCATGAGACATAATGATAGTAGAGGTTAGGTTGCCTAAACCAGGTAGATGGTAGAGTATAGACTCAAGTCTCAAGTCTCAAAAACTTTACAATCTGGTATAGAAGGATACTTTGATGGTAAGTTTGTGACCCTCACCAACATGTGTGGGTGTGTGTGTGTGTGTGTGTGTGTGTGTGTGTGTGTGTGTGTGTGTGTGTGTGTATGGCAAATTATATAGATAACCACATAAATATTGTAAATGGTTGGTGAGTTGACCCCTAAAAAAAATAACATCCCAAAATTTTAGGTGAAAGGGTCATATGTTGCACCCTAAAAAATCACCAAATTCTAATTTCCCAAAACTAAATATTTGTCAATTAACAAATATTTGCCACTAAAATTTTTGTTGAGGATAGTTGTCTTGAGTTACATGTATTTTAAAAGTGATGTAATAGATGTTTGAGCATAATCTTGGAAATGTTTTTTTAGTAGTGATGGTGAACATGGGATCAATATTTCATATATATATGGCTTAGAGGAATGGAAAATGAGAGTTGTGAAATTTAAGTGGTTCAATATATGTCTAGAATTAACATTGTCAAAAACTTGTGACTAGATTTAGGTATCTACATTTTCCCCTCTTATTCTAGTAATTAAATTGTTAGAATAAATGATAAATAATTAAAATTTAGTTTTTAAAATGCACTTTGTATTTGATAAGATACTCCAAATGTGCATGACTCTCAATAAAAATCACTATAACAACACATGAAGTAGTCATTATTGATATTTAGAATTTTGAAAATTTTAAAACTCTGAAACTAAAAATTGAAAAGAGAGCAAAGAAAGAATACACTTGTATGGATATGAGACTATGTTACTATGTAACTTGTAAAATATTGATAAATGTGCCCCCTTATCGAAGCACTTGGAGAATTTGAACCATTTTAAAATTGAGAGTGATCAAGTCTAAAGTTTATAATCAATTCCTTGAGTTAGAAAGATACATATTCTAACTCTCATGAATGGGGAAAAGTATCTAATGTACTTGCTACACCCTTAATATATGGCATGTCTAGGGATATACATGGCTGACTTATGGCTTACATACCTCTTATATTATCTTATCGCATCTCTCTATGTTCTTAGATGTGGTCAGCCTATGCAAAAACCAGTGATTAGTATTTGATATTATAGTGAAAAATCTGATCTTAATGTATTATTGTGGAGGTTTCCCCCTTGAAGTCACTCAACTATATTTATCAAGCATCTTTATCTTCTATCAATTATTATGGTGGATCTACATATTCTATGCTTATTTGTATGATATAATATTTTATTATGCAAACATCTAAGTAACCTCATTACAACTGGTACCTGAGCTTTGATTTGGGCAAGTTTATATGACATTTTTTTAGATTTAGTGTTTGGGGTCTCATACAAGTGGAAAGATTGAAAACATATAACTTGCAATTGGGGAAGAATTTAATTTTTTTCATCACTATAGTATTATTCAAAGTACTTTTTGAAAATAAAATAGTAAAAAATAATGGAAAAAATTTCACCCTTGTGTAAATTGTTAGTCATTAGATTCATCTCAATGAGATGATCACAATAGTATAATTTATCGATACACTTTTTAGATGAAATTATTCACACTTATGCACATTAATAGTCATTGGATTCATCTCAGTGAGATGATTGAAATGGTATAATATGTTGATACACTTTTTTTGTTGTTGAAACTCTCCAACTTAAGGTTTGTGCATGGCTGGTCCTAATACTCATGGACATGAGAAAAGAAAATAAACTCCTCACAAAGACAACATGGATTCTGACACTTTTGATCCATTTATTTTTGAGGTGGTTCACCAATTTTAGTTTGACTTCCAAATCATGGTGTGGAAATATGATCTCAATACATATAAAGGGGACATTACTAGGGTAAGAGGGGACCTAAATGTTTTGAAGGATCAATTGACATGTATAATTTGTAAATTATCCAATATTACATCTTATCCTTCACAAATTAATCCTCCACCACTCCATTTCACTTCTACCCATTTAAACAATCACACCTCTAATCCTGGTCTAAAGTAGTTATTGCCAAAAGTGGACTTACACAAGTTTGATGATAAGGATCCACTCACTTGGATCGATCAAATTGAAAATTTATTTGATCCACATTAGACTCCATGTCTATAAAATGTGGTCATGACCTCTCTATATCTATAACATGAGAATTTAATTTGGTATAAATGGTTGTGTGCTCAAAATAAAAATAAGGGCCTTCAAAGTTTCCTGGTTTATATTTTTTTAGGAGCTACAGATCCACTCTCACAATAATGTCTTAGAAAACTACTTTAGTCAGCTAATTAACTACATCAAACAAGGACTATGAATGATCATATTCATCAATTCCAAATTCTCTCCTTACATGTGGGTAACATCACTGATGAAAATTCACTTGACATGTTTTTAGGTGGCCTCAAAGATAACATCCAAATGGAGGTTTACATGTTTAGTCTCAATTCAATATCTGAAGCCATACCAATGGTATGCATGATAGAGTAAAAATATCTAGTCAAATAAAAACCTTTCACAAATGTCTATGAATGTAATTTCCAAGCCCGTTCATTTCATTAGCCTACAAGATTGACCCCTCATCAAATTAAAGAGAAGCATACAAAAGGGTTATGTTTTGGTTATGATAGAAAATGGAACAAAGGACATATTTATGATAAAAATAAGTTTTTTTATATTCAAGGGAATATTGAGGATGAAGAAGATGATAGGGCATTAGGTGTAGGTTTGGAAGAACCCAAGGATAAATCTAAAAATTCTCAACCTACTATTTCATGTCATGCACTTTTAGATATTAGTACTCCTAAAACCCTTAAAGTGGTAGGTTTCCTCAAGAAATAGAAGGTGATTATGTTGATTGAATTTGGGAATACATGTAATTTCATCAATAATAAGTTGGCTACTCATTTGAACTGTTCCATTTACCCAACTCCAAAATTTTAGGTCATGATTTTAGATGGTAGTATAGTCATTGTTCTACAAAGTGCCATAGTATTAAGATTACTATGGGAGATTACCTATTATATTCTCATATGTTTTCTATTTCCATGGGTGGGGCTAACATTTTTTTAGAAGTGTAATGGCTCACCACCTTAGGCAAAATTGAGATGAATTTCTAGGAACTTTTCATACAATTTCATTCAAAAGAAAAGACACTTGAACTACATGGTTTACAAGTTAAATCTTTACAATTGGTTATTTATTTATAGATGATGAATATTCTCATAAAATGTGTTGAAGGATTTATTGTGTGATTATTTTCCATAAAATTTCAACCAACCAAGGAGTTTACTCATCCTAATTTACAACTATTGATAGATGACCATTTTGTTATTTTTGGTTCCATGCCAAAAAGACTTTCACTAAGAAGATCATATGATCATTCCATTAGACTACTTATAGGTAGTGCACCACCTGAAATTAGACCCTATAGGTATCCTTATGCTTAGAAGAGTGAAATTGGAAATATGATATAGGAGATGCTAGAGGCAAGAATTATTATACACAGCCAAAGCAAATATTCCTCCCCAATGGTCATTGTGTGTAATAAGTATGCCACTTAGAGGATGTGCATTGACTACAGATAACTTAATAAGTTCACCATCAAAGATAAGTTTCCTATTCTAGTAATTGATGATTTTCTAGATGAATTCCATGGTGTTGTTTATTTTACCAAATTAGACCTTCACTATGGGTATCATCATATTCAAATCCATGAAGAGGATTTGCCTAAAACATCTTTTTGAACTCATGAAGGCCATCAAGAGTTTATGGTCATATTGTTTGGTTTCACAAATGCACCATCTACATTTTTGACTTTTATGAATATTGTTTTTAGGCCATTTTTTAAATAGTTTGTGTTGGTATTTTTTTATGACATTCTCATTTATAGAAAAAAATTGGAATACCATTAGAAGCATGTAAAACAAATAATTTTAGTTCTATAATAACATAAAATTTATGCCAAACCTTTAAAATTTGTTTTTGGAATCAGAGAGGTGGAGTAGTTGGGTCATACTATTTCACATGAAGGTGTGAAAATTGATAATAAAAATATCCAAATGATGATGGAGTGGTAAGTGCCCAAGACCATAAAGAAACTTTAGGGATTTATGGGACTAACAAGTTAATATCACAATTTTTTCAAAAATGATGATAGTATCATAACCCCACTCACATCTTTGTTGAATAAATACTCCTTATAGCAGAGTGAAACAACTACTAAGGCATTTGAACAGCTGAAAATGGCTATGTTCACCACCCAAGTTTTAGCTACCCTTGATTTTTATAAATATTTTGTTGTTGAACGTGATGCATCAGATACATAGAAGTTGTACTCATGAAATAAGGCATACCAATTGCATTTGATAGTTATCAATTGAAGGGAAAAAATATGTTCAATCTAATCTATGATAAAAAGATGATGGTTACTCTGAATGCAGTCAAATAATGGAGACCTTATCTGATGGGTCAATAGTTTTAGGTAAATACTGATCATGATAGCCTCAAATATTTTTTGGAATAATAATAATATAAATGGGTGACTAAAATTTAGGATATGATTTTTAAATAATAAATAAGAAAGGAAAAGAGAATGGGGTGTTAGATGCACTATCTAGGTGGTATAAATAATTTGAGGCATTGTTAAGTACAATGACCATTTGGTAGGTAGATTGGCTAGAAGAAGCAAGTTCAAAATGAGAGAATGATAAGGATACCCAAGATTTGATTTAGAATCTTCAACTTGGTTTTGTGGGATTGAATAATTTGCATGGAATGGGAACACATAATGGTATAAAGGTCGATCATACCTCTGTAAGCATTAACTCCTCAAACATAAAATCCTTTAGGAACTTCATGCATCTCCAATAGGATGTCATTCAATATTTTTAAAAACATATCATATAATCAAGCAAGTTTATTTTTGGAAGGAGTCAAGGGGGATGTCCAAACATATGTGGTTGAATGCATAGTATGTCAATAGAACAAATATGAAACCATTAAGACCCTAGGTATTTTTTAGCCTTTATCTATCCTTAACTAGAGGTGGGAGGATGTTTCCATGTATTTCATTACTCGATTATCATGGTCTAAGAGTAAAAATCTTTTCATGGTAATTGTGGATCGACTCACCAAGTATGCCCAATTTTTTTTCTTATCACAACAATTTTTCACCAGTACAGTAGCTTCTAATTTTCTCAATACAATTCATAAATTACATGGTAATTCAAATATCATTGTAAGTGATCGAGACCTAAATTTATTAGTGATTTTTACACTAAATTATTTACATGTTTGGGCACCTAGTTGGCTCATATCTCATCCTATCATCCTCAATATGATGTATAAATAGAGGTAGTTAACAAATGTCTAAAAGGTTATCTTTGTTGTTGTGTTTCTAACAAATAGGACTAATGGGTTTATTAGATGCCACTCATCGAATGGTGTATAACATTTATTTTCACAATTATTCCATAATGTATCCCTTTGTGGAATTATATGGGTATCACCCCGTATCCACTGCTTCAGCCTTGAAGGTTCATCCCAAAGTTTGAGCTGTTAAGGAACACCTTCACCATCATAGGAGGTATTAGTTAGTTTGTGATAGAATGTAACATTAGCACATGATAAAATGAAATAGCAAGTGGATCAACATTGTAGTGAGTGCAATTTTGATATAGGTGATTAGGTCTTTATGCATTTGTTGACAAATAAATATATGTATCTAAAGTAATAGAAAAAAGATAACAAGTTGTCCCCTATGTTTTATGGTCCTTATCAAATCTTACAAAAAATTGGTAGTGTAGACTACAAGCTGAAATTTCCCCTATCCACTAGCATACATCTAGTATTCCATGTCTCTTACCTGAAGAAGGTGAGTAGACAAATAGTTTATACTCAAAATAAAGTTAGCTAAATTAGTTGATGAAGGCTGACTCAATTTGGAGTCTGAAGAGATCTTTCACACATGCATTAATCAAATGTAGACTAGAGTGATTAAGGAGTATTTGATCAAATGGAATAATTTACATTATGAAGATGTAACATGGGAGGATGTATCATTCCTGTAGTAACATCATGCTTATGGAAAACATTATTCTAATTGGGAGGGGCATGTTATACCCTTAATCTATGGCATGTCTAAGGATATGTGTGGCCGACTTGTGTCTTATATACCTCCACATCTCTCTATGTTCTTATTAAGGTTATCCTATGGAATAACCATGGCTAAGGTGAGTATATATAGGAGGTAGTAGTTAGTATTTAATCATCATATTATGAATTCTAATCTTATTGCATTGTTTTGGAGGTTGCCCCCTCACGATGGTTTAATTATATTTATCAAGCATTATGATCTTATGTTAATTATTATTGTGGATCTACATATTATGTAGTTATTTATGTGATATAATATTCTAATATCTAAGTAATTTCATTCTAGTACTAATCTGAATAAGGTGAAACCATAATGGATTTGCTAGAAATGATGCCAAGGCCATTGAGTGTCACTAGACTCAAATGTAAGTCACTCGTATAGAATTAATGACACAATTATAGATGGATATAGATTATACTTACATGATCAAAAGAGAATAGATAATATGTATGCTCCCATCATGATCTTAGTGCCAATAGATTTGATTTGAAACAAACATTTACCTTTGAATTTTTAAACTATATTGTATTTGATATGTGCATGAACCAGTATCATGAATTTTAAATTTTTAAATATGTATATGTGAGCATGAATCAGTATCGTGCCCCTTGAATCTATTTCAAGTGATATGCAATGTTGCATATCTATATGCTTAATTATAATTGTATGTGAAACTTGTAACTATTTCTCATATGTCCATGCAAATGCATTCAAATATGTATGAATTTATAATTTGATTATTTTTTAAATTGGGTGCACAACATGTTGTATGCCCACATAATCTATATCTATGTGCCAATATCTATTATATAACTAATTTTTGAATTAATTTGAATCTTTGAAACTTACATTCTATCATAAAGTCTAAGTTTTGTAGTACTTTGAATCCTTAAAAATATATTTAAAATTTTTGAAACCTATATTCTATCCCAAATTTTGTTTTTGTTTACTCATAGAATCTTGGATCTCTAAAACAATCCTATTGTGATGCCTGACAAGTAGAATCAAACCACCAATTAAACATGAGGCAAAAAAGCTCATTTGTAACCTAATAAATTCATCTAAAGGGTGTTTGTTTGATTTATTGATACTACTACTTTCTATAAATATCAATCAAGGCATGTTTTTTTAAGGTGTTGTAGCTATATATGTAAGACTAGTCTATTTTGAGGGTTGAGATGTTAAAGGTTGTGTATAATGAAATATATTGGCATAAAATAGAATAAAAAATTTGCATGGAAAGTAAATATAATGATAACTTAGAAGCTTCCTCATACTATACTAAAGTGAACTTGTACAAATCATAAATGCTTATATAGGAAAAAAAACCAATGATCTTATGATCTAATCAAATGATGAAAAGTGTATGCACAGAATTCATAATTGAATCTAAACTAATAGATGAGACATTTACCATAATACTCCCAAGTGGTTGGAGTTGCATCACAATTTATTTCACTATTAAAATTTTTCACTTCCAACCATTTATTCTTGCATTAACAAACTTATAGCAATGAGAATATTGCTCCAACAAACTTACAAAGTTTTAAAACTGAATTCAATATTTGATCTCAAAAGTTCTTATTTGTTATTTTCTACTTGTTAACCTATGCCCTATTGTATGTTCTTTAAATAAAGAGAGAATGTTCTATTTAGATCATCTAGTTACAACAAAAAATATAAATTACATACCATTTATTAGGAGAAATGATACATAAACTCAAGTAACCTTTGCCTTCTTAAGTTCTCTACTGACAAGATCTTAACCTAACTCTTCACTTTAGTTCACATACCTCAATCTAAGCTTGAGTTGTATCCTTTTTAATGTTTCTTCTATAAGTATTTTGTTCTAATCTTGTGTTTAAACACAAGAATCTTCCTGAAGGTTCTCAACTAACCTCCAATTTTCATCTATGCTCTGTACTTGACAATGCCACATATACTTTCTTTGATCTATCTACTCACGGCTCTATTTCTTATAGCTCTTAACTATACCTTAATTATAGGTATACCCTCACCTTAAGGGTTTTTTCTATCCTCAAACATAATACCTATAGAATTTTTTTACCCCTATCTAAATTACAACAACCACTCTCATGCAATCATTCTCCTCCCTTACTTGCAAACTCTTTTCTTTGTTCATATAGACTATAATTCTATCTACACCCTCAATGCTCCATAACCCCAATTATTCATTATAAATTCATGGACACATCCACACACCATATATGATCTATCTTGGTCACAAAAAACCTACATTCACTCATTTATAAACTTCATTCAGTCACTAGTTTCTTATACACACCAATGGCTCAAGACAAGACTAATCTTCCTTGTAGCCCTCCAAACACCCAAAAATCTTTAGTTATATCAAATCATAAGTATTATTTTCAAAATAAAATTATATTAGGATACTATTTATGTACATTTATTTTCACACAAATTTTGACGATCCAACTCTTATTGCAAACCAACCAAATCAACTCACCTCTTGCAAATTAGGCCTCTTTAGGTCTAATATAATGACCCAATCATGGAAACCATACAATAAAATATGTTACCATTCCAAAACCACCATAAAAAGTTATATTATATTAAAATATATTATATTACCTAATTTCAAGGTTTTCAAAGGGTTATAATAAAATTTATTAGAGTTTTCATCTTCCAACCTTAGACCTAGTTTGCACAGACTTGTATAGCCTGAGAACCTACAAAATGGAGTATTAGGAGTTTTATGTCACTTTAGACACTTAAAATACCTATTTAATGTTTTTTCCAACTATTTTTACTATCCTAATGTCTATTTTATCTTGGACAAGCATAAAAAGACTCTGCAACTTAAATTTTAAAAAACATGCATCTAGTTTCCAAGACTATGTTCAAAACAAAGAGTGGTCTAAGTGAAATATTGTATTATTAAGTGACTATTTTAGACATTAAAATATTTTTGAAAATAATAAAATATTAAACTACCCATTTCAAAATATTAACATTCTTACATAATCCTCGCAAAACCTTTAGTCTCTTCTTTTCTTGACTATGTAAATAGGGGCTCCAATATGACTATATATGTAAGTCTTTAGTTGACTCTTGCACTCCTAAAAGGATGTATAAGTATTTAAATGATTAAATATCATAAATTAAAAACTAATATATATATATATATATATACATATATATATATATATGTATGTATATATATATATATATATATATATATATATATATATGTATGTATATATATATATATATATATATGTATGTATATATATATATATGTATATATATATATATATATATGTATATATATATATATATATATATATATATATATGTATATATATATATATATATATATGTATATATATATATATATATATATGTATATATATATATGTATATATATATATATATGTATATATATATATATATATATATATATATATATATATATATATATAATTATGAGACTCACAATGAGAATCCATTCAAACAACTACTAACAATAAATCACTTATTTGACAATATTGACTGTACATGGACATAATTATCTCTTAATGGTCTAGGTGACTGATTCAATTAGAAATTAAGCTTCTAGTGGGATTTTAACCCTCAAAATTGATATCTCTTAGTGATAATGTACTCTCCTAAAATTCTCTGGTCCAAAACCCCTCTCAACACCTCAACACTCATGAATGACCCTTCAAACAAACACTTTGTTGTCTTTATTCTTGAGTGTGTAAACCATGGGTATTTCCCACTTGACTGTGCATTAAATTTTCACATTGATATATGAAAAATGGTTAATATAACACAACATAACCATTCATAATAATATAACACATCACTCTTAATAAATTTAAAAAGAGATATCTTCATCTACCTTACTCAGACTGTATCAAAATAGATATGCTTCATATAAGACTGTATTATGACTGAAAAACACTCTAATCTAGAAAATGTCCTTAAAACCTCATTAAATGTTAAATATTCACCATCTAATATTTTTCACATTCCTTGGAACACAAATACTTCTTAAAAACATTCTTTCTCTATTGATCTCCATGCAATTAAAACAATCATGTATAGAATTCTACAAAATAAAGGCAGAGTTCTTCAACATTTTTTGAAATTTCATGTTTTCTCATCTAATCTACCCTATATCCTTATATACTCTCATCAAAAATCCTCCTATTACCACTCTATATCCCTCACTTACATCAAAACCATCATTATATTCTTAAACATGCAATAACTTCCTTCCTTCATGCAAACTCCACGCTTGGAGGGAAGTTATAAATGCCTAGTTCTTGATTACATTTTCTTGATTCATATATTTCACATTGATAAAACCCTACACATACTTATAGTACCACTTATAACCCCTTACAAACATCATCCTTTAAAAAAACCCAAACCATTAAATAGCATAAGCACAAAATTCAAATTTCCATGGGAAAATGCCAAAGATCACTAAAAACATAACAAAATGACTTTATAAGACTCCTTAAACATTTTATGGGGTTTTTCATGACCCATAAAAACCTCTAATACCAATTAATCCCCTTGTCTACTCATTATTGTTCAATTTTTGGTATTGTCTATTGATGTTCCTACATCATACTCCCTATGTAGGGAAATTCTAGCTCTAGATCAAATGCCTTTTGTACATATTATTTATTCTTGATTTCCAATTCCTTTGTTGATCCTTTAATCTCCTTTTCTTGTTCCTCTCACCTGTACTTCCTCTTCTCATCTAATTTTTTATTATTATTATTTTATTTCCTTGCTTTGTTTCTTAACTAGATCCTCTTCTAGCTCAGTGGAGTATAGAAACCTTTGTAACACTTTGTCTTATTCATCTTCTGACCATTCTATCTCTTATTCATCCTCTATATACTCTACCTCTTTGTTATATTCTTCTTCAACATTATAATTTCTAGACACCCTTCTTGTTTTTGCTTCATGGCTCCTTCCCTTCACACTTGTCTTAACTTTTTCATGCACTCATTACTGTCCTATCTCCTCAATAATATATTTCATGGGATCCTTGTGTAGTCCTCCATTTTGGTCTTCATAATACCCCTTTTATACCCCTAATCTTGTTGTATATTCATCTAACTTGATATCATCTTACACCTCCTTAACTTTTCTCACTTGCTTCTCTTTAAATTTCAATAGCTCCTTAGAATCTTGTCTTATCTTTATTTTGTCCATGCCTTCACCTTCATATTCTTGGGATATTTCCTCATGATGTTTCACCTCTTCAATTTGAATCCTTTTATAACCATTTTTTCTTCCCTGAAATGACTTTTCCTTGACCAATTTAAGTTCAACACAATACAACACCTTTTGAAAACTCTTGTCCTCACTTTTGTCTTGCATCTCCTCAACTAGCTTGGATGAAATATGATATACTAAACTCTTAGCTTATTTTTTTCATACTTTCTTGTCAAATTTCTAACCTACTTGTATTTTTTCTCCTTTCAACTCTTCTTCTTTGAGGCTTTGTGTTTTATTCTTGGTTACCTCCAATGTTATTTGACTTGTTCTTCCTTATATTTCTCTTTTGGACTGAATCTATCTTCCTCTTCTCTTTATTTTATCAAGACATCATGCCTATATTATCTCCTTTTGTCCTTTTGATCATGAATTACATCCTCTACCTGTACCTGCAAACCTGCACCATTAGCCTCTTGAATGCTTATCACCTCTTGTTTATGAGATCTGCTTGTCTCTCTAAAGACCTCATTGTCCTTTTAAAGACCTCATTGTCCTTCTAGTTTCTCCCATGTTTTCTTCCTTTTTCAATTTAATCCTCACATTGAAAACCATTTATTCATACCAGCCATCAATCTTTGTCTTCATAACCATCTTATCTATGATGGTTTGATCATTTCCACCTACTTTATTGCTTTGCCCTTCACTCTTATCTATATGGTCTTCACATAAAACCAAGTCATCAACTTTGTATTCATTCATTGAAGACTTATAATTTTCTTATTTTCTAAGAGACCATTTATCTGCTTTCCTAAGCAATGTATCCCTTTCTTTCACATTCTTCCTTATGCTAGCTTGTAATGTTATATCTTTATCTAATATTATAGCTTCATCCTTCCTCACTTTTTTTTAAGAGCTCACATAACTCTATCTTATCCTCTTACATCTTATGTGCCCATATCTTCTTCTTTCCTTCATTATTTTCACTCACAATTTTATCCATGGCCTGCTTATGGTCTTCATCTACATTAGGTGTCAAGGTTGACACTCTTTCATCCTACAAACTAGATTTTACACCTATGTACATAAACTCAAAAACACTTTTAGAAACAAATAATTGAGACTTTTTAGTCTCTTCAAGTGATCTTTGCCTAAGTACTTCACTTCCTTTATTTCTTTGTCCCATCATTAGACATTCTTTATCTTCAAAACCTACTTCATTCTGCATGAATTTCCTCATTTATCTATTCAATTATTTGCAAATCAACATCTATTATTTTTCTTGACATTTTTCCTTTACCTCTCCATGAGTAGCCTTATAGGCCACTTTATATTCTTTCTCAAGGACCAACCATACCACTGGTATTCTTCTTGCATCTATTTTACCATGAGAATTATACTTTCTATACTTTTCCCTATCTCTTCCATTATATCATTTATCTATTTTTTTAGATTCATCTTTTTCCTTTTGTTGTCTTCTTTCATCTTTTCCTCTTTGTGATTCTCTATCTCTGCCAAGTCATGCATCTTCTTCACCTTCTCTATCTTCATTTTCTCTTCCTCTTTACTCTTTAAGATTCACTTAGGCCTATCTCACTTATCAAGTTAGCCTACTTTCTCCTTATGGCTCCACTTGGGTCTTATTCTTCTTATATTCCTTTGCCTAGGACTTTTTATTTTTCTTCCTAAGATCTCGTTGAGCTTCCAAAAACTCTCTTTACCTTCTTCAAAGATTTAATATATTCAGTGTTGCTTACCACAATTCTCAATTTACCTCTGGACATTTAATTCTCTTTCACTCATTATATCATCTAGACTTATTCTTACCTTGGATGTATAAGGTTTTAACTTCTCCTCTTTCTATAAACTTCCTTTCTCTTGTTGACCTCAATGGGTCATTATTGCACATGTTTTAATCTTGCAAGAACTTATTCTTAAAACTTGCTTTACATAACATAAAAACAAATGAAAGATAAAATCAAAACATGTACCTTTTTACTTTCTTGAAGGTTGTCTTTCTTCTTTCCCAATTGTATCTTGCTACTCTGATACCAATTGATGCAAAAACTCAAGAAATCTTTACCTTCTTAAGTCCTCTACTGATAGGATCTTAACCCAACTCTTCACTTTAGTTCGCATACCTCAATCAAATCTTAGCTTATAGACTTTTAACGCTTATTTTATAATTATTTTTTTCTAATATTTTATTTCAACACAAGACCTACAAGGTTTAAACTAACCTCCAATCTGCATCTATACTATGTACATGATAATGCCACATATTCTTTCTCTAATCAAGCTACTCACAACTCTCTTGCTTATAGTTCTCAATGATACCTTTATTCTAGGTATACCATCACCTAAAGGGTTTATTCTATCCTCAAACATAATTCATATAAAATTTTTTTATCCATCTATAAATTTCAATAACCACTCTCATGTAATCATTCTCCTCCCTTACATATAAACTCTCTTCTTTATTCATATGGACAATAAGTCTATCTACACCCTTAATGATCCATTACTCAAATTATTCATTATAACTTCATGAAAACATCCACACACCATATTTAGTCTCTCTTGTTCATAAAAAACCTGCATGCACTCATTTGGAAACTTCATTCACTCACTAGTTTCTTGTACACACCAATGGCTCAAGACAAGACTAATCCCCCTTGTATCCCTCCAAACACCTAAACCTCCTTAGTTAGAAAAAATTATAAGTATTATTAGAAAAAATAAAATTATATTAGGATATATTTTATCCTCATTAATCTCTATACAAATTTTGATGATCCAAATCTTACTGCAAACCAACCAAATCAACTCACCTCTTGCAGATTACGAATCTTTAGGTCTAATATAATGACCCAGTCATGGAAATCATAAAGTATGGTATGGTACCATTTTTAAACCACCATAAATAGTTATTTGATATTAAGATACAATATATTACCAAATTTTAAGGTTTTGAAGGGTTATAGTAAAAGTTATTAGAGTTTCCATCTTCCAACCTTAGACCTAGTTTGCACAAGCCTATATAGGTTGAGAACCTAGAAAATGGAATATTGTGAATTTAATGTTACTATAATAATTTAAAATACCTATTTTATGTATTTACCAACTTCTTTTACCTATCTCAATGGTTATTTGATCTTGGAAAATCATAAAAAGACTACAACTTAATTTTGAAAAATCGTGAGTCTAGTTTCCAAGACTATGTTTAAAATAGAGAGTGGTCTAAGTGCAATCTTGTATTTTAGACATAATAGGATTGTTGACAATAAAAAAATATTTCACTAACCATTTCAAAAACTTAACATTCTTACATAAGCCTCACAAAAGCTTTAGTCTCTTCTTCTATTGACTATGTAAACGGGGCTCCAATATGACTATATATGCAAGTTTTTAGTTGACTCTTTCACTCCTCAAAGGATATATGAGTCTTGAAAAGATTAAATATAATAAATTAAAAACTCTTATATATAATTATAATACTTAAAATGATAAACCATTTAAACAACTACTAATAATTAATCATTTATTGGATAATATTTATTGTACATGGGCAGAATTGCCTCTTAATGGATTGGGTGACTAGTTCAATTGGAACTTAAACTTATAGTGGGTATTTGGTCCTCCAAAGTGCTCACTCTTAAAAATAATATACTCTCCATAAATTCTCTAATACATAACCCCTATCAACACCTCAACACTCTTGAAGGACCCTGAAAAGAAACACTTTGTTGTCTTTATTCTTAGTTATGTAAACCAGGGGTATTTCTCAATTGACTGTGTATTATATTTTGACATGGATATCTAAAAAATGGTTAAGGTAACACAACATAACCATGTATAATAATAAAACATTTCACTCACAATAACTATAAAAAGAGATATGTTTAGCTACCTATTAGGGATAAAGCCTTGATACTACATGTTAGATCAATGAGTTATATCCTACAGTGCAAGTAAATTAATACAGATAAAAATCTACAAAAAAAGACAATCAAGAGGACACATTACACAAGAGATTATTTATAAACCTTGTAATTTGCAAGGAAACGTCATGGGAAAAATGGTAGCTTCCAGAATTCATTACTTCAGCATCAACTCTCTTCTACAACAGCTCCTCTAGAAATTCCATCAATGCTAACATACAAGAACTCAATGCTTCCACCTGAAGCATCAAGTTGTGAACCAAGCTAAATTAGCCTACATGATCCAACCTTCAATAATTAAATCCCAAATATTTCATGGATCCACTAATTAGATGATTATAATGAAGAGATTCATGCTAGTTAATAGTATTTACAACAAGAAGATGAGAGAGAGGAGAGAGAATGCAATAGTGGCAAAAAATAAACCACACTTAGTGGGATGTCATGTGATCCATAGTGTTTTTATTTTCTTCATGTTTAAAATTATTCAAATCATCTTAAATTTATACAAGAACATGTGCCACCTTCATGTGGCTCCAAAACCATTATCTCCCACACACATGTGAGGTCAATCTTCTATAGTAGCTTTCTTGTCTTCATTCTACATGTGACCAAATGAGTAAAAAATATGCTTGAATTAATATTTTGACCATATCCACACATGGGAATCATGGGGTCCCTTATAAATTTGACCCACACCAACCCTTTTGTCTTTTACACCATGTGACACCACCCATGTGACTACCAAGGACAAACCCATGTGATTTGGTGGAGTGATATGCCACACTTCCATCACATCAACCAAATCACTCATGGGATATCCTCTATGTGCCCTTTCCACATCACCAATCAACCACATCACTCACAATCCACATCAATAACCATCCACAACACCATTAGGCCATGTCATCATGAATAATGACCATGAATAGTGCCTCTATGTAGTGATTTGTGAATAGTGACTATGAATAGTCACTTCACATCCTAACATTATCCCACTTGAAGTCAATATACATAGGATTTTATTTCACCTGATTAGTCTATAACTAAATGCTAACCAATGCCCTTTACTACCCTGACACTAACCTAGTAGAAGTTTTTTTTCACTACTAAAACTTCTCTACCCTAACTAGCTTTGTCAACATCTACTCCTCCATAGCTGATCCTAGCACTAAAGTGAAAAATCACTTCTCCACACACATACCAATCCTATAATCAATATTAAATCATGAATCACTCACAACTCCCACTACTTGGGAATATTTGGTATGATTCTCACCATGGAAACATGAGGCTTCCTACTCCTAATGAATCCAATACACAAGACACAACATGTCTTCTCCTCAATTATAAGATTCTCCTGGAAATAAAACTCAATAATGCAATAAGTGGGGTAATTCCTTGCTTTCTCATCCTTGTACATCTCCATCCTTTATTTTCTCCACATACCACCTTCATCACATCCTTATCATTGAGCCATCAAAATAGTGATCATAATAGAGCCTGCATCTAACATGTCACAACACATAGGCTCTCCATAAAGGTACAAAATTATTGCACTATATGTACAACATATACACTATTGCATACATTGATTTCAATGCAAACCAATAACTTCTTACCTCAACTTTTACTATATATATCTCCCTAAGAGAGATCACCATGTAGGAATAACATTGCTTCAACTCCTTGAGTAGCAAAAACTACACATACCACTCTTGTTAGTAGTGAGGAGATAATATCTCACAAAATTCAAAACTAGACTTCTCCACATATCCTTTAAAGTTATCAACATGGCACAAGTTCACTGGACTAATCATAACTCCTTAGAAGTCATCATGCTACTCAGTGCATCTCTGCACTTACCAAGTTTTAGAGCCTAAAGAATGCATCTAAAATGCATCATGCTCTATCAAATGCTTATAAAATATCAACTCATGTGCCTACATTGTTAATCCATTCATAGGTCTACATATTCAATGCTATAATCATATATACAACACTCCAACACCCTGAGTTATATGGTCAACATTGGCCTTCTCCTTCTAGGAATACCAAGTCTCGATTGTTCTTCTGTATTTATCTAGCTACTAATCATGTCAATCATGACATAAGTGGACCAATCACAGCTCTAGGGAAGTCATTATAGTACTCAATTCACCAATGCACCTACTGAGATTTTGAGCTTAAAAAATTCATCTAAAATTCATCACTACTCTACCTCATGTCCAAACACATGGCCTTCTAATTCCAAGAACACTAGGTCTCACTTTTTCATCTACATATTTATATTCATCTTCCTCAACCACTTCAAAATAGGTAAAGAATCAAGTTTGTCTATACCTCCTTCTTCTACATGGATTTTTCTTCTTCTTTAACATCTTAGCTAACAACATGTGGTCAATAAGATACCACATCAACACCATTTTTGTTTGTTTCCAATAACTAAAATAAAGTCATGCCTTATCCTCCACCTCCTCGAAAGTATTCCAACTTTCTCCTCAAGCTATAGAGTTGTTTCTTCATCAATAGGAACACTATGTAGGTTATTGACTTGTCTGGAAAAGATTTTTTAGCTTTCTCTTCCACTCATCTGTGATCTTGTCCTCAACAACATGAAGATAAAAATATCTTCACTAAAATATCTTCCACCTTTCTCCACAAAGAGTTACTTACAAAAAAATAAAACCTCTTTTTTTATTTAATCTCCACTTGGTCTCTCCTCTTGTCATAGTAGCTTCACCTTGAACACAACCAACCAATAATAGAAAACACTCACACACATGGATTTTTTCACCATGGATCTAATACCAGATGTTAGGAATAAATATTTGATACCAAATGTTAGGAAAAAATCCTTGATACTACTTATTATATTAATGAGGTATATCCTATAGTGCAAGTAAATTAATATATAAAACAAGCTAAAAAAACATAGAGATAAGTAAAAGGACACATTACACAAGAGATTACATGGAAACCTTGAAATGTGCAAGGAAAAATCATGGGAAAAATGATAGATTCCAAACTTCATTACTTTAGCATCAACTCTCTTCTACAATAGCTCCTCTAGAAACTCCATCGGTGTTAACATACAAGCACTCAATGTTTCCACTTGAAGCATTCAAGTTGTGAACCAAGCTAAACTAGCCTAAAAGATCCAACCTTCAAGCATGTAGCCTAAGGATTGCATGGATCCACTGATTAGATGAATTATAATTAAGAGATTCACCCTTATTAATATCATTTATAATAAGAATATGAGAGATAGGAGAGAGAATGAAATAGTGGAAAAAATGTGCCATACTTAGTGGGATGTCATGTGATCCATAGTGTTTTTGTTGTCTTCATGTGCAAAATTCTTCAAGGCATCTTCACTTTAGACAAGAACATATGCCACCTCCATGTGGCTCCAAAACCATTGTCTTTTACACACATGTGAGGTCATTTTGCTATAGTAGCTTTCTTGTCTTCATTCTCTATGTGACCACATAAGTCCAAAAGATTCTTGCAATCATATTTCAACAATATCCACACATATGAATCATGGGGTCCCTTATATATTTGACCCACACCAACCATTTTATATTTTTCACCATGTGACACCACTCATATGAATACCAAGGGCAAACCCATGTTCCTTAGTGGAGTGTTATGCCCCACTCCCATCACATCAACCTGATCACTCATGGGATACCCTCCATGGGCCCCTACCACATCACCAATTATCCACATCACTCACAAGCCATATCACTAACCATCCACATCACCATCAAGCCACATCATCATGAATAGTGGCCATGAATAATGTTTGTGAAAAGTGATTCATGAATAGTGATTATGAATAGTGACTTCACATCCTAACACTACTTTATTCAAACTGTATCAAAATAGAGATGATTTATATATGACTGTTTTATGACTAAAAACACTCTTATCTATAAAATGTCCATGTATACTTCTTCAAAACATTCTTTCTATAATGATCTCCAAGTATTCAAAATAGTCATGTCTAGAATTCTACAAAATAAAGGCAGAGTTCCTTAACATTTTTTTATATTTCTTGTTTTCTCATCTACTCTACCCTATCTCATTTGAAACTCTCCTCTAAAATCCTCCTATTACCACTCTTTATCCCTCACTCACATGAAAATCATCATTATATTCTTAAACATGTAACAACTTCCTTCTTTCATGCCAACTCCATGCTTGGAGGGTAGTTATAAATGCTTAGTCATTGCTTACATTTTCTTGATTCATATCTTGCATGTTGATAACACCCTACACATACTTATAGGACCACTTAGGACTGCTTACAAACATCATACTTAAATTACATTCTAAAAAAGACCCCAACCCATTCAAAAGCATAAATATAAAATTCAAATTTCAATTTTGCTCATTTTGGTGAGAAAATGCCAAAGAGAGCTAAACACACAACAAAATGACTTTCTAAGACTCCTTAAACATTCAATGGGTTATTTCATGACCCATAAAAACCTCTAAGACTAATTAATCCTCATGTCTACTCATTCTTTTTCTTTTTATGGTATTATCTATTGATGCTCCTACATCAAGAAATGACATGCACATTTATTGTGACATATTTATAATCAATTAGAAATCAAGGGAAATAAGATGTAAGAAGAGGTAAATACGTTATTTTTTTGAAACAATTTTGGAGGTGAAATCCAATCAAGAATAAATTATGATGGATGTTATGAAATTGATTTACCCTTTTATCAGATTGTAGGAATCACCATTTACCTCAGACTATGGATACAGTCCACCTCAAACCACCAACTAGTCATTAAAATAATAATTGGATGTTAAAAATAATAAATGTCAGATATTGACTACTATGGTTTAGAATAATTGATACAAATATTTATATGGGTTAGAAAGACTATTTATGTTGTTACAGGCTGGAATTCTTCTTACTTCTATTGTTATAGGTTAGCCACTCAATTGCTAAATGTTTGATACCCATGTTAGTGTAGTGATTTTTTCCATTGTGTTTTGTCTACATGGCCTTATGACCATTCTATGTCAATTAAGCTTCCTTAAGTTAGTTATAAAAGGATCACAATGGCTAGTTTCATTTTAATGTAATTATCTAATTAGGAAAATTAGAGGCTTCCTTATGTTGCCCTAATTTTCCCTATATGTACCCCACTTTTCCACTTTGGAAGTTTAGACAGGTTAATGCAATTTTATTCAAGCAAGTCATATTTTGTAATATTTTTGTGTGAAGACAATCTTTTTCCTCTACAATTTATCTGTGATTTTATTTCTCTATACAAAGATTTGCTCAATCTTTTATACAAGGATCCAAGATCGTGGCCAATCCAACATGGTATCAGAGCCATTTTTGCCAGTATTACAATAATCTTTGTGGTGAAATCTTACATATATTCATTATTCCAACATAAATAAGGGTTTGGTGGGATTTATTGGAGAATTTGTGCAAAACTTTCAACTGGAGCTTCAGATCTCAAAAATGACTGTCATTGGTTTTAGAAGGTGCCAAAACCCTTGGATCAACTGTAAACATGACCTAGTTCTAGAATAGTCAATTTTTTCCTTTCTTTTTATCATCTTAAGGCCCCATTTTTCATTTTCTACAAAAACCTATATTTCCTATGTTGTGAAAAAATGCCTTTTTTGTTTTCTTCTTCAAGTTAAAATCTCTAGTGAGTCTCTTATATAATTTCCATCACCAAAGTATTTTGGAAGTTTTTGGTTTTCCTCAATTTATGTGCCATCATACCTCTATGTTACTCAGATCTACAAGTGGTCATTACTTTGGCTCTACAGTTGATCTACCTCATGTTGCATGCATTGGAGAGTCTGCTGACCAATCTAAACTTTTGGAGGGTTGTTACTTAGCTAGCAGAGTAAATCAGACTTTCAGCAATGAGTAACTTCACTTTTCTAAGTTGAATTATTTGATAAGTCTACTTACTTACCCATAGAAGAAATTAAACTTTTGGAGTTTCTTTATTTTAAAATTCATGAAGTTAAGTAAGTAGGGTGGCAAAACCTAGATTACACTACTGCAAAAGACCAACTCAGACTTTCGAGGGTCTACTGCTTATTCAATTTTTTCAAAGGGAGATTACTTTTGGAAGTGAAGCAAAAGAGGTCCAAAACTCTAGTGTACGCTAAAAAATACTAACTCAAACTTTCAAGGGTCTATTGTTTACTTAATTTTTTGAAGGGTGATTACTTTTGAAAGTCAAGCAGAGCAAGTCTGAAAATCTGGCATACACTGTGAAAGGCCAACTTGAAGTTGTGGGGGTTTATTACTTACTCAAGTTTTCAAAGGTTGATTACTTGTGGAAGTCAAGTAGATTAGAAATTCCAATTACTCCTCTAAGACTAACCCAGACTTTCAAAGGGTCACTACTACTTAGAGTTGCAAGGTACCACTACTGCCTTCTTCTATTCAGTCAAACAGTCTGAGAAGTTTGATTACTCTTTTGAGACTGATCAGACTTTTAAAGGTCCATTACTAATCAAAGTTGTGGGGTACCTTTACTTCATTTTTTTTCCATTTATGTCTTTTTTGGTAAAAAAAAGTGTGGAAAAAATCCATATTTGGAAAGGGTCCAGGAATGTGTAGAAGTAAGAACTTATAAGTGTCGTAACTTTCAATCCATAATTCTATTTTGGGTGTTATTTTTATTAAAACTGCATATTTTTTCAAGATCTATGCATTGATGATATTGTTTTAGGCTCTTTATAACATCGATTTTATTTATGGTGTAATAGTTTCAAACTCACTTCAATCCTTTTGTACCTTTTTTGGATGTATTATCAGTTGTGTTTGATGTCCCTCTTATACTCTCTCACATTGATTACTCATAGATTCATTCTTGATCATGATCAATATCCAATATTGAGCATGTGCTGCATTATAATTTAATAGGGGGTCTTGTTGATACTTTAAGAGGTACTTGTACTGTATGCAATATATTCTTTGCTTTCATCTTAATTCTATAAATTGTCTCAATCTAATCTACACTAATGAATCTAAACTCAATTGAACCACTCACAATAATGAGTCTAAAATGCAGCTTGCCTTGAGAGGTAAAGGACTCTATTAGATCACTATGGATGAGGAAACTAAGTCATCTACAGAGGTAGAAAATGTTAAGTGGTATAAAAAATGTGATGAGGGATATGGGTTCTTATGCCTGTTAATGTCTCTTGACCTCCTATTTCATGTTGAATCTATAAAAACTCCCAATCAATTTTAGACCATCCTAGACAAGCTTTTTGGAGTGTAAAACATCATGAGGGGACATGAGCTAGAGAATGAGCTCATCACATTGAGCCCAGGTGTCTATGACACCCTAAAATACTTATTTACAAAGTTTAAATCACTAAGACTATAGTTTAAATAATGTGTCATTGGTAAAATAGATGACTAGTTGATTTTATCCATGCTTGCAAAATTGGGTCATGATTATTTAGTTTTCATCTATACATTTCATGCTACCAAATGTGCACTTGGATCCACTTGGAAAATGCCATCATTAAATGAGTTTGTTTTTTTATCTAACTCAAGAACAAGATAAGTTGGTTCAAATGGGTGCACTAAAGTATTCAAAATCACATGCCTTGATTATCAATCAAGACAAGAAGAAGCCCTCTAGCAGTGGCAAACAAGAGAAGAAATAGTCTAAACCAAATCATGAGCATAATAAGATTCAAAAATTAGATGTCAAGCCTAAGGCATCATCAAATGAGTCCTCCTCAAGTAGGAAACCTAAGAAGGAGAAACTCAAATGCAACTTTGATAAGAAACTTGGGCATGATGAATCTCAGTGCATAAAAAAAATATTGACACCTTGACTGAGATGCTTGAGAAGAATGACATTAGTGTTCATAAATACTTAACTCAAAAACATGTCTACATAAGATTATGCAAAGGCTAAAGATAACAAAAAGGGTAAAAACAAGGGCAAGGCACTTATTGAAGTAGCTTCTCAACCTTTGACTTGGGTTATTGACTTGAGTGCTTCTTATCACATGGCCTCCTCAAAGAATTTGTTTTTAGAAATATAGTCATGTTATGTTCCTTCAATTCTCATGGTTGATGACACTTTGATGGTACCTTCAATGATGTTCTATGTGTTCTTTCACTATTCACCAATATTTTATCAGTGTACCAAATCATTCACATAATTGTAGGGAAGTGATTTGAGTTCACACCTAATTCAGTGGTTATCAAGGAGATACATAGTGACATCGTAGTGGCTTATGGTAAGGCCAATCATCATTATAGGTTGTATACCTTCTCATAATTTTCCCTAGATCAGCCCTTAGTTATACTCCTTACTCATGTAGATGGAGTGAACAAACTATGGCATGAATGGTTTGGCCATTTAAACTATTGTTACCTAGAGTAACTCAATCATTATGACATGGTTTTAAGGTTGCCTAAATTCAAATTCTCAAATGCCATATGCAATGGATACATTCTTAGCAAGCATTCGAAAGAGAAATATGATAAGGGCAAAGCAAGGAGAGCTGAATAGAAATTAGAAATTGTCCACACTGACATAGCAGGTCTATTTCTAAAACCTTCATTAAACAAGACCATATACATGCTCACATTCATTGATGACTTTTTGAGGCATACCCAGGTATTTTTTCTCAAAAATAACTCTGATTTCTTTTATCACTTCAAGGATTTCAAGGCACTTGTGGAGAGGCAGTCAAATTTTTCCATCAAAATCTTAAGGACTGGTAATGGTAGGGAGTATGTCAATAATAGGTTTGAGTAGTTTTTCACATCATAGGGGATTTAGATGCAACACATAGTTCCTTACAGTCCTCAATATGATGGTGTGGCCAAATGTAAGAATTGTTCCTTGAAGGAAATGACTAACTGCATGCTTCAATCAAAGTCTCTTGCTCCTCAATTTTGGGTTGAAGCAATCAACTATGAATGCTATATTCATAATCATATTCCACATAAAGCATTGAAATGAATCACTTATTTTGAAGCTTGGTATGGTCACAAGCCCACAGTGGATTACTTTTGAGTGCTTGGATCACCAACAATGGCCCGTGTTCCCAAGAAGAAATGCAAGGCAATGGACCCTCAAAGTCTGTCTTGTATCTTTGTGGGGTATGCAAAGGGTGCTAAGGGATATAAACTTTTCCACCCTAAAAATCATGAGTTTTTCATATAAACGAGTGTCAATTTTCATGAGGTCCCACTTGAACTCACTATTGGCACTCCAAACTCTTCAAAAGTCTCACTGGACATTGATTCCACCTCAGAAAGTGACTGGCATCCACCTCAAAATCCTCCTAATGATCAAGATGAATATTATTCTTCTTAAAATTCAAGTGATGAGAGCATTTATGCAGATTTTCCTCCTCCATCCCACACTCACACTTTAGATAATGATGACTCACCTCTTGATTCTTCAATCTCATACAATTCTAGTCCCACTTGGGCCAAACAAACACTTCAAAGTGTTGGGAAATGGGTTGGAAATGCATCGGATATAAGGTAGACACATTCACAATTTTAAGGGACTTCACATGCCTACTTGGCCATTACCTCAAATCCATAAACCTTTCATGAGGCATCTAGCATTCTAGAATGGGATTCTGTTATGCAAGAGGAGTATAGTTCCCTAATAAAGAACAAACCATGAGACTTGGTCCCTCTTCTTAAAAGAACAAAATTTGTCTATTGAAAATGGGTTTATCAAACTAAGTATGGTGTAGATGGGTCTATTGATAAGTACAAATATCATCTAGTTTCAAAGGGGTTTTCTCAAGTGCCTAACATAGACTACATCGAGACATTTGCTCCTATAGCCAAGATGGAATCTATCAGACTTACTCTAACCATCACAACCACACATCAATGGGATGTTCACCAAATGGATGTCAAGAGTGCTTTTCTACATGGTGACCTCAAAGAAGAGATCTACATAGAGCAGCCATAAATATTTATGGAAGATTATTCCTTGGTCTGTAGACCTATCTACGAACTCAAATATGCCCCTCAGGCATGGTATGCCAAGATGGACTCTTTTATCCTCATATTCAAGTTCACCAGATGCCACTCAGATCTGAATGTTTAAATCTTGCATCAGGATGATTCTCTATTGATCCTAGTTATTTATGTGGATGACTTGTTGAGTACAAGGAGCTCACGATCATCCATCTCAGTAGTGAAAATTTCACTTTCAAATAGATTTTCAATGATAGATATGGGATTGTTGCATTACTTTCTCAAGATTGAAATCATTTAACTAGATTCTAGGATAACTTTATCATAATACAATAAAAGTATTCTCTTGATTTGCTTATGAGGTTTAACATGGTTGATTGTAAGCCCGCTCTTACTTCCTTCTTATCTAGTGTGAAGCTTGAGGATGATTGTCATGCACCATTGGTTGATGAAACTCCATATCAGCAACTTGTGAGTAGTCTTATCTATCTCACACACACTAGACCTAACATATCCTATGCAATTGACATGGTCTCCTAGTTTATGTAGGAGCCACATGAATTGCATTGGAAATAAGCTAAGTAAATTATGAACTACATTTAGGGTTCACATAACTATGGGATATACTATGAAGTAAGAACAAAGGTTGATTTGATTAAATACACAGATTTAGATTGGGCTAGATATATTCAGAGTTGAAAGTCCACCTTAGGCTACAATTTCTCACTTGGTTCGGGTCCAATAAGTTGGTTAAGCAAGAAGCAACATGCAATTGCTTTATCATCTACAAAGGTATAATACATAGGGGCTATCAATACCACCACTAAGGTAATCTATCTTTAGGGGATTCTTATTGATTTTGGTATCCAATTTCATAAACCAATAATCATCTACTATGACAACCAAAGCACTATCTAGATTTTTAAGAATCTAGTTCTCCATCAAAGGACTAAACACATAGAGATTCACATTCACTTCATCAAGGAGATTATCAATGATCAATTCATTGATATTTGATACTATTCAACATCAAATCAAATTGTAGATATTTTGATTAAGCCCTTCACAGAGAGTAAATTTGTTCATCTGTGAGCTCTTATTGGGGTTAGGGATGCCCCACCTTCTTCTTCCTCCTATTGAGGTTCTTCACTATGTACTAGGCTAGTAAATTTGTTTCAATGTCGGGACCTAATTATCATCTCACCTAAGCTAATCTTAAGAGGGGGTGTTAGTGTAGTGATTTTTCCCATTGGGTTTTGCCTACATGGCCTTATGGTCATTCTATGTCAATTAAGTTTCCTTAGGTTAGTTATAAAAGGGTCACATATTATAATTTAATTTTAATGTAATTATCTAATTAGAAAAATTAGAGGCTTCCTCATGTTTTCCTAATTTTCCCTATATGTACCCCACTTTTCCAATTTGGAAGGTTAGACAGGTTAATGCAATTTTATGCAAGCAGGTCATATTTTGCAATATTATTATGTGAAGACAAGCTTCTTCCTCTAAAATTTATCTATGATTTCATTTCTTCATATATATATTTTCTCAATCTTTTATGCAAGGATCCAAGATCATGGCTAATCCGACAACCCAATTGCTATGGCCTAGCTACCTAGTTGTTATGGGCTAGCCTACTTAGTTGCTACGAGTTAGCCTACCTAGTTGATATAGGTTAGACTACCATGTTTTTATGGTTTATTTTATGAGTGATCCAACCATTTTATTTAGATTTTATGTGTGCCTACTCTATCGGAGTTGTTGCCAGGGTCCGAATAATGCGAATGCAATGGTCAAGTGATCACACAAGACGAAGCTGGTGCACACCACAAAGAAGCTAAAGCAAAGTGAAATCACTGAAAGAGATCATTTGCAAAAGACAAATAGGAGTAAAACCAAATATTTTATTAACTTAAGATGGCCAAAGTGAAGAATACATATAGGAGAGCATGTAATTAACTCCTCTAAAAAAGGTGGTCAAAGCACCCCAAGATTTGATTGTAACTCCTCCATGAAAGGTGGTGATAAGGTGATAAGAATATAGAAGTAACTCCCATAACCAAAATAGCTGGTCAAAGGAGTTACTTATGACATTCTTATGACACCTATGACACATCTATGACACACATCTCCACATAAGCTAGCCTATCCCACGAATGTAGGAAAACTCCATGTATGCACAAATATATAATATTCCCTAACTAAATAATAGGGAAAAATAAAAAACTTACACTAACACCCCCCATTAGTGTAGCTTAGGTGGGCAGTGTGGAAATATAAAATGGGTCCCGACAACTAGGCTTGATGAGGTACCCATGTAAAAATGCAATCTCCCATAAGATAGAGAAAGGGAAAAAACCCATAGGAAAAAACTCCCCCCCAAAAGAGAGACATAAAAGAAATAAAGAGGCTAGAGGCCCCCCCCAAAGATGATGTTACTACAGATGTAGACCGCACCCCAAGAAGAGCTCGTAGATGAAAGAACTTGCTCTCAGTGAAATATTTGGTGAAGATGTCTGCAACCTGCTCTGAAGACTGGCAAAATATCAAGTTGATGACCTGACTATGAATAAGCTCTCGAATGAAGTGCATGTGAATCTCTATGTGTTTGGTCTACTGGTGCTGAACTAGATTCCTAAAATATAGATGGTACTCTGGTTATCACAAAAAATGATGGTGGGCTACCAGATGGGAATGCCAAACTCAGAAAGAATCCCCTTAAGCCAAATAGCCTCAATAGCTGCATTAATAGCTCCCCTGTACTCTGCCTCTATGAATGATATAGCAATATCATTCTGCTTCTTACTAGACCAACTGATAGGACTAGAACCTAGAGAGAAACTGTAACCAGAAGTGGACTTCTGAGTTTGTGAATCACCAACCCAGTCTGAATCTATATATCCAACCAAGTCAACCTCTATGCCAAATTTGTAATGAATCATGTATCTATGTGTACCCTATATGTAATGCAATATCCTCTTAGCTACTTTCAAATGCAGCTCATGAGGTTCCTGCATAAATCTAGAGACAAGTCCCACTGCATATGATATGTCAAGCTTGGTGTGAGTCAAGTAGATGAGACTACCAACAAGTTGTCAATACCGAGTGGCATCAACCAATGGTGAAGAATAGTCAGCCTCAAGATCGACTCCTGATAGAAAGGGAGTCAGAGATGGCTTGCAATCAGCCATGTGAAACTGAGACAATAAATCAAGAGCATACTTAGGTTGTGCAAGAGAAATCCCTGAATCTGACTGTGAGATCTCAATGCCAAGGAAGTAGTGCAACAAACCCAAGTATGTCATGTCAAATCTATCTTGGAGAGATGCCTTCACCACTGCAATAGCCGATGAAGAACTCTCGATGATCAAAAGGTCATCAACATATAGAACCAAAATCAAGAGCGAATCATCCTACCATAAGAAGTAGGCATTGGGGTCAGAATGGCACCTAGTGAAACCCGTTGTGAGAAAGAAGGAATCCATCTTGGCATACCAAGCTCGAGGGGCTTGTTTGAGGCCATAGATATATTTCCTAAGTCTGCATACTAAGGAAGAATCCTAAACAAAACCTGGTGGTTGCTCCATGTAGTTCTCCTCCTCTAGGTCTCTGTGAAGAAAGTCACTCTTCACATCCATCTGGTGCACATCCCAACCATGTGCTATGGCAATAGCCAAGGTGAGTCAGATAGAGGTCATCTTTGCAATGGGTGTAAAGGTCTCTGAGTAGTCAATGCCTGCCACCTGTGAGAAACCCTTGGTGACCAATCATGCCTTGTACTTATCAACTGACCCATCTGCTACAAACTTGGTCTGATATATCCACCTACATCAAACCATCTTCCTTCCTTTAGGAAGTGAAGTCAAGTCCCAACTTTGATTTTTGATTAAGGAAGAATATTCTTCCTCCATAGCACTATCCCACTCAGGTACTCCCGATGCCTATCAAAAATTATATGGATCTAAAACTGAGGCAAAGAAGGCATGTGAATCTCTCTGAAAATCCCCCCTAGTACGTCTGTCATTTGTGAGATCTCCTGCCCAAGTGCCAGCACTCTCAAGTGTCTATCTAGCCCAAAGTGGCCCGAAAGTGGGCGAGTTAGGTGCTAACTCCTCATCCTCTGACTAACTAGAGGTGGATGACTCTGCATCACTGTCCTCACTATTTGAACTCAAAAAAGAAGAAGATGTCTTTGGCTCAGGAACCTACTGTGGTTGATCTAAATCTGAGGAATCATCATGAAGAAGTAGATCCGATGAGAGAGAAGAAGTGCCAAGTGTTGAGTCTCTAGGACTCTCTTGAAAGTGGACACTTCTCTCAATGAACAACTCATGAGTGGTCAGATCTAGAAGGCAATACCCCTTAACACCATCCAGATATCCTACAAAGATGCAAGGCTTGGACTAACATTCCATAGCTTTGCATTTCTTCTTCGATATGTGGGCCATGGATGGGGATCTGAAAACCCTAAGGTGCTCAACATCAAGTTTCCTTTTATGCCAAGCTTCAAAGGGTGTTATCCCTTTTAAAGCTTTGTGAGGAACCCTATTTTGAATGTAGCAAGCAAAATTGATGGCTTCAGCTTAGTACTGTGGTGCTAAGGATTTAGAGTGAATCATACAGGTACCCATCTCTTTCAAGAACCTATTTTTATGTTTCGTAACCCCATTCTATGAAGGACTGTAAGTGACTGTGTGTTGTAAATCAATCCCCTTTGTGGTGCAAAATTGCTTAAACTTGTTGCTGACATACTCCCCTCCATTATCAGTTCGAAGAACCTTGATGGATTTCTCACTCTATTTCTCAACAAGAGCCTTGAAGTCTAGAAAATTTTCAAACACTTCAGACTTTTGTTTGAGAAAATATATCCAAGTGTACTTAGAGAAATCATCAATGAAAGTGAGGATGTACTTGGCCCTTGTGAAAGATGGTTTGGGAAAGGGTCCCGATACATCATTGTGGACTAACTCCAAAGGTTTTGAAGCCCTCCAAGCTTTGACTTTGTCAAATTTTGATTTGGGATGCTCCCCAAGGGAGCACCCCTCGCAAAGTCCTTTTGAGAATTGGACATGAGGCAAGCCAATGACCATGTCATGTTTGCAAAGATGCTCAAGGTAGCGGTAGTTAAGGTGGCCAAAATGATCATGCCATAATTTTCTAACTCCATTTAAACGAGTCAACAATGTTGTTGGAGAAGAATCAGGTGCAAAATGTGAGGTGTATTACCTTGCTTGGTGATCTGCCCTACCCACTGCCACTGTAGTATCACTATGCAACTCCCTGATAGCCACTAAATTTAGTGAAAACTCAACTCTCATGCCCTGACCAATGTGAGTGATTTGGTACAATGATAAGAGATTGGTTGAAAGAGAAGGAACACTTAGAACATTATTGAATGTTCCTCCTTCCATTTTAACTAACCCTCTCCCTGCAATGGAAACTGATGTGTCATCACCCAAACTAATTGAAGTCATGTTACAAGGCTCTAAAGATGAAAACTAAACTAGGGAAGAGCCCATGTGGTGAGAAGCACCCGAGTCAATGACCCATGAAGATGTAGAAGCTATTATAGCTATAAGGGCCTTTCCCTTTTCAATCTCCTTACCCTTGCCTTTTGCCTTAGTAGAATCTTGGGTAGATGAATTCTGCTTGATGGACTCAGGATCACTATGTTGTGCTTCTCTAGAAGATAAGTTAGTGATCTATTTGTTTCTTCATGAATTTGTGTTCATCATGCCCTGTCTTCTTACAATAGGCACAGTTAACCTTCTCCTTCTTAGGTTTAGCATTGGAGGAGGAAGACTCAGTGTTGTTTTTGGCAGGATTATTGTTTTCTTTCTTCTTCTCCTGGTCCTTGTTCTTTTTCTTCTTCTCCTTTGTTGAAGTCTTATCCTTACCATTTATAGCTATCAAAGCTTGGGGTTGAGTAGACTTAATTGTGCCCATTTTAATTAGCTTATCTTGCTCCCTAGTCAAGTCGGCAATGAATGAATCCAAAGAAGGCATTTTCCATGTAGTGCCAAGGGCAATTTTTGTGGCATGGAAAGTGGAGACAAAGATTGAATAACTTGGACCTAACTTTGTGAGAATAGAAAAGATGAGTTGATCATCTTTCTTATCTATCCTGCATTCTTTCAATTGTAATCTAAGGGCCTTAAACTTAGTGAAGAAGTCCTTTAGGGTGTCAAAGTTGCTAAGACTTATACTTATGAGTTCGTTTTCGAGCTCATGACCTCTCATCTCATCAAGCTTCCCAAATAAGGTTTCTAGGGTGTCCCATATGTCTTTGGGAGTCTTGTAGGTTTCTAAATGGAAGATAAGTTCTGGAGACATAGACAAGCTTATTAATCCATAGGCTTCATCACTACGGTCATACCACTTGACCTTTTCAGCATCAGTGATGGGTTTTACTTCAGTACCCATGCTGATCCTATACAACCCTTTAATTCTAAGAACAATTGAAATTTTAACCTTCCATCCATGATATTTTAAGGGTGTTAAGAGTTTAAGTTGAAAATAATCTATTTTAAGCTAAATTTAGGTGAAGTTGTGTTGATTGCAAGTTGTGAAATTATGCAGAAAGGAGAATGAAAGCAAAGATTGCAAGTGCTGAAAAGCAATCACACTCCCCCGAAATGTTGAACCCCCCCAAAATATGAAAGTTCATGCTCAAAATACATCGGGGTCAGCTGAGAATGCATCTTAGAGCAATCAGTGCAAGACTTTAAGCAAACAGGACGTCGGAATTAGCTGAAAATGCATCCCGGGAGACCCAATTTTTTTTTTGGCACTTTATAAAGTAGTGATTTTTTGACAATTATCTAGCCTAAGTTGTGGATAATCGAAAATTAAGCACTTTTTCAAAATATGGCACTCAAATTTGAGCTACCGTTTGCAAGATTTTAAAGTTTTAATTTCCCATAAACTAGTAATTTTGCAAAAAAACAACACTAAAACATTTTTAAAAATGCCTATTTTGAGAGATAAAGTGGCATTCCAACCACTCGTCAGACTCGAAATGGAGTGAGGAATCCAAATAAGGTATTTTTGAAGGAGAATTGGCCTCCTGCCAATCCGGGCCTCACCCTTCGTCTTCGACAAGGGAAAACTCAATGTTTAATTAAAACCCCCAAATTCTCAAAACTTAAAATTGTTCCTAAAAATTCATTTTTTATTCAATTTGACTGAAATAAATTTTGAAAAATCAAATTTCAATTGAGAATTTAAGAACAAAGACGATTTACCAATCAAACTACCTATTGAGGGCCCACATGAGGCACCAAAGGGAAAAAGTGCACCATTTTCAAAAAGACAGCAGTTTGGACTATTTTCACTGATTTTCACTTGTTGTTTGACTACTCCACGCAGGTGTACAGCCAAGGATCAGGTGTACAGAGAGAAGGTCTATTTAAAAAAAATTCCAATGCCCTTTTTTTGTTATTCAGTAGCCAAGGTGAAACATCAATATGAAAAGCCAAAGCTTGAAGGAGAGTGTGACTGTGCAGGTGTACAGACCGTACGGTCCACACCAGTCTTCAAGGTAGATTTCAAACCTCAACTTCACACTTCAAGATTAGTTTCACACCATACATTCAACACCAGCATTCAAAAAAATATCCAAACACCTAGGTTAAGGAGATAAGCGCCAAAGTGGAAGAGATGACTTTTCAGGAGACCCCAGGCTGTACGGCTCATGCAGCCTTCAAGAAAACTTAAGAGGTTCTCCACATGTTATATGCCAACACTAGTTTTTCAATGTGAGCTTTCCAATAACATCAATGATGTTCTAAGAAAACTTGTAGATTATATGCATGCAGGTATGCTCATATACTTCACACAGAGAATGAGTCAAACCTATAGATCTGCATCAAGGCTTATATGCCAATACAAACATAATGCATGCAAATAACAAAATCAAAGATCCTTTGCAAGCAAATAACTCAAGATTTTAGAATAAACTAATAGCATAACTAGACACATGATTACTGGGGAGGCTTTGATACCATATCAGAGTTGTTGCCAGGGTCTGAATAATGCAAATGCAATGGTCAAGTGATCACACATGACAAAGCTGGTGCACACCACAAAGAAGCTAAAGCAAAGTGAAATCACTGAAAGAGATAATTTGTAAAATACAAATAGGATCAAAACCCAATTTTTGATTAACTTAATATGGCTAAAGTGAAGAATACATAGAGGAGAGCATGTAAGTAACTCCTCCACAAAAGGTGGTCAAAGCACCCCAAGAATAGACTTTAACTCCTCCATGAAATGTGGTGACAAGGTGCTAAGAATAGAGAAGTAACTCCCATACCCAGAATAGCCAGTCAAAGGAGTTACTTATGACATTCTTATGAAACCTATGACACATCTATGACACACATCTCCACATAAGCTAGCCTATTCCATGAATGTAGGAAAACTCCATGTATAAACAAATATATAATATTCCCTAATTAAATAATAGGGAAAAATAAAAAACCTACACTAACATACTCTACTTCATAGTTTGTCCTTAATATTTGTATAGACTGGATTAATAATAAATCCAAAATAGTAATGATAGTAAATGATACAATATTAGCCATAAAATAGGTAATTTAACCATACAATACCAAATATATATATACATGTTCATTTAGTAATATATAATATAAAGGAATAAAAAATGCAACTTTGATGTGCTTATGATTGACTGAAAAGGATCAATAGAAAGGGTTTTAGAATGTATTTTAGGGTAAATATCTTATCTCATCACACCCCAACTAAATAGTTCATCATCCTAGGGAAACTCAATCCTCATTAAATCTTATTATATTGAGCACATATTTCATGAAAATCAAGAGTTTCAAATGAACCCTCTTCCTACCACAAGCAAAATCCCTTATTCTTCTCAAAATTCTCCCATCTCTTAATATATGTAGTTTCATCTATTTGTTCCTTCACTATCCAATCAAGGATAGGAAACTAGAATGGAAGAGGATGAAATGTTATATCCAATGACTGTGTCCTTTGTATCCTTACCACATCAATGTATTTATGCACTCTTCATATTGATGCTTTGATATTATTTCTAGAGAAAGGTTCCTTTCTGAACAACTCAAGGGTTAATTCATCTCATTTTCTTGTGCATGAAACAAGGACTACCATACTAGTTTTGGGATTGAAATTTTTTTCTTTAAAAAATTATGCCCTCTAATTATAATATGAAGGTGATACAATATTCTACTATTTTTGTTGGCCTAGTGGCTTTTCCCCTTATTATTAACTTGGCCTCCTGTTCTTTTTCATGATATTCAACTATTTCCTTGCCTCTCTTATCTTTATTGACCATACATGAAGAAAAACATCTCAGTAACACATCCCACACATATAGGTTTGGAATTCATTCTAAATCATAAATAACAACATAACCATGGATATAGAATTCACATAGTTGATTTTGAACTTGAAAGGTACTCCTCTTGTAGACATTAAAGAAGGATTGGGGATCAATTGTTATTTTAGTAGATTAAAATATAGCTACATGAATTTGAATTTTAGACACTAATCCTTGTCATAGAGGTCATAAACCCTTTAATTTGGTGTGAACTCTATCATTTGTATGGTTAATAAGTTACATTATTTTATTTTTCCTTTCAATTCAACAATTTATTTTTCTTTGTCTTGTAATTTCAACTTTGCCTCCTTTAGTTTTTCCTTCATTGTCTTATCTTATTACATCAATTGACTATAATGGTTGTGCCATTGAGCTACAAGGATTGAATCATTAAATCTTTTTTCACAAATAATTTATCTTAACATGGTTTATCTATCTGAATGGAAATAGATGCAAAATTTATTTCAATGGTAGTTATAGCTATAGGATATTTTACTATTATGGTTTGTACTACATGATTTGAATGTGTCCAATTTCCACTTTTGTCATGTTTTCCAACATACATAATCCATCTTCATAATTTTCCAAAACCCTAGTTTGTGCCCTAAGTGTTTCAATATTCATAGGGAAGCTACCAATTCCTAATTTTCTTCTTTGCTTGGCAAAATAGGGATTTCATGTTGCTTTATCACCTCTTCCTTCTCAATGAGATAATCTATCACTTTTGTTTATTATTTTTTTATCTCAAGTATGGGGCCCCAATTTTGAATTTCATGGAACTAAGATCCAAACCCTAAGTTAAATTAAGTATTCTTCTCCATTTTTGTTAGTAATTTAGGTATCTGGTTTCTTCCACCAGCTCAAATGAACCTCCACTCTCAATGTGGATAATGATAGAGGCCATAGGGGTCCAGTTTTATTACCTTATATCTAATTCTATGTGATTGCCTCCTAGGATATTTTGGTGGGGGAACTCTTTATATTTTATTGGGTCTTGAAGATGAGGGTATATATTGTGCCCTTTCTTCCAAAACTAGCTCCTTACCCTTGTCATGTGAGTTTGAGGAGGTAGGGGATAATCTTAGCCTCCTTCTTATATTAGGTTGTTTTACTCACATTCTCTTCTTTCCCCTTAGCTACCAAATCTTCTATAGTTTCCACATTTTCTTTAGCTACCACATTTTCCTCTTGCTCTTTAGGTGGCAGTTATTGTATCCCAAAAAAGTATTGTCATTATAAATTGGTCTTTTATCCCTTAGGCACTTCTGGACTATATGCTAAATTAATAAATGGTGAAACAAGGCCTTTTTTCCCCTTCTAGTACTCTTCTAAAATTATTTTTAATATTCATCAAAAAAATGGCACATTGGCCCTCCTATTACATCTTAAGTGATTGAGGAGTTTTAAATGGATTGCATAGAGCATGAAGTGTCCCCCCCTCACAGTTGAGGTATTTTATGATAAAGGTAGCAACTTATGCCCATAATTGAGGTAATTAATATCAAAATGCGCCCTAGTTACAATATTTTAGTTATTCACCAAATATATCTCTTATTGTTGTGGCACTTGGTATTCATTTCCATAATTACCCTATCTATGGAAGGCTAGTCACCTCTACCAGTAATTTTTTAGTGACTTAAACATGCAGCCCATAATGGTAGCTACACAATATTTTAGGTTTTTTGTAAACTCCTTAGCTATCTAGTCATTAAAAATTATCATATTCTCAAAACAACTCAACTAACCTATATTTCCAAACTTATCAGCTAAATCTTATCTCCATGTCAATAGTGTGAGGTCTATCAGCTCTATTTAGAGAACATCTTCACCCATTTTTCTTGATGATGTTTCTTGAAACAAAGAAATGATTCTTATCTTGTATAACATAACAAGAGAGTTGCATTTTTCTGGAAATGTTTATTATGTTTTTGTGTTGTTAATCTTATAGCCTTTGGTACTTATCTATCCATCATTGAATTATTCTTGTTAGAGGTATAATTATTAAGGGGGGTGTGAATCATTGATTCTATATAATCTAATTCAATTCCCAACTCTTAAACATTCAGCACATATAATTATGATGCATACAAATTAACCATTGCAATGAAAAAGGAAGATATAACAAGATCAAGCACATAACACATGATAATATATGTGGGAAAACTTCTTGGATGTTAAAACCTACTAAACCCTTAAATATGAATAAATTCCTATAAATACAAGATTCAACATTTAGACCAACACCAACTGATCAAGGAACATCCATCCCTTAATTTAGTGAGACACCCATCCCACAAGGAGGAACCAACCCCCTAGGCAATCAAGCACCAACCTAGCTATCTTGATCTGATCTCCACCTTTGATCTAATGTCTTATATACCTAATTATGGACTTCTCTTACTTTATCTCTTTCCCCTTTACACTCTCACAAGCTAGCACACATAAGCAATGCATCTAAAACACCCTTTTGGATCACTCTTCACTTCTTAGCACATACACAATGAGAAAACCTGCAAAAAAACTATCAAAACATTACAAACATGACCTATAAGAACACTTAATTTATTTTCACAACTTATTAACAATCCTCAACCTACTTTTCTCTTCAATCCATCCACTAAGCATACTCACTCAATCAGCCTCTAGGGCTTACTTGCTTAATTTGCCTCTTCTAGGCTCATTAAGTCCAATTACCTATGTGCTCACCCTCATCACCTTGATCATAAAATAATGAATAATCCTCTTCACTCTCTATTTTTCCTCAATGACCTATACCTTCTCTTTCAAAGGTTATCTTCTTCTCTTGGCTCACATTTTTTAACACAACTCCAAATAGGCCAATTATGCCTAGTATTTATCTTGGTCAGCCAAGATGCTTACCATAATTTTTATACTTTTGATATATTTCTTCATACATATTACATGTAATAAATCCATACTCATTACATCATCCATTACCTCATTAACCCCAAACCACCATTAGGTCTTGCTGAGACCTAAAACAATTAGGCCTTCATACTCATACCTTACAACTTCAACTCCTTGGGCCACTTTCAGCTTCTACCAAAGCTAAAAACACATTAAAAATATCACCAATAGACCACAATTACTCATTAATGGGTCCATTCCACTTGTAACACCAACTCAACACTCGAACCTACCAATTAGGTCTCCTTGCTCTTCAGGTCTTCATACATAGAAAATAGAGTCTCAAACTTCTAAAGCAACCACTTAAATATTTCACAATTACATATGATTAAATAACATGGTTTAACTATTTAGGACCATTGATACACCTTGATGTGATTTAGATACTTCAACATAGGCTCTAAGCACTCAAATCAACTCTCTCAAAATAACCACTCAGATTGGTCATATACAGTCAAAATATAGTCAAGCTATTTTATCTTTTCATAACTGATCAGGGGCATATCATGACATATAATACTTTATCATAATCATTTAATACTTATAAAACATTTTCATACTCATTTTATTCTTCAATTATTCACAAAACACATTCAACTTGCCTCTACAAGATGGTCACTCAAACTACCAGTGCATTCAACAAACATAGTCAACTTCTAATAAATTATTCACATTGAATATGGATTGTTCAAACCTCAAAAATACAAAAATATAGTCTTCATGGAGTATATAAAACTCTTAAATATTTATATTTTCTTTAATAATCAAAATACTATCAAGAACAACTCAAATATCCTTCTTGGATTACTTGTAGAACATAGTCAAACACATAGTCAACTTTAAAACTCAATATCTACAACTGTACACACATCCAAATCACCTAAGTAACATTTTTGAATGTGACTTGAAGTCCTATACAATTTTTAATTTTACACCACCATAAAATTATACCTGGATCAAAATATATAGCTCAAAAACTACAAATAGGTTTTCCCTCACTAATTTGAATATTCAAATTCTAACAGTCACTGAGCAAATGTTAAACATTAGACACTTTGACCTCATCTTGTGATCCCTAGAAAAATTTAACAAATACACATAGTCTATATCCTTAGATTATCTTGGTATTTATCTTGAAATTCTCACCATTGATCTAAGATCCTCTCTTCCATGACTTTGCCACTTGGCAGCTCTGCATGCCCTCTACGTACATTGACTAGTTGACTCCAATGAGCTTATGCCACTTGGTATTCCCACACATATTATAATCATCCTTTGAAATTTTGGCTTAATATGAACTATTGGATCATCACTACATAATCATACACTCATTGATGGATCTTTGTTTGTCAGATTAGATACTCATCGTAGATCTGTTGGTCAGACTCCACGATTGTGACACATGTCACTAACGCATGAAATATTGACTATTTTGCTTTGAACCACACCATTGGATCCTTATCTAGTCACATTAAAATCTCACCATTAGATATATGATCTGATTAAACACTAGTTGTGGATCTCCTCTTGCAAATTTGTCTAAGTATAGAAACTTAGTGAACACTATTGAACTCTATCTGAGAAGCCAAATTTGCACCTTAATAACTTTTTCTACTCTCAACCTCATGACCTAAAATTTTAACCATATGATCTCCTCACATAATTTAATTTATAAATATATCAATCTGATCTTAAAACAATCACATGTGTGAAATTTGATGTCATCAATCTACTCACTTAGTCTTATCCAGTAAGATGACTACTTGAGCTTAGACATTTATATGAATATTTTGATGAAATTTATTCACTTATATAATAACTATAATCACTAATAACATCCTATAGGATCTATTAAAAATTTACATACCATCAATATCATCCATCAATTACCTATCCAAGTTAAAAACTGAAGAACCATGTAGGAACACTGAAGCATATTAAAGCACACTTTGTCATTATCAATCTAACACACATGACACTTCATCAACCACCTTGGTCACCTTGGAGAAATAGCTGAAAAACATATAACAATATCCCCCTTTTTAATTGATTTCAAAAACCAATACAAAGCTTATGCTTAGACTCTATCTGTCTCTTCAAGTATTTTTTCCCCCTTTGACATAATGACAAAGTGGGCTCAACTTCTGATCCTACAAACTTGAAAAGACTTAAAGGACCAATAATAGGAAATTACCACATATAAGAGATGATACATACTCCCCATAACATTGTGCATACCTCTTCTTACCTTGAGCTTCACAAACATGCTCCACGACTACACTCTTCTTTGATCATATATAGCTTCTATGAAGATAAAACATATATGAACATCAAAAACTGCATGAAATTACCTTTAAAATATTAAGAGGAACTCCCCCTAAGTCACCTAAGTTTATTCACCCTTTTATCACCTTGGTCTTTCAGAGAAAATGACCAAAAAATCCACTGCTTCATACTAGTCTTGTTTAGAGGCCTTATAGCCCTATTTTGACCTTGAAAAGCCCATAAATTTCTATGTATGAACTTTCATGGCTTGAAATTTCATATTTTTATCATTCTCATATGCCCCCTCATGTATACAAAAAATAAAAACTCAGATCTTTGTCTGTAATATACTTCCTTCACAAACCTACTAGCCAATTAGCCCTCCATTTACACAAATCCTCTTCTATGAAACCAACTATGCACTTATAGAAGATTTTGAAAGAACTTTTGAACACCCATTTTGAAATTTAAACTAATTAATAAGCCTCATATCTCAAATCATTAGGTAAACCATTTTTCAACATGAGCAAAAACACTAGGTTTACAAGAGAAACTTGGTCAACACACCACCTTCTGATCAATGCCCATTTCTAAAACTTTTCTCACACCTAGAGGTCATCAATACACACTTATGGACAAAATTTTGAGATCATACTTCTTTGGTAACCCATACTTCCTATATCATGGTTTTCGACCTGCATACCTTTAAGCACAAACTAGGAAACCCGAGAGCAAACAAAATTCTCTAATTGCACATAAAAGACATTCAAAACTTGAAATCACCTAAAACACATTTGAATGAGGTAAAAAAACCTTTATATCCCACTAAGACACCTTGAAAACTTGTAATTTTTCAAATGACACCTGGAAATCTCCATACCCGGTCCTATAAACCTTGTACATACAACAGTCAACATGAAAAAATAATAGAAATTAATCATGATAACATTATGATATCACCAAGCCACCTCATCCACTTTGAAAAACCAAACTCAACTGATCTCAACTCTATTTTATCAATTGAATTATACTAAATAATCCTCTAATCCTAGGGCCTAACCATTTACAAATCTCCCCCTTTGTTTATGCATGAGGATTCAATACATTATCAAAACACCTGACTTGGTTTGATCAAGTCATCATATCAACATGCTTAAGTTCACATCTATAGCAGACTTTTTCATATCTCCACAAAGACTATAACATCTCACATATGCTCCCCCTCACATCATGTACAACTCTTTAAGCCTTTCAAACTATTTGAGTTAGCTCCCCCTAACTCCATGCTTCACTTGGATCATGACATATTCAACAAGTCCTCTCAACGAACTAGGTTTACCAACAACATTTCAACACTGTCAACACTTTAGTCAAAAACTCTTATAAAAACATCTTATATTCAAAACATTGTGACCTTCATAGAACTCTAAGACCTTCTTCATGATATCAAAGATATGAAAACACATTCTCCTCATACTCCATATCAACCTTGTCTTTAGTCTTCATTATTTGATCAATCAATTTAAGTAATTGACAAGTTATTACCTTTAGGACTAAAAACCCTGAACACACCTTGAACATATTTGAACAATATCAACATACCTTTCTATGCGATGGAATAACTTATCATGTCCTTCCATAGTAAACCAACACATCTTATTATGACCTCTCTTGTACTACAAAAATAGCCAAAACTCAACTAGCATCCACCATGCTTCCTCTTTCTGTAAAGTGTCTCCTTGAAGCCTAGAGAGAGATACCCCTTTGACATAGTGAGACTAAAAGTCCCAAAACTTAAGAGACTCCCATATATCCATACTCTCATTTGAATTACAGTCCTACTTCATCATCATATTGACTTTGAATGGATCCTTAACTTCATTCTTTTCTTCAAACTTTTCAACAAATTTAGACAATAAAATCTCTTGACTTTTTTTCATGTCTATCATAGAAAACAAATCATCTTTGGTCTTAGTTTGATCTCTCCTAATAGTATTAGGTTTCAAAAACCATTTGTGACCTCTTCCTTGCACACTAAAAGCTCCACACACCTTATTTTTCTCTGAGAACTCATTTAACTTATTCTTACAATACCTAGCAATGTGACCAACTTTATGACATCTAAAACAAACAAGATCATTCATACCTTTTGCTTCATGATGATTTTGATCTATCTTTGATTTAAGTCTTCTCCTCCTGTATTCTCTAGCAATATGGCTAAATTGATTGCATGCATGAGAATGACTTTGGGATGAATATCTCATTGCATTGATTTGTCTATCTTGTCTTATTTATTGTATTCTAGGAGCTTGATTGAACTTAACTTAACTTGATGGTGTTTATTTGTAGAACCTAGAAATGTGACCAACTCTTTGACAATTGTAGTAAACAATGTCTTCCATACCTTTTATTTGAATATGGAAATGATCTCCCTTTGATTGGTTCCATCATCTGACATAGTCCTTTGCCCTATGACCAGTAAGATGACAAATAAAATAATGGCCCATAAAATATTTTGCATACCTTGAAGGATTTGGCTATCTTATTGGCTTCTTCATTTTGCTCTTGACCTGATCTATCTTATTGACTTTTATGATACCAACCTCTTTGTCTTGTCCTAATTTATTTTGATCTTCTTCAAGCTTACCTATCTTGACTATGTCCTTTTCATGCTCATCCTTTATGGAAAAAAGATTAGTCTTCAATTGAACATATTCATCTTATTTATCTCTCATCCTTGAACTAATTGAATTATGCGATATTTGATGGTCTCCTTATCTTATTTATCCATGTCATCCTTCAATATACATGCTTTCTCTTCCATATACTTGATCAGTTCTTGATTCTCCTTTTCCTCTCTCATGGACTTGCCTAACAAATTACCTTCAAGAGACCTTACTTATACTTCAATACCTTTGATAATATTCCCCATTTTATGATTCCTCTTCTTTTCTCCTTCAGTTCACCAAGTACACCCATGAGCTCAGCTTCTAGATCAACTTCTTCTTCCTCACTGTCATAAAGCACATCTTATTTACTGTCATGGTAAACTTCTTCATCGTCCATTTTTGAACAAATTTATTTTTTACCAATTATGTAACTTAGATCACCTTCAAGTAGTTAAACTTAAAATTAAGGTTTGGATCAAATACTAATTGTTAAAGGTATAATCACTAAGTGGGAGGGGTGAATAAGTGATGCCAAATAATCCAATTCAATTCCCAACTCTTAAACATTCATAACATACAATCATGATGCATACAAATTATTTATTGTAATGAACAAGGAATATATAGTAATATCAATCACATAACACATGATATATGTGAGAAACCCTCTTGGGGGATAAAACCCACTGAACCCTTCAATATGGAATATAGTCTTATAAATACAAGATTCAACATTTAGACTAGCACCAACTGATTAAGGAACACCCATTCCTTAATTTAGTGAGACACCCATCCCACAAGGAGGAACCAACCCCTAGGAAACCAAACACCAACCCATATAACTTGATTTGATCTCCACCTCTGATTTTATGTATTCTACACCTGATGATGGAATTATCTTACTTTCTCTCTTTCTCCTTTACACTCTCATAAACTTTCACACACAAGCAATGCATCCAAAACACCCTTTTGGATCACTCTTCACTTCTTAGCACATACACAATCAAAAAACCTACAAAAACTTTGTGACAATATAAAAAACATGACATGTAGGAACTCTTCACTTCTTGTCACACTATAGGAACAATCCTCAACCTTCTTTACTCTTCAATCCATCCACTAAGCATAATCACTCAATCAACCTCTAGGGCTTACTCGCTCAATCTGCATCTTCTAGGCTCATTAGGTCCAATTACTTATGTGTTCACCTTCATCACCTTTATCAAATAATAATGACTAATACTCTTCAATTTATATTGGTCCTTAATGACCTTTACCTTCTCTTTCAAAGGTTTCTTTTTCTCTTGGCTCACATTTTTCAACACAACTCCAAATAGGCCAATTATGCCTAGTATTTATACCATACACTCATCTAACCTATCTTGGTTAGCCAAGATGCTTATCATACTTGTTAAAAAAATTGAAATATGTCTTTATACATGTTACATGTAATAACTCCACAATACTTAGGTCTTCCATTACCTCATCAACCCCAAACCACCATTAGGTCTTGGTGAGACCTAAAACAATTAGGCCTTCATATTCATACGTTACAACTTCAACTCCTTGGGCCAATTTTAGATTATACCAAAGCTAAAAACACATCAAACCTATCAAAAATATGCACTTAATTAATCCCTCATTGGTCCATTCCACTTGGAACACCAACTCAACACTCAAACTTACCAATTAGGCCTCCTTGCTCTCTAGGTCTTCATACACAGAAAATAAAACCTCAAACTTTTGAAGCAACTACTCAAATATTTCACAATGCCATATGATTAGATCAGATTGGTTAACTCTTTAGGAAATTTTATACACCTTTATGTGATTTATATACTTCAACATAGGCTCTAAACACTCAAATCAACTCTCTTAAAATAACCACTCAGATTGGTCATATACAGTCAAAATATAATCAAGCTATTTTATCTCTCCATAACTGATCAGGGGCATATAATTACATATAATAATATTTTAATACTTATAAAATATTTTAATACTCATTTTCTTCTTAAATTATTCTCAAAACACCTTCAGCTTGCCTCTTCAAGATGGTCAATCAAATTGTCAATGCATTCAACAAACACAGTCAACTTTTAAGCAATTGTTCACACTGAAGATGGATTTTAAAACCTAAAAAATCCACATATATAGTATTAATACAGTATAAAACACTCTCTAATAGTTATATCATCTTGAATCATCAAAATACTATCAAAAACAACTCAAATATCCTTCTTGAATCACTTGCAGAACATAGTCAAACACACAATCAATATTAAAGCTCAATATCTACAACTGTAGAAACATCTAAATATTCTAATAAAAATTAATGTATTTTCCTTGAATTCATATACAAAATTTAATTTTAAACCATCACAAAAAATTTCTTGGATCAAAATATATAGCTCAAAACTATAGAGAGATTCTCCCTCTTTAATTTGAATATTCAAATTCTAATGGTCACTGAGCAAATGTAAAACATTGAACACTTTGACCTCATATCATTCTCCCTAGAAAATTTGAAAAAATATGCACCATCAATATCCTAATATTTATCTTTAAACTCTCACCATTGATCTGAGATCCTTTCTTCTGTGATCATACCACTTGGTAGCTCCGTGTGCCCTATGCATACATTAACTAGTTGACTCCAATGAGCTTCCACCACTTGGAATCCCCATGCATATTCTGAGAATACTTTGGAATTTTGAATTAATACACACCATTTTATCATCACTTCATGATCATACACTCATCATTGGATCTTCATCCATCAAATTAGATGCTCGTCATAGATCTATCGATCAGACTCCATGATTGTGACACATGTCACTAGTGCATGTAATATTAAACGTTTGACTTTGAACCATGACATTGGATCTTTATCTACTAAAATTAAAATATTTCTATTATATATTTTATCTAATTAATTTTTATCCATAGATCTCCTCTTGTAAATTTGGTTAAGTATAGAAACTTAGTGAACATTGTTGAACTCTGTCTAAGCCAACTTTGCACCTTAATAACTTTTGCTACTCTCAATCTCATGACCTAAAATTTAAACCATGTGATATCTTCACATAGAGTAATATATAAATATATCAATATTATCCTAAAACCTTCACACATTTTAAATATGACATCATCAATATACTCACTTAGCCTTATTTGTCAAAATGACTACTTGAGCTTAGACATTCATATGACTATTTTGATGAATTTTGTCCACTTCTATAAGCACTATAAGCACTAATAACATCCAATAGGGTATCTATAAAATTTATATACCATAAATATCATCCATAAATTTCCTATCCAAGTCAAACACTAAATAACCATGCAGGAACACTAAAGCATATTGAAGCACACTTTGTCATTGTCAATCTAACACACATGACACTTCATCAACCACTTTGGTCACCTTGGAGACAGAATTGAAAAACCTTAAACACTTATCTCTACTTATTCCTTGTGTTCCTATATCAATAATTACAATAAAAAAATTCCTCAACTTTATTCTTTCTATCCTATAGCATCATGACAAGTCATTCCTCACCCTAACCATCAAATCACTCATCCCCGATGTCTTGTTATAATGGTCAATACATGTGAACAAAAATATGGAATGAATAGGAATGATTGAAGATGATTAGATGTGTAACATAGTCAACATATTGATTGGACATTATGCCAAAATGGAAGGTTTTACCACTAATATAACCCGTAGCTTAGGAAATATTACCCAATATCACATTATTACATAACTTTAAATGTTTAATATGAAAAAAATGATTATTCTAGAAAAAATTAAATCATTACCTATTACTTATTGGTTTACTAATAAATTTAGTTCATGTATGGTCTAATTTGTTGGTATTTTTCTAATTTCTAGACCAATATCTATAAATTTATGGGCAATTATGTTGGATGATGTGACACTGTAAGATTCATTGAAATCATCTTTTGTAAGATCAAGAATTGGGAGTTATGATTTTAGTAGATGATTAAGTTGGAATTATAATGGGAAAGTTTGATGAAATTCTAACCTTTTTACAACCAACTATTATCTTCTTGTAGCAAGGTTTATATCTTTATGTAGCAAGTAGCTAGCAAGCATACACGAGAAAGAGGAAATAAGATCTAGTTGTGATTGATTACTTGGGAAGCAACACTAATATTAGTGATCATTTCTGAGAGTGGTATGGTTTTGCTTGTCATTTTGAGAGACATATATATACATCCTTTATTAATCTGATAGGGGCCAAGTACCAGTGCTAATATTTATTTAGTGCCTATAGTTGGGTACTTATAGGTCTAGTAAGTTAGACAATGATATGTTATTACAAGGAAGGGTTTCTAAGAGTTTGTAGGCTACTATAACTAAAACTTGCAACTCTTTTTGGGAAACCTACAATACATTATAAACAACCTATAGAAACTATATGAAGTTATTATCATCAATCGTTATCTAGTGGTAATTGTATTATTGCATCTTGTATCATATGCCTTCATCCTATAGTGTCTATCTATAGCTTATAGCACTATATTCATATAGAATATATCAGTTACTAGAAACTCATAGCATCTGCTAACATTGTTGTCCCAAAAAATGTCACTCATTTTTTAGACAACATATGAACTATTTTGGTCCTGCAGACCAAAATTATCTCTTCCCTTCTCAAAAAATTGTTCTGAGCATTCAAAATCTTCATTATTCAAGATTTTTCAGTTAAAGGATTAGCAGGTTCAACAGGTTCAATGGCTTCAACAGGCAAGTTCTCCCAAAGGGGCAAGTTTCCAACACTTAGGCTTTTTCAAGATTGGTTCAATGCCTTGGTTCAACCAAAAAAAATTCATTGGCAAGCTTCAAATAAAGCATTGAACCATTGAACCATTGAACCTTGAACCATTTTGTTTCAAGGGTTCAACGAGTTCAAGGTTCAACGTCATTAGCAAGCTTAAAGAGTTAAGCACTTTGTCAAAAGTTCATCAAGTTCAACTGCTTCATGGTTCAACGGCTTCAAAACACTTAGTGAAAATAAGGCTTGAACCATTAAACCATTGAACCTTGAACCATTTTGGTTCAAAGGTTCAATGAGTTCAACAGTTCAACAGGGTCAATGCACGGGTAGTTCAAGCAGTCAAAAGACTTAGCCAAAACAAAGAGATTGAACCATTGAACCAAAGCTAGTTCAATTAGTTGGTTCAAGGGACTGCCCCAAAGCTGAAGGGACAAGTGCTCTTGTGGAGGGAAATGGACTAAAGGTAGATGCCTTTACGGAGGGCAGTGAGCAAAAGTGGGAAAAGTTGGAATTCCTTCAGAAAAATGACTAAGGCCAAAAGGGAACATTTCCTTTAAACTTTTTTTTCAAGGAAATTACTAAGCAAAAGGGACCGAAAGAATTCCTTCAGAAAGATTTTCTATAGGAAAATGACTGAGGCAAGAGTCCTTCAGACAAATTGTCTGAAGGAATTCCTTCAGACTTTTGTCTGAAGGAATTTGCCCAAAAGAAAAAGCAAAAGTCTAGCGGAAAAACGTTCAAAGCAAAGCCAAGGAAAGATTTCCTTTGGACAAATTGTCATAAGGAATTCTTTCAGACATTTTATCCAAAGGAATCGAAGGATGAAGTCTGCTGAAGAAATAAAATCCCGTCGAAGGAATTAAAGCCCGAAGGCCGCCTGAAGGATCTCGAAGGGTAGGTACCCTTGCGGGGGGATCTCAAAACCCAAAAGTGGACCTTTCTCAAAGCCTGAAGGGACAGCTTCCCTTTGAAATGTTCCAAAGGCTAGATAAAGATGCTGAAAAGAGATTTTAAAAGACTAATCCAAAGAAAGGCTACAAAGAATGAACTATTGAACCATTAAACCTTGAACCAAATGGTTCAACAGGTTTAAAGTTTCAAAGGTTCAACTAGTTTGATAAAGATCAAGGGGGTTAGAAAGATAAAGAAAGTGATGGAACGAAGAATGAACTAATGAATCGATTGAACCTTGAACTGAAAGAGTTCAAAGTTTAATGGTTCACAGGCTCAACAATTCAAAGGAAGGAAGCAACAAATAGATGATTCCAGAGACCAGTTTCAAAAGGATGGTTCAACCAAAGAGTGAAAAAGCAAATAGAACAAAGGAACCAATAAAGATCATTAAACCATTTAACTGATGAACTTTCATAGGTTCAAAGGTTCATGGTTCAATAGGGTTCAATCAAACAACAAACAGTGATGTTCCCACAAATGTCAAATTTAAGGTAACAGAATATCTGTTAAAATTCAAATATAGCGTGAAACTTGAAGGATGAATAAAGTGACTAGCTAAAGAGAGAGCTTGAGAGCTCAAAATGCTATAGGGAATAGAGAATAATAAAAAAGATCATAAATATCTACAAGGGATTTATTTCTAGTAGGTGAAATAGTGGATCAAGTGATCATCTAAGCACACCAAATCAAGGACACAGCCTATTTTTCTTCCATGAAGTAAAGGCAAAGTAGACAGCTGTGTAAACATCAGGAAAATGACCAGATAATGCATTCTAAAGAGGAGACATATAAGATGGATGGTCATGCCATATTTAAGCCAATGCACTATTCTAAGCATGGCCGCTCGACAGAATTGAAGATGCATTGAAGGCGTTGACCACAGCATGGGTCATTTCATGGAAAGAAGCACCAAGCCTTTCTTGGCTGCTATACATTGTAATCTCTTGCATTATGCAAAGGGAGACTTTTCATTTTATAGAAGTGAAACTCTACCCAAATTGAAAGGTGAATACTGAGACTTTGAACTCAGATTGTTGTTCATATTATTTTATCTGAATGAGAAAGCAAGACACTTTCAGACTTTATGCTATTATATCTTGTGCTATTTTAGGGAACGGTTCTTATGTTTGTTTCCTAGGAGCATTCTTTTTTATTTAATCTAACAAGTAGAACTTGTGAAAGTAATTAGGAAGGTGTCCTAAAGCCAGTTGTGGAAGGACTTTGTATTGATTGCAATTGCCTTTAGTGTGTTTATTTATTTTTTGTTTCTATGTGAAGGACCTTGGGATGACTTTGTGCCCTCATTGTCCTTTATATTTCACTCTTTGGCAGTCGAGGTGGAGACTTTGTGCTACATCTCAGTCTGTTGGTTATTACCCTTTATTGCCAGTTTCTTGTCACTACCTGAAATAACTCCTTATGTTTCTTGCAAGATCACTTCTAAAAGAAGAGAAGTGCCTTCAGTGTTTTCACCAAGATTTTCTCCTCTATTTTTTAACATCATCTCTAAAAAAAGAGAGATGGATGGCATTATTCTACCCATGAGTGTTATTTTCTGCTTATAGATATAGTATATAGCCCCTCATATTTAACAGGGAAACTCTCTTTGATGAGAGGAGAGATTTGTCCCCTTTAGATGTGATAAACCTACAAATTTGGCTGACTAATCTCCCTTGTTGTGGTTGATAAGACCTATTTTGCTCATCAATTAGCTGCTTGACAAAATATTCACCCAACAGTATTTTTAGCGACTCTGCTGGGGATCTAGCGTGTAATCTAAAGCCTCAAGTTTTAGATTAAAGTAGTTCATGCCCTTATCCATTAGACTCTGGTAACTCTAGTCTGTCTTACGCATTATCATTATAGCCTTATCCATCTCCATTATATAATCTGGTAACTCCATGGTATACCAAAAATCAAAGAGCCCAAGGTGTTGTTGACCCTATTTTTGAGTTGGTATAGCAAGGAAATTTTGACTTGTTCCCTCCCCAACTTCAAGCTCAACGATCCAAGAGTGTTCCTCCTACCTGTACTAGGTCACCAACACAAGGTAGAGCTACTTTTTCTATTGTTAGTAGAGATTTGCCTATCCATACTCCAGCCAGATTTGTTATCCCCCTTTTCCATAATCCAATCATGGTAGCTCAAGGCCCCTAGGGTAACTCTTTTGGTCCACTCAATCTTACTCCACCTCTACATGAGCTTCCATGCAGTTCAAAAAAGAATTTTCCCAAGTTCTTTGGTGATGGAAAATTTCATCCTAATGAACATATTTCAGCCTTTAGCATAGCTTGTGGTGTGATAGGAGTGGAATATGAAGACATAATAGTCAGGTTGTTTTTGGAAACAATACAAGGTGTTGCTGCAGACTGGTTCTACCATCTACAGGCTCGATCAGTGAATGAATGGGACACTCTAAAAGCTAAATTCAAAGCAAGGTTCAAGCCTATAGAAGATGCACATGCCTTGCTAGCCCAACTCACATAGATGAAGAAGGAACCTCATGAACCTATGAGAGATTTCATTGCAAAGTTTGACAAGCTGAGGAACTAGATTCCTACCATTACTTATCCAACACCTAAAAACCTCAAGTGCTTCTTCATCAACTCACAGCTACCTGAAGTGAGTTTTTTGCTGAGATGTGTTGTCCACATAGACTTTACTGCTGCTCAAGATTTGGCCACTGAGGTATAAGATGACCTTATCTTGGTAGAAAAGATAAGGAGAGACCCTAACAAAGGTAAATCTTCTTCATCCTCTGAATATTCATCTATAGCCACCACTAATCCAATGGTGTAGACGCTGGAAAATGAATTTCTGGCTCTCAAAAATTAAATGGCACAAGGGATGTCATCTGCTCCTTCATACAGAGATGTACCAAAGAGGACATTTTAGAATCAATCATACCAAGGCAATGCTGCCTAGAATCAAGGGCAGCCAAATCGTCTTCCTCCCCCACAGAGGAACCTTGCCATTGAAGCACCTCTAACCAACTCAGTAGTTAGATATCTAGAAATAGAACATGATTCCTCTTTCCAACCTGAGTTTGATCAAGAAAATGATGTTGATCTCTTCATGGAGGACCAAGATGAATCAACTGGTGACTCCAACATTGGTTTCCTGAATTACCAGGATGAACCCAGAAGTAAAGGTGGAGAAGTTGAGGGAACTTATGATGTGTTCACCCAATTCAAAAATCAGTCAGCCTAACAATTTGATAAAGAGAAGATAGAGGAATGACCTCAACCAACAATTTCAATTGCTAAGAGTGGAACCACTCTGCCCTTCCAGCCAAAGGATCTGGTGACTGCTAAAAAGGTGAGTACCTCAATTGCACCTTCACCTCCAATTTTAAATTCACAGACTAATCCTCCCCCTTCCAAAGACCAAAAGGATGAACTCCCATCCTCTATTCCCAATTTATTTTAAACATTTGATATAGTTGACCATATAAAGAAAACCAAAATTTAAATATCTAAATTTGAATTCCTACAGTCTAACCTTGATCAGTTGGATAAACTGGTTCAATGTGTAAAGAACCAAAACATCCCTAAAAGACAAGAATCCAAGAAGGTAAATCATGATCCCCCAAGGAACATGCCCATCCCAAACAATCTTGTCATTACTCCTCCCACTGCCCCTAGGAAAATAGAGCCTTTTTTATGTTTCCCTACTGATAAATGGATGTCAGTTGAACAATTGTTTTATTGATTCTAGAGCATCAGACAATGTCATGCCTACCAAAGTGGCAGAATCCCTTGGTCTCACACTGACCAAGAAATTTAGGAGATGTTTCTCCATGGAGAACAAATAGGTGCCACTACTGGGACAAATCAAGGACACCTAATTTGCATTTGTAGCATTCCCAGACAAGAGAATCAAGATGACTGTCTTGGTGGCTGACATCCCAACATCATACGGCATCCTTCTTGGCTGAAATTTCTGCAAGGATGTTGGTGGTGAGTTGAGCATGGACTTATCTGAGGTGAGAATTCCTATCAAGGGTGTTATGCAAAGATTGCTCCTTGAGAAGGAAGAAAAATATGTGGTTACTCAAACATCAGCACTTGAAGCTCAAATTCTATTTAAGTCTTCAGGAATGGGTAATTATTTTTTAACCATAGAAGAAGTTCATGAGGTGCTTGGTGAAGCTCCTGAATGTGACAGTCTGAAAATACCTTCAGCTGAAATAGAAAAAGAATTAATGGAGCGTAGTGTAAGTGTAGAAGAATCTCCCCCTCTAAACAAAGAAGAAACTAGGGAAAAATTAGTGTCTAATGAGGTATGGATTCTGGAATTCGATGGTAGTTGCTCCTCTACCAGTTCAGGAGACAAGATTGTGTTGATATCTCCTCAAAGAGATATCTTTCCTTGATCATACAAGTTGCAGTTTAGCAACACCAACAACACAACTGAGTATGAATCTCTATTGCTTGGATTGAAGGCTACTCGAGACAAAGGCATCAAACTCTTTCATGCTAAAGGAGATGTTGAATTGGTGGTTTGTTAGGTAAGAAACCTGTATCAAACCAAAAATTAGAGATTGCACCACTACCACAATCTAGTATGGGATCAGATTAAAAGCTTTGATGCTTTCAGCATCTCTGCCATACTAAGGGAATTCAATGACTGGGTTGATGCACTAGCCGTTTCAACAACTCTATTGGTTCCTCACCCAGACTTCAAAGGAGACAGGTACACTATTGAACTGGTCTTTTGACCAAGTGTACTTGATAATGCTAGTCATTGGTAGGTTTTTAACAATGACAACCAAATCGTTGCCTTCTTGGAACAAAAAGATAGCTTTGAACAGCTTCATTTTAAAGGCAGTAAACCTCAAAAGCTTGAACCAGCCCCACAATCAAGTGTAGATGCAGGTGAGGGGTTCCAATAGCTGAAAGAGAATAAAATTCCAAAAGGATTGGTCTCCCTTGAGAAGTTGTTTGACAAACATGACAGATTCATCAAACAGCAGCAAACAGATTCAAGCTCCTCCCAGAAGTTTGATCAAGTAAATCTGGGTACCAAAGAAAATCCCAAGATGGTAAACATTAGGAATTGCTGCAATCAGGAAGAAAAGTCCAAGTTCACTACTCTACTCAGTCAGTACATGGATGTCTTAGCATACTCCTATGATGATCTAAAGTCACTCAAGCCTAATGAAATTCACCATGACATTCCTCTCAAAAGTGATTCGGCACCCTACAGGCAAAAATCTAGGTATTACAATCTGAAGATATCAGGTATTATTCTATCTAAAATATAGAAAATGTTGAATGCTAAAATCATTTTCCCAATCCATCAATCCACATGGATTGCAAACATAGTGCCTGTAAGGAAGAAGAATGGCAAAATTCACCTCTACGTGGATTTTAGAAATTTAAATCAGTCATCCTTAAAGGATAACTATCCTTTGCCAATCATGGATCAAGTGCTTCAGACAATGATCAGTTTAGAGATGTTATCAATGTTGGATGGCTTCTCAGGATACAATAAAGTTGAAATTGGTGAGGCAAACCAGCATAAGACTGCCTTCACCACACCTTGGGGCACCTTTGCCTATCGAAGAATGCCATTTGGCCTAATAAATCTTGGCACCACCTTTTAGAGAGCAATGGACCTTGCTTTCAAAGATGAAATGGGTAAGTTCATTTTAGTGTACGTGGATGATCTAACAGTCTTTTCTAAGCACCACCCAAATCATGTGTGCCACTTGCATCAAGTGCTGGAACGCTGCCACTAAAATGGCATTTTCTTAAACCCCAAGAAGTCTATTTTTAGAGTGATAGAAGGGAAACTTCTCAGACACATTATGTCCAAAAAAAGCATAAATATTGACTCAGATAGAGTCAAGTCTATTCAGGAGCTTACTCTACCTGTGAGTAAGACTGTAGTTCACTCTTTCTTTAGAAAAGTGAACTTTTTACGAAGATTCATCCCTGAGTTCACTGAGAAGACTCACCATATTATAAATATGATGAATGGAAAGGCCACCTTTAGCTAGACTGAAGAAGGCAAATTGGCATTCTGAGATATCAAAATAGCTATTGCTCATGCCCCAATTCTGGTTTGTCCAAATTATGCCAAGGATTTCACTATATATAGTTATGCTTCTAAACACACACTTTTAGTAATTCTAGTTCAACAGAACCAAGAAGGTGTGGAATCTCTTATTTCTTTCATGAGCTATCCTCTCAAAGCTCATGAGCTAAAATACTCAAACATGTAGAAGCATGTTTATGCAGTGGTAAAGGCAGTGAAGCATTTCCACTTTTACATCCTAAATTCACATGTTATTGTCCTAGTTCTCGACACCACAATCAAATCCATATTAACTCAGCAGGAGTTTGGAACCAAAAGAGGGAATTGGATTGCTAAAATCTAAGAGTTTGATCTAGTCATCAAACTAATGAAGCTGGTGCATGAAAAGGGCCTATGCCAATTGATTGCTAACAATAGACTAGAAGAAACAAAGCATGATGAAACAAAAGTGGAAGACACACCAACAGTCCTCTTTATCTCCACCATGAATGAGTGGTATTTAGATATTGTTCATTTCTTTACTTACGGTGAGTGTCCTCCTCACCTGTCTCGTAAAGAAAGAAGGACTGTCAAGTTGAAAGCTATTAATTTGTCCTATGGGACAATGGCCTATACAAGAGGAACCTTGATGGATTTTCCCTTTGCTACATGGATAAGGAGCAATAGAACCAACTTTTGAAATCCTTCCACAATTTACCCTATGGAGGACATTTTTCTACTCCTGTAACTGCCCATAAGATTTTGTGAGCTAGGTATTACTGGCCTACTCTCTTTCAAGATGCATACAAATGGGTACATAGATTTGAACTATGCTAGTAGTTCATTGGAAGACTCAAATTGGCTGCTCTGCATCTTAATCCAGTGGTGATAGAAGAGCCATTTCAACAATGGGAAATTGATTTTATTGGTGACGTAAACCCATCTTCAAGTGATAGACATGATTATGTCCTTACAGCCATAGATTACTTCACCAAGTGGGTGGAAGCTATTCCAACCAAGTGGGCCACTTCAGAAGTAGTGTGCAATTTCCTCAAGGAGAACATCATTTTTAGGTTTGGGTCCCAACCAAAATTGTCATAGACAATGCAGCTTGTTTCTCTTCCCAAGAGATTACTCAGCTCTATTTTTACTATGGGATTACCCTCTCCCACTCTTTTGATTATTTTTCACAAGGGAATGGCCAAGCTGAATCAAGCAAAAAGAACCTGGTGACCATCATCAAGAAGTTAGTAGATGACAACCAATGAACATGGCATAAAGCATTGGTTGATACTTTATGGGAAGATAGAATAATACCCAAGAGGGCAATTGGTATGTCACCTTTCCAAATTTTTTATGGACTCAATGTTGAAAAACTAATCACCCTAGAATTGTCAGCATAAAAATTGTCTAAGGCAATTGAAGATCAGACATATGAAAGCTCCATCGATAAGAGGATCATGTGTTTGACTGAGCTGGATGAGCAGCGAACTATGGTGGTGGACCGAATTGTTGCACATCAAAGTTTGGTGAAGAATCTCTTCGACCAGAGGGCCAAAAACCATGATTTCTAAATTGGAGATCAAGTCCTATTGTGGGACAAGAGAAGAGAACCATAGGGAATGCATGGGAAATTCGATTCCCTTTAGAGAGGCCCATTCATTATCCATCAGCTCAATGGTGAAAACATTTTCCTATTGAAGTATCAAGATGGCATACTCTTTTCTCTGCCTCATAATGGGTAGCATCTAAAGCACTTCAATTCTTGAAGTATCAGATAAGTTCACTTGTACATATGTAAATTTTTAAAGTCTTTAGTTCTTTTTTGTGTTTTTTGTTGCTCATTTTAATTTTTGGCACCTTTATTTTTGGGTAGCATGACTCCATAGCCCAATGGCATACTTCAAGGCACTGGAGATTCTGGTTTCTACTCCCCTCAGTTATTCCAAGTTTTCAACTGAAGGAAGTTCCCCAACTACAGCCAGCTATTGTCCCCAAAAATGTCACTCATTTTTCAGACAACATATGAACTATTTTGGTCCTACAGACCAAAATTATCTCTTCCCTTCTCAAAAAATTGTTTTGAGCATTCAAAATCTTCATTATCCAAGCTTTTTTAGCTAAAGGATTAGCAGGTTCAATAGGTTCAATGGCTTCAACAGGCAAGTTCTCCCAAAGGGGCAAGTTTCCAACACTTAGGCATTTTCAAGATTGGTTCAATGCCTTGGTTCAACAAAAAATTGTTCATCGGCAAGCTTCAAACAAAGCATTGAACCATTGAACCATTGAACCTTGAACCATTTTAGTTCAAGGGTTAAACGAGTTCAAGGTTCAACATCATCAGTGAGCTTAAAGAGTTAAGCACTTTGTCAAAACTTCATCAAATTCAACTGCTTCACGGTTTAACGGCTTCAAAACACTTAGTGAAAAGAAGACTTGAACCATTAAACCTTAACCATTTTGGTTCAAAGGTTCAATAGGTTCAACAGTTCAACAGGTTCAAAATGCGCGGGTGGTTCAAGTGGTCAAAAGACTTAGCCAAAATAAAGAGATTGAACCATTGAACCAAAGTCAGTTCAATTGGTTGGTTCAAGGGACTGCCTCAAAGCTAAAGGGACAAGTTATTTTGTGGAGGGCAATGGACTAAAGGTGGATGCCCTTGCGGAGGGTAGTGAGCAAAAGCGGGCAAAGTTGGAATTTTTTCAGAAAAATGACTAAGGCCGAAAGGGAACATTTCCTTCAGACTTTTTGTTTGAAGAAAATACTAAGCAAAAGGGACCGAAAGAATTCCTTCAGAAAGATTTTTTTTAGGAAAATGACTAAGGAAAAAGTCCTTCAGACTTTTGTCTGAAGGAATTCGCCCAAAAGGAAAAGAAAATCCCGACGGAAAAATGTTCAAAGCAAAGCCAAGGAAAGATTTCCTTCGAACAAATTGTCTGAAGGAATTCCTTCGAACATTTTGTCCGAAGGAAATGAAGGATGAAGTCCATCGAAGAAACAAAAGCCCGTCGAAGGAATTAAAGCCCGAAGGATCCCAAAGGGTAGGTACCCTTGCATGGGGCTCTCAGAACCCAAAAGTGGACATTTCTCAAATTTTGAAGGGACACTTTCCCTTCAAAATGCTTCAAAGGATGGATAAAGATGCCAAAAAGAGCTTCCAAAAGACTTAGCCAAAAAATGGTTACAAAGAATGAACTATTGAACCATTTAACCTTGAACCAAATGGTTCAATAAATTCAAAGGTTCAACTAGTTTGATAAAGATCAAGGGGCTTAGAAAGATAAAGAAAGCGATGGAACGAAGAATGAACCAATTAAACCTTGAACTGAAAGAGTTCAAAGTTCAATGGTTCACAGGGTTAATAGTTCAAAGCAAGGAAGCAGCAAATAGATGATTCCAGAGACTAGTTTCAAAAGGATGGTTCAACCAAAGAGCAAAAAAGTAAATGGAACAAAGGAACCAATAAAGATCATTGAACCATTTAATTGATGAACTTTCATAGGTTCAAAGGTTCATGGTTCAACAGGGTTTAATCAAATAGCAACTAGTGGCATTCCCATGAATATTCGTTAAAATTCAAATATAGTGTAAAACTTGAAGGATGAATCAAGTGACCAGCTGAAGAGAGAGCCCAAGAGCTCAAATTGCTATAGGGAATAGAGAACAATACAAAAGATCAAAAATATGTACAAGAGAGTTATTTCTAGTCACTGAAATAGTGGATCAAGTGATCATCTGAGCACACCAAATCAAGGACGTGGCCTATTTTTCTTCCATGAAGTAAAGGCAAAGTAGACAGTTGTGCAAACATCAGGAAAAGGACTAGACAACGCATGCTAAGGAGGAGAAATATAATATGGATGGTCACACCATAGTTAAGGCAATGCACTGTTCCAAGCATGGCCCCTCGATAGAATTAAAGATGTATTGAAGGCGTTGATCGCAACATGGGTCATTTCTTGGAAAGAAGTGTCAAACCTTCCTTGGCTGCTATACATTGTAATCTCTTTCATTATGCAAAGGGAGACTTTTCATTTTACAGAAGTGAAACTCTGCCCAAATTAAAAGGCGAATACTGAGACTTTGAAATTAGATTATTATTCATATTATTTTATTTGAATGAGAAAGCAAGACACTTGCAGACTTTGAGCTATTATATCTTGAGCTATTTTAGGGAATTGTTCTTATGTCTGTTTCCTAGGAGCATTCTTATTTATTTAATCTAACAAGTAGAACTTGTGGAAGTAATAAGGAAGGTGTCTTAAAGCCAGTTGTGGAAGGACTTTGTGCTGACTGCAATTGCCTTTAATGTGTTTATTTGTTTTCTATTTCTATGTGAATGACCTTGGGATGACTTTGTGCCCTCATTGTCCTCTGTATTTCACTCTTGGGCAGTCGAGGTGGAGACTTTGTGCTACATCTCAGTCTGTTGCTTATTACCCTTTGTTACTAGTTTCTTGTCAGTACCTGAAAGAACTCTTGATGTTTCTTGCAAGATCACTTCTGAAAGAAGAGAAGTGCCTTTAGTGTTTTCACCAAGATTTTCTCCTCTATTTGTTAACATCATCTCTGAAAAAAGAGAGATGGATGGCACTATTCTAGCCCTGAGTGTTATTTTTTGCTTATAGATATAGTATATAGCCCCTCATATTTAATAGGGAACCTCCCTTTGATGAGAGGAGAGATTTGTCCCCTTTGGATGTGGTAAACCTGCAACCTTGGTTGACCAATCTCCCTTGATGTGGTTGATAAGACCTATTTTGCTCATCAGTTAGATGGTTGACAAAATATTCACCCAACAAACATATTATAGAAACTTCTACCTTTCTTGTAGTAAGTGTTATATAACTTGTAGTAGTTACTATATAACTTATAACAACTGATAAGTAACCTATAGTTACTTACAAATAACCTATAGCAATTAGGATACAACCAGTAGTTGTTTGTAGACAACCTATAGCAATTAGGATGGAACCCATAATTGCTTACAAACATCTTGTAACAATTGTATAGAGTATATAGAGGGTTATTAATTGATGGCCAAAGAAGAGAACCAAAAACTATTATTATTATTTTAGCAATTTTTGTCCTTGATTAGCCAATGAGCTAGTTTACCAATCAAGGCTCTTTATTCATCACTTGTTCATCTAATATATTAGTTTTCTAACAATACTATAAATAATACTTGAAGTTTTTCATATATATATATATATATATATATATATATATATATATATATATATATATATCTAACCAAAAGTCTAGTTTTCTAATCAGGGTGTTTATTCAACGCTTGGCAAACCAACAAACTAGTTTTTTGGTCAAGGCTATAAAAGGGTACTTTATATATATATATATATATATATATATATATATATAACCAAAAGTCTAGTTTTCTAATCAGGGTGTTTATTCAACGCTTGGCAAACCAACAAACTAGTTTTTTGGTCAAGGCTATAAAAGGGTACTTTATATATATATATATATATATATATAAAGTACCCTTTTATAGCCTTGACCAAAAAACTAGTTTGTTGGTTTGCCAAGCGTTGAATAAACACCCTGATTAGAAAACTAGACTTTTGGTTAGTCAAAAGGTCATTAGTTCATTGTTGAATTTGCTTGGCTCATAAAGAACCCTCCAAAGATTAGTTATTATTGAATTCAAAACCTTGAAACCATAAGTGATGAGGTTAGGTTTGATCCCCAATGGAATTTGATAGAATGCAACCCCTAATCCTTGGAGCTAAGACAAATACTTGATCAATATACATTGATCAAGTATTTGTCTTAGCTCTAAGGAAATAAGGGTTATATTCTATCAAATTCCCCTATGGATAAAACTTGACCTCATCCCTTATAGTTTTATGGCTTTGGATTCAATAATAATTGATCTTTGGTTGGTTCTTTGTGACCAAACAACTTCAACAATGAGCCAATGACCTTTCGACTAACCAAAAGTCTAGTTTTTCAATCACAGTGTTTATTCAACCTTTGGCCAACCAATAAGATAGTTTTTTGTTCAAGGCTATGAAATGATGCTCAATCCTTATTATAGGTAATGGAAGATGAACTATAATGCTCATTTGATACTTGAATATGATCCCTTGAGGGATCATATTCTAGTCCAATATTTTGGACAACTCCATATCCATGAAAGATCTCTCTTCCTTCATGATTTTCCTTATGAAATCATGTTTTGAGAGTGGTTTATTATATAGCTTGAGGTGATCACCATTAATTAATAGAAAAAATATTATTGTGTTGATTATTTGTATCTTAATTTCTTCATTCATGTATACTTTATTTATATCATAAGGATAAATCCATCTCGATTGTAACTTTCTTTTGTGGTCCTTTTAGTTAGAGTCATAAAGTAGGGCCCAATATCCTAGTTAAAATTCTCGTGTTTTGATGAATGGATCATGCCACTTGATTTTTTATTGTTGAACCATTTCAATATTTTGCAATTCTTCCCTTAGAAGTTCACTAAGGAATTTAATTGCATTATTCTCTCATTTTTTGCTTCAAAAAAATCTATGCCAAGTTCCACAATAGTCCTTAGAGCTTTAAGTTCAAACTCTATGGGGAGAAAAAAATTATAAAAATAAACCAACTCATATGGTATAAACCCTATTTTAGTTTCCATGTAGTTTTGTATGCCCATAAAATCTATAGAATGCATGTTACTTATTCCCAATGGTGCATAACTACTATTTTTGTTAACTTGTTCTCTAATTCCCTATTTGTGACTTCCACTTGGCCATTAGACTATGGTTCATATGGATTAGACTTCTTATTCCTGATTTTATATTTACCAACAAGGTTTACAACCAAATTAGATGTGAATTAAAGCCCTTGATTTGTAACTATTTCCCTCGTAACTTTGTACCTTGTGAAGATTTTTTCATGGATGAATTATGCAATTTTCTCATCCCTTGTATGTGTTAATGTTGTTACTTTTCTCCATATAATGAGATAATATATACATACCAATATATACTCCTTGTTATTATAAGTTGGATCTATTGGGCCAACAAATATAATTTCCCGTTTGTCAAAAGGTTTGAAGACTAATTGGGGTTAGAGAGGTATTTCGATAGAATGTGTGGGTTTCTCCATATGTTGACATATATCACACTACAGGGCATACGTTATAATATCCATGTGAAAGGTGGACTAGTAGTATCTTGTAGTAAGGATCTTGGAGACAATTCTCTTGGTTATAATATGTCTCTCACATGGTTCATCATGGCAGCTCAAAGAACGTCAACTACTTCTTCCTCCCTTACACATTGATGCATGAGTAAGTAAAACCTAGTGTAAAAGAGGTAGCTTAAGATCCATGATTATGGAAGGCTTCTCTCCACAAATTAGCATTTCTCTATTGGTGAAAAATGTTGTGGGATCTATCCTACAGCTAGATAGTTACTAATTTATGTAAACCAATCAATGTTAATGAAAAAGAAAAAATGTGTTCATTAAGAAATGCATGATCTAAAAATGGAAAATTTTATTCAAATTTTAATCTTGATAGAAACTTGTGACTATATTATCCTTCCCTAGTCTATCTACAATAGTAATGTCAAATTCTTGTAGTAGCAACAACCATCTAATTATTTTATCATTGTTTATTGGTTTATTCATTAAATACCTAGGTAGCATGGTCAATGTGAATAAAACATAATATGTAATAATATATTGTTTGAATTTATTGATGGCATATACTAATATGAGAGAAAAAAATTTGTCATAGTGTAATTGAGCTTAGCTAATTAAAGATTATTGTTAATAATGTATATAACATAGTTCAAGGATCATTTTTTTGGGCCCACGATAGCTCCAAGTGTTATATCAGAAGCATTTATGTGGATGTGGAAAGGTAATCTCTAATCCAATCCCTACAACACTTGAGTTGTTAGTAGTATATTTTTTAGGTCTTAGAATATTATCTTACATGCATCAATCCATATAAAGTCAAAATATTTAAATAGTCAAAAAAATTGAGTTGTTTATATTTTACTAAAGTCTTTAATAAATATATAATAATATCCCACATGTTCTAATAAAATTGGAACATTATTTTGTTTCTATGGGGTTGGTAAGTTTTTTATTAATTCTATTTCTATAGGGTCCACCTCTATCCCTACTAGTGAGTTATTGTGTCGTAGTATAATGCCTTGTATCATAAACAACTAACATTTCTCATAACTTAAGGACAAAGTTTAACTTTTTGTAGGTTTTTGGTGGGTTATTCATATGTATCCCCATAAACCACTTATTCATCCATATAATGTCTACACAATCATTGGACAGGTCATAAAAATGCTCAAAATAGTGCTTTGAAAGGCAGCATGAGCATTAAATAACCCAAATTGGAGTACAAAATATGCTTAGGTACCCTAAGTACATGTAAATGTAATTTTATCTTGGTCCTGGAGTGTTATTCTAGTCTGATTGTATCCACTAAACCCATCAATAAATGAGAATTATGTATTCCCTAAGAGTGTGTCAAGTATTTGGTCAATGAAAGGAAAAGGAAAATGATCATTAATTGTGGTTGCATTAAGCTACATATAATCAACATATATATTTCATTTTCCACCCTTATTTAACACAATGAAAAGGGATGATGATCATTTCCTATCAAATTTAGGATAAATAAATTATGTATCTAGAAGTCTATGTAATTCTATTTTCACTATGTCCTTAACATAAGAGTGCATATATCTTTGTGGTTGTCAAGTAGGTTTGAATTCATTCTTGATGTATGTGTAGTGGGGGCATAGGTCAATGTGTATGGATCTCATGTCATGGTAGTCCCATGCAAAATTAGTTTTATGTATTTAGAGTAGGTCACTAGCTAAGTTTCTTGTTGAAGGTCCAACTTGTTGATATTGAGAAGTAGTCTAGGTAGGATTTATAATTGTTTGGACAAGGACACCATGGACTCTATGCTACCCAATAAATATCTAATGTTGTTATGGTGTGGTATTAGTTGATGAAATTTTTAAATGTCTCATGTGTAGGGAAATATTAGTGGTAAATATTCGTTAATTGATGAATATTTAGTTTTAGGAAATTGGAATTTGGTGATTTTTAAGGGTGCAGCATATGACCCTTTTGCCTAAAATTTTGGGATGTTATTTTTTTAGGGGTCAGCTCACCAACCATTTACAATATTTATGTGGTTATCTATGTAATTCACCATATATATATATATGTGTGTGTGTGTGTGTGTGTGTGTGTGTGTGTGTGTGTGTGTGTGTGTTGGCAGAGGTCACAAACTTACCATCGAAGTATCTTTCTTTACTAGATTGTGAATATTTTGAGACTTGAGGCTTAAGGCCACACTCTACCACCCGAGTGGTTTAATCAACCTAACCTATACTAGCATTATGTCTTGTGACACAAACTAGTTAACAGATGATGTTCTATCACACAGTAAATCTATATCACATGATGACACTATGTCACACAGTGGCAAAGTATCGTATGGCAAAATAATGTCATATAACAGTAAAGTGTTGCATGTCAGCACAATGTCTATCCTATAATATGTGGCATGATGGCATAGTGCTATGAAAAAACATAGTGTTACATGATGGCACATTACCACATGATAACACAGTGCCATACAATGGCACATTGTCGCATGACAATATAGTGCCATAGAATGACATAGTGTTGCATGATGGCACAATGCCCTGTGATGGGATTCTATTATGTGGTGGTGCCATGGTATGTAATGGAAACCTAGCACCTAATGTTACCATGGTAGTTGGTAGTAACCAATCACCTGATGGTGCTTTGTTAAGTGATGGTAACAAGGCACCTAGTGGCACTCTGTCAGATGAAGGTAGCCTGTCACCTGATGTCAATGTGTTGCAAGAAACTAACCTGTCACCTAGTGTTAATGTGTTGTGTGAAACAAACCTATCATGTGGTAGCATTTACCCACTTGACAACAAATTTATGGCCTTATGTGGTTACATCAAGGGTAAAGCACCACAAAAAATACCAAAAAAATTCAACATCATGTCTTATTTTAGAAATCTAGTAAAGAGGACCCAAATAGTAGGCACTTCGAATACAGGTAATTCTTAAAAAAAATTAAAAATATCAATTAGTTTTTCACTGTAAAATAATTATAAAAACATTTAAATGTAGAAATTGACATGGATATTGACACTATTTTCATAATCAATTAATCCCAATAACTTTTCACCTCCTGAAGCTTTTAATAATGAAATAAACCCCTCTAGAAGACATAGCTCTAGGCACGTCAGTAGAACACACTCCCCTAGGCACTTCCTAAGAGAAAGGTAGTTCTTTTCAGACACCAAATTTTATTTAAAATTTCACTCAAAAAAGTTGATGGGGAAAGAGAAGTATATGGACAATAGGAAGGTCTTTTCAAGTTGGCTGGGCTGTAAAATTTCCATTTATAGAACCTGTAGAATCAAAAAATAGTAATGAGCCTAAAACAAAATGTATATGAATAATTTATAGTTGGAAACTTGGAAAAGAACATAGAATACAACTTAAATTGGACACAATCGAGAAACACTGTTAGAAATTGTGTGTGTGTGTGTGTGTGTGTGTGTGTGTGTGTGTGTGTGTGTGTGTGTGTGAAGCAACCAAATGGACAGATAAAAAGAACACATAGATGGAAAAATGTAGAAGAATGTATGTATGTAAGATATGCATGTGAATACAAAAATAATCAAAAGTGACAAAAAAATCCTATTGAGAAAGGGGGAACCATCAAAGCGTAATTTGGAAAATTTGTGCAGTCTAATCTTAGGGCAAAATATGTACAGTTCTCTACTATTTTCCACATTTTAAAAAGGGAAGACCTATTTCTGATTTTCTAGATTACAATTTTTTTTCAACATAATGGTTTTTTAGATATTCCATAGTCACATTGGTCAGATAACAGTGCTTGAGAAATGGCAAAGTGTCTACCCATTGTTGAGAAGGAAGATTTGAAAGAAAGTGTTAAAAGATCATTGTTTATCTCTCTGTCCATTGATGAGGTCACTAAAGTTGACAACACATAATGGGTTTGCATGCATGTGTACACCTTTGAAAACTATACAAGGCAATCTCATCTTCTAGGGTACATGTCTAGTGGCCCAAAAATATTTATGGAGTTTCAAAAATTTGCAATTGGGGTGAAAGATGGTAAAAAACTATTGAAAGATGTTGAAACCAGATGGATTTCCATGTATGAACCTGCATGCAAATTTCTTGAAGAATATCCATCTTTGACAGGGTTTATGTATAAATATCATAGAGAAGTTGACAAAGCAAAATATTTGTTGTGTCATTTAATATATTTAGAAACATTATTCGATATTTTGCCAATGTTAAAGGAAATAAATTGTTTAATGAAACATACCCAAGAGAGATCTATTTATATTATTGACTTCATAAATTTGAGAAAACATGTATGCCAATGTTTAGATATATTATACACATCGAATGAAAGATTTCACGACCCTATTTTTAGAACCTGAAAAATTCTGATAGATATTCAAAATCAAGAGAGTTATTTGAAATTCAATATCCATGATCATCTTTGTGTCGTAGTAAATGGCATTCAAATCCCAATATACACAATCTCTAGAAGACTTGACATTGTGGGAGCAGACCCTGAAGATGTACCTTGACATATTTACTATATGATACTATTTTGTCTAAAACATAGATTAAATTGAGAAAAATCTCACAAACTTTAGCTATAGAGATTAGAGAATGTTTCAAAAGGGATGAGTTTTTGGAGGGCATGGGAGTGGTGAATCCTATTTTTTGGAACAATGTTAATAGTCAAGAATAAATCAACACATTATTTCAAAAATACATGGGTACAATTATAATTCATTTCTATAGATCTGTAGATGTGAATGGATTTTAGATTAATGGTATTTTAAATAAATAGTTATTAACATCTCAGTCAACACAATTTGGTATTACAATGATGGATCAATTTTAGTGTTTAAGTGACCCAATATAAAATGGTGCAATTTATCATCTATGGAAAAAAATTTATCCAAGTAGCATATTACAAGAAAATATTAGTGAATATTTCAAATTATATGAACTTTTTCAAACAATGATTTTGGGTTATGTGGAAGATGAGCGAGAGTTTAGTGCATTATCCTTCATCAAGTCAAAACTTAGAAACATATTGGATAAAAATCTAGAGATGTGCTTGAGACTATATGTTTCATGTTATTATGTGCACAAGTTTCCATATGACAGAGTAGTGGCAACATGGAGTTATCTAGTGGAAAGAAGAGGTGTGACTAATATTACTACCAATACAGAGGATAAAAATACTGAGACTGAATATGGCTTTGGTATGGAAAATGCAAATCACATTAACGATGAGCAAGTTTCTTGAGGATTGTTTCAGTTGCCCAATTTCTAATTTGATAAGTATAACAATTTTTTTGAAAATATTTCTTATTCTTTCATCTTCAAATACATTAAATATATAATTTATTTCATGGTTCATGGATGTTACAATCATGAATCTTATTCATTACATTATAATTAATATTTTTTTGCTCCTATTAAAATTATGTGATTTCAAATAGTACTTTGTTTACAATGCATTTCATTCATTAAGTAGCAATCATAATTCTCATTAACATTCTATAAAACATTTTCTTATTGCTTTAATAGAAAATGTGAAGCATACAAGTCTCATGTTTAGAAAAGCACAGTGCACCCCATGACACCATATAAGATTTATTATTTTTCATTTTCTTAATTATCTACAATAGTAATTTAGAGAGCATATGTATAGATATAACACATGCATAATAGTGTAACAATAATTATTTTATTGCATGTTTACATTAGTAACATTACACAAATATCTAATAAATATTTTTTCTATAGTTGGAAATTGGGTTCACATATTTCCAAAGTTCATCACAATCAATGCATTCAATGTTATAGGTAGTAGTCTACTAGAATAGTGCAACAATGCATTCAAATATACAACTAGGAGAAGTAGAGAGCAATATACAACGTCTAGAACATCATAGCCAAGAATTCAAATGACAAATGCTACAACTACTAGAGCTGTATAACAATGCATTCAAATCTACAACTACTAAAACAATAAAACACTATAACCATGCATTCAATATTACAAATCCTAGAATAGTATAATTCAATAGAATATTTACTTTTCAAAACTACAACTTTTAGAATATTATAAATATAGCCATGCATTCAAATGCTATAACTACTAGTACAATATAATAATACGTTAAAAACAATATAACACTATAACCATGCATTGAAATAATAAATATAAAACTATAATTGTTTAACATATGCATTAAACACTATATCGGTATAACAAATTCATCCAACACTATAACAATATAATAAATGCATTCAACACTATAACAGTATAATAGTTACTTTATTTTTTCACCATATAAGATATAAATTAAAGCATAAACATTTTATATATATATATATATATATATATATATATATATATATATATATAATATTATAATTATACAACTAAGAGTATTTTGAACAACTATAAAATATCTTTTAATAAAACTAGTGTTTTTCAAACCAACATGGTATAAACTATTTTAAACAATATAAACTCTGAAACTGTCTTGAAACAATATAAACTCAAACTGTCTTGAAACAATATAAACAATTTTGAAATAATATCAACATTTTTTTGCTTGTGAATCTTCACCACCTTGGTTGTTTCCATCACCACCCATCGAAACCTTGTCTTGGCTTTCCTTTGCATTCTCCAATACTACTTCCTTTTGAAGATCCTCTACAGCAGCATTCATTTGAGCAAGAATCACCATCTCCTCATTCATTGCATCTCTTGGTGAAATAATTATAGGATATGCATCTATTTTATGCTTCAATAAAACACTTGGATCCATAACATGTTCCTTAATGATTTTATTCAAAGTATTGTTTTGTTTATTTATAACAAGCATCTTTTCCTTGAACTGAATCACATTGGAGATACTTTTGCATGCATTTTTCAAATGCACATTGAGAATATTTGCTTCTTGCTTTAAATTTTCATATTTTTCCTACCATCAACAATTAATGTGGGTTATGCACATACCAAGGTATTGTCATAATCAAAAAACATGATATAGATACATAAATTTAAAACTTACCATTGCCTTATCCTTCTCTATTTGCACAATGGTAATGAAGTTGATATCTTTAGCCCACTTATTGTAATATGCTTGGGCTTCTCCATTTAAATTTTCCAACCTGTTTGTCATAATCTCTAAAATTCTATCATTGTAAACATTCTCAACGGAGATCACTCTAGATTGGGCTTGCTGAAACAAAGCATCAAACTTTGATTGTTCATTTTGAACAAGAAAGAATAAATTCATTCTTTGGTCGTGTTTGTGATAATGGGCATTTATTTATTTGATAAGGGCCTTTGCCCTTATCTCCCATTGTTTCAAATAATTAAATCCATCAATCACACCATCTGTTAGATTAGCAAGCAGATTTTTTGAAACTAGATTATTGAAATAAAAATTAGCAAGGGCATCATCAGAAACATTTAAATTATCAGTGTGGGGTGGGGAGGAGGAAGCTGGAGAAGAGGCAGCCATAGGAGGCACTTGTGAATGAACATTAGAAACTTGAATAAATTCATGTGGATTGAATCCACCAATAGATTGGGGGTTGCTTTCAATGCCAAGAAACTCTTCATCGAGATCAATTTGCTGCAAATAGGTAAGACCCTATCCACCTAAAATACCACCAATAGAGAAAGTTAGGAAATTGGAAATTTGCAGAGTTCCTCTACTTCACATAGAGAGGCTGATGTTCTTTCCTTCTTTGAATCTAGTTTGGTGGTAGGAGAGGTGGCTTACCTCTCAGTCTCCTAACAGACATTGAGTGCACTACAAAAAAAATTCAAAAATGCTAAAGTCAAAAACATAAAACCAATGCAAGTTCAAATTAAAACTTTTAATGTTATTACCTGGTGGCATGACTGCCTCATCCACTTTGACTATCCTTGTTGGAGTTGTCTCTTCCCCTCTAGTACTTGGGGGAGATGGTGCTTGCCCTCTCATTTTAATTGTAGGTGATAGAGAGACATTGGTCATTTAACCTATAAAATGTGTAAATGATCTAGTTATTTAACCAAGAAACTCTTAACAAATTTGAAATAAAAAATTAAAGTTGTAATGGAAAATATTGATCGTGTTGAGTTGAAGAATCCTCAATAACAACATTTTGAGAGTCAACTACAAAAAAAAAACTAATATAAATATTATATTTTTCCATTGAAATATAAGAAAAATAGATTACAAGAATTTTGTGGGAACCTGGAAGCAGAGATGCAACAGAATCAATTCTTGGGCATTTCGCAATTGGAAATGAATTGAATGAAGAGTCTATGGACTAAGTATCACTAGATCCCCCTAGAGCACATCGACCCCTATTTTATATTTTTTTTCTTATGTCATAAAGATACACCCTTGCCTATAACAAATAATAGTTTTAAAATGTAAAAAATAAGAAAATATAAAAAACAAAAAAATTAGACTCAATGAAAGCAAACTTACCTCCTGTTCTTCAATTGAAAAAGTATTAGCCTTCATTTTTTGATGAAGGGTAGTGGGAATTGGAGTATTTTGTATTTCATACAAGGCCTTAAATTACAAGGCTAGAATGTATATGGAAGATGAAATGGTGCAACTATCCTTCAAGAATGCCAAATTTAACTCACCCCTAATCCTGTTGGATATTACTGTGCCCCAGTCACATCTAACACCTGAGAGAGAATGAAGAATATAATAAACCACCCAAAAGGTAATGTCTAATGGTCTTCCCTGTAAAACAATTCTTTCTTGAAATAAATGGACAATTAATTTGAGAAATGGATTATTGATTTTTTACATAAGGATCCCCCTTTGATTTTAAGAATCTGTAATGAAAACCAAAAAATAAAACATGTAATTGAATTAGGATACTGAACTATATATATGAAATGATTCACTTATATTTAGGAAATGAATTAATAAATTTAACTCACTTGATGGGTCAAAGGACACTTTGTAGAATGACTCCAAATAAATCTTATCCTCTTCAGACAAGACAACCTTCATGCTCATAGGACTTGCATTGCAATGTGAAAGAGTTGTTAAGTTATGGATATATAATGGAGATGTGCTAAAGGATATTGTTTTATTGTTAAATCAGATAGAGAAATGACCATCGCTATGGTTAAAAGAACTAACCATAGATTTTAGAAGGTTTTTTTTCATAGTGAAATCATACAGAGGCATCTATGCAAGTCCTCTAAACTTGCATTGATCGATCCATTCAATAAAGGATTCTAGGTGCTCCAACATCTATAGGAAATATGGACACACAAGATTTTTGAAAACATAATTATGAACCCCTAGTGATTTACTCCATGTTTTCATGGATGTGGAAGTCATTGTAACCCTATAGAGGTATTTAGGTAAAGTTGGAACTAGTTAGGTAAAGTTCAAAAACTAGTCAAGATGAGAAAAAGTTGTAAATGAAAAGTGAAAATGAGTTTACTAAAGAGGTATTTATAAGCAAAGAGGGGAACCAGAGCAGCTAGTTAGCATGACATGCGACCTCTTTGATGTTGTCATGCGGCAGTGAAGTGTCACACAATAGCAACATGTTGTGTGACAGCAAAGTGCTACATGATAGCAACTTGCCACGTGACATAAACTTACCATGTGATAGCATGACACTGCACAACAAAATGTTGAGTGACAAAAAGCCACCACATGACACAAACACTATCATGTGGTAGCACAATGTTATGTAATAACATTGTGTCCTATGATAGCAATGTGTCACATGATAACATTCCATAATGTGATAGCAACGTATCGCTCAACACACTGGTACTGAATGACATAATCCTATCATGTGACACATTACTGTTATGTGACATGGATCTATCATGTGACACATTGGTTCCATGTGACATAAAGCTATCGCATGACATCACATTATTGCATGACACAAAACTATCATGCAACACAATGATATCATGTGACACAATGTTATTGCATGATGTAATGCTATTGTGTGACACATTTTTATCACATGACAAAAAAGATAAGGCAATTTTTTTCCTGATCTACATAGCCTGATTCACCAATAGTGCAAATCTAATTTGCCTACCTAAACCTAGGGGGTTTCTATCATGGCCTCTTAAACTGAACCCTGCTCATGTGGGATTCAAGGATCCTTATGTTGGAAATATGGTGTTAAGGGGGTATTATATGCATTTTAATTAGTTGTCTATTTGTGGATTAACTTGATAAATATTTTTTAGGATATTATGATTGACTGTTTCATCATCTTTTTCATTTAAGGGTATGTTGCATTCAATCATGAGTAGGTTCTAAAAAGGGGATCGATCGTTATCCTCATCTCTTAGCCAAAATGGTTATTATGCTTCACATGAAAGCTAATTTGGTGGGTATAAAACTAGCTTCTTTTTGGTGTTTCTATTTTAGAACATGTTTCCTAACCTAAAACTAATGAATGCATCAACTGTAGCTAGCCAGGGTCTCCCTAGAATAAGGGGTTATCCCCCAAGTTGGATTTGGGTTGTAATGTTATAAAGTATGTCGATTAATTCTCATTATTCTATGGTGATTAACAAGTCTTTTATAACATCTTCAAGTTTCACTGTTGATCTATCTTCCATTTGTAGATGGTGGTAGTTTGATGAAGGCCTTTGAGGTGAAGTTTTTGCATAGTTTATTTGGTCATCACATTAATGGTTGGCTCTAAATCTATTATGGTACACTAAATAAAATTGCTAGAGATGTGGATGTCACATGTCAGACTACCTAGGTCAGAGTACTTAGGTGGGATTATATTTCCCAACACAATGTCTGCAAGTTTTCTAACTACTTGGATAGTTTTGGGGTTTTTCCTCTTATGTCCAAGGTTCTTTAGGTATATTTCCTAGATAGACTTGGTTTAAATGAGGACATATTTTATAGCATGAAATAGTGTAATATTGACATAGACATTTTTGAGTTTTCCTAAAAAATCAAACTCATATTTGGGTTCTTAGTTTTGTAGGTTTAGTGTCTTACTAAAGGAGGGGTGTTAACGACTCCTTGCTTAGCAAATGTACTTGGTTTAGATGTTGAAATTTTAATTAGATGGTTATGGGTTAGTTAAATTTTTAGAGACCTCTTTAGGAGGTTATTTTATTCTTGGTGGGATATAATTTGAGATAATTCATCATCAATGAAGTTGCACTTCATCTACCTCCATTAAATAATTTGAGTGTTGCATCATTTTTTAGGTATGTCAGTTGAATCAACTTATTTCTTGGGTTAGGTATAGTTTGGAATCACAATTAAGGAGCTCTAAGCTGATTTGAAGTAGGATTGCCAACAATAATGTTGGTAGTTGATGTTTTTATATTTGTTGTTGTTGTTGGTACCCAACATTCTAGTTATAATATGGCTAGTTTTCTCTCCATGGTTGCTATCATTTATTTGATGGTGTGTACCACTGATAGTTCTGATTTTTTGGTTGCCTTGGTTGTTGTTGGAATTGTTGCCAATTGAATTGAGGTCATAAATTTTGTTTTGTCTAAGTTTAGTTTTATGGTGGAATTTTTTATGTTTCATTCTAATGGGTGGGTTTATACCAATTTTTAGGAGGGGCAATTAAAAATTTAAAATTAGGAAATATAATGTTTGATGACATTTCTATATTTTGAAGTCTTTGTGATGAAGTTTTTGGTTGAGCCATGTAAAAGACTTTCTCTCCATATCCTCTGATTATGTGAATTTATATTATGTGAGCATCCCCCTTTATGATGTTTACTACTGTTATGTGATAAATTTGGCACCTACATTTCTATTTGTTTATAGGGCATTCTAAGTAGTACACAGTCAAATATTGTTATACTTCTTATTTTCTATGCGTATTTAACATATCAATTTGTGTGGCTAATGGCTAATAATATCATCCTTCATATCTTGTAGCAGGTTATTGAGTTCCATCCTTGAGACCCCATTAGTGTTCTTAGAGGATGATGATGTAATTATTTTGTTGATGTGGGTCTTCTTCACTTTAGAGATGGAGTAATTTATACCTATTATAATTTATCATAAAATTGTCTTTGTGGAACATTTCCATTGCCTATGAGATCCATATCTTCTAAGCATTATTTGTTGGTTACTTTTAGAAATATCATCTTAATAGACTCTTAATCTAGTTTTTTTTATTTAGATATTTTGATACTAAACATAAAAATTTACACATAATCCTCTAGTGGTTCATCCTCTTATTAATCCATCTAAAATATGTTATCCCTTCTAAAATCTTTTAATCTGTAGTATTACTAATATTTGGAGATAAATATATCCCTTGTATCTTTCGGATCCATGACTGCAATCTTCCCCAATTAAATCAACCATTATAGGGTTGCATCTTTGAGAGTAGTTGGATATAATTTTATCTTTTGGACATTCAAATTATATTCATGACTGAACTATAAGATGTCAAATTCAAATATGAATGTATCATGGTCCTCACTTACCATTCCCCTAAAGTTAGGGAAATATAAAAGGTGAATGTTCTTCATGGGCAAATTACTTATAGGGGTATTGATGGGAAATTTAAATGTTGTGGCTTCAATGCTAAGGGTTTCTCATTTCATGTCTCTCATGATTCTTCAAACAACTCATGCACCAATGAATTTTGAAATATATGCTTCAAATTCATTACAGATCTTTTTAGACCAAGTCAATTATTGAATGATTGTAATGTCCCCAATTTTTGTATGAGGTAATTTTAGAAGACCATTATTCTATCTTATTCTTGTAAGCTAAATTGGTTATTGTAAGGAATAAATTGTGTGTTAGAACACTATTCACAAGTTATTATTCATATGTACTATTCACTAGCACTATTCACATGTCACTATTCATCGTGACATGGCAAGTGATGTAGAGGATGATGCAGCTGATGAGGTGACTTGTGGATGAGTTGGATTAACCCACATGAGGATCTACCATGGTATCTTGTGCATGTGACGAGGTGGAGCATAGTACTCCACTTGGTGATATGATTCTTTGTCTTTTGTAACTCACATGCTGAATAAAGACAAGGGTGAATAATTGGCTTGCCCCACTTAAAAATATGCTTGATTTGAATGATGAGGAAAAGTAAAAATATAATTAGTTATTGTCTAATAATCTTGGGAAGTAGGAGACATAATGAACTATTCCAGATTATCTCACATGTGTGAGTGGGATGTAGTTTTGGAGTCATATGCATGTGGAGGAGGATTTGTCAAAAGTGGGGAATCCACTTTAAACCCTTGAATAAGACTCCAAGATTATTATTGTTTATGAATAGTGGTGCCACTAAGTATGGTGAATTTTTTCCTTAAGGATCAATTTTCCTCCTCTCATCTCTCTCCTTCACAATTTTTATATATAGAGAGCTCTTTCCTTTGTAATATCATCTTTTGTATAACCCCCCATTTTGTAAGTTTGAAATATGTTCATTCATTCATCTTCATTGGAAAAAAAACCATTAAAGATTTAGATCATTGGACAAAACCCAATTGATCTCTTGAATCATATGATGAAACCCCTTTGGTTCATTAGGACAATTTCACTCAAAGATTGTGAAGGTGATTTCAAGGAGATTCAGAGTCCCAGTGTTCATTGTGTGTGGTGAGTACGATCTTCAGTGGAGTTTTATGAAGAATTGTGAGTGTGGATAGTATTTTTAAGTGTGTGTTGGAAATTTTTTTGTGGTATTATATTCTATGTAAGTGAATACTATGTAAGTGTTTCCATATATATATATATATATATATATATTAGCATTATAATCATTCTATGTAAGAGTTATGTCAAAAATTTGTAGTGTCTTTGGGAAGTATATTATGTTGTTTATGGGTGATTCCCATTTTTTATTTATAGGGAGTTTGGAATTAGTATAGTGTGAGTGTTTTTTAGAAAATATCTCAGTTGGGGATATTACAATGGTATGAGAGCATTGTATCATAGAGTGTGAATTTTATATTTTTATGTGTTTTTAGTAAATATCCTGTTATGGGATATTACAATGATGGCTCTAGGATTTTTTAGGAGAGATATAATTTTTTATATGTGAGTGATGGAGTGAACTAGTTTAAAAATTCTTTTCAAATTTTGAAAAATATGTCATCTTGCTCAGTTGGATCTAAGACTGTAGGTTCAAACTTCCTTTTGGGGCTAGAAAGGCTTGGTACTATATTTTGAAGAGAATTTTAGGTTAAGAAAATTAGAAATGCATACTTAACTCCTGATTATAAGGTGTCCAGGTTGGTACTCCTACGAAAATATATGTTTCATGGGTATGCATATATCCTTGTCATTTATCACTAGATTACTTGACTAGTTTAGCCAAGAACATTTCAATTGTTCCCTCTTTTGATACAATTTCAAGTGATATGGATGGACTAGCTACATGTATACTTTTGTGACTTGTAATTGTTGAAGGTGATGCCTCAACTTTGGTCTTATAGAAAAAATAGTATCTTAAGTAAGAATATATCTAAGTGATCCCTCTCATGTTGCATACACTTAGTCAACCTTTATTTTGGATATTTCTTCCCTATCTTATACATGGTTAGTTCTTAGAGGGAAAACTAATATTATGATTAATATAAATTGCAAAAATTGAAGTCTTAACTAAAAAGTAGTAAATTATTCAAGAAAGTAGAGAAATTAATATATAGAGTAGGAAATGTCATTCAACCTCCTAGGATACTACTATTTGACACATACCTTTATAAATTATGCTAAAATGACAAAAGAATCAAATCATCAATTAAACTTGAGCTAGCAAAGCTATCTTACAACCCGATAGAGTCACTTGAGAGATAACCATTTGATTTATTGATACTTCTATTTTCACTAATTCTCAATCTAGGGCATATATTTTTCAAGGTGTTGACATTATATATAAAATATTAGTCTCTTTCAAAATTTGAGGTGTTAAAGGTTGCATATAGGAAAACATACTTGCATAAAATATAGTAACACACTTGCATGAAAATTAAATAGCAAGAAAGTAAATCTAATGCTAACTTGGAATATTTCTCACACTATATTGAATTGAACTCTAAAAAATCAAAAAAGCATATATAGAAAATAGATCAACAATGATATTATAGCCTAATCATATAATGAATAATACATGCACACAGTGCATAATTGAATCTAAACTAACAAACAGAATATTTTTTGCAATATTTTCAAGTGGGCCTTACATTGGTTAGAGATGTCACAATGCCTTCCTCTGTTATAATTATTTACTTCAACCCACTTCTTATTAAATAAATAAACATGTAGCAATGAAAATATTTCTACAAAAAAATTACAAAGTTTTAAAATAGAATTCAAAATTTTATATCATAATTTATTATTTTCTATTTTGTACTTGATAGCCTATGCCTTGATACTTGATATTTAAATAGAGAGCATGATTTTATTTAGATCATGTAGTAACAACATAAAATATAAACTATGTCCTAGTTGTTAGAATAATCTAAGAGAAAAGATTACACATTTGTTATGACAAATTTACAACAACCAATCAAAAATCAACAAAAATATGATGTAGGAAGAGAACAATTTGTTTATTTATTATAATGGTTTTGGAGGTGTGGTAAAATGGAAAAGTAATTATGATGGGGCATTTAACATTGACTTTCCCTTTTCCTGGATTTTAGTATCTAACTTATACCTCAGACTATGGAGGAAATCTACTTCAAACTACCAAATAGTTGTTATAGTCACAACTGAGTTTAACAAGTGTTATGGGATAGATATTAGTTGTTATGGGTTACAATAGACATTAAAATGTTTTTTATGGGTTGGAAATAGTTTTTATAGTTGTTGTAGGTTATAATGCTTGTTATTATCATTATTACGAGTTGACTACCTAGTTGATAGGGATGGCCACCCAATTATTATAGGTTGGCCTACCCTATTCTTACTCATTAACATGTGAGTGATCCAACCATGCTATCTAGATTATATGGGTACGTGATCTACTTCATAGTTTTTCTTAGGATCTATATGCACTAGATTAGCAATAAATCCAAAATAGTAATGGAAATAAGTGATATAATCTTATTCATAAAATAAATAGTTTAATAATTAAACACCAAAATAATATGCAAGAAGTTTATTTATTACTATATAACAGAAAAGAGTACAAAATATAAATTTGGTATGCTTATAAGTAATTAAAAAAGAAATAAAAGGAGTTTTGAAAGGTATTTCAAGGTTAATCTCTTAGCTCATCAATGTCCTCCTTTTAAGATGAGGGATGTGGCCTAGAAGTCATTTATCTCAAAATAATATTTTATTATATAATGAGATAAACATATAATGATTTAGAAATATGTCAACTTGTGGAGAGTATGTTATCACAAAAATATAATTGTCATTGAAACATATATATATATAACATATTAAATATTGGGCATATAAATGTTATGTCAAGATAGATATAGTAATGAGTCCTGCAATAAATAGACAATCTTTGAATTTATATTACACAGTAAAATATCATGATATGATCATGGTACCACTAATCAAGCTCAACATGAATAAAAAATAAAACACACAATGTCACACATAAGGCAAAGGGTCACATAAAAGGGACATATTCAAATGTCACATAAAAAAAAAATATCTCACACATATAGCAAATATCCACAATCAATGGACATGTTTAAATGTTACACAAATAAATATCATACACAGATGACCAAAGGAGTTATAAGTAATAGAACATTTTCAAATGTCATACAAGAAAATATTGCATAGATAGGGCTAAGGACCACACACAATGGATATGTCCAAATATCACACATACCAAGAAAATATCATACATATAGGACCAAGGGACACACACCATAAACAAGCAATGTCTAGCCTATCATGTAATAAAGTATGAACATCAAAAGATAATAGAACAAGTGAAAATTAGTCTATATTATCAATATGTATCAATGTCATATCATATAAAAGTAACACATTCATGTATCACAATGCAAGATATGAGTAATTAACAAGACACTTGTAATATATGTATCAAACATGGTAGAGAGGTCATATAAATATATGACTTGTTGATGATGTAAATTATAGAATAAGATGCCCCAACATAGGCATGGTCACTAGGCAAAATAGAAACTAACATCTAAGAAATCCATGTATAATATGTATGTCCTACATCACACTCATAAACCTCATGAAATGCATGTCTATATGAAAAATAATATGTTATCTACCAAAATATGTAATAATAAACATGTTTAAAGAAGTAAACAACAACTCATGTCATGCTCAGGTCTTAATTTTATATTTTTCAGAATATTTTGAATGTTTTTGTATTTTTGGTATATTTGAATTTGTTTATATCTTTGATATATTTGAATGTGTTTGCATTTTTGACATTTTTTTAATGTAACTAACTTATGATCCCATAAATGGAAAGACCAATGTTTATATCATAGAGTTGGAAGGTGACTTTCCCTAAATGAAAAGTGTTGCATGTAGATGTGTTAGAATCTAAAAAGGCATAAGGTGTTGTAATGTAATTGTCTTGATCACTGCTTGTAGTATATTTTATAGGATGTGTAGTTAGATAAGGTACAGGACTCGGTGGGGTCTATTATATAATTGGATAAATTCTCACTACTTGTATTCACTATAGAACACATTGAACTAGTTGAATTACTACCTTAGGATGCAATGTAGAAGATGATATCTTTAAATTTTGAGTAACTTTTTGATGTGAAGCTTATTATCTAGGAAGGTGCACCACTCTCCTTTAAATTAATTGTATATAAATATTTTTCATAGGTTAAATAAATGTCTATGTACTACTATCTTGAATAGGTGCCATAAATTTCTATGAATATTGCTCTTGAATTAGTGCAACAACTAAATACGCTAGTGGAACTAACTATAGAGGATACTCATATTGAATGCCTATGAATTTCACCACTTGATTACCATGTATATACTTGAGATATCAATGTATTGTTTATGACATTATGTGGAACTTTTGTATACAAGGGGGTCATAATAATATATTAAACACCCATGTGCTTGGTATGACTAGAAATGGATTAACAATGTTGTTGAGCCAAGCCGAAGAGGTAGAACTGTATGCCCAAGAGTATTTTTTATGCATCCATTTAGTGCTTTGACTAGTTTTGATGTAACTTATAAATCTTAATCTGTATACCCAAGAGTGTATATTAGTTTCATTGTACATGAATTTTCACTTAGCCCTTTGTCACAAACTATATACTTAAGAGTATTTTGTATGCATCCATTAAATGCTTTGACTATTTTTGATGTAACTCGTAAATCTTACTCTGTATACCCAAGAGTGCATAATAGTTTCATTGTACATGAATTTTTACTTAACCCATTGTTGGTTGTGACATTGTGTATAGGTTTTTTATTGATATAAGCTCAAATAAAGAGTGCATGTTTATCTAAATCATCATCGACAATATGACTATCAACAAATGTGATCATAGGATTTGGTTATGATATGCCTATGCATTTACCAATAATACCATCTATTGGATGCCCATATGTCAAAGGAGGAGGTTTCACATTGTATGCATTATTTACCTCTAAATTATCTATATTTTCTATAATACCATGGTTTGGAAATGGATTACTGAATATTTTTAATTTTGAATTATCATTTCATTATGGTCTACCCTTCTTTATGGGTGTGCTTACATCAATAATATTATCATCGATAAGATCTTATATCTTATGCCTTAGCTTCAAACACTTGTTTATAGAATGTCTACTATATAATTGATAATCACAATATGAATTATTATCAAATACTTTGTGTTGAGGCTTAATAATATCAAACTATAATGGTGAACAGATAGATATGGGATTGCAATCAATTAATTTTTGTAACAAGACATAAAGAGGTTGTGGTAACCTTACAAATTTCCTCCCTGGTGAAGTTGTTAATTGAACCTTATTCATTGGTTGTGATACTACATTGACTATTACTTTTGCTTCATTCTTATTTCCATTGGATTTGACCTTGTATCTTGGCTTAGTTTGAAACTTAGTATTTTAAGTACTTGGAACATTTGGTGTGTATTTGGGTTTTTTAAAATTTATGATCTTGACTTTTAATTCTTTGACTGTATGGCATAACTCATTAAAATATTTGAATTTTCCAAACATAATGGACTCATGAAGTGGCGTTAGTAAAATTTATGTGAAGATATCTTGTAACTTATTATCTACCATAGAATTTTTCAACTTAGCTAGAATATTTTTCTATCAAAGAACATATTTACTGATCGGCTCATTGGACCCCTACAGGAGTTTATAAATTTGTGCATAAGATAGTTTTTCATCAATGTTTGTAGAGAAGTGTGTTATAAACTTATCTATCAAATGTTTAAATGACTTAGTTGATTGAAGTGAAAGATGATAAAACCATCACAAAATATAATCTTTGAGTCTTCTTTGAAATATCTTGGTTAATAAATTTTCTTTGTAAGCATAATCCAAGCATGTTGCATGGAATGATCAAAGATGTTTTTCAGGATCACATTTACCTTCATAAAATGGTAGAATATGAGTTAAAAAGCTTGTTGGTAATGAGTAAGATGCTGAATTGGGTGTAATAGATTTTACAAAAAAGTATCTGAGTCCATTGAATCACTATTCTAGAGACACCTTGATCTAATCACAACACCTTAGCATATAAGGCTATACAAATTTGCTCAAGAGAGTATGCATTATGTGTAATTGTTAATGGACCATGCATAATAATCAAAGGAGGTGTGTATGATTTTTATGGATAAATAGGCATATGAATTTGATGTAAACCATGTGATTCCCCAATACCTATAAATGATGTCACATATGTAAATGGAGGTATTGGTATAAGAATATAAGCAATAGTAATAATTAGATTACCAGATATGGGAACATATTGTTCTTTTGATGTAGGCATTTGAGCTAATTTATTTTATTCATCTCTTATAATGTATATTAATGTGTCAATTGGCATTAATATAATTAGTGGATTCCTTGTCATCAAATATCTCCACTTGCTTTGTATTAGCTTTATCTCTCTCAATGGTCATGACAAGTTCATCAATAGGGTGTGTAGTATACCTTGTAAGATTTGAAATGTACAATTATTCTTGTTCCCGTGTCATACTTGAATTTACAAAACATGACTTAATGGGGCTTGTACCTTATGGGAATTGTGGCATGATATAACATTACAACAATATGCTTTGAAGGGGGCTTTTGATTGTACATTATTCATTTTAATTTTTTTATTATTCATTTTGAATTTGTTGACCCAAAATGAAGTATTATAATAGAGGAGGAAATCCAAAGAATGAAAACCATTATATGTTGCATATTTACCATCCATTTTATATTTTTTTGACCTAATATAAAGTTAATATAACAAACACCAAACTAATGCTAACAAACAATTGATCATATGTGTAACTAAGCAAGGTGTATTTACTTTGTATGCTCTTAGATATACTAATCTTAGGTGTAAATAGTAAATAAGGCCCAAATATAAATAACTTTAGATCATTCCATCATATCATATCTTTAGTATCCTATCTCTAGTATACATTAAGAGTAACTTCCTAATGATAACCACTTATCAATGCATTACAAGAACAAATTATAAAAGGTTTTTTTATGGCTGAAAAGTAAAAACCTAGGCATTTTTAATATACCTTAAGTTGCATGGAAACTGAAATCCATATATAGTGTTTTTTAATGGCTTGAGTATTAGAACAGTACCCTTCACACCATGGATCAAGTAAAACAGAAGACTACACTGCCCAAAATGACATCTAGCATGATTTTGTAAAACTATCATAACACAAGTTCTAAATAGAGCAAGAGAAGAAACAAAAAGAATTGAAAATTATAAACCAAATTAGAAGAAAATATTTTGATTTATATAAATTAGAAAATAATCTAAAACCCTAAGACAAAAATTAGAAAATTTCCATCGATTGTAAAATTAATCGAAAGGAGTAGAATCCAAAATCTCCACTACCTTTAAGTATGCCATTGGGCTACAGAGTCATGCTACTCAAAAATAAAGGCACCAAAAAGAAATGAAAATGAAAAGCACCAAACAGAACTAAAGACTATACAAATATACATATGTATAACTGATGTCATCTGATACTTCAAAGATTGAAGTGCCTCAGATGCTGCCCACTATGAGGCAGTGAAAAAGGCGTGTCATCTTGATAATTCAACAGGAAACTATTTTCACTATTGAGTTGATGAATAGTAAATGGGCCTCTCCATAGGGAATTGAATTTCCTATGCATTCCCTTTCGTTCTCTTCTCTTGTCCCATAACAGAACTTGATCTCCAATCTAGAAATCACGGACCCTTGCTTTTTTATCGAAGAGCCTTTTTACCAGACTTTGATGGGTAGCAATTCAGTTGACCACCATAGTTCACTGCTCATCAAGTTCATTCAGGCACATGATCCTCTTGTTGATGGCATTTTCAAAAGCTAAATCTTCTATTGCCTTTGCCAACTTTAATGTTGGTAATTCTAGGGTGATTGGTATCTCTGCACTGAAACCATATAGAATTTGGAAAGGTTACATACCTATCACCCTCTTGGGCATAATTCTATCTGGTCATAAAGCATCAAACAATGTTTTGTGCTAGGTTCTTTGATTGTCATCTACCAGCTTCCTAATAATGGTGACCAGGTTCTTGTTGCTTGATTCTACTTAGCCATTTCCTTATGGCAAATAGTTAGAAGAGTGGGAGAGGGTAATCTCATAATAAAAATAGAACTGAGTAATCTCATGGAAGAGAAATAGGCTGCATTATCTATCACAATCTTGGTTGAGAACCCAAACCTAGAAATTATGTTTTCTTTGAGAAAATTGCATACTACTTCTGAAGTAGAATGTTTGGTTGGAATAGCTTCCACCCACTTGGTGAAGTAATATGTGGCTATGAGGACATAATCATGTCCACCGCTTGATGACGAGTTTACATCACCTATGAAATCAATTCCCCATTGCTAAAATGGCTCTTCTATTACTATAGGTTTGAGAGGCAGCACAGCTAATTTGGGTCTTCCAACAAATTATTGACACAGTTCACATTTATGTACCCATTTGTATGCATCTTGAAATAAGGTAGGCCAATAATACCTAGCTCATAAAATCTTAAAGACAGTCACAGGCGCAAAAAAATGTCCTCCACAAGCCAAATTATGGAAAGATTCCAAAAGTTTGTTCTATTGCACTTTGTCTATGCAACGAAGGAATACTCCATCAAGGTTCTTCTTATACAGACCATTTTTCCATAGGAAAAAATTGGTAGCTTTTAACTTAACAGTCCTCCTTTCTTTATGAGACAAGTGAGCAGGACACTCACCATAGGTAAAGAAATGAGCAATATTTGAATACCACTCATTTGTGGTAGTGACAAAGAGGACTGTTGGCGTGTCTTCAACCTCTATTCCTTCATGCCTTATTTCTTTTAGTATGTTGCCAGCAATCAATTAGCAGAGGCCCCTTCCCCACATAAGATTTTTTGGTTTGATAATAGATCAAACTCTTAGATTTTAGCAATTCAATTGCCCTTTTTGGTTCCAAACTCCTGCTGAGTTAATATGGACTTGACTGTTGTATCAAGAACCATGGTAATAGTGTGTGAGTTCAAGATGGAAAAATATAAGTGCTTTACTGCATTTACCATCGCATAAATATGCTTCTCCATGTTTGAATACTTTAGCTCATAAGCTTTGAGAGGATAGCTCATGAAGGATATGAGAGACTCCACACCTTCTTTGTTCTATTAAACTAGAATAAGTGTGTGTTCAGAAGCATAACTATATATTATGAAGCCTTTGGTGTAATCTAGATAAACCAAAATTGGGGCATGGGCAATAGCTATCTTGATGTCTCAAAATGTCAATTTACCTTCTTCAGTCTAGCTAAAAGTGGTCTTTCCCTTCATCATGTCGACAATGTGGTGAGTCTTCTCGGCAAACTCAGGAATGAACCTTCGTAAAAAAATTTCCTTTTCAAAGAAAGAGTGAACTACAGTCTTACTTGTGGGTAGAGTAAGGTCTTAAATGGATTTGAATCTTTTTGAGTCAATCTTTATGCCTTCTCAGGATACAATGTGTTCGAGAAGTTTCCCTTCTGTTACTCCAAAAATAGACTTCTTAAGATTTAAAGAAATTCCATTCTAGAAAAATCGTCCCAGCGCTTGTTGTAGATGGTGCATATGATCAAGGTGATGCTTGGAAAAGACAGTCAAGTCATCTAGGTATACCACAATGAACATACCCATTGCATCTCTGAAAGCAAGGTCCATTGCTCTCTAGAAAGTGGTGCCAGCATTTATCAGACTAAATGGCATTTTTTGATACACAAAGGTGCCCCAAGGCATAGTGAAGGCAGTCTTATGCTAGTCTAATTTATCGACTTCCACTTGATTGTACCTTGAGAAACCATCTAGTATTGATGACATCCCTGAACCAGTCACCGTCTGAAGAACTTGATCCATGATGGGCAGAGGGTAGTTATCTTTTAAGGAGGATTGATTCAAATTTTTGAAATCTACAAAGATGCGAATCTCGCCATTATTTTTTCTCATAGAGACTATGTTTGCAATCTATGTGGAATGATAGATTAGAAAAATTATCCTGGATTTTAACATTTTCTAAATTTTAGATAGAATGGTACCTGATATATTGGTGTTGTACTACCTAGATTTCTGCTTGTGAGGTAATGAATCACTTTTGAGTGGAATTTCATAGTGAATTTCTTCAAGTCTGAGTGATTTCAGATCATCATAGGAGTACGCTAGAACATCTATGTAATGGTGAAGCAAGGCAATAAATTTGAGCTTCTCCTCAAGAGTACAGCACTTCCCAATGTTTACCATCTTGGAATTTTTCTTAGTACCCAAATTTATTTGATCAAACTCCTGGGAGGAGCTTGAATTTTTTGTTGTTGCTTGATGAACTTGTCGTGCTTATCAAATAACTTTTCAATAAAAACCAGTCCTTTTGGGATTTTATTCTCTTTGAGCTGTAGGAATTCTTCACCTGCTCTGGAATTGTTTCTTGAGATAATTTATGTGGTAGAGGTCCATTGCCTTCAAAATGAAGTTGTTCAAAGCTGTCTTTTTGTTTTAGAAAGGCGATGATTTATTTTTCATCATTGAACACTTGCCAATGATTAGCGTTGTCAAGAACACTTGGTCAAAATACTAGTTTGATGGTGTACTTGTTTCCTTCAAAATCTTGGTGAGGAACTAGGAGAGTCACTGAAATAGCTAGTGCATCAGTTCGGTCATTAAATTCTCTGGGCATTACAGAGATACTAAAGGCATCAAAGCTTTCAATTTGATCCCAAACTAGATTGTGGTAATGACGCAATCTTTTATTTTTGGTTTGATACAAGTTTCTCACCTGACAAACCACTAGCTCAGCATCTTCTTTGGCATGAAGGATTTTGATGCCCTTGTCTTGGGCAATCTTCAATCTGAGTAATAGCGATTCATATTCAGTAGTATTGTTGGTGTTGTTGAATTGCAACTTGTATGAAGAAGGAAAAATATCTCCTTGATGAGATATCAACACAATCTCAGCTCCAGAAGCAGTAGAGGAATAGCTGCCATCAAATTTAAAAATCTAGACATCATCAAAAACTGATTTTTCCTTAAATTTTTATTCATTTGGAGGGGAAGATTCCTCTGGGCTTGCACTATGCTCTATTAAGTCTTCTATTGTTTTTTTAGGATCGATTTTTATACTATCACATTTAAAAAATTTGTCAGACGCCACACAAACCTCCTCTATGGATAAGAAGTAATTACCCATGCCTGAAGACTCAAATAAAATTTGAGATTCAGGGGCTGATGTTTGGGTGACAATGTACTTCAACTCCTTTTCAAGAAGCAGCCTCTACATGATACCCTTCATAGGGATCCTTGCCTCAGACAGGTCCATGCTCAATTCTCCACCAACATCCTTGCAGAAATTTCATCCAAGCAGAATGTCGTATGAGGCTAGGACGTTGGCCACTAGGACTATCATTTTAATTCTCTTATCTAGAAAGGCCGCAAATGCAAATTAAGCATCTTTGATTTGTCCCAGCAAAGGTACTTATTTATTTTCCATAAAGAAACATCTCCCAAAGGTATTGGTCAGCGTGAGTCCAAGAGATTATGCCACTTTGGTGGGCATGATATTTTCAGATGTGCTTGAGTTTATTATGTAGTTATTCAGTTGGTGTCCATTTATCAATAGGGAAACATAAAATGGTTCTATTTTCTTAGGGGCAGTTGGAAGAGTAATAACAAGGTTATTCTACGAGGATGTACTCTTGGAGGGACAAAGAGTTACTTTCAAAATTTCTTGTCCTGCAGGGATAGTCTTATTATTCACACATCGAACTAACCTATCCAATTGTTTAGGGTTAGATTGCAGGAATTCATATTTAGACATTTAAATTTTAGCCTTCTTAACATGGTCGATTATATCAAATGTCTGAAATGAGTTAGGAATACGGGAAGGCAGTTCATCTTTCTATTTTTTGAGGGTGTGGCACTGGTCTGCGAATTTGAAGCAAAAGATGAAGGAAAACTTGATGTACTTACCTTTTTAGCGATCACCGAGTCCTTTGATTGAAAAGGTAGAGTGTTTCCCCGTTTAGCAATTTAAATTGCTATTTGAGATTGCTCCTCTATTTTTTCTTTATCAACTTGTTAGCCTAACTAGTTCTGGGACTGGGTGAATATAATATATGATCCATCAAACACTTCACCTTTACTTTTGGGTTCATCCTAGTAATTAAAGAAACTAATGTTGAAGTCTCCAGCTGATTCATCTTAGTCTTCCACAAAGATATCAGCACCATCTTCCTGGCTCAACTCAGATTGGAAAGAAAAATTTGATTTAGTTTCAAGGTATCCAACTGCTAAGTTGGCTGGAGTTGCTTCAATAGCAAGTTTTTCCTGAGGGGGGGAAGATGATTTGGCTACCCTTGATTCCTAGCAGCGTTGCCTTGGTATGACTGATTAGGGAATGTCCTCTTTGGTATATCTTGGTATGAAGGAGGAGCAGACATCTCTTGTGTCATTTGCTTTCTGAGAGCTAGCAACTCATTTGACAACTTTTGCACCATTGGATCAGTGGTGCCTATAGATGGATATTCAAAGGATGAAGAAGATTTACCTTTGTTAGGATCTCTCTTTATATTCCCTACCAAGATGAGAACATCTTCCACCTCAGTTGCCAAATCTTGCACTATAGCAAGGTCTATGTGGCCAGCATGTCTCAGCAAAAAACTTACTTCAGGCAGCTGAGAGTTGAAAAAGAAGCATTTGAGATTTTCAAATATTGGCTGAGTAATTGTAGGAATCCTATTCCTCAGCTTGTCGAACATGGCTATGAAATCTCTCATTGGTTCATGAGGTTCCTTCTTTATTTGCGTGAGCTGAGTGAGCAAGGCATGCGCATCTTCTGTAGGTTTGAACTTGGCTTCAAATTTACCTTTGAGAGTGTTCCAGTTAGTCACTGATCGAGCTTGCAGATGGTAGAACCAGTCTACAGCAGCACTTTGTAATGTCTCTATGAACAACTTGATTGTTGTCTTCATACTCCACACATATCACGCCACAGGGTATACTAAAGGCTGTAATATATTCATCGAGATGAACTCTCCCATCACCAAATAATTTGAGAAAATTCTTCCTTGAACTATGTGGTAGCTCATGTAGAGGTGGAGTTAAATTGAGTGAGCCAAAAGAGTTACCCCAAGGGCCTTGAACTGCCATTATATGGCTATGGAAAGGGGGAATAACAAATGTGGGTGGAGTAGGTATAGACAAAGCTCTGCTAATAGTAGAAATGGATGTTTTGCCTAGTAATGGAGACCTGACTTTTATAGGAGGAAAACTCCTGGTTCACTGAAGGTGAGATGGTGAAGGGAAAGGATCAAAATCACTTTGTTGTACCAACTCGAATACAGGATTGACAATCCCTTTAGCTCTCTAGCTTCGCATATACTATGGATCTACCAGTGTAAAATTGAAATGGATAAAGATAGGGATTGTTTCAATTTGAAGCTTGAGGCTTTAAACTGCATAAAATGATCCCCAACAAAGTTGCCAAAAACTATTGGGTGAATATTTTGTCACCAGCTAACTGACAGAAAAATAAGTGTTTCAACCACAGCATAGGGAGATTAATCAGCCAAAACATACAGGTTTACCACATCAAAATGGAAAAAATCTCTCCTCATCAAGGGGAGGTTCCCTATAACTATGATATATTAATATACTATAAATATAAGCTAAAAATAACACTCAGAGTAGCATAACACCATCCATCTCTCTTTTTTCATAGATTATGTTCATAGACATAAGAGAATTCATGGGTGATTGTTGGAGGTACTTCTCTTCTTTCGGAAGTAGTACTCAGTCAACAGCCAGATTCCTTCTTGGGTAGTAAAAGTAACTGGACATAGTAACACAGCAGGATGAAGTGTAGCACAAAGTCTCCACTTCAACTGTTAAAGAGTGAAATATATGAAGGATAATGGGGGCACAAATTCATCCCTATATCTTTTACACAGATATAAAAAATAACACACTAAAGACCATTATGGCAGCACAAAGTCTCTCCACAGTCGGCTTCAGGACACCTTCCTGATTACATCCACTAGGTCTCCTTGTTAAATTAAATGGACAAGAATGCTTCTAAGAAATAGACATAAGAACAATTTTATAAATAACAAAAGCTATTCCAGCACAAAGTCTGAAAGGTCACTTGTTTTTTCATTCAAATAAAGAACTAGATTAACAATCTGAGCTCAAAGTCTCAGGAAATGCCTTTCAATTTGGGCAAAGTTTTGCTTCTATAACAAAGAGATCTCTTTTGCATAAAATAAGAGATTATAATATATAACACTTTCAGAAAGACTTGGGTACTTTGTTTCATAGAATGGCCCATGTTGCATTCAATGCCTTGAATGCATTTTCAGTTCTGTCAAAGGGCCATGCTAGAACAGGGCATTGGCCTTAACTGTGGCATGTCAATTCATCTCAAATGTCTCATTTTAAAGTATGGGCTGCCTGGTACTCTTTATGATATGTGCGCAGCTATCCATTTCACCTTTACTTGATGGAAAAAAACAAGTCGCGTCCTTGAGTGTCTACACTCTGATGTCTACTTGGTGGAATTTTTCACCTACTGAAATAACTTTCATGCAGATATTTCTTGTCCTTCTCTCTTGTTACCTCTTTTCTTAATGCATTTTATCTCTTCCTCATGATCTGAGCTCTCAGGCTATCTCTTCCCTTTCAGCTAATTTTTTTGGCTCCTTCTTTGGCTGGTCGCTGAGTTTGTTCTTCAAGCATCGTGCCATATTTTTTAAAAAATAGGCATTTTATTACCTTGAATTTGACATCTACGGGGACGTCATTGGTCACTTGGTCACTTGAACCACATTGAACCTCGATCCTTTGAACCATGAGAGTGCATCAATTCAATGGTTTAATGTTTTGGGTAGTCCTATTAGCTCCTTGGTTCAATCAGTTGAACCATCTCTTCGAACTTGCCTCTGGAATTTTTTGCTTCATTTCTTCGCTCGAAGCTTCCTTTCAAATTTTGAAATTCCTTGAACCTTTGAACCTTTGAACTTTGAATTATTTTGGTTCAAGGTTCAATGGTTCATTTTCTTTCTTTGAATCTTTTGGTCCTTTGAACATTCTAGATCATTTTCTTTTGTATTGAACTCGTTGAACTTTTGAACTTTGAACTCTTTTGGTTCAAGGTTCAATGGTTCAATGGTTCATTCTTTGCTCTTCGAATCCTTTGTTGTTATAAGTCTCTCAAACTTTATTGAACTCGTTGAACCTTTAAACCTTTGAACTTTGAATTATTTTGATTCAAATTTCAAAAGTTCAATGGTTCAATCTTTCTTCTTCGAAGTCTTCTTTTGTTTAAATCTTTTAAAGCTGTTTGAACATTTCAAAGCAGTTGAACTTTGAACTTGCCGAAGCACTCAACTCTTTTAAGTCTATTGATGTCATTGAACCTTTGAACCCATTGAATCTTTGAACCTTTAGAAATGGGGTTCAATAGTTCAATGGTTCATTCTATTTGTTTGAAGCCTACCAATGGACCTTTTGGTTGAACCTCGATGTTGAACCAACCTTAAAATTGTCTAAGTGTTTAGAAGTTGTTCCTTTGTGAGAGCTCCCCTGTTGAATTTGTTGAACCCATTGAACCTATGAGTCCCTTGACTAAAAATGCTTGAATAATTGAAGAACTTAGATGCTCAAGACATTTTTGAAAAAGGAAAGGGAGAATTTTGGCCTGCAAGACCAAACTAGTTGATATGTTGTCCCCAAAAATAAGTGATGAATTTTGGGAACAATAGCTGGCTGGAGTTGGGAAACTTTCATCGATTGTAAAAATAATCAAAGGGTGTAGAATCCAAAATATCTAGTGTCTTTAAGTATGACATTGGGTTACAGAGTCATGCTACCAAAAAATAAAGGTGCCAAAAAGAAATGAAAATGAAAAGCACCAAACAGAACTAGAGACTATACAAATATACATATGTATAACTGATGTCATTTGATACTTCAAATATTGAAGTGTTTCATATGCTACCCATTATGAGGTAGTGAAAAGGGCATGCCATATTGATACTTCAACAAGAAACTATTTTCACCATTGAGCTGATGAATAGTAAATGGGCCTCTCCATAGGGAATCGAATTTTCCATGCATTCCCTTTGGTTCTCTTCTCTTGTCCCATAACAGAACTTGATCTCTAATCTAGAAATCATGGACCCTTACTTTCTTATTGAAGAGCCTCTTTACCAAAATTTGATGGAAAACAATTTGGTCGACCACCACAGTTCGCTGCTCATCAAGTTCATTCAGGCACATGATCCTCTTATTGATGGCATTTTCAAAAGTTAAATCTTCTCCTACCTTTACCAACTTTAATGTTGGTAATTCTAGGGTGATTAGTATCTCTGCATTGACACCATATAGAAGTTGAAAAGGTGACATATCTATCACCCTCTTGGGCATAATTTTGTCTGCCCATAAAGCATCAAACAATGCTTTGTCCTAGGTTCTTTGATTGTTATCTACCAACTTCTGATGATGGTGACCAGGTTCTTATTGCTCGATTCTGCTTGGCCATTTTCTTGTATAAAATAGTCAAAAGAGTGGGAGAGGGTAATCCCATAATAAAAATAGAATTGAGTAATCTCAGGGGAAGAGAAATAGGCTGCATTATCTGTCACAATCTTGGTTGGGACCCCAAACCTAGAAATGATGTTTTCTTTAAGAAAATTGCATACTACTTCTGAAGTAGCATGCTTGGTTAGAATAGCTTCCACCCACTTGGTGAAGTAATATGTGGCTGTGAGGACATAATCATGTCCACCACTTAAAGATGGGTTTACAACACCAATGAAATCAATTCCTCATTATTGAAATGGCTCTTCTATTACTACAAGTTTGAGAGGTAGTGTAGCCAATTTAGGTCTTCCAACAAACTGTTGACACAGTTCACATTTACGTACCCATTTATATGTGTCTTGAAATAGGGCAGGCCAATAATACCTGGCTCATAAAAACTTAAGGGTAGTCATAGGCACAGAAAAATATCTTTCACAAGCCAAATTGTGGAAGAATTCTAAAAGTTTGTTCTATTGCACTTTATCCATGCAGCAAAGGAATACTCCATCAAGTTTTTTCTTATACAGACCATTTTCCCATAGGACAAAATTGGTAGCTTTTAACTTAACAGTCCTCTTTTCTTTATGAGACAAGTGAGTAGGACACTCACCATAGGTAAGGAAATGAGCAATATTTGAATGCCTCTCATTTGTGGTAGTGACAAAGAGGACTGTTGGCATGTCTTCAACCTCTGTCCCTTCATGTCATATTTCCTCCAGTATATTGTCATCAATCAATTGGTAGAGGCCCCTTCCCTGCATGAGCTTTATTGGTTTGATAACCAAATCAAACTCTTAAATTTTAGCAATCTAATTGCCCCTTTTGGTTCCAAACCCATGTTGAGTTAATATGGACTTGATTGTTGTATTAGGAACCATGGCAACAGTGTGTGAATTTAAGATGTAAAAATGGAAGTGTTTTACCACCTTTACCAATGCATAAGCATGCTTCTCCATGTTTGAATACTCCAACTCATGAACTTTGAGAGGACAGCACATGAAAGATATGGGAGACTCCACACTTTCTTTGTTTTGTTGAACCAAAATTGTTGAATGTGTGTGTTTGGAAGCATAACTATACATTATGAAGCCTTTGGTGTAATCTGGACAAACTAGAATTGGGGCATGGGCAATAGCTGTCTTGATGTCTCAAAATGTCAATTTGTCTTCTTCAGTCCAATTAAAAGTGGCTTTTCCCTTCATCATGTCCACAATATGGTGAGTCTTTTTAAAAAATTCAAGAATGAACCTTCATAAAAAATTCACCTTTTTGAAGAAAGAGTGAATTGTTGTCTTACTTGTGGGCAGAGTAAGCTCTTGGATGGATTTGACTCTTTTTGAGTCAATCTTTATGTTAGGTTGTGGAGCTAAAAGCTTCACTGATGCAGACATGGAGGAGGTTGCAGGATGAGTTGCTGAGTGTCACGGAGACTGGTGTTTGGTCTGGCCAACCGACATCGGCAGTATTAGACAAGGAAGCAATCGATGTCGGTCATGGATCGGCCGCCGTCGGCGACCCCCAGGCGAACAGGGACCGATGTCGGTCGCCTGTGTGGTTCGACTGCGAGCTTATTACGGGCAGTTAGCTAACGAACCAAGTGTTTACATGCTTAGATCTATTTTTAGACTGAGAGCTACGGATCTAATTATTGTGATTATATGTCTAATCATTGTTTGGATGAGATCTATATAATAGACTCATGGTTGTATTGGAAAAGTGTTCTAGTTTGAGTTGAGCAAAGTTTGCTCCTTCTGTGTGTGAGGTGAGCAAGGGTGTTCCTCCTAGTTCCACTGTACCAGGGGTAGGTGCTGGATTGGAGAATCAGCAGGGTTCTTCATGTATGTAGGATCTTGGTCACAGTTGCATGGCCTATATAGGAGATCTACATGGTAAGTAAGATCGTTGATCTGCAGGTGTATGTGTGTGCAAGGTCAAGGTTCACAGGTGAGCAAAACCGAGTTTGATTTGCAGGTGTGCAGGATCATATAGACAGCAACACAACAGGGAGCAGTATCAGGCAGGATCTACTTGGAGTACAGGTGTGTACTCGGATAGAGCAGAGAGGAAGGCAAGGGAATTCCTTCCATAAGTATGGTCTGTTGAATTTCAGGTTGTTACAAGTTCATGGGAGATCTACTTGAAGTACTTTGAGTACTTGTGGAGTGCGTGGAGCACTTGTGGTGTGCGTGGAGCACAGGAGGTGAACACCAACTCTGTATTTTGAGTTGGGTGTTGGGACCTGAGAGGGAGAGCTTTGGGGAGAAGAATTACTGTTCACTTGAGGTGTGGGAAACCTCTGTAAGGTGGTGGAGAAGAAGTGGCATCTTCTTTATTGTATTCTTTTCTGTATAAAGTGTTAATACAAGTTGTGTATTGTCTCTCATATCTTGTGTTATTCTGAATTCTAGTTACTTGGTGAATCTGATTAATTTCCGCATATTAAGTTGCTTGGTTTGGTAATCATATTGTGCTCTTTTGGTGGAGCAAGATCCTGACACTTTATGCCTTCTCAGGATACAATATGTCTGAAAAGTTTTTCTTCTGATACTCTAAAAATAGACTTCTTGGGATTTAGAGAAATGCCATTCTGGTGACATCGTCCCAGCACTTATTGCAGATGATGCATATGATCAAGGTGATGCTTGGAGAAGATAGTCAATTCATCAAGGTATACCACAATGAACTTACCCATTTCATCTCTAAAATCAAGGTCCATTGCTCTCTAGAAAGTGGCACCAACATTTATCAGACCAAATAGTATTCTTCGATACGTAAAGGTGCCCCAAGGCGTAGTGAAGGTAGTATTATGTTGGTCTGCTTTATCGACTTCCACTTGATTGTACCCTGAGAAACTATCCAGCATTGATAACATCCCTGAACCAGTCACCATTTGAAGGACTTGATCCATGATGGGCAGAGGGTAGTTATCCTTTAAAGAGGATTGATTCAAATTCCTAAAATCTATATAGAGGTGAATCTCACCATTATTATTTCTCACAAGGACTATGTTTACAAGCCACTTGGAATGATGGATTGAAAAATTTATCTTGGCTTTTAACATTTTCTAAATTTTAGATAAAATGGTACCTGATATCTTGGGTTTGTACTGCCTAGATTTCTACTTGTGAGATAATGAATCACTTTTGAGAGGAATTTCATGTCAAATTTCTTCAGGTCTGAGCGATTTTAGATCATCATAGGAGTATACTAGAACATCTATGTAATGGCGAAGTAGGGTAGTAAATTTGAGCTTCTCCTCAGGAGTCCATCACTTCTCAATGTTCACCATCTTGGGATTTTCCTTAGTACCCAAATTTATTTGATCAAACTCCTGGGAGGAGATTGAATCTTTTTATTGATGCTTGATGAACCTATCATGCTTATCAAATAACTTCTCAAGAGAAATCAGTCCTTTTAGAATTTTATTCCCTTTGAGCTACAGGAATTCTTCACCTGCATTTAGAATTATTTCCTGAGCTGATTTATGTGGTAGAGGTCCATTGCCTTCAAAATGAAGCTGTTCAAAGCTATCTTTTTATTCCAAAAAGATGATGATTTGGTTGTCATCATTGAACACTTACCAATGATTAGCATTGTCAAGAACACTTGGTCAAAAGACTAGTTTGATGGTGTACTTATTTCCTTCAAAATCTTGGTGAGGAACTAAGAGAGTCACCAAAATAGCTAGTGCATCAGCTCGGTCATTGAATTCTCTGGGCACTGTAGAGATATTGAAGGCATCAAAGCTTTCAATTTGATCTCAAACTAGATTGTGATAATGACACAATCTTCTATTTTTTGTTTGATATAGGTTCCTCACCTGACAAACCACTAGCTCAGCATCTCCTTTGGCGTGAAGGAGTTTGATGCCCATGTCTTGGGTAGTCTTCAATCTAAGCAGTAGCAATTCATATTCAGCTGTATTATTGGTGTTGCTGAACTGCAACTTGTATGAAGAAGGAAAAATATCTCCTTGAAGAGATATCAACACAATCCTAGTGCCAAAACTGGTAGAGGAATAGCTGCCATCGAATCTCAGAATCTAAGCATCATCAAAAACTAATTTTTTCTTAGATTTTTCTTCCTTTGGAAGGGTAGATTCCTCTAGGCTTGCACTATGCTCAATTAAGTCTTCTGCTATTTTGTCTAGATTGATTGTTAGACTGTCACATTCAAAAATTTCGTTAGATGCCACATGAACCTCCTCTATGGATAAAAATTAATTACCCACGCTTGAAGACTCAAATAGAATTTGAGCTTCAGGGGTTGATGTTTGGGTGACAATGTACTTCGACTCTTTCTTAGAAAGTATCCTTTACATGATGCCCTTCACAGGGATCCTTGCCTCAGACAGGTCCATGCTCAATTCTCCACAAACATCTTCACAAAAAATTTATCCAAGCAGAATGCCGTATGAGGCTGGGACGTCGGCCACCAAGACTATCATTTTAATTCTCTTATCTGGGAAAGCCATGAATGCAAACTGAGCATCTTTGATTTGTCCCAGCAAAGTCACTTTTTTTTTCCATGGAGAAACATATCCCAAAGGTCTTATTCAGCATGATTCCAAGAGATTCTGCCACTTTGACAGGCATGACATTGTCAAATGCCCTTGAGTCTATTATGCATTTGTTCAGCTAGTGTCCATTTATCAGCAAGGAAACACAAAATGGTTCTATTTTCCCAAGGGCAGCTGGAGGAGTAATCACAAGGTTATTCCATGAGGATGTATTATTGGGGGGACCAAGAGTTACTTTCATAATTTCTTATCTTGCAGGGATAGTCTTATTATTCACACATCGAACTAACCTATCCAATTATTCAAGGTTAGATTATAGGAATTCAAATTCAGACATTTAAATTTTGGCCTTATTAACATGGTTGATTATATCAAATGTCTGAAATGAATTAGGAACAGGGGAAAGCAGTTCATCTTTCTATTTTTTGGGGGTGCGGTACTGGTCTACAAATTTGAAGCAGAAGATGAAGGAAAACTTGATGTAATTACCTTTTTAGCGATCACCGAGTCCTTTGATTGAAAAGGTAGAGTGGTTCCCTGCTTAGCAATTGAAATTGTTGGTTGAGATTGCTCCTCTATTTTTCCTTATCAGCTTGTTGGGTTGACTAGTTCTAAGATTGGGTGAATACATCGTATGATCTATGAAATGCTTCACCTTTACTTCTAGGTTCATCCTGGTAATTTAGGAAACTAATGTTGGAGTCACCAATTGATTCATCTTGGTCTTCCACAAAGAGATCAACACCATCTTCTTGGTTCAACTCAGATTGGAAAGAAAAATTTGATTCAATTTCAAGGTATCCAACTGCTGAGTTGGTTGGAGCTACTTCAATAGCAAGTTTCCCCTGAAGGGGAAGAAGATGATTTGGTTGCCCTTGATTCTTGGCAGCATTGCCTTGGTATGATTGATTGGAGAATGTCCTCCTTGGTATATCTCAGTATGAAGGATGAGTAGACATCCTTGCACCATTTGATTTTTGAGAGCTAGCAACTCATTTGCTAGCTTTTGCACCATTAGATCAGTGGTGCCTGTAGATGGATATTCAGAAAATGAAGAAGATTTACCTCTATTATGATCTCTCTTTATCTTTTCCACCAAGATGAGATCATCTTTCACCTCTGTAGCCAAATCCTACGCTACAACAAGGTCTATGTGGCCAACACGTCTTAGCAGAAAACTCACTTCAGACAGCTAAGAGTTGATGAAGAAGCATTTAAGATTCTTAGTTGTTGGCTGAGTAATTGTAGGAATCTTATTTCTTAGCTTGTTGAATTTGGCTATGAAATCTCTCATTAGTTCATGAGGCTCCTTCATTTGTGTGAGCTGAGTGAGAAGGGCATGTGCATCTTCTGTAAGTTTGAACCTGGCTTCAAATTTGGCTTTGAGAGTGTTCCAGTCAATCACTGACTGAACTTATAGATGGTAAAACCAGTCTGTAGTAGCACTTTGTAATGTCTCTACGAATAACCTGACTGCTACGTCTTCATGCTCCACACCTATCAAGCCACAGGCTATGTTGAAGGCTACAATATGTCCATTGGGATGAACTCTCCCATCACCAAAGAATTTGGAGAAATTTTTCCTTGAACTGCGTGGTAGCTCATGTAGAGGTGAAGTTAAATTGAGTGGGACAAAAGAGTTACCCTAAGTGCCTTGAATTACCATTATATGGCTATGGAAAGGGGGAATAACAAATCTGGGTGGAGTAGGTATAGACAAAGCTCTTCTAATAGCAGAGATGGATGCTTTACCTGATAATAGAGACCTGACTTTTGTAGGAGGAAAACTCTTGGTTCGCTAAAGGTGAGATGGTAAAGTAAAAGGATCAAAGTCACTTTGTTGTACCCACTCAAATACAAGGTCAACTTTCCCTTTAGCTCTCTGGCTTTGCATATACTGTGGATCTGACAGAGTGTAAAACTAAAATGGATAAGGATAAGGACTGCTTTAATTTGAAGCTTGAGGCTTTAAACTGCACAAAATGATCTCCAGTGGAGTCACCAAAAATTGTTGGGTGAATATTTTGTCACCAACTAAGGGCAAACTAGGTGTTTAAACCACAGCATATGGAGATTGATTGGCCAAAACGTGTAGGTTTACCACATCAAAATGGGACAAATCTCTCCTCTCATCAAAGGGAGGTTCCCTATAACTATGATATATTAATATACTATAAATATAAATTGAAAATAACACTCAAGGTAGGATAACACCATCCATCTCTCTTTTTCCAGAGATGATGTTCACGGACATAAGAGAATTCCTAGGTGATTGCTAGAGTTACTTCTCTTCTTTCAGAAGTAATACTTAGTCAACAGGTAGATTCCTTCCTAGGTAGTAAAATTAACTAGATACAGTAACACAATAGAATGAAGTGTAACACAAAGTCTCCACCTCAACTGCCAAAGAGTGAAATATACAAAAGACAATCGGGGCACAAAGTCATCCCAAGATCCTTTACACAAATATAGAAAACAACACACTAAAGACCATTATAGCAACACAAAGTCTCTCCACAGTCGACTTCAGGACACCTTCTTGATTACTTCCACTAGTTCTACTTGTTTAATTAAATGGACAAGAATGCTTCTAGGAAACAGACATAAGAACAATTTCTTAAATAACACAAGTTATTCCAGCACAAAGTCTGAAAGTTCACTTATTTTCTCATTCAAATAAAGAAATATGATTAACAATCTGAGCTCAAAGTCTCAATAAATGCATTTCAATTTGGGTAGAGTTTTGCTTCTATAACAGAGAGATCTATTTTGCATAAAATAATAGATTACAATATATAGCACTCCTAGAAAGACTTGGGTGCTTTGTTTCATAGAATGGCCCATGCTGCATTCAATGCCTTAAATGCATTTTTAGTTCAACCAAGCGGCCATGCTAGAACAGGGCATCGGCCTTAACTGTGGCATGTCAATTCATCTCAAATGTCTCTTTTTGAAGTATAGGCCACCTAGTCCTCTTCCTGATATATGCACAGCTATCCATTTCACCTTTACTTGATGGAGAAAAATACCTTGAGTGTCTACGCTCTGATGTCTACTTGGTGGACTATTCCACCTACTAAAATAACTTTCCTATAGATATTTCTGGTCCTTCCCTTTTGTTCCCTCTTTTTTTAATGAATTTTATCTCTTCCTCGTTACCTGAGCTCTCAGGCTATCTCTTCCCTTTCAGTTGGCTTTTTTGGCTCCTTCTTTGCCCGATCGTTGAGTTTGTTCTTCAAGTTATGTGCCATATTTGAAAATAAATAGGCATTTTATTACCTTGAAGACATCCATGGAGACGTCATTGGTCACTTTGTCGCTTAAACCACATTGAACCTCAAACCTTTGAGCCATGAGAGAGCATCGGTTCAATGGTTCAACAGTTCGAGTAGTCTATCAGCTCCTTGGTTCAATCGATTGAACCATCTCTTCAAACTTGTCTCTGGAATCTTTTGCTTCCTTCACTCAAAGCTTCTTTTTGAATTTTGAAATTCCTTGAACCTTTGAACCTTTGAACTTTGAACTATTTTGATTCAAGGTTTGAACAGTTCATTCTCTTTCTTTGAATCTTTTGGTCCTTCAAACTTTTTGGATCCTTTTTTTTTTTTGAACTCGTTGAACCTTTGAACTTTGAACTCTTTTGGTTCAAGGTTACACGATTCAATGGTTCATTCTTTGCTCTTCAAATCCTTTATTCTTCTAAGTCTCTCAAACTTTATTGAACTCATTGAACCTTTGAACTTTGAACCATTTTGGTTCAAGGTTCAACAGTTCAATGGTTCAATATTTCTTCTTCGAAGTCTTCTTTTGTTTGTCTTTTAAAGCCGTTTGAACTTTTCAAAGTAGTTAAACTTTGAACTTGCTGAAGCACTCAACTCTTTTAAGTTTGCCGATGTCATTGAACCTTTGAACCCGTTGAATCTTTGAACCTTTAGAGGCAGGGTTCAATGGTTCAATGGTTCATTCCATTTGTTTGAAGCCTGTCGATGGAGGTTTTGGTCAAACCTCAATGTTAACCAACCTTGAAATTGCCTAAGTGTTTGGAAGTTGTTCCTTTGTGAGAACTCGCATGTTGAAGTTGTTGAACCCATTGAACCTGCGAGTCCCTTGACTGAAAATGCTTGAATAATTGAAGAACTTGGATGCTCAGGATATTTTTGAAAATGAAAAGGGAGAATTTTGTCTTGCAAGACCAAAATAGTTGATATGTTGTCGCCAAAAACAAGTGACAGATTTTGGGAACAACACTGAGAATTCATTAATTTTTATTTTAAAGTAGTGGAGTGATGGATGTTATGATACAAATATTTCATATTACATTTGTGTTTGTTTTGCCATATGGATCATTATGAAAATGAATGCAATGTGAGAAGGAAGTAGTATATTTTGTGTACATCTTTAAATGAAGATATGGAACCATTTCAAAATAAAAAAGTTACAATAAAAATGGATGTGGATGAAAATTATTTGAGAATTCTTTCTCTCGAGCATATAGATTTATGGTCTAGTGGATACTTATATCCTTTTGATCCTTGCCCCAAATTTGAAACTATAATTGGGTTAGTAAAGTTTATATGCCATGGTGAGAACGGGTTGTTGGAACATTGTAAAATCCCAAATGAAAGTAGGGATTCCTTTGAAAAAGTATTTTTTATCATGAAAAACAAAAAAAAAGAATTAGAAAATATAATAACATCTTTACATAAATTGAATATGAGGTTGATAGTTGAGGTGACATCACTTAAGAAGATAGTAATTGAACATATTCAAGTAAAAAATGGTTTGTTTCAATATGTCTCATATTTAAATAAAGAGAATGATAGTTTTGAAAATACCATTGAATGTTTACATAAAACTTTTAAAAGAATGAAAAAACACCTTTAAGAGGAAGGTGAAGGGTAAAAATAGTGTCTAATATTTGTATCTTTAGAACCCTCTAAAGGTGCCTTAAAAATAAGGGTCCAAGCGATAAAGTCCCTAATTAAACCTTCTCAATTAATAAAAAATGGAAAGGAAAGCCATCCAAGGGCACATTATGAATATTTTATTCAAGAAATATGATATTCTGGCTATGCTTCAACAACCACAAGTTTCTTTTTTAAGAAAGAATATTATTGATCAAATGTTAGAACAAATATCATATTAGTTTAGTGAAAGTGATGTTCAAGGTGCTTGTGACAACACTAGAATTAGTAGTAATGGATATGAAGAATTATTTAAGACATTAATTAATGAAATAATAAGTGTTGGGATTACTAAAGTTTTAGTACCTCATCCATTTCATCTAAAAATGGAAACGGCAAAGAGTAACAAATAAATTCATGACTTTGTTCGTGATATATTTTACATCTAGGAAACAAAGGATTATCCTCAAAGGAAAGAATGAAAACATATAGAAAAATAGGCATCAATCAGTTTGAATCATACCAATAATGTTTGGTTTGAATTTGAGAATAAAATATAGACTATGGTTTGATTCTATGATATTTCAATGGACGAGGTAAATGGAAAACTTATTTTTGTTCTCAAACTAGATGAAAGGGTGTTGATAAATAGTGTTAAGTATGAAAGGGTTTCAATAAATTTGATGAATATAAATTTAAATCCAAATGTCCTTTCTATCAATGAAAACTATTTTTCCATTGTAGTTTGGTGGCTTTGTTTGTTTGAATTAAATAAGGAATGTTGTGAAAATCTAAAATGGGTTTTTGGAAAAACATAGATACCATCTAAATTTATTATCATGCAATGGGATAAAAAATTATGTGGAAGGTTATGGATCATATGAATTGTATTGGCACTTATCTACCAATTTAAAAATGATTAAGTGTATTTATAACATTTTCATGGAGAAAATGCAAAGCATAGTTGCATTTATTGCATGCATATTAGAGGTAAATCAAGCAGTCGAATCAAATTTTCTTGAATGGTATTATAAGTTGTTGTAGATACTAAAATCTAATTTTATATGACATAATAATCTTGTATACTTGACAAATATCAATCATGGCTCAACCCTTCAATTTATGACCTTCCCATTGCCTAATTGTTTATCCTATAGTCTGACCCTAAAATTCAGATGACACAAACCACTTATAGCCTATAGTCTACATAGAACTTGATTTTTATCCTACACAAATAGATATAGATTGTCAGTAACATTTTTCCCTACATGACACTAGCATCCAAATTAGGTCATTAGCATCGACACTAGTGGCCCTGCTTCCAAATGATCACATTAAAAAATATCATGATATGTATGGGTTAGCCTACTTTTTTTATTTAACCATATCATGATATTGTTTCAAAAGGTGTGGTATAAATACAAATCAAAGGTCGTTCATTATGAATCTATCAAACATCTCTCAAGCTCACATTACAATACTAAAAATCATTTGCACAACTGAGTCATACGACCCTATTATTTTATATTTTCAATCAATCATAGGAGAAGTCTTTTTGCAGGTCTAAAGCATTCAAAGAATAATGCATGAATAATAATATTTGTCAAGTTACAAGTAGGATCATTAGATGCCTTCACATATATCATATTGCATAATTGTTCACACACAATCCCACATAAGGGAGATAAATACATCAGTTTGAGGCCCTCTTTAGAGTATATGGATATATAGGTACTACCCATTGATAGAGGGGTATTTGAGGTCAACTCAACTTCACTTGATCCTATTAACCCCTTTTATCAAGGTGACATTATCTAATGGAAGACCTAGGGTTTTAAATAAAATCTACTTTTGGGAACCTGTGCATGTGATTTGAATTGATAATATACAAGGTGACAATAAAACCTTATCAGGTACAACTAATTATTCGATAAAAATATTTGTATTTTGAGCCAGATAAAAGCATCAAAATCATGATAGAAACATTGATGTTAATGTCTACAATCTAGTGCTAGTGTCCCAAGTGACAAAAAGTTAATTTTCATAATCTGATGAATCAAGGTAAATCATCAGACTGTCTTGTTCCACACCTATGCCTTTCAAATCTACATATACATCATTGTATAATCTAAGTGTTATTTCTCCTTCATATTATTAATTTTATAATATTGTTTGGCATTGTACTTTTCTATATTTAAAATATTATAAAAATTAGTATATTTATTAGAATATTATAAATCTGAATTATTTAATTGACCTTATTTATAATAGCTTATTCCATAATTTATTAGGCTATTCCTCATACCCTTAACAAAAAAGGGTTAAATATTTTGGTGAACCCGCTTATTGTTGAATATTACAAGCCCTAGTTTGCCCTAGGGTTTCCTTCAAAAAAACTATCCTCCTAGAGTTTCAAATTTAATTTTGATTTCCTTATCATGTTAAAGTATTTTCTAGCATTCATAAGTCTCTCTTTTCTTGTTCTCACATTAGTCTTTGGAACATTTAAAATAGATAAAAATGCACCTCTTCCTCCTCCTAACCCTAAAGAGGGTGATAATTACTTTCCCTCTAACCAAGTTTATGTTATCACTATTCCAATGGGTAAGGTAGCCCATCCTATAGTACCAAATGAAGGTAACCAACATATCATTCATCAATCCCCTCCACCTACCACACCTCTTCTAGATGCATATTCAATCTAAAGTACCTAGGTTTTGTACTTGCGAAACCCTCTAGGATCAAATCATCATTCTGAGCAAGTTAATAAAAGAGTTGAAAAATAAAAATCAGTATTTTAGTTTGAATATCACATCCTTAGAAAACCAGGTCACATATGCAAATAATCTAGAGTGTGCTAGTGTTGATCATGCAATTGTACCTTCATCTAGCAATGTTTTGCCTAACAATACTTCATATCCAAATGGGAAGCTACAATGGAATACATCTGTAATAATTGATTCAAAAATTATATAAAATGATAATAAGAATTCAAGTGACATTCTAAGGGAAATGTTTAGAAACAACTTGATCGAACCACCTCTTCTACATCCTCTAAGGAAATCAAAGTAATATTGTGCATATCATAGAATGAATAGGCATCATAAATATAGTTATTTGGATTTGTACAAGAAAATAAAAAGTACAATTGATAGTGGTGATGTTATAATAGATACATCAATCAAGCAACCCACTCACCTTATGCATGCATATTCTACAACATAAGTGAAAAAAGAATCATTATGGGTACAAAAGTATAATGTAGAGCAAAAATAGTTGTAATTAAAAAATACTACAAGAAAAGAATCAAAAGACATAATTAAAACAAGAAAAGATTCAAAAGGCAAAAGTAGAGCAAGCAAGATTATGAAAGGCACAAGATGAAAAAAAGAAATTACAAAAGGAATAGTTTGAAAATCAAAGGTTACAAAAGTTAACACATGAAAAAATAAAATTACTAAAAGACAAGTTGGAAAATCAAATTCAAGGTAAGCAAAAAAGCATACTTAAAGCAAGGTTTTTAACAAAAGAGTTTAAAAATCAAGAGACACTTGAAAAGACTAAAGTTTCAAATATGGTTGCAAAGGGGAAAATTAAAATCCTTTCATCATATCAGGACCCTTTCACCATCACTACTCACATAGATGGGTAGTAATTTACAGATATCAAGGTTATGGACTATTGATATACAATTTTTTGTTCTATGTCATTTCTTATCTCTCTTGAAAATAAGCATCAACACCTAGATCAAACTAGTGCATCTATAACATATATGGGATCAATTAAGTTAAGAGTTTATTTTGCTTCAAAAGAGTGTTATCTTACGTTTTATGTTATTTAAATTCTAAGTGCATACAATTGTGTTTGTAACAGCATGGTTAAATTCAATAGGAGCGATGATGGAGGTTGCATATCATTTGATCATGTAGGCAAGGTTGCATCTTTTTTCAAATAATGAAGATCTTTAAAGCAAAAGAAAATGAAAGAAATTATATCTTCAACAAGTATAAAAATAGATCCAAATAATGGTATATCTGGAGAAGCACATGACACAATACACATTGAAAAAGATAGATCATAAAGGTCAACACCATGGTATGGGGTAGTTGTTTATTCATATATAGACACAAAATATTATCACAACAATTACGATAATGGTTCTTATAACACTGCAGATTGTTATGATCCATATGATAATGATTATGCATAAAATTATTATGATTATGATGATACAAAACCTATATAGAGACATCCCCTTGATGAGATCTTACCCTTATTATAACATATCCCTTTTCCATAGATTCTTTTCTTATCATTTTATATATGAAAAAATATTTAAAAAAAGTCAAATAATCAAGAAAATAAAAGAACATTCAAATAAAGCAAAAATACAAAAATATTTAACATTTGCATGTCTACTAGCTTTTGTATATATGTTATTTACTTTATGTTAGTAGATAGCATATGATTTCCTTTGTATCCACACATATGTTTCACGAGTACTTGAGTGTGATACAAGCATACACTAAATACATGGTACATGAGTATATAGATGTTGGACCATTTCTTCCACATGTGTAACACACTACGTTGGGGGCATCTACTTCATTGATCATGATTTATACAAGTTACATTATTTTATGATCACTTTGCATTATCATGTTTCACTTATATACTAACAATTACTCATGATCATACTCATGCTTACATCTTACATAGTGTGCTAGATATGTTATGTTGCAATACATTTTTCTCACACATGTCTGTCAAAACTAGTATGATGTACTTATGCTAATTGCTTATATATTTTACTTATTAATTTTATCACATTGCTTACTTGAGTGTACTTCTTGTTGGTGCCTTATTTTTATGGTGGAAAAATTGATCATATTCCTTGTTTGTCGGTCATAGTGCCACTAAGTGTTGTCTCTTTGGTATACAGACATTTGAACATGTACTTCCCTTGAGTGTGTGGTATTTGAACATGCCCCTTATTTGTAATCTCCTTAGACCCATTTTGCATGACATTTATATCTCTTTTATGGGTGCCTAATTATTTATTAATCATGTACATGTTATTCCTAAATGTTTCCATGATCCATATCATGCATATTAGGGCTTGTTGTGATTAGATACTATGAGCTTCATTGATACATATACTTAGACATGATACCACTATATGTTTCATTAATACATCATTGATACAAATATGGCATGGTTGTCTTATCCTTTTGAGATAATGTGACTACTAAATTGCATTCACATAATCTCAAAAGTGGGGGCATGTCATAGAGACATGAGTCCACACACCAAAAATTGGCAAAATTTGATATAGTTTACATGATTTAGATATACACTTGGGACAAAATCTTAAGTTTTTGGTACCAATTTACATAGATTTTGAACAATTTTATTTCATATTTGAGACATATATATATATATATATACAAAGCAGAGGTTGCATTTTGACACATACTTTGGCTTGAGACACATTAGAGGTGAATAAGCCATGCATATGCACCAAATCATAAATACATATTTAGATTATGAATCAACTTCAACAGATTATATGAGTGGGCATGAACAAGTTTATTCCTTTTCCACCACACATTGATGCACAAACTTTCCCAAGACACATCGATTAAGACTTTATTTGTTTGTAGTAGTTGGCTTTCTTGAGTGGTGTAATCGAGACTCAACACCCTAAATAGCCTTGGCACTACTTCCCTTTTCAAGTTGAGATGGTTAGACCATTTAACCTTGGCTAATTTGGAAAAATTGGCTAGATTATGTTTACACGTAAGTTATGTGAGTGGGATTCAATGTTATCAATGGCTTAGGCATAGCTCACGCTTGCACTAGATTAGGGGAATGATCACCATCCAATTCCTCTCTTCAAATCTCTAAGGTTTAATTGTGAACCTCTCTCCAATGATTTAGTAAGGAAGCATCAACACCAAAGCAAAGTACCAAGGGGCAACATGGTTGCATCAACACATAGGTGTATTCCTTATTTTCTCTCTTTACTTTCAAGTATTTTAATTATTCATTGTCAAATTATATGCACTAATAAGATTGTAACATGTTCTTTTTTATCAATAATGCACAATTATAAGAATCAAATGGAACTCAATTAAAGGCACTATATGTTTTACACACCAAGATATGCATTTCTTACCTTTAACCTAGTAATTTCATCTTTATGCATTACTAGATTAAATGGGGTGGGGCAGGGGGCGAGCAGGCGGGACGGGGGTAACTATAAATACTTAAATCTAATTTTATATGACATATTGGCATTATACACTCGATAAATTCCAATCATGAATCAACCCTTTATTTTATGACCTTCTCATTGTCGAAAGTTTCGAATTCACCATCTCACTATGCCTAATTGCGTATCTTATAGTCCAAACCTAACATTCTGATGACATAAACCACCTCTAGCCTATAGTTTGCATAAAACCTAGTTTTTATCCTGCACAAATAGTTATAGATTCCTAGAAACTTTTTACCCTACATGACACTAGCATCCAAATTAGGACATTAGCATTGACGCTAGTGTCAATGCCTTCCAAGTGGTCAAATTTCAAATATCCTGATATATATGTGTCAACCTATTTATCTTATTTAACCATTCAATGAGATTATTTCAAAATGTATGGTATAAATTCAAATCAAAGGTCATTTATTATGAATGTATCAAGAACCTCTCAAGCTCACACTATACTATTGAATATCATTTGCACAACTAAGATATACTACCCTATTCTTCCTTATTTCCAACTTAGTCCTAGGATAAGTCTTTTTACATGTCTGAAGCATTCAAAGAGCATCCCATGAATAATATTTGTCAAGTTACAAGCTAGATCACTATATGCACTTGCATATAGCATATTATATAATTGTTCACACACAAGCTCACATAAGGGGGAGAAATACATTGGTCTGAGGCCCTCTTTGGATTATATGGCTATATAGGCAACACTCATTGATAAAGGGGTCTTTAAGGTCAGCTCAACTTCACATTATCTCAATAAACCTTTTTCAAGGTGACATGCCCTCATTGGAGGACCTAGGGTTTTGAGAAAAATATTGATTTAAGGAACCTATATGTGCAATCTGAACTGATAACCTACAAGGTAATAATGAACCCTAACATGCACAAGTAATTGTTGAAATAAATATAGAAGTGTCAATATAGAAAGCTAATTTCTAGAATTTGACAAATCGAGGTGAATCATCAAATTATCTTCTTTTGCCCCTGTGTTTGTCACATCTCCTTATGCATCATTGCATAATCTAAGTGTTATTTCTCATTTGTGTTTCTACTTTCATAATATTGTTTGCCATTGTACTTTTATATATTTAGCATATTCTCAAATTTAATAAATTTATCAGAATATTTTAAATTTGAATTATTTAATTGGCCTGCTTTAGAATAGTTTATTCCATAATTTATTATGTTATTCCCCCTACCCTTAACACAAAAAGGGATAAAAATTTTCAAACAATTGTTGCCTCTTAAGAGTGACTAAGTCGATCCAAATCTAAAACTAGTGTTACGAATTTCTCTTACAAGAGTACACATTTGCACTGGTCATGCTTTTGTGAGAATAGTTAATAAACAAGTGTATTTATCAATTCTCTTTGCATGGAACAAATAATCACAAGAGGAGGATAAAAAATATATAAATTCAGTTGAAAAGGTAATATCAAATGCAATTACATTGTGGAAATGTTCAAATACAAAACTATGAGAAGCAATCATGAGTTTGTGGTAATGTTTTGACAAATCCATCAATGGGAAGTGATAAAATTCATCATTTTATTTAGAATGTATCTCAAAAGTGTATGAAATATCATTAATATATATGTAAGGATCTTATCAATGTAAAGGATGACTGAATAGAATCAAGGCACTAAAAAATATAGAAATGAAGGCATTGAGCCTATTATCTCTTGTTTTCTCTTCAATGAATAAGGAGAAATGCATTGAATGAGATGACAACCTTTTCATTGAAGCAATGACATTATTCACTAAACAATTTTTAATTACCTGGGGAGAAAGTGAGATCACTCCTTACATGGTATATGAATGTGTTCATGTATTTTACTTGTTTCATGCCTATGTTTATTTATTTTTAATCAATTGTTTCTTAATATTTATATGTTTTAAATTTCAATTTATTTATGTGATTCAACATATATTATATGCACATGGCCCATGGTTTCCATAGGAGTGTGGTAGTTTGAGCATTTGGAATACATAGGGCATGGAGAAATCACATAAAAAAACAAGAAATGCTTCTTATAGAGCTACTCAACATGGAGGTGGTTTGGTAGCATTTAACCCATTGATTCAAAAGAGTCAATAGTTTTACAGGTATTTTCTTTGAATAATTATTTAAAAGGAGAAACATATGAATAACTAGAAAAAATAAAAACTTTGTTTCCTATTGTTCAAACAGTGTAAATAAAATAAAAGGCGGACCATTGCACAAGCACAACGTTGGAGATGGGGCCTAGTGCACATGGATTTAAACTATCATCAATACTGTTATGTACATATTGAGATGATTCAGTGATGCTAGTTTGAGTATCATTTGAATTTTTAAATTTATTCTCCATACTAAGGTTGTTTTTCTTGGAAATAGTATGTCACTGCTATTTTAATTTTAACTAGGTTGTTAAGTGCCCATCCACAAGCGGAGAGACCACACTTTTGTTCATTATATCTACAAATATAACTACAAACAAGAAGTATCATATGTCCAAAATTATAATGATCAACATATTAAATAAATATAACATAGGTGACCACAATGTAGAGATAGTATCATGACAATTGTTATGAGTATAGACTATATCCACATAACCATATTAAACCATTAGAAATGAGAATTACTTGGTAAAATATCACGCATATAATATATGCCAACTTATAATAGATGCTTTCTTTGAGAAAAAAAACACTTTCTACAATAAATTCAAATCATATAATTGTTGGAATAGTATGCGGGGTCAAAATTGTAGTTAATTGGCCTTCATATATTGCATTGATGGCTCAAATTCCTTATTACTTTATTTTTATCCTTATCAATTTATTTGAATTTTTAGATATTTATGTGATGTAAAATGTGCATATTTATTACCTTTTTATCCCTTAAATAGTAAAGGATTGTCAAAATCAATTTCTATAAACCAGTTACCTTTAATTTCTAAGGATGTGCATGTATGGATTACTATCACATTGTGATTATAATCAAATAAATTCATGCATGTTTGTCAATACTACCATGATTGAAAAGATATGGAATTTTATTTGCATTTTGAAAGATAATCAAATATTTTGATTTGAGATCATATTCTTTTCCTGCTCTTAGCTTATTGTGCTATATGGAATTCTTGACTCTAGTGTTATTAGGTGAGTCAAAAACTTCCTTATTTTTTCACACTACATTTATTATGTTTTGTATTTTTTATTCAAATACTTGAAATTTGTCTTCCCCTTTGTTGGCTTTGTTTTCTACATCACATTATGTATTATAATTTGCCATGTCTATAAAATCAATATATAAAGATAAAAAATAAATTGAAATACAAGAAGTGCAATAAAGTAAAATAATTTGTGGAATATAAATAAAATAATTATAAAATACAATATATTTTTTGGACTTGAATCTCACATAAAAAAAATATAAATAACTATTTTATAATTGAAACACCTAAAGGTTAGATTAACTCTAGAGAGTTAGTTTGATTCTAGTAAGTGAAATATTGAATAAATAAAGACAAATTTATATAAGTACTTATAGACAAGACCATGCCAGTAGATATCAAACTTTTAATTTTCATTGGTTTGAAATTAATTTTATTAATTCATTATAAAATGTATTATCAACCCATTGGTGACCTAAAATTACCTCTAATGACAATTTAATTTTCTATGCACAAATCTTCAATCATATGTGTTGACGCATGTTTTTTACCTCGTGTGTCCAAAACTCTAATTTTGCTTAATTAATCGAAAGATACCTTATAAGGGGATCGATATTTTGGGTTAGATAGGCCCCAACCACTCCCTTTTGAATGGTTGAGCATTATCTATGTTCCAATACTTTGAAGAGGGCTCAAACTACATGCAATTATCACATTGAAGCTAGTGTGTGAATCTATAAAATCATGAACAATATAGAATGAATTCTCATCTTTGATCATTGACATTTGTCACCATGCAACTTTGACCTCTTTGTATTTATATTTGGTTTTATGTACTATTCTAGGGCTACTCTTTGAATATTTGAGATGTGTACATGCATTTTTTAAAATGTTCCAAGAGAATGAGAGATGATCCAAGGCCTTGTTAGGTCTTTTTGAGGTCCATAATAATCTTACAGATGATTTGTATATATATGTGACTCTTCACTAATTTACTACCATAACCGACCCATGAAACTTATATAGATTGACATAATGGAGAATTCCTAATTTTTAAAATAGTCGTTGAGGATATTTGAACATTGTCGACAATGGAAGACACGATAACCAACACTATTTAGGTTTACCAAAAGTGTATTTGGAGTGCAACTAAAGATCTAAGGTATGTATAATGTTTGTCTAGTATTTTTAAGGTGTTCCTTTATAGACTAAGTTGATCCTAAATAAATATGTCTGATGGATGAAGGTGGCTAAGATAGTGCATGGGTATATTGATAAATTGAAAGTGTACTAAAAAGTCAAATATATGTACATTGTCCAAGTATGCCAAAGTATATCCAAATTGATGTTGCCAAAGTGACAAAGACCAAATTTATATGTCTATGGATGCCCCCCTTCTAATCTAGTATTGTAAATGCTAAATTAAAAGGATAAAATATATAATTTTGATACATCTGATAGTTGTGCTTGGTGTTGATATGTATAAACAAAATGTACCATTTGCTCTATATGAAGTTTGTAATAAAACATGTGTATATTAATTTCCTCTCATGATAAGTTATCTAAATAATTTAAATTAAAAATCTAAGGATCAAATATACTTGATGGTATACAAACCGAGCTATAACTTGTTAAACTTGATTGGAGAATACCATGGGGTGAACATTCCCCAAGGAGATAAAATTATTAAAATGATGAACCAAGGAGTGGAAATGCCCCAACTACCACTATATAATGTGGTACTAGAAGTTTATCGATGCAGTAACCTCAACCACATTGCCTTGGGTATCTAAATAACCCTACTTGAAATAGATAAAAATTTGATCTAGCCTTATTCACTTCTTAGCCAAAGAATTGAATAAGGGTCTCATGATAATAACCTCTACTTTTGGAACCTGGAATCCAGATTTGTGTGTAAAAAGGATCAATCATTATAAACAAATATAGATCTAAATTTCTCATGCAGTACCATCGATTCCCCTCCTCAATATAAAAAATAGAAAAGTGCATACATGAACAAATTGCATGCCTTATATGATCAGTATGTTCTTCAAAGTGGTATATAATGTTCCAATTATTCCTCAAAGTGATATATAATGTCCAAATTATTCTTCAAAGTGTTATATAATGTTTGAATTGTTATTCAAAGTGATATGGAACGTCAACATCTATATCTCGAAATGTCATAGAATTTCTCAATTGTTCCTCAAAATCATGTGAATAGGTCTCAATATGCTTGATATGACCCATTTGAATCATATCATTTGTCTCAAAATGTTAAATTATTTGTCTGACATGACCTAAATGTATTAAATAATTCCATTCCATGGCCACCTTTCATATGATCAATCAAATTTGAAAATCACTAATCTCAAAATAAAGAGTTATGTGCATCACATGTAATATAAAAATATATATATTCATGTAAATTACATACACAAACATGATAAGATATGTCCTCATAGTATAATTTTCATCATTGTAAGCACATATGAAACATTTAATCCAAGGCAAAGGCAATTACTTTTTACTAGCACACAAGATATAGTCATAATAATCCTTTTTGAAATAGGTGTTAAGTGTCGTCTAGATATATCAATGAAGCATGAAGGAATAATAATCATAGTAGATGCATGACAATAATCATGGAAATGCTAATATAAATAGACAACACACAATAGAAATGTATGTGATAGAAATAATGGCATCAAATCACATAGTAATAGTCAAATAGTTCCATATAATCTTATGTAAATGTGAAAATACACACTACCATATGGAATAATCCATAAGTACACACATCATGATCAAGAAGCACACAAGCATACAAGATACACAACTCTTACATGACTTGGACATGACATAGACTAGGTAATCTCCTGACACAATGTGACAAGCAATAGTCAATGTGCCTATAAAAATAAAAACAAGAAATATAGAACACATCAATGATCAAGTAATGTCACAATCAAAAGCAATAAGTAAGGATGAAGTAAGTGGTGTTAGTCTACACAATCAGCTAATGTCATCATCTAGCATAGTAAAGTAAAATATCCATAGGAAATAACAATCTAAAAGTATGAACAAGATCAAGTCATGTATAAATAATCTTGATAGCTCAATATGATCAATTGACTAACATAAAAAGATATAACCAAAAAAATGTGCCAATATGCCCACAATATGGGCATGCTTCCAATATAAAAAGATTCTCATGATTTTGAAATGTATGTCCATGACTCATATATAACTCTCATGTCCTACATCCAACTCATATTTATCATTTCATCATAGGATAGCTAGAATTAATGTTTGAATTAGGATAAGAAATCAAAAGACAAGGGCCAATGAAGCATAATAATCAAATCAAATCCAAGGGATAAAATAATGGTAAATGTAAAATCATATGCACACGTTCATGTCAAAATTAAAGAACAAAGGAATTAATTAGTCAACTCATGAGAGGGTAATCAAGAAAGATATCAATAAGAATATATGTACAATAATTTATGTTTGAACCATAATACAAATATCGGTTAAGAGTGCTAACCTATGATCCATCAAGGGGGTGCTCAAGTGTAGGTCATGTATCAACACTGCAAACTTCACATGTTGTGGGTGATAATTAGTACCTATATCATTATCTAAATCATAAAAATGGTCACAAACTATATAATATATATAACCGTTGGTATAGTTGATATAATAGTGTAAGCATTGTGTAAATCTACTAGCAATAATAACCTATGGTATTCATTGTATGTTGGGAGAATGCATCGATGTTATTTATGGAACACACTAACAAGGTTGTTATAATACTATCATAGGACATGGCATACTAGATAATGTATGTTGAAATTGAATAGGCCATGATGTAGAGGATGTTGGAGAATTGATCAAGTAAAATAAATCACTTGTCACTATAATTGAATATGAAAATTTTGTGGAAGCGGAACCTGTTAATGTTGTATAATAAACTATTATGGAATCACATGAGGAAATGTCTCAAGTTAGATGGGATATTAATATTAAACACCCATAAATGTAACAACTTTGTTATTATGGATATCCTTCAAGCATCGATGTGATGAAGATGTGATTACACGTATCTCGTGTATTCATGGCCATCGTGATAACATGTCAAATGCACCAATGGTGGGCAAAACTAAGAACCAAGTAGAGATAGTTGTAGGTCATACCATAAGTGTTAACACAATGCCCCCAAGAGAGTTTTGATGTTTTCCATTGCAGCCTTTTACAATGTATGTTGTACCAATTAAGTCTTTATGTGTGTACCCAATGCTAGTAAGTAATGTCATAGTGCATAGATTTTCACTTGACCTATTGTCCACCATAACACTCTATATGGGGGGTGAGTCAATGAACACACATATAATCAAATTCATGTTGATAAAATCATCATAAATAATTTCATTATCATCGAATATAATTTTAGGTCATTGTACTTGTGAATTTGCAAGTGTACCAATAAGGCCACCTATAGGATGAGCCTAAATAGATTTACAAGCATAAGAAGCTCAATGAGGATGCACATTGTAAGTCATATTTACCATGAGATTAGTTTTGGTTTTTTTGTCACATAGTATGGAAATGGATAAATAAACATCTTAAGCTTTTAATTTGTTTATGTAACTAAAAAACTAATAGGTGTGTCACCATCATTAAGCTCAATAGTGTTGTTCTTAATTAGGTCAAGATATTATTTGTTAAACTAAAACATCTATTAGTTGAATACCATGTGCATCTATTCCAATCACAATATGCATTGATATCAGAATTCTTAGGTTATGGATTTGTCATGTAAACTTCCAAAGGTGGAAGAAGGGATATGAGGTTACATTCAAATAACCTTTGCAACACATTTTGAGGACATTTTCATAGTCATGTAAATTATCTTAGTTGAGGATTAGAAGGGATAAGCATATTACTAGATTGTGAAACTGCATTTATTGTTGTTTTAGCCTAATTCTTATTATCATTATCCTTAGCTTTGAAAGGTGTTTTAATTTGAAATTTAGCTTTCGAATATGTGGGAGGGTTGTTCCCATACTTTAATTTTTTCATGGTAATAAGCTTGACTTCATGGTCTTTGATCGTATAGCACATGCCATCAAAATATTGAAAATATTTTAACATAATAGACTCATGGATGACCAGAAGTAGGATTTTTACGAAAATGGCTTGTAATTCCTTGTCAACCATAAAATTTATCATTTTTGAAAGCATAGTTTTGTAGCGAAGGACATAGTCAGTAATGGGCCAATTAGGTCCTTATTTTAGTAGTGTAATTTGAGCATAGGATATTTTCTCACTAATGTTGATAAATAAATGAGCTAAGAATCAATCATTCAAAGGATTGAAAGGGTGTACTAATCCAAGAAGAAGGTCATAAAAAAATCTCAAGGCATTGTCCTTAAGGCTCCTAGGAAAAATATTTGTTTGTAAGATATCATTAGCTACATAATCCAACATGTTACATGGAAGGATCTAAGATGTTGTTCTGTATCACCTTTACCACTAAATGGTGTAAGTTTAAGTAATGCAAACCCTATAGACAAGAAATAGGTAGAAATATATGGGGCCAAAGGGTTGTGTAATAATTTTTAAGAGTTTTTTGTATGACCCACTTTATTAGACCTTGTTCCATTTGAGTAACCTTATCTTTGATATCTTTTTTTTGTTCGATAAATGTCTTGTCACTAGGATTGGTATCAATATTAAATAGATTAGAAATAGATGGTTCCACCCAAGTTATAATCCTTGAGGGTAAAAAAGAGGCATTGTAATATATAGGGATACTCATAAATATATGGGGAATAAATTGTGGTGCCCCCATAGTAGGTTTAATAGGTGTAGGCATGACTTCTATAGCCATAAGTGTAGACACATGAAAAGAAGCACTAGGAACAATTGTCTGAAAACATGTAGGCTATGAGCCTATAGAATGTGGATTAGTATCATCCAAAGATTCATCATGTGGTTCCTTAGATGTCATTTCCTTAGAATTATTTGCATATTTAGGTTCTAAGTAACACTCAAGATATGATGCAGAGCATCACAAGAATACATAAGGTGATAGTATGTTCAAGAGTTTCATTATGACCATTTATAGTTTGATTTGGGTGTTAGAGGTCTTATAGGGACCCTTACGATGTTTTAGAATCATTATGATTCTTTGGTGTGTGTGTTTCTTGTCCTCATGGAGGTTTTGCCAAAATGAATAATTTAAAATTTTGAATTTTGTAACTAGCTTTGAGTGGTGTTTTAGGTATGGTGTGATATGCAAATGTTGGTGAATGTTTGTAAATGGTCCTATAAGGTCCTAAGAAGGTGCTTGAGAGGTATTTATATGTGAAAGTATTTGGAAAATAATAATATAAACATGAATCTTGATGTGTAACTACCACCCTACGTGGGGTTGGAACAAAGGAGTTAGTCTACATGCTTTAGCTTTATGTAAGGAGGTGAATGCATGTAAGGTGTTTGAGATGAGTATAGTAATTATGTATAGGAGGATAAATATGAAGGAAAGAGGATGTAAGTGTTGAAAAGAAGGAGAAAATATCAATAATTGCAAGTAAATTGCCTGCCTTGTCAAAATTTTGTACATGGAAATGTATATGTTGAGAGAATTGAATAAAGAAAGGTGTTCGATGAACCATTGTGGAATTTAAATGATTCGTATGAATTTAATTCATATTGTTTTATTTTTATGCATGATTATTTGGATATATTATGATCATTTCTTAGAAAATAAGGTGATATTTTATAGCCTAGTCCATTTGAGAGCAATCTTGATTATGCATAGTCAAGTTTGACAAGTAAGTATTGTGTTGATGAGGGTTGTTGAGTGATATTTGAACTATTTGGAATCAAATAATTAATGGAGATTATATTCATGTTAAGGGTAATAAATTTGGAGGGTCAAATATCCATTAGAATTTTAAGAGTCAAATGAAACAATCACACAGTCCTAGAAGAGTAACATAAAATTTTGAAACCGTGTATGTTGGAGCCTTATTATGGTTTATCAAAGATAAATAACTGTTATAAAAAGTGAAGAGAGGTGGGGTAGACCCTAAAAATCCATTATATTCATTTAAAAATAATAAAAACTCAATTTATCCTATTTTACATGCTCTCGGCCTTGCATAGGCCTGTTAAAACTAGACCTAGGGTTTGGAGTTAGAAACTAACATAAATTTTGATTCAACTAGATAAAATCCTTCAAAAATTGGGTTCTAAATTATTTTCATGTGCTCTAAAGGATTAAGGAGTTTTTATATTGGAGAAAGGTTGTACAGTATGGTCACCAGGACCATGGGAGTGAAATACGCCTAAAGAGACCTAACTATCAAGAAGGGAGAAAGAGAAAAGGTGATTCCAGTTAGAATTGTGACCTAAGATTTTACGTGATGCAAAAAGGGGATAATGGGTATGCAAATATGTATTTATTTTTTAAATAAACCTTGTAAATCATTAGAAACTACTAGATTTTCCTAAAAGAGGGCTACAAGGGCTAGGCTTTAAAGAGAGAAAGAGTAGTTGGGTTGAGAGTTATAACATTAAGATTGAGTATTTTGTTTGGATATGTATGGGAGTTTTAATATATAGGTGAATGGCCATATGATACCTAATTTTGGATTCAATAACCATGGGATCATCCATGAATCTATTATGCCTATGAGTCTACATGAGAAAGAGTTAGGTTGAAGCAAGAATGGAAAGTGAAGTTATGGAATTGGTGTATGAGATGTTGAGTTGGTGTTAAGGAGGGAAGAGTGTAGAGAAGAATGAAGGATGGTAGTTCTTAAAGAGAGATAAGATTATTATGATTCAAAATAGGCTTATGAGGCTAACAAAGGTAAGAAGGATCAAGAGGGTGTCAAGACAAACAAGTACTTGCATGAAGCAAGCAAATCAAAGATAAATGAAGGCATTAAAGTCAAATATCAAAGTTGTATAGTGAATGAGACAAGGGTAGGCATAATCTATACATAAAATGGTATCAAAGTAGGTAATCTCTTGGAATTATTTATGGTTTTGAGTATTAAAGGTTGATATGTGAGGTTGTTAAAAGTTGCATGAATTTAGGTTGCAGGAATAACTTAAAGAGGGAAAAAAAGGTAAGAGTTTGTGGTATAAGAGCATCCCTAAGAAGAGATTATAAGGATTCCAAGAAGAGTAGTTCCAAGGTGAAAAAGACTTGGACAAGAGTGTCAATAGACCAAGTAGATGAGAGAACCTAGGTTGAGACACCAAAGCAAGGTGAAAAAGACTTTCTTATGAGAAGATGAAGATTGAGATTCAAAAGAGAGGTAGGGCTTGGATGAGTTAGACTACCACAATGAAATAAATAAGAAGTAAAATTCAAAGAGAAAAGGGTTGGTTTTTTAAGAGGAGATGAGTGAGATAGATCGAAGGTTAGAGAGGATAAATCTCTTGATGGAGGTCATTCAAGAAAAAGAAAGCCAATGGTATGGTTGGTTAATGAAGAAGAAGAGAGTTAAGTGGCATATGAGGCTACTCATGGAGAGAATAAAAAGATTATCATGAGAGACAATGAGAAGAAAAAGACGATTTTATGTAGGTAGGTCAAGGATGAGATGAAGAAGTTCATGATGGATGAACAGGTTGGCAGACAAGAGAAAAGTAAGCAACACCTTAAAGATAATGAGATAGTCATAGAGGTAAATCAACCTAAGAAGGAGAAGATGAAATAAAACAAACCTCAAACTTTTAAATATTATGATTTATTATCATGTGTACATGCAGGTACAAAAGTGAAGAAGGAAGAATTCCATTTTGAGGACATAAAACTTGAAAGCATGAAGTAAAGCAAACATGAACAACATGTTTATGTTGAAGAAGCATATGATAGGGCATCCATGTATAAATATTTTCAAGAAGATGAAGATGTTTTGTACAAGGAGACAATTGAACTCTTAGATAAACTCATGGAAATGAAGAGTGAAGTTGAGGTACCCCATGAAGGGTTTGTACAATTTTATGTGCAAGAAAAAGTGTATAAACTAAAACATATTGAAAAAAAAATAAAGAACAAGTTGTGGAATCAGAATTCAATAAAGAATAATATAAAGATGAATCACCTATTGAAGTGCTTATAAAACTTGATATGCGTCAAGAGTAAGTGCCTAATTGGGCACATAATTAAGATGAAATTTAGAAACAAGGAATGGTACAAAACATAGTCTCTTGTAAAGAAGAAGATAAGAATAAAATCAAAGGTGCAATAGTCATGAAGATTAAAAAGGCTAAGAAACAAAATATAGAGCAAACACAAGATATGAGGACAAGCAGGCAGATTGTAGATCCCATGAAACAATCAAAAATGAAGAATAAGGATATGGTTTTGGCCCTCACAAACTATATAAGAATATGGTGAAGCAGATCAGAAAAGAAAAAATATATATATGGTATGAAGCAATGGTATCTAAAGCAAGAAAAATTATGAAGGCAAGGAACAATCATATACAAGGGAATAAGTTGAAAGAAATGTAAATTTTCAAAGTTGAAGTATTAAATGTAGAAGTTAAAGACACTAAGTTGAAAGACCAAGCAATAAATGAAGATAAATCATAGATGCAAGAGATAGAATATGAAGAGAATAAAGAGTTGCAGCATGTCATATATTTCATGGAGATAGAAGATGAGTTGGCCAAGAAGCAAGACAAGGCAAGGAGACAAAGACACCAGCTGAGAACAAGTGAGAAAGATAAGAGGACTAGTAGCAAGAGGAGCCTATAATATCATAGGAGGAATAATTAAAAAGTAAGGAAGAATTTAGGCAAAGTATGTTTGAGCAGGAACTAAATTTTTTCCACTTAGTGAGCTTGATGCATAGCATCACAAGAATACATAAGGTGATAGTATGTTCAATAGTTTTGTCATGACCATTTATAGTTTTATTTATGTGTTAGAGGTATTATAAGGACCACTAGAATTTTTTAGAGTCGTTGGGAGCCTTTGGTGTGTGTATTTCTTGTCCTTTTAGAATTTCTTGCCAAAATGGATAATTTGAAATTTTGAATTTTGTAACTAGCTTTGAGTGGTGTTTTGGGTATGGTGTGATATTAAAATGTTGATGAATGTTTTTAAGTCATCCTATAATATCCTAGGAAGGTGTGTGAGAGGTGTTTATATGTGCAAGTATTTTGAAAAGAACAATATAAGCAATAATCTTGATGTGTAACTACCACCCTACGTGGGGTTGGCACAAAGGAATTAGTTTGCATGATTTAGTGTTATGTAAGGAGGTGAAATGCACATAAGGTGTTATAGGTGAGTATATTAATGAGGTATATTATTATAACTACTAATGAGATAGGAGGTAATTTTGGAAAAAAAGGAGAAAAGATCAAGAATTGCAAGTAGATTGCCTGTCTTGTCAAGTTTGATAAGCAGGTCTTGTGTTGATGAGGGTTGTTGAGTGATCTTTGAATTGTTTTGAATTAAATAATTATTGGAGATTATATTCATGTTAAGGGGAATCATTTTTTAGGGAAAAATATCCATTAGAAGTTTAAGATTCAAATGAAACAGTCACACAGACCTAGAAGAGTAACACAAATTTCTGAAACCGTGTATGTTGGAGCCTCATTATGGTTGATCAAAGACAAATGGCTATTGGAAAAGATGAAGAGAGGTAATTAAGACCCTAAAAATACATTAGATTCCATTTAAAACAATAAAAACTTAATTTATCCTATTTTACATGCTCAAGGGCCTTGCACAGGGCTATTAAAACTAGACTTAGGGTTTGGAGTTAGAAACTAGCATAACTTTTGATTCAACTAGCTAAAATCCTTGAAACTTTAGGATATGATGTGTTTTTAGGTGATCTAAAGGATTCAAATTTTTATATTGGTATATTTTCATAAGGTATATTCACCAGGACTGTGGGAGTGAAATAGCCTTAAAGATACCTAATACCAAGAAGGGAGTAAGAGAAAAGGTGCTTCCATTTAGATTTATGACCTGAGATTTTAGGTGAAGAAAAAAGGGGATAATTGGTATCTAAATACGTCTTTAGTTTGTTAATAAACCTTGAAAATCATTCAAATCTACTATATTTGTCCTAAAATACAGCTACAAGGACTAGGCCTTAAAGAGAGAAAGAGTAGTTGGGTTGAGAGTTATAACATTAAGATTGAGTATTATGTTTGGATATGTGGGGGAGTTTTAATAGATAGGTATATGGCCATATGAGACCTATTTGTGGACTATAGAACCATGGGATCATGCATGAAGCTTTTAAGCCTATGAGTCTACATGAGAAAGAGTTAGTTTGAACAAGAATGGAAAGTGAGGTTATGGAATTGGTGTATGAGATGTTGTGTTGGTGTTAATGAGGGAAGAGTGTAGAGAGGCATGAAGGATGATAGGTATTCAAGAGAGGTAAGAGTAATATGATGCAAAAGAGGCTTATGAGGCTAGCATAGGTAAGAAGGATCAAGAGGGTGTCAAGAAAAATAAGTACTTGAATGAATCAAGCAAATTAAAGATGAATGAAGGCATTAAAATCAGATAACAAAGTCAGGTAATGTATGAGGCAACTGTAGGAATCAAATCTACATCAATATATCATCTTTGTCCTTAACATTTTTTATTAAATTGTTATTGATAATTGAAAGTGCTTCTATGTTTTCAGGATCTACACCATTAATTTCATCAAGATTTATTTTACCATGATATTCAATGTTGTGTTCAACATAATCTTCATAATAATTTCAAGTTCAGACATATAATTATTAACATGTACATATGCATCTTTATGTTCATTATCAATGGTTGTATCGATAGAAGAAGTAACATGTAATTCATTCATTTTCACCATTTTAGTTGGCACACAAACACATTGTTGAGTCAAAAGAATCTAAATATGATCAATTATAATACCACTAAATATAGTGCTTTGTCATGTAGGTATAGGTGACTTGAACTTCTTAGATGGAATAGGATGTACCCATAAAATTACCAAAAAAGTTATCACAAATGATGAAAATTTAGATTTGTCTTATGCAATAAATAGAAATCAAAAATTAGATATGAAATCTAAACCCTAATAGTGGATAAATTTGAAACCCTAATGTAGAATGAAACATAGTGTTTTCATATTCAAATCAATAATGGCATTCACCAAAATGTTTTAATTATTTTACACCTAAGAGATATTAAATTATTAAAAAAATGCACTAATTCATATTATATAAATAATATCAATAAATATAATAATTTGAAATAAAATAGGACAATATATATTGCAACTATATTTAGAATTGAAGAGGCAATAGAAGAATGAGTTAGTTTATGCTAACTATATGTTACAGAAATGCCACGTGATCTAGAAATTATTACAATATGCTTCATTAGGTGTTGAGGTCTAAAACAAGGGCTGACTAACTATTTGGACATTGTCGACAAGATCAAATGCATATGGAAACAGGCATTGTTGGGGTTTACCACCATTATCTTTGTGTAATGTGTAGGTCAACAACTTTTGAGATCCTTGCACGTGTCCCTGTAATATGCTTATGTATGTGATAATTCTTTGATCCTATGTAATGGTGCTTATTTTCTATCCCCTTTATCCAAAACCCTAATTGTACTTGATTGATCATAAGATACCTTAACAAAGGGCTATCATTTTGGGGGACAAACCCTGACCACTCCCTATTGAATGGATAAGCATTGTCTATGTTAATACTCTAAAGAGGGCTCAAACCATACATATTTATCCCACTTAGATGAGTGTGTGAATGTATAAAATCATGTATAGTCTAGAATTTAGTCCTGTCTTTGATCTTTGAAATTTGGAACCATGCAAATTTTACCTCTTTCTATTCAAATTTGGCTCTACTGACTACTGTAAGGCAACTCCTTGAAGATTTGAAATGTACATATTGTTGTCACAACCAAGATCCTTGTGTTTGAAGACACTCATGAGATTGAGTGTTTCAGAGGAGGAAAGTGGGAGATAATGCATGGGATAAAGATATCTCCTCATTAATTTTAAGACTAGTGTTGATTCAATCTAACGATCGAGCAGTTTAATCTTGTTCTACTCAAAGAGCAGCAGTTATTACCATCAAAGGTTCAATATATGTGTGTTTACACTTAGAATTCATTACAAGCTAAAGAAACCCTTACTCATTATTGTTGCTAAGCTAAGCTTTACTAATATATAGAACATGGGAGAGTGTCTTAGTTATAAAATAAACATAAAAAGGGGAGCAAGGTAAGGAAAAAAAGGGGTGTTCTAATTTATAAAATGCTAGTGCCTGAGAACTAAAACATGTCAAGTCAAAATTATACCATTGTGTGTCTGGTTTAGTGTTTGCATAAACTTTAGCCACTCAATGGGAAAGTTATAAAGGGACCCCAATATGAATATTTTACTTGTAGGTCCTCCACAAAATGTAAACACTCAAAATATTTGCATCAATTGACACACAAAGCTTTTGAAACACTTTATAACTGAAAGTACATAAAGCATAAATTATTCACAAAAGATTGAAAATAACATATAGGAGGTTAGACTAGCAAATGCACAATCTAAATACCATATTCATCTCTATAACATAAACACATAATCACTCCTCTTGGATAAACATCCACTTATAATTTATAAACAATGGACCACATTCCATCAGTAGAGAACCTGATCAAAAAATAAATAAAATCATTTTATTAGTGTTTTAATAGAATTTATTTACACAAATTGTCGACTATTCAAAGAGAAGATAGTTTACAATCTATAGAAAGATGAAGTTCACCTCCAAGTAGCACGAGATTCCCATCTTTGGCCATGATGGACACTTAAGGTTGTTATAACTAACAAGATTCAAAACAAACAAAAGATTCCCAACTTTCCCAAAATATGCCCCAGGGGACCTACTCAATTGATCCATTGATGAGTTGGAGAAGAACCACCTCTCAGTTTCTTGCGTTGTGCCTCTTTGGCCACCAGTATGGTTGCTACCAGGTCAAACACTTCATCTAGCTTGGCCAGGTTCATAGGTGGCTCCCAAAAGATCACCAAATTTTATATGTAGGTTGGTAGAGCATGTTCTTCATTTTCATGTTGGCTCTAATCAGATTTGGCATGTGTGGCCATGAAGGGTAAGCAAAAGTATCTCGTGGTGTTAGAAATGAAACCATCATGGTCTGTAGAGCAATGTTTGTCAATTGAAATCTTTTGATCTTTTGAGAGTGAATTCAAGTCAAAGCTAACACATTGGTTTTCATCCCCTCAGAGCATGAACAGTTCATATTCTCCATTTATAGACCTAGAGGTTGATTGAGATGGGATTAAAGGACACTGAGTAAAGACCAACCAAAACCCTAATTTACATAGTCACTTATAGTCACCAATAGGTATGTACATATAATTTTAAAATCATCAAAAACCCAAGAGATAGGTTATATATAATTTCATGACTTGAATGGAGTTCTCAAGTCATTCTGAGTTCATCAACATAGTCAAGACACCCTCAAGCAACATCTATAGTCAGTCAAGGTGAGGAAAGTTTAAAATGGGAATGTTACCTTAACTTCTCTGAAAGGAGACTTTTTTCAATATAGCGTCATATGTTAGTGGATATTTTTGAGGTCTAGGTAAGTCTAATCACTTCACTCTTGCAGTCTAGACCTAGAGGTCACCCCTGAGCCCAAGAAGGAGGTTGTTTGGTTAAATGGAGATGATGGTTGATTGGTTTTTAACCTAGACAAGTCTTGATATAAAATTCTTAGAGAGATACAGTGCTTTTAAGCCAAATGAAACTGTAACTTGAACCTAACACCTAGTGTATGGATGATGGAAAGGAATGATGCATATTCTCAAGGCATAAATGAGTTGATTCAAGTGTGAGATGGCCTTATTGACCTCAGAGGAAAATTAAAATAGTGAATTATAGTGCTAAATAAAGTATCTTAAACTATAGGAATCCCTTATATTCTTAATTGACACCTATAGTTGGTCCATATTGCAGACTAGCCTAAGCTAATGAAACATACAGTTTGGTTGATGAGCAGAGCTATAATATTGAATGACCACATAGAGATCACTTAGATAGTGATAAAATAAAATTTAATGTGAATATAAGAGGCATAAAATAGAGGAGGTGAATCTAAACTGAGTTTTCAAACCTCAACCTATAGTCAGTCAATCTTGCATACAGTCACAATCATAAAAGCTAGTTTTGGGAAATTGAGGTGTTAAGGCCTCTTCAAGTGTGACCTAACTTTGAAACCTAGCATAAAAGGTCACATTTACCTAAAAAATTCCCCCACAACCTATTTTATATCAAATAAATAGGGGAAGTGCCCTATGTCTTGTCTTATAGCAAAGGCACTCCATGAGTAGCATAACCTACAGACATAGTGCATCCATGATGAAAAGATGAAAAGAAGAGTCTTAAGGTACTGTAGAATGATTTCAAGGGTTGATTTGAAGATGAATAAATTTATATAATCACCTATAGTCACTGGAAACACTCATAGGTGTTCACACATTCATAAACATAGACTAGGTCTACTAGGCCTAGAAGTAGGCCTAAACCCTCATGGCCTCTAACTTGATTCATATGACCAGATGATCTTTTAAATCAAGTTGAAAAATTTTAGAGGAGAGTGAAGGACTGATAAGAACCATAATTTTTTATGGATAAACTCAAATTGGCCATTTTTGGCCTAAATCTATCTCAAGCCTATCCAAATTGTAGTGTAGGAGCTCAAGAGCCAACTTCTTTTGCTCATATCTGTACGGACCATGTGCATGGTGTCTCAATCACTTAGTCACAATTGAGGGGGGTCCTATACTTGAACTCAGTGGAATTTTTTTGAGGGTTAAGCATATAAATTTTATGCATCGTCACTAAGAACTTGAGTGACCTGAAACCTTCCTAAAACCCTCCCAAGAACCCGATGTAGAAAACATGAATAGAAATGCATCCAAAAGAGGTCAATCAACCTAGAAACCAATTTGGACCTATTTGGCACTCTCCCAAGATCCTTGACATCTAGTTATTTTTTATTGTCACTTGTACGAACATGTCTAGTACTATGTTTTCTATAAGATTTGAGTTGAATTGAAGGTGCAAAAGACAATGGATAGGTGACAACTAATATGGAAGGTGTTTAAGAGACTTGTTCTAACTCCTCATACCCAATTATAATCACATTAATGTATGAAAATTCCTTTGCTAGACTGGTTGTTGCAGGCAATCTAAATAGGATAGTGAGAAATCAAGGTGACCATCTAAATTGGATATGAGAAGTATGGTTTGAAGTTTTCATTGAAGTCTATGATAGACCAGAGGATAAATAAGGCCTTGATGGGTTGCCTAACACATCTGCAATGAACCTTCTTGAACATATGTAAGTCACCCTAGTGAAAAATGTGAGAATTCAAGCCTAGAAGACTGATGAGTGACTACAGAAAGTGAGTGACAAGTGACAAGAAGGTCATCAACTGAGATGTGTCATGACTATCATAATCAGGTTTTCACCTTCTCCAGTCAGATAACATGTGTCAAAAATTTCCAAAGGCAGTTCAAGACTATAAAGTGACTCCTCATTGAGAAAGGCAATTTCAAGAAGGATATGAAGGGTCTCTACACCAACTTTAGGAGAATTATGTACTTCAAAAAGACACTTGTACAAGACAACTTCATAGAATGTTTTCCAACTCATTCTCTTACATTTTAATTGGTTTTCACATCTTGACACTTGGCATTGTGACTATCCAACTTCACTTCTTCTTTGTCCTCTCATATGCTCTATATATGCAAGTTATTTTGGCATTGTAAGGAATCCACAATTGGTATGGTGAAGCCCTACTGGTTTGACATCTTGTTTTGCCTGTGAGTAAAGTTATAAACTTGAATTTGTCTCTATAACTCTTGCCTAAGTATGTCAGATTATGTACGTGGATGACAAGTGATGAATGTCTTCTCCTTGCTTCCATTCTGCTCTTGTGTGCATTGTGTGAGTAGTAGCACTTCTTCTAACAGGTCTCATGAAGTGTATATGTTTATTAGGTGTGTTTTGAAGTGAGAGAGATACTAGTAGTGTCTAATATCAGACCTCCTTTTCACCCACCTCTGGATATGCATAGGAATATGCCTCCATGTAAAAACACTTATGATAGAAAAACCCTTGAGTTAAGGTTAGTTTTAACAATCTTCTTTCTTAGTGAAAATGCAAGCATATTTGTAGAGTTATATTTGGTGTATCGCCTTCATTAGTTTAGGTTCATTTTATGTTTCTTTCTTCCCTTTTCACCCCCAATAGTGATTAGTCTAGTTTAATGTGTAAGCCTTAAAGATAGAACAAAGGATCTAGCCCTTCAAATCTAGAGATCTATTTCTTGTATTAGCTTGCCTATTTGTAGAGATAGTTCCATGTTATCTTAAATTTGAGAAGTCTCTTTGACTTCTCTAGGGTGAAAATTTGGGATATAATAGTTCTGGCATGTCCGATAAGACATGAAGTCCAAAAAGGTTGTTCAAGGTGGATGTTGGTCTTTAAAACAAGACATTATAATAGCCTACTTCCTACAGTATATGGCGACTCCAAGATTTGAATCTTGGTTTCATACTAGTGCACACTTTCATGCCTAAGGCAATCACAATATCTCATACTTCAGGCATTTATTTTGATCTTCAAGAAAGTTCCTATTATACACCTCCCTACTAACCTTGTCATGACCCATACTATGCCCCTCAATAGCCCTATCAAGGTTGTTATCAGTCCTATGAGCCATGGTAACCCTATGTTTAGCCAATCCATTATCCATATGATCATGATGTTGTTGAGCAACATTATGAAGAAATGTATGAAGAAGGCTATCAATAAGATGTGATTAAGACTATGGAGCCAAAAATCTTAGGTCTCAAGAGGATCATACAATAGCAGCAAGGCATACCTTTCCAAAGATATTATCAACACAATAAACCTTATCTATCCTATCAAGCTACTAGTAACCTTTTCAAGGTCAATAACAAGGGCAACTAACTCAATAATCAGGATCTCACCAAAACCCCAACTCCTCTCCTCCTCCTACTTCAATTCCACCCCAAGCTAAATCCTTGTTGGCACTCATGCCAAATGTGCTAAAATCAGAAAGGGTGATGAAAAAATGGGATAAGGAACTTGATGTGATCCCTATTCATCTCATAGAGAGGTGGAGAAAGTTGGTTCAATTATTTATGAATAAGTGGAGATTGGTTGAGGAAGAAGATAACTATGACATCAATGAAGATTTGCATGAAATGAGATGTTATATCCAATGGTGGGTAGATAAATTTGAAAGGTGAAAAAACCAAGAAATTGAGGATTAAATTACAGTTGTTGAAGAGTCTCAAGAAGGCTATGAAGAAGGTGAAAATTTGGTTGAAGAACAAGTCTCACCCTCATATCCTTAAGAGTCTTCTTATGTTCCACATTAGTTTTCTCATGCTCCTTATCCTCATGAAATCACTCACCATCCTCAAGAGGAACCTCCAAAAGATCCTAATAGCCCCAAAGTTCTAACTTGGAACCAAGTAGTGAAGTATTAGGGAAAGAAAGATGAAGAGAGTGAGGACCAAGAAGTTGATGTCAAGAAAGAAAACCTTATGTTTGATCAATCCCCATTACCTTCTCCTCAAGAACCTATAACTTGTCCATCTTGGAGGTCTATCCAATAATATTTTCAATGTGAAAAAGAAGCCTTAGTTGAGAAGGTTGAATATCAAGTTTTAGATGACAATGAACCTCAAGAAGGATATGAGAAAGGTGAGGTGCTTGTTGAAGAAAATAAAATGTCTATAGCCCAGCAGAACCTTCTCTCTCTCCAAGAATTCTTTCAAGTGTCTCCTTACATTCCCATGCCCATTCATGAAACGTCCATCACACCTCGTACTCCCTCTCTAACCCATCAACTTGTTCACCACCCTCCCACCTCATCCCTTCTTGAAGGAGAACCCATCCTATGGGAGATTGGTGAAGAAGAGCAAGCTTGAGTTGTGATTGATCAAGAAGATTACTCAAGTGTATATGAGGAAGAGTTCATTATAGGGACCCCCTTGGTGAAGACAAGAACAAGTTAACCTTATTGAATGAAGAAAGAGAAGATTAAAACCATGTTGTAGCTGTTCATAAAGAGCTTGATCAAGACATGAGAGAGGAGGTGCTTGAGAAAGAAATCATATTGACTGAGTTTGTTGAGTTTCATGAGAAAGTTCAAAGAGATGTGAGAGACATGTGGCAGACCTATTTGTACATGTTCAAGGAATATGAAGGTCATGAGAATCTAGTACTTCTAAGAGAGCAAAATGAGAGTGTTGAGGAAGAATGCAAGGTTCTTATTGAACAAACAAGACTTGAATAACATCGCCAACATATTTAAATACATGATGGATCAATCTATGATGACTATGACATTCATGAACATGGTCAAAAAGATGAGTTTGAAAAGGTTGTGGTTCTTAAGGAGAAAGTAGGCAAAGATGATTGGCAGCAACATATTAAACTTCTCCAAGAACTTGAGGACCTTTATAAAGTTGATAGTCAAGTGAACAAAAAGATAGAATAATATGTCCTCATGGAGGACAATGATGAAGATTACATTGAATATATAAATCTCTTTGAAGAGCTTGATGAGCTTGTAGTTGGTAATAAAGTTGATCTCATTCAAAGAACCATGGAGGTCAAGGAATCATGTTTAAATGAAGCATCATTGGAAGTTGCAATTGAGGGACCTCATGAGAAGATTGAGATTGTTGAAGTGCAAGAAGAGTTCACCTTCATAGGTGATATGTTTATAGTTGATGTGATTGCATTGAAGATCATGCCAAAGAGAGTGGCAAGCATGAAAGAGTTGAGGACATCAATGCCAATGCTCAAAGGAAAACTTGCTTCATCCATTACTCATCTCATGGGGCAAAATATCGTGCAAATTTCCCCTTTGATCCAAGAGGAGAAATTTGCTTCAGCTTAGTCTGTACATAGTTTAGTTTGCTTAAGTTATGTGTTTTCCATAAGTGTTCAAGAGAGCACAAGTGTTTGTTTTAGTTTCTTGTCTTGTGTGTTTGTTTCATGTTGTGTTTGGTGTCTGTTCAAAGGCATTTTAGTGTAAAATGTAGTGTATGGATGACTCCATTGCCTAAGGATAAGAGAAGGCAACTAGTCTTTAGCGTAGCATGCATGCTACCCCTATAAAATCGCTAAAATGTTGACCAAATTTCACCCTAAGTCAAATTTGGGCAAACACCCTTGCATATTCAAACCTTATATAAGGTCTCCTAGGTTTGAAATGTTCACCATGTTCATTAACGAGGTTAAGTCACCATTGAAGGTCATAAAACATGTTTAGTATTTGTCACATTTGTTCACTTCGTCTTAATGTCATTTTATGTCACTTCTGGTCATGTCAAAGAGTTGTATGTAAATATTATCAAAGGACAAATATTTTAAGATGAAATATAATGTACCACATGTTAAAAAGGAGTCAGAAGAGGCTTTAAAACTAAAATATGGAAAGTTCAACATAAGAAAGAGGAATATCATCTACAAAAGGGCAGTTTTAGGTAGTTGTACGGAGTGGATGACTAGTTTGGCACATGTGAAGGCTTCAATATGGTGTGTTCAGACCCCCACATGTATTTTCCAGGCTCAGGTGCCTTTAATAGTTTCAAAACTACCAAAAATTGGTTTCTCTCTCCTATCCTTCCCTTAGACAGGTCAAAAGAGGCCAACAGTTTGTTGTTGGTATAGATAGGAAAAGAAGAGTTAGATTGAGTGTACTTGGTGGTTGTTAGTAGTCTTTATGGTCTCCCATTTCATGTTCATGGTTTTTGGATTATGGTTTTGTGCTTCATGAACAATCACTAAGATTGTTAGTGCCTTCAAATTGCTTGTACATCACCAACACCTCAGTTTCCTCACTTGTTTGCATTGGTCTGTGTGAACCAAATGTTGTATGCAGGTTGGCAGAGCATGTTCTTCATTTTCATGTTGGCTTCAATCTAATTTGGCACATGTGGCCATGGAGGGTAAACAAAATTATCTCATGGTGTTAGAAATGAATACCATCATGGTCTGCAAAGCAATGTTTGGCAATTGCAATATTTTGATCTTCTAAAAGTGACTTCAAATCAAAGATAACACATTACTTTTCATCCCCTCAGAGCACGAACTATTCATATTCTCCATTGATAGAACTGGAGGTTGATTGAGATGGGATTCTAAGACACTATGTAAAGACCAACCATAACCCTAATGTACATAGTCACCTGTAGGTATATACATAGAATTAAAAAACCATCAAAAACCTAAGAGATAGGTTATATACAATTTCATGACTTGAATGGAGTTCTCAAGTCATTTGGAGTTCATCAACATAGTCAAGACACCCTCAATAAAAATATACAATCAATCAAGGTGAGGAAAAGTTGTAAAATGGTAATGTTACCTTAACTTCTCCAAAAGGAGACTTTGTTTAATATAGTGTCATTTGTTAGTGGATTTTTTTGAGGTCTAGGTAAGTCTAATCACTTCACTCTTGTAGTCTAGACCTAGAGGTCACACTCGAGCCCAATAAGGAGGTTTTTTGGTCAAATGGAGATGATGGTTGAGTGGATTTTAACCCAGAAAAATGTTGATTTAAAAATCTCAGAGAGCTACAATGCTTTTAAACCAAATGACCCTGTAACTTGCAACTAACACCTAGTGTCTGGATGATGGAAAGGAATAATGCATGTTCTTTAGGCACAAATGAGTTCATTCAAGTGTGAGATGGACCTATTGGCCTTATAGGAAAACTAAAAGATTGAATCATAGTGTTAAATCAAGTATCTTCATCTACAAGAATTCCTTGTATTCCTGATTACCACTTACAGTTGGTCCATACTGTAAACTAGCCTAGGCTAATGAAACATACAGTTTGGTTGATGAGAAAAGATATAATATTTAATGACCATGGATAGATCACTTCCATAGTGATAAAATAACATTTCATGTGATTCTCAGAGGCATAAAATAGAGGACATGAATCTAAACTGATTTTTCAAACCTCAACCTACAGTCGATCAACCCTGCATACAATCACAATCATAAAAGCTAGTTTTGGGAAATTGAGGTTTTAAGGCCACTTCAGTGTGATCTAACTTTGAAACCTATAAAATAAGGTCATCATGACCTAAAAAATCCCCCCATATCCTCTTTCATATCAAATAAATAAGGTAAGTTCCCTTCATTTTGTCTCATAGTAGAGGCAATCCATGAGCAGCATAACCTACAAACATAGTGCATCCATGATGAAAATATGAAAGGGAGAGTCTTAAAGAACTGTATAATGATGTGAAGGGTTGATATAAATATTAATAAAGGTAGAGAAGCACCTAAAATCACTGGAAACACTCATAGGTGTTCACACACTAAGAAACATAGTTTATATCTACTAGGCCTAAACCCTCATGGCCTCTAACTTGATTCATATGACCACATGATCTTTCAAAGCAAGTTGAGAACTTTCATAGGAATAGAAATTCCTCCAAAAGAGTTAAATAAACCTGGAAACCAACTTGGACCTATTTGTCACTCTCCTAGGCTCCTTGACATCCAATTATTTTGTATTGTCACTTGTACAAACATGTTTAATACTATGTTTTCTGTAGGATTTGAGTTGAATTGAAGGTGCAGAAGAGAATGGATAGGTGATAAATATTTTGTAAGGTATTTAGAGACTTGTTTTAACTCCTCATACCCAATTCTCATCACAATAATGCAAGAAAACTCCTCCGCTAGATTGGTTGTTGCAGGCAGTTTGAATAGGACAGTAAGAAAGCAAGTTGATTGTCTAAATTAGATATGAGAAGTATGGTTTGAAGTTTTCATTGAAGTTTATGATAGACTAGAGGAAAAATAATGCCTTGATGAGTTTCTAACACATATGCAATGAACCTTATTGAACATATGTAGGGCACCCTAATGACAAATGTGAGAATTCAAATCTAAAAGACTAATGAGTGATAGTACAAAGTTAGTGACAAGTGACAAGCAGAAGGTCATCAGTTGAGATGTGTCATGACTATCATAATCAAGTTTCCACATTCTCATGTTAAATAACATGTGTCAAAAACTTCCAAAGGCAGTTTTGGACTGTCAAGTGACTCCTTATTGAGAAAGGTAGTTTCAAAAAGGATATGAAGGGTCTCTACACCAACTTCTGGAGAATGATGTACTTCAGAAGTACACTTTTCCAAGAAAATTTCATAGCCTATTTTCCAACTCATTCTCTTGCATTGTAACTAGTTTTCACATCTAGACACTTAGCATTATGACTGTCCAACTTCACTTCTCTTTCTTCTCCTATGTTCTATATATGCAAGCCATTTTGGCATTGTAAGGACTCCACAATTGGTACGGTGAAGCCCTGCTGGTCTGACATCTTTTTTTGCCTTTAAATAAAGTTTTGAACTTTATTTTGTCTCTAAAAATATTTTCTAAGTATGTCAAGTAGTGTATTTGGATGACAAGTGAGGAATGTCTTCTCCTTACTTCCATTCTGCTCTTGTGTGCATTGTGTGATTAGTAGCATTTCTTCTAACAGGCCTCATGAAGTGTATGTGTTTGTTAAGCATGTTTTGAAGTGTGAGAGAGACTAGTAGTGTCTAATATCATACATATTTTTCACCCACCTTTGGATATGCATAGCAATCTGCCTCCATGTAGAAACACTTGTGCTAATAGAACCCTTGAGTTAAGATCAATTTTTGTTAGGTTGTGGAGCTAAAAGCTTCACTGATGCAAACATGGAGGAGGTTGCTGGGTTGCTGAGTTGCAGAGCGAGTTGCAAAGGAACCGACGTCGGTCAGATTACAGTGCAGAAGCAACCGACGTTGGTTATGAGTCGACCAACATCGGTCATGAAGGAACTGACGTCGACAACCTGTGTGTGCATGCGGGTTTCAGACTGGTCTATTTTTAGACAGACAGTTTGCATGTAAAGACTATTTTTGGTCTTGAGTTGTGAGTCTAATTATTGTAATTAAGAAAGTATAATTATTGTATGCATGAGATCTATATAATAAACTCATGGGTTGTATTGTAAAGTGTGCTAGATAGCCATTGTGCTTGTAGAGAGAGCAAGAGTAGCTCCTCCTAGTTCCAAAGGGGTGGCGAGTGTGTATGATCAGAGAGAGTTGCAGATTGTGCAAGTTCTAGTAGAAGGTCCACTGGAGTACTGGTTGAAGAATCATAAGGACTTGGTGAGGCAAGGACAAGGGTTCTTCAGGGTGTAGAGACATCTACATGGTAAGTAAGGTCTAGTGATTTGCAGGTTGTTGCAAGAGTAGGGAGATCTAATTAGAGTACAGTTGTGTACTTGGTATACTGGCAGCGTTGTTACGGACTGGTAGAGGTGAACAATAACTCTGTGTTTGAGTTGATTGTTGTGACCGTAATTGAGAGAGTGAACTGTTGAAGGAAAATTACTGGTGAACCCTAGAAGTGTGGGAGCTCTAGAGGTGTGAGAAGAAGTGTGGCATATTCTTTATTGTATTTTCTTTTGAATGAGTATTAATATAATTGGGTATTGTCTCTCATATTCTGTGTTATTTTTAAATTCTAGTTACTTATCATTCTGGTTAAATTTTATGTTTAGTTGATTATACAATGGTAATCATGTGTGCCCTTAGTGGGCAATAGGATCCTGACAGTTGGTATCAGAGCCAGGTTGACCAAGTTGGTACCAATCTTGATAAGTGGTATCAAAGCGTGGTTAAGTACACTAACAGGTGGTTAGAGTGTGTTAAGTGTTTTGTTGATTACAGGTCACTCTCAGAGGTTTCAGATTGAGTGGGAGTATAGCAATGGCAGAACAAAGTAAGCTACGAATGGAGAAACTGAATAGCACGAATGGTCAGATTGATGGAAAGAAAGAGCAGGTAAAGAAATATTATTGGTTGGTAGCAGATCAGCATGAAGAAGTAGATGTTGCAGGTGTTGTTACACAGGATGCTCTGGATAAAGTAGAATCTTGATTTATAGATTTTGTTGCCTCTTTTCATGCAGCCCGAAATAGAGCATCTTTTCATGGGTATGTCTAGGGAGACTTTGGAAAGATTTATTTAGGGGTTGGTGAGCCTTGTCAGATTGTTGGCGAAGGGAAAGTGAAGCTAAAATTGCAGACGGGTAACACACGGGTATTGAAGGAGGTCATACAAGTCCTAGTCTTGGAGATGAGTCTAATTTTTTTAGGAAAGTTAGGTGATGAGAGATGCACAGTAACTCTCACAGCGGATGCACTTGAATTAGACGATGGTAAGAAAGTAGGTATCATTTATCTATCTACTTATATTACTGATTCACCTTCTGTTGCAGAGATGTGGCTTTGTAGGCTTGGTCACATGTGTAAGAAAGGAATGCATGTTCTTAAGCGAAAGACAGATGTTTTTGATAAACTTAAGAACTGGAAAGCCTTAGTGTTCATGGAGGAGATGACAGACAGAGATCAGCTAAGGGGACTGGATTATTCTGAGCAGGGTTGTGTTAATTTGGACAGGGTTTTGATCCAAGGTGAGCTCGCGAGTAAAAAGTCATCACTCATAGGAAAACACAGTTACCAGCATCGGTCAGGGGGAACTGACGTCGAACAGACAGTTATCGACGTTGATCATGTGTAGACTAGCAGAGTCAGTGGTGTCAGACAACTGGAGACCGACGTCAGTCAGTGAGAACCGACGCTGACAGTCAAGGTCAGTCGCAGGGAATCGACGTTGGTCGGGTGCAGATTGGGAGATGGCCGAGATCGGTCACTGAAATGGATGTTGGGCAGACAGCAAGCTGTCAAAGAGTCTCAAACACCCATGTGGAGGACTGAAAGTGTAAGTGAGCCTCATATTTGTTGTTCACCTTCTTTATATTACTTGTTGCTTATTGATGGTCAAGAACCAGGAAGATGTGAAGAGGCAATGCAGGTAGAATCCAGGAAACAGTGAGAGCATGGCATGAATTCTTCAAAAGAGAACCAAGCAGGAGATTTGGTAGAGTTGCCAGCTAGAATAAAAGCACTGACAGACGAATGGATTCCCAGGTTAGAGAAGAGAGTGGATGGACACATGAGACGGAAGGCCAAGGTATATGGTCTTGAAGAAGCTGTAGGACAGTGGTACAGATTTTGACAGGTAGATGACAAAGCAGGGCTTTAGGCAATGTCAGTGTAACTATTGTGTTTAACTTTACCAGGTTAGATGATGATTGCAACATTATTCTATTACTGTTGTGTGGTTGCTTGTTGCAGGGTTACACATGCAGGGAGTTTCTGAGTTAAAGGTAAAGTTAGTTCAGAGGTATGTCATGAAAAATTTGGGAGCAGCAAAATTATTTGGTAGAAGAGACATAGAAGATCACAGGTTGATTTTGTCTCTAGTGGGAGCTGATGTGAAGAAGGTGTTGATGGGGTTCAATACACAAGATGCAGAACCAGTAAGCACACCAAGCGCTGAAAAGTTCAAGCTGAGCTTAGAACAGTGTTCGAAATCACATGAAGTCTAGTGTAGACCTGAGTTTTCCCAAGCAGTGGGAGTTGTCAGAGAGTTTGGAGCCAATTCGTGAAAGAAATACTGGAGGGCAGTTCAGTGGATTTTTAGGTATTTGAGAGGAACCAGCAGCAGGGATTCATGTTATGCAGGGTCAAGGTCTTCACTACATGGAGTTGTAGGTTCGGATGTGGCAGGTTACTTGGATGACAGGAGGTGCACCATAGGTTGTTTAGTGGTTAGTCTTCAAGATTGAACTTGAACAAAGATATAAGCCAAAAAATGAATTAAATGAAGGTACAAGTATAGGTACAGGTGCAGCTGTTTATCTCCAAGTGGGAGATTGTTAGGTTGTAGAGCTAAAAGCTTCACTGATGCAAACATGGAGGAAGTTGCTGAGTTGCTGAGTTGCAGAGCGAGTTGCAGAAGAACCGACGTCGATCAGGCCAACCGACGTCGATCAAATTATAGTGTAAAAGCAATCGATGTAGGTTATGAGTAGACCGACATCGGTCATGAAGGAACCGATGTCGGCAACCTGTGTGTGCATGCAGTTTGCATGCGGGTTCCGAACTGATCTATTTTTGGACAGGCAGTTTGCATGTAAAGACTAATTTTGGTCTTAAGTTGCGAGTCTAATTATTGTAATTAAGAAAGTCTAATTATTATATGCATGAGATCTATATAATAAACTCATGGGATATATTGTAAAGTGTGCTAGATAACCATTGTGCTTGTAGAGAGAGCAAGAGTAGCTCCTCCTAGTTCCAAAAGGGTGTCGAGTGTGTATGATCAGAGAGAGTTGCAGGTTGTGCAAGTTCTAGTAGAAGATCCACCAGGGTACTGGTTGAAGAATCATAAGGACTTGGTGAGGCAAGGACAAGGGTTCTTCAGGGTGTAAAGACATCTACATGGTAAGTAAGGTCTGGTGATTTGCAGGTTGTTGTAAGAACAGGGAGATCTACTTGGAGTACGGTTGTGTACTTGGTGTACTGGCAGCGTTGTTACTGACTGGTAGAGGTGAACAACTCTGTGTTTGAGTTGATTGTTGTGACCATAATTGAGAGAGTGAACTGTTGAAAGAGAATTACTAGTGAACCCTAAAAGTGTGGGAGCTCTAGAGGTGTGGGAAGAAGAAGTGTGGCATCTTCTTTATTGTATTTTCTTCTGAATGAGTATTAATACAATTGGATATTGTCTCTCATATTTTGTGTTATTTCTGAATTCTAGTTACTTATCATTCTGGTTAAATTTTGTGTTTAGTTGCTTATACAATGATAATCATGTGTGCCCTTAGTGGGCAATAGGATCCTGACAATTTTAACAATCTTTTTTTTTAGTGCAAATGCAAACATGTTTATGGAGTTATCTTTGGTGTATCACCTTCATTAGTATAGGTTTATTTTATGTTTTATTCTTCCATTTTCACCCCCAATAGTGATTAGTGTAGTGTAGTGTGTGAGCCTAAAATATAGATCAATGGAACTATCCCTTTCAAATCTAGAGATCTATCTCTTGTAGTAGCTTGACTATTCATAGAGACAGTTCCATGTTATCTTAATTTTGAGAAAGTCTCTTTGAATTCTCTAGGGTGCAAATTTGAGCTATAATAGTAACATCTAGGCATGCCACTAGCTCTGGGTCAAATTGACCTACGGGGCAATGATGCTAAGGAGAGAGGCATTCAGCAAGGATTAAATTGGTTGGTTAAATCCAAATCCCTAGACACTCAGGATAATGGAAAAGGGAGGCCTAAGAGTGATATGGGGAGAAAGATGGGGTTGAAGAGTAGGAGTTACCTTTTACTTCTCCCTGGGCCTCTTGTTCGAATCAGTGGAAGGAGCTATAGTGGCAAGGGTGGCAGGGGCCAACTAAGGAGTTTGTTGAGTGACTACAAGGATCGTTGATTTGGTTAGGGCCAATTCAAACATGCACACAAGTGCACTTATTGTTGGCAATGTAGTTAGACTTGTTGGATAAGGATCACTTGGAGGTTGTCGAACCTATGGAAGAACCAATATCAGTGTTATCAAGATCCCTATGGATGAAAAGGCTTGAGCATATGTAAATTCAAATGTTAGAATATAGTGCATAGCCAAAACCAAAGGCACTTGGGTGAACTATGGAGCAAGTGAAATAGAAAAGAGGGGAGGTACCACCTGAGTGGCTCATTATGGGAATGGGAAACCAGAGGGTGCTCCACTGGGTTAAGGGACTCTTGAATCATGGGAAGGGATATCTATGGCTACCATCCACTAGTCATGCTTGGGGATCACCATCAGGTTTTTACTAATATCAAACTATAACACTTATGAAATTATTGGTTAAACAATTGAAACCATGGGAGATGGTGGAGTTAGAGCAGATGGTTGGTGAGGAGAAGATTGTGGAGGAGAAGGGGTTGGGACCCCTTGTAATATCTTCCTTGAACATCCTCTCTAGCCTCAATTGATGTAGAGGAAGCAGGGGCCACTTTGGGTGGATGGATCAGGTTGAACATACTTTCCCTTCTTATTGGCCTCAAGTTAGGTGAGCACCTCCTTGTTATCTATGATATTGAAATAGACCTCATCATCCTCATTGGTGCCATGTGATTAGCTTTTTAATCTATCTGTACCTCCCTCTTATCACCTAAAGGCATCTTGGTCCCTTTTCTACAAATTTGTATGAAAGTGCCACATGGCATGGTATGGTAGGTCAGGCTCTCTCAAGCTCTGACATCTCTAACAAGTCTAAGAGATTAACATGTCTAAAAACTAGAGCATGTGGTGTTCTTTCATTTGGTTGGGCTCTCCTAGGCTCTGACATCTCTAACAGGTCTAGGAGACTGACTCTTTTGGCAGAAGAGCACCCTGATTGGTCGGGTTCTCCTATGGTCTGATATCTATGACAATTCGGTCAAGCTCTCTTGGGATCCAACATCTCTAATAGGTCTAGGATACTTCCACTTCTGACAATGGGGCAACGTAATTGGTCAAGCTCTCTTAGGGTCTGACATCTCTGATAAACCTTGGAGAGTGATGTATCTGACCATGGGGCAACTTGATTGGTCAGTTTCTGACATCTCTAACAACTAGGACATGTGACGCTTTCTCATTTGGTTGGGATTTCCCAAGCTCTAATGTTTCTAACAAATCCAAGAGACTGAAACTTCTGATGGTGGGACACGTGGTGCTTTCTCATTTGGTCGTTCCTCCTACAAAAAATTATGGAAAACATTAAGTTAAAAAGGAATCCACATAATCAATTCAAATACTTATCTTCCTGCCAATGAAGATTTATGATATGCCAAGTAGGACTCCAGGAGATTGAGACTTTAGAAACCCTAATACAAGTCCAAATCTATGAAAAATAGTTAGCTTAGTAAAAATATTCTAATTATGAAAGTGTTTTGTTCTTCTTAGGATGCAACAAGGACCCAACTATGCTTAAATCCAAAAGGCTATAGGGGTCGTTAATAAAGACCAAATTATCATTACAAGCATGTTATATGCTCAGCAAATCAGGGTGAGACATAAGTTTGAGGATTTTCACATAAATGTGTTGATCATAAAGGGACTAAAAATTTGAGGACTTTGAATTGAGCATTTTGAGAGGGTTCCCCCACTTCGCCAAACAAGGGGGTGTGTTGGACACAACATATATGCCTTTTGAAATGTTCCAAGAGAGAGAGATGATCCAACGTCTTTTTATGTCTTTTTGAGGTCAATAATAACCTTAGGGATGATTTGTATAAATAGGTGACTCTTTGTTGGTTACCCACCATAACTGACCGATGAAATATATTTAGGTTGAACTGATAGAGATTTATATATTTGAAAGATAGCCGTTGATTACCCCTATACATTGCCAAAAAAGAGAAATGCCTATGGTAACTATCAATGTCTAGGTTTACCGAAGTGTCCAAGAAGTGAAACTAAGGGTATGACGTATGGAGAATGTTTGTCTACGATTCTAAAGGTTATTTGGCATAGCCCAAGGGGATCTTGAATAAACATGTCTGCAAACAAAGGTGGCTAAGATAGTGGATGGGTAGCTTGATAGAGGGAAAGTGTGCTCAAGAGTCAAATATATGTACATTGTCCAAGTATGCCAAAGTATGTCCAAATTGATGTTGTAAAAATGTTGAAGACAAAATTAAGGTGTCTACAAAATGATACTTAAACCAAGAGAGCATTGGGTGCAAGACCACAAGTCTATTCCAAAGAAAGTGTGAACAAGGCACAAGATAAAACCTCTATCCAATAGAAAATCAAAGGGATATAAAGTAATACAATGATAAAGCCTACAAGCAACGAAGATGACACATCAAAGGACAACATATAGCTTGATTCTTGAATGCATCAACAACCCATATATAGACTTGATCCTTATAATGTTTGTTAAAATGTGACAACATAATACTATGTCCTACTTTTTACTATTTTGGGGCCACAGATAGTAAATTGTTCCAAATAAAAGAAATTAGATTTAATTGTTTATAAATCAATAAAATCTACATGTTTAAGCCTAGATTTATGAATACTTTGTACATGCATTTTTTCCCCAAAAAAATTAAAGTTTGTTAATAATTTTTTGAAATTCATATTATAATTTTTTTTTAATATTATTTTTCACCCCAAAGTGGGACACACTATTATGATTTGACCCTATAATGCTTATGGAATTTAAGACTAGTATTTACTAGCCTTGTTAATGCTTGTTATTTATTATGAAATGTTATATTGTGAATTATTTTCCATGTCGTTTATTATTTTTCTAATTTGATTTAAATATTGGTACATTGTGATTGTGTTAGGGTATAAAATTCATGTCCATATCAAATGTCTACCTATGATATCTTACTTCATTGATTTTAGTGCATACTACTTATGAGATTGTCGAGGTAGATCTAGGTCTTATTTTTCAACATGTTACAAGTTCACGATAGTGGCTTCAGAGTAGGTTGTAGACACATCCTATGTTAACTTAAGGGTATATTTTGGCACAATATGGGGCATTTCATTTCTTTTATGCAATTTATTCTAAAATTGATCATTTTTATGTAACCATGTTTTAATTTACTATAGTGCTTTATTCCTTGATATATATTCTCTATGGCTTAGTATACCTTATTTTCTTGATTTGTTTTTTATGCAGGAGCATCTCAGGTGAACTAGAAATAATGCATTACCCAAGTTTTGAAGCACAAAGGAAAGCACACATGCGCATAAATAGTAAAGGAAAATTTGGGCACCAGAGAACAAGTGTAGAAGAACTAGCACAACAACATGTAGAGTCAACTGAGAAGCGCGCATAAAGTTTCAAGGAACCGGATAAAGGATCTGCAAGTAGGAAAGATTCATCCACAGCATGGAGTGTAGAAGCGAGGCACAAAACATTTAACACAAAACCCAAGGAATTTGGATTGAGTAGGAAACCAACCACACAGACCTACACTTAGTTGTTTGAACTAGACCGAGTACATTGTGTGATTGACACAACTGCATAAAGAATGAGATTTAAAAAAATATAATCCATGTCAATTTGATTTGGTAATTGTTATAATATCATCGCTCAAGATCCATAAAAGGCATGGCTACATCTAGAGTAGGCCAACTAGAAACAACTATCATTTCCTTGGTAGGCACGATAACAGTGATAAAAAGAGGAGTCCAACCAACAAAAAAGGTTTTTGTTGATAATTTTTATTTTTAGTGGTTGAATTAGTTGAGGTTAGTTAATATTGGTGGGAGATAAGGTTTGAATAGAAGGCCAAAATTTTGTCAAAATGCAAAGTTAAGAGAGGAATAAAACGTCAAAGGATCTTAGAAGACCTATAGCCTTAGTGTAGGATGGATATGTGAGACTCCATGAGGTAAGGGAGCCATGAGATCCCACGTAACACTAAGAAGTTACAAATACCTTGTATTTTTTGTCATAATAATGGAAATTAGTTTTATTATTTCATTGTGTGACTCTGATGGATGCATGGTGAGGCATCCCTTCACTAGGAACCCCTACTATGACTTGCATTGGTTGATATCAAAGTGAAGTCATGAACCTCGATGGGATGCAAGGTGAGAAGGACCTATAAGTGAAGAGTGATAAAGGAAGAAAGTTGGCTGATTATTGAATGTGAGGCAACCAACTGAGAAGGCTAGCAGGCCATCGACCATGAGGTAGCTAACAGAGATTGTTGAGAGAGAAGGATTGGTACATTGTCAATTGGGAGGCAACCAATGGAAAGAGTGTTGTTGAATGAAGACTAGAAGACCACCGACTGTGAGGCAACTAATGGAGTGTTGTGGAGCCCTGGTACTTCAATGAATGTGAGGTAACTAATGAAGAAGGCTATTATAATGTCGATCGTTAAGAGCATTGGTAGACCACCAAAAGTGAGGCAATGAGTAGAGAGAAAATTAGTGGGAAGTAGAACACTTTTCAAGAATGAGTTGCATAAGATAATAAGAGAAGATTTACGACAATGGTTTAAAAGTCTGAGAATGCCTACATAATATTGTGCTAGTGAAGTGAAATAGTGGGTAGCCCAAAAGATTGAGCATGGATAGAAACACTAATAGGAGGCAGTCCTTACGCACATGAAAACATGAGAGCATCGATCGATCACTGATCATGAGGCAATTGTGTGCAAGAAAAGTGGAGTGCTAACAGAATCACCAAATGTGAGGCAATCAAACACAAAAGAGAAGTTGAAGCATGGCAGAATCATTGATCTAAGGTAGTAGTGCACAAAAGTGACTAGAGGAGGAGCATCGATAGATCACCGATCATGATGCAGCCAAGGTGTGGAAGCATCTTCCAATCAAAGTATTGGGTAGAAGGTATCAAGAGAGTTCTCTATCAACCGTGGATGGGTAGATAATAAAGAGCATGAGGAATGACTTGGCAAGAATTCAGGAAGAGAAGTGGCTTGGAGTCACAAGTTTCAGAGGAGAATATGAACGAGCAAGCCTTCATGATGCAAGATAGCGCAAAGAGGAGGAAGATCTAATGGAATGAGAGATTTCACAAAATATCAAGGAGAGACTTATAGGAGATAAACCTCAAGGAGTTGGAGTCACACGGGAGATCGACCGAGATCTAATGCAGAGAGATTCTCTAGGGAAGGAGACCCAAAGTAAGTGGAGAAGTGGGTAGTGGATGTCAAGCACAATTTTGTATTAAAGAGTGTATAGGTTTCCACAAGAGTGAAGCGTACATGGATAATTTTGTGTGGCATCATGATAAGGGGTTGGAAAGACTTCAAGGAGAAGAGGAGATGGAGAGGTAAGGATAAAGTACGCATATGGAAACATGATCTTTCAACACTATTATATCAAGTAGTGTACTCATAAAGCCACCTCAAACAAAAGGGAAGTATACATATCCATCACCCCTTGGAACAGGTTGAAGATCCCTCAGAAGAGGCAAGAGGGACAACCTTGGGAAGAGAACCAAGCAGCAGGGGCTGAAGTCAAATAAGGGTGTCGAGGAGAGTTACGCGTGTAGAGTGCAATAGGTGAAGACAAGGTGGATGTCACCCAAGCGAGCTAGTAGTATCATGGAAGAATGTTTTGAGTAGAGCAAAGTGACCTGCACAAGAGAAAAGGATGCAAGGAGGAATAAAAGAGCACAAGTGTTTTTGTGTGTGGCTTGGAGGATGCATCAAGGAAGAGTTTTTGAGAGCACAACTAGGAGATATAGAGTACAATAGGAGCAAAGGTGAAATGCATACACCTTAAGATGAGGAGCTAGAGCCAGTGAGTGATAGGAGGAAGGTACCCTTCAAGATGTACAAGGGTGAAGAGTTTAGCCTGTAGCTAAACCTAAGTTACCCCAAAGATAATAGATCAACACACAAGGATACAAGGTGTTGGAGGAGAAGAAGGTTGCAAAGATGCACGATATAGGGGGGTACAAAATAGTTTGCACAAGAGTAGAGAGGATCTGCTAGAGAAGTTAGCCAATATCAGCCCATAGATGAAGTGGAAAGTGTAGTTCATGGTGCATGAGAGAGGAGAAGAGGTCACTCCTAATGAAGGGGTAGGATGAGAGGAAGTTGAGAGTCAATGATGAGAGATTGACTAAATTAGACAATTGTCTAAGTACACAGAATGAAAGGTGCAACAGAGAGATAAGATAAAATGGGAAGTGATAGGACCCATGAAAACTTGAATGCTATAATGGCATCAAGCAAGAGGAGGACATAAGAGAGACCAATGAATCATGAATCAAAACCAAAAGGAAGGAAAGTTAAAGATAAGTGCACAAGCATGTTTAATTACTGCAAAGGAATGACAAAAATGTGCTTACTGTGAGAGAAGCATGGGATAAAGAAAACAACCAAAGGTATTATAGGAAGAGAAGAGTTATGTTGTGTGTAACTAAGGCTAACAGAGGGTCAAATGTGATGCACCTAGTAGGAGTAAAAGTTTGAGGACACCCCAAAGGATGAAATCAGAGTTGTCTGGTGTGCAACTAGAAACTAGCAAAGTGCCAAACTTGAGGCAGCTAGTGAAGGCACAAATGTCTAGAATGTGATAAGGAAGATAGAGTGTGGAGAAGAAGGGTTACGTGGGAATCAACTAAAGGCTGGAATATCATTGAATGTTAGGCAGTTGGCAAAGGCGTAATTATCTTAGGACACACCAAATGAAGGAAGTAAAGTTACTCTATGTGTAAGGCTGGCTAATAAAGCACCAAAATTGAGGCAGCTGGCATAGATCCCCAAACATGAAGAAGTAGAGAGATGTGTGAAGGAAAGAGAGAGTTCGAAGAAACACCTATTGAGAAGGAAAGCACTAAGCAAGAGCATAGTGCAATCAATAACGATAGATAAAAATTATTATGCCTATCAAGAAGCATAAAGGTGAAGAATAAAGGAAGAAAGAAATGCAAGGTTAGGATTGTGTGGCGCATAGGTTGAAGCCTCAAAAGAGAAGGCGATGAGAGGGTGTCAACCCACAGTTGAGCCTGAGATGTGAAGAGTGAAATAGGGTACCTCACCAAGAAGCAAAATCACATAGAAAAGAGGAGAAAGAAAGAATGGCACTGGAGAATATCAGCTTAAGTCTGTAGAGGCAAGATATGCATTAAATAAAGGAGATGTGCAAGAGTAGGAATCAATGTGAAATAAGAATAGATTCATAATGGAGAGGATAAAAGAAGAGATGAGGAAGGAAGGAAGATGGGAAGCCTAATTTCCCATAGAATATTGTTTCGACAAGGCAATAATGAGAGGGAAGTGAGTAGAGGTCCACCTGAAATAGTGTACAAGGGACAAAGGGTGAGAAGAACATAAGACTTGCCCCAGAGGCAAAGGGTGGAAATGCACATGAGAGAGTATGAAAAGCAGGACCCACCTACACAAATGTTAAACAAGGAATAAGAGTTGGCCTATAGCTGACCAAAATGGTGCAATCTACATTATGCAAGATAACAAGAAACCACTGGAGGAAGGAAGAAAAAGGTGGAACATGATCAATGTGTAGCTGACCAAGAGAGCACAAATTTTGTTTTGCATGGCACTAAGAGACTGTCGAAGGAAGGAACAGAAAAAGATCAGCCATAATTTGACAAGAGATTACTTGAAGAGTATATCAATCTAAGTATAGAGAAGATCATGCGATGACATGAGAAGGAAAGAAGGAAGATAATGGGTGTATCCGAAAAACATGCCCCATGAAAGGCATTAAGAATAATGAAGAAAAATTATGCCTACTTGTTGCAAAGAAGAAGAGAAGGAAAAAAATGTGCACAAGGGAAAGGATGGACAGAAGTGCTCAAAAAGGGTATTGGACAAAACCCTTGGCAAAGGTAGATTGAATCGAGTGCAGACCAAAAGGATCCAAGAAGAAGGCGAAGGAAAGGAAAGTGTGCATAGGAGTCTTGTCAGGCACGCACTAGAATATAAGTGCTGAAATCAATAGGCAGACATATATGGATCAAGGTGGGTTTAGATCTGTAAGAGTGAAGAAACAATAGTATGAGGGAATAAGTGCACAAGAGAGCCTTGAAAGGCACGTATAAGGATAAAATTGTTGGAAACACTTGGTGGAGGCAGAAAGACAAAGTGGCCATAGACCACGAGAGAAAGAAGGAGAATAGGAAGAGAGAGGAGAAAAGGGAGAAGAAGATAAGAGTAAAGAAGAGAAAGAAAGCGAAGAGATCTGGAAGAGAAAAGTGTTGAACAAGCCTACTAAGGAAAAGTGACTAGTGGAAGGGAACATCATGGTTAATGCAGTTGACCAAAAGAGTGGTTCAACCACTCAAACACACATGTAAGCAGGGGCTTACATCTCAAATTACCTAGGGAGTATGATGTAGGAACATCCCAAGCACATTGACAATCATACATCACCCAAGTTTTGAAGTGTGAAGGAAAGCATAGATGCACGCGGGTAGTAAAGGAAAAGCTGGATAGCAAATAAAACAATACAAGTTTTGCACAATAGCACATAAATGATGCAAATAACAAGACAAGTTGTGTAGAGTTCCAAGGAATTGGATAAAGGATCAGTGCACGAGAGAGAATCATGTCAGGATCCTCCTTAGAGTATAATTGATTACTTTTGTATAAGCAATTAAACACAGAATTTAACCAAAAGTGATAAGTATCTAGAAATCAGAAACAATAAAGAATAGGTGATATGAAAAACAATACAATCTTGTATTAAACTCTTCTAGAAGGAAATACAATGAAGAAATCTCACTCTTCCCACACCTCTTGGGTTTACAGTAATTCTTCCTCAAGAGTTCTCTCTCTCAATCAATTACAATCAACAATCAACTCAATAATTGAGTTGTTGTTCCCTCCTCCAACAGATCTCCTTGATCTTGCACCTTGTAGATCTAATTGACCTTGCTTACTCTTGTGTTGTAGATCTTCTTGATCTTGCTACCCCGCAGATCTAACTGATCTTGCACACAACCTTGGCACACTTGCAGATCTCCTTGATCTTGCTACCCCACAGATCAACTGATATTGCTCTTCTGCACAAATTACAATACAGCGCCATGGGTCTCATAAATAGAACCCAAACCAAACAATAATTAGAAAAGTGGACTCAAGACTAAAATTAGTCTTTACATGCAAACTAACTATTCGTCCAAAATTAGAACAGTTTTAGAAATGCATGCAAACGCACAGAAGTCAGTGTCGGTCTACAAATGACTGATGACGGTTGACCCCTGACCGATGTTGGTTTTTGTAGCTGAATATAATCGATGTCGATCGACCCCTAACCGATGTCGTTTGGCTCTAACCAATGTCAATTACTGTGTCATACAGCAATCTCTACATTTGCACATTCAGTGAAGCTTTTAGTTCCACAACTCAACAATCTCTCACTTGGAGATAAACAGCTGCACCTGTACCTGTACCTATACAGCAACATCCTCTAATTTATTTCTGGCTTATATCTCCATCTTCAAATTCAATCTTGAAGACCAACAAAAGTTGAATGAAGATTCAACTTCTCCTTTGTTCCCGGCTTTGTTAACATATCAGCAGGGTTCTTATCCTTGCTAGCCACCGTGACTGCAACAACCTTCTGCAACTCTGAAATCCAGCTAACCGTCATTCCACCAACAATGAACACATATCTTATGGTGCTTCTTCTGCCATCCAAGTCACCTGCCATATCTGAATCTACATACCTATGTAGAGAAGTGTTTGACCCTGCATAGCATAAATACCTGTTGCTGGTCCCTCTCAGATATCTGAGAATCCACTGAACTGCTTTTCAGTGATCTTTTTTCTGGATTGGCCATAAACTTGCTGACAACTCCCACTGCTTGGGCAATATCAGGAATGGTACATACCATGTACTCAACCTCATCATGTGATTTAGGACACTATTTTTTGCTCAGCTTAAACTGTCCAACCATAGGTGTGCTTACCGGTTTTGCATCTTACAAATTAAACCTCTCCACTACCTTATTCACATAATCCTCTTGAGACAAAATCAACCTATGATTTTTTCTGTCTCTAGAAATACTCATGCCAAGGATTTTCACTCCTAAATCCTTCATGGCAAATGTGTGAGCTAATTTTACCTTTAGCTCAGTAATTCTCTGCATGCGTGACCCTGCAACAAGCATATACACTACATACAGTAACAGGATAATGTAGCTACTATTATCCAACCTGATAAAATAAACACAATAGTCACATTGACATTGACTAAAGCCATTCTCTATCATAAACCTGTCAATCCTCAAATACCATTGTCTTGGAGCTTGCTCAAGACCATATAACCTGGCCTTATGTCTCACTTGTCCATTCTCTCATTTTTTTAACCTGTAAATCCATTCATTTTTCAGTGCTTTCTTTCCAGCTGGCAACTCTACCAAATCTCACGTTTGGTTCTCTTCCAAGGAATCAATTTCCTCATTCATGCCATGCTCCCACTGTTTTATGGATTCTACCTGCATTGCCTCTTCAAAACTTCATGGTTTTCCACCATCAGTGAGCAACAAGTAGTATAAAGAAAGGGAATAACAAATTTGAGGCTTACTTACCCTTTCAGACCTCCTCATGGGCGTTTGAGACTCATTGATAGCTTGAAGTCCGCCCAAATGTCATTTTAACAGTGACCAATCCCGGTCATCTCTCGGTGTGCACTCGATCAACCTGACCGACGTCAGTTCTCATCTAACCGACGTCGATTTCCACCTGCCTGACATCACCGACTTTGGTCTCCACCAGACCGACGTTGGTTCTTGCCTAATCGACATCAGTTCTCACCTGACCGACGTCGATATCTATGTTTTTCTGTGAGTGATGATTTTTATCTGCGAGCTCATTTTGGATCATAACCTTGTCCAAATCAACATTGCCCTTCTTAGAATTATTCAGCCTCTTGAGCTGATCACTGTCTATCACCTTCTCATTGAAAACCAAGGCTTTCTAGATCTTAAATGTGTCAAAAACATCAGATTTTCTCTTTATGCAATAGACCCATACCTTTCTTGTAGCATCATCAATGAAAGAAACACACTGTGATCCTCCAATAAAAGCTCCCTGAGCTGGTTCCCACACATCTATGTGAACAAGCTCTAACCTGTGCTTTTTCTTTATTGACCCAGTTTCAAGAAACCTCACTTTCTTCTGTTTCTCAAAAATACAATGCTCACAAAAATCTCGATCTATCAAATCTGAAAGCTTACCATTTGACTTAAAAACATTCATTCCCTTCTCACTCATATGACCAAGCCTACAGTGCCACATCTTTGCATCTACAGCTAAAGTAGATAAAACAGAAGGAGAATCAGTAATACAAGTAGATAGATAAAGTGTACCTACTTTCTTACCTCTTGTTAATACAAGTGCACTCTTAGAAACTATTCAAGATTCTACTGTGAGAGTTACTGTGCAACCCTCATCACCTAACTTTCTTGCAGAAATCAGATTTCGCTTCAAGACGGGTACATGCATGACATCCTTCAACACCCATGTGTTGCCATTCTGCAATTTTAGCTACACTTTTCTTTTGCCAGCAATTTGACAAGACTCGCCATCCCCTAAATAAATTTTTTCAAAGTCTCTATGGACATAATCATGAAAAAATTCTCTATTTGGGGTTGCATGGAAAGAAGCACCAGAATCTAAAACCCATGATTCTACCTAACTATGCAAATAAAATATGAGAGCATCATGTGCAACAATACCTGCATCTTTTGCTTCTTCATTACCTTCATGCTGATCTGCTTTCAACCAACAATCTTTCTTTGCATGTCCTTTCTTTCCACAATTCCAGCAGGTTATACCTCTATTTCTGGATTTGGATCTACTGCCTATCTTTGACCTTGATTTTCCTTGCTTGCCCTTCTCTCTTTGTTTTCCCCTGCGTTCAACACTTAAAGCATTACCTGATATTTCTCCTATGTTTTTCTTGCGAATTTTTTCATTCAAGATTACACTAACAACATCATCAACTTTCAAGATATTTGAAGCAAACACAATATTACTAACTGTCATTACCAAGCTATCCCAACTTTCAGATAAAGAGCATAAGATTAAGAGAGCCTTAATTTCGTCATCAAAAACTATTTTGACTGAATTTAACTGATTTACTAATCCATGGAAATCACTAAGATGACTATATACCGATCCACCTTCCTGCATTTACAAATTAAATAATTACTTCATAAGAAATACCTTAATCAAAGCTGAGGGTTTTTCATATAAATTTACCAAAGATTCTATTAACTCTATCATTGTCTTTGCCTGTGATAAGTTGGAAATCACAGATAATGTCAGGCTCAACCTTATAGATCCCAGAGCCTTTCTATCAAGAACATTTCATTCTTCATCTTGCATATATGTGGGCTTACTTGAAACCCCACCCAACGAGAAGTACAGATCTTTTTGATACAGATAATCTTCTATCTGCATCCTCCATAATTGATAATTTTTGCCATTGAGTTTCTCCATTCTTAGTTTACTTTTTCTGCCATTGCTTTACTCCCACTCAAACAGAAACCCCTGTGAGTGAACCTGTAATCAACAAACACTAACCCACTCTACCACTTGTCAGTGAACCTAGCTCTGATACCAACTTGTTAGTGAACCAAGCTCTGATACCAACTGTCAGGATCCTCCTTAGAGTACAATTGATTACTTTTGTATAAGCAACTAAACACAGAATTTAACCAAAAGTGATAAGTAACTAGAAATCAGAAACAGCAAAGAATAGGTGATACGAGAAACAATACAATCTTGTATTAAACTCTTCCAGAAAGAAATACATATGAATAAATCTCACTCTTCCCACACCTCTTGGGTGTACAGTAATTCTCCCTCAAGAGTTCTCTCTCTCAATCAATTACAATCAACAATCAACTCAATAACCGAGTTGTTGTTCCCTCCTCCAGCAGATCTCCTTGATCTTGCACCTTGCAGATCTAATTGACCTTGCTTACTCTTGTGTTGCAGATCTTCTTGACCTTGCTACCCCACAGATCTAACTGATCTTGCACACAACTTTGGCACACTTGCAGATCTCCTTGATCTTGCTACCCCATAGATCAACTGATATTGCTCTTCTGCACAAATTACAATACAACCCCATGGGTCTCATAAATAGAACCCAAACCAAACAATAATTAGAAAAGCGGACTCAAGACTAAAATTAGTCTTTACATGCAAACTAACTATTAGTCCAAAATTAAAATAGTTTTAGAAATGCATGCAAATACACAGAAATCGGTGTCAGTCTACAGATGACCGATGCCGGTCGACCCCTGACCGATGTCAGTTTTTGTAACTGAATATAATTGATGTCGATCGACCCCTAACCGATGTCGGTTGGCTCTGATCGATATCGATTACTATGTCATCCAGCAACCTCCACATTTACACATTCAGTGAAGCTTTTAGCTCCACAACTCAACAAATCACCCACAGCATGGAGTGGATAAGCGAGGCACAAAACCTTCAACATAGACTCGAGGAATTCAAATCAAGCAAGAAAACAACCACGTGAACCTACACTTAGTTGTTTGAACTAGAACGAGATGGTTGTGTGATTGACATGATTGCATAAAGAATGAAACCAAAAAAATCTAATCCATGCTGATTTGCTTTGGTAGTTGTTATAAATGCATGGCTCGAGATTCATAAAAGGCAAGGATACATCTAGGGTAGGCCAACTGGCAACAACTGTCATTTCCTTGGTAGGCACGATAACAACAATTAGAAAGGGAGTCGTTTGGCCAACATAAAAGTTGGTTGTTGTTGGTGATTGAAGAAGTTGAAGGGAGTTGTTATTAGTGGGAGATAAGCGATGAATAGAAGGCCAAAACTCTATCAAAATGCAAAGTTAAGCGAGGAATAAAGAGTCGAGGACTCTTAGAAGGTGTTTAGGCTTTAATGTAAGATGGATATGTAAGACTCCATGAGTTAAGGGAGCCGAGAGCCCCTATGTAAAGTTGAGGAGCTACAATTACCTTGTATTTTTTGTCATAATAATGGAAAGCAGTTTGAGTATTTCGTTGCATGATTTTGATGGTTGTGTGGTGAGGCATCCTTTAATTGGAAACCCCCGTTGTGATTTACATTAATTTTCAATTCCATGTGTTTTTATGTGCCTAGCATGTATTAACTACCTGATGTGTTTTATTTTTTTAAGATGATTTCCATTGTTTGCATGCTTCTTTACATCTCGTACATTTTTTTTATATAGCTTTGTTTTCTATATGTATGATGTGTTTGTTGTGCCTTCATAATGCCCATTATGATTCTTATACTACTAATTAAAGTGATTACTCTGTATCATGTCATATATGTGACAAGTTTTTGGTCATGACTAATGTGTCTTTTATGCATTCAACGTGCCTACTATGTGTTTGTTATGACTTTATTGTCTTGTGTGCCTTCTACATGGGTGGTGAGACTCTAGTGTACAAACTATTTGCTTTGTGTTTTGTCATATGTTTGGTATGTCTATTGTTATGATTATCTTACTCAGGTCTTTGTGTGTTTATGTTACTATAGACACCTGATTTGGTACAAGACCCTTCTCCATAGTGTATTTTCCTCATTTTGTCACACTTGGTCCACTTGTGTATATTTAGTTGTTTTTAGGACATTTCTTACCCACACTAGCTTCTCCCTACCCTCTTATCCCTCTATATGTCTTCAAAATTCACCAAATTTATATGTTTTTAGCTTTATACCAAATTCATACATTTTCTAAATTGATTTCCAAATTCTAGGCATCCATTTCTCCTAAGACTAATTAGCGGAACTACGAAATTTGTCTTTGGGAAAATTTGGTGACTTGTTGAACCCATCATGTGTGTTTTTGTAGGTCCATGACACCTTGGCCTAATTTCCTATGGCATGACTTTAGCTAATCACACTTTTCCATGGCCAGCCTTAGCGCATGTCATGTCCTAGAAATCCCTTTTTATACCAAGTCATCCATAGTCATTTATCAAATATCAATTAAATATCATCTAAGTGTTGAGCAAACAGTTAATCCTCTCCTACCTTCAAGTTAGAGCCTACATTGCCATATTTATTGTTATAACTTGGCAATGGGGCATTTCACCTTAATACTTCAATCTTTTCATCTATTGTGACATCATCCACTTGCACCAAAAGAAGGCTTAGGCACGTGTTCATGTAGTTGCATTACATATTACTAAGGAAGAGGAAGAAATCCCTTATTCTAGATTTTATTTATATTGAACAAAGAACTACACTGATTCTGATTCCATTGTGCAAGGTATGTAGCTACAATTCCCTTGAGGATGCCCCTTTCAATGTTCTACATTTAATCATTTGTGGCAAAATAGGTCAAGAAGACAGAAGAGATCAAATCAGCAATTTTTTTTGTGAATTCATAAAATTGAAGACACATGATTGTATAGCATCAAAGAGCATACTCGCACAACAAAACTTAGTCATGACAGATTTAGTGGCCGAATTAGTACTAGGTTAGATTTAGCGTCAAAAAATAGATGAAAATTTTGCCCTTGCAAATTCGAGACTCCATATTTTACTCAAAGCTACACAAGCACCTGTACATGCTAAATTCAATCTCAGAATTCCAAGACTCTACCAAGGTGTGTATGTTTCATCGCTTTTGCTATATTTTTAGTTCATTGCTTGTCAAAGTATTTTATGATGTTAGTTTATTGTTTTAGCACATTCAGCTAGGTTTGATTTCTGTGTATACTGATTTATCTTAAATGTAGCCCTACGTCAATTCATTCATCTTTATGTTAATAGTAAATCAACCTAGTGCACTGAAAAAAAAAAACAAATTGGTGAACCCCTTCTTTCTTTGTACATTTATACCTTCTAGGGTTTTCCCCTTATGGTCTCATGATTGATTTCTAACTTTGCAAATCTCATTTCAAATTTGCATCTTGTTTTACATGTTTTGATCAAACCCTAGTTTCTACTCACCTTTCTCAACCATCGGATTACCTCCATCTTTCAAAATTTGGTGTAAAAACCTTGATTATTTGAATGCTTACATATTTTGAGGTTTTATATTATATACCTTCAAATTTGATTTTTTGATTTGCATCTTTTTTGTGCTTCATACACTACTTAACCATTGGCTTCACTTCTTTCATGTTGTTCATGTTTATATCATATGACTAGGAAGCGTAGATTTACGGATCCTACTACATGTAGTGCTTGATCAAGAAGAGATACTTAAAATTTGACACAACTACCCTTATATATTGTTCTATTTATTTTGTCATTAATGTAATCTAAATAAAATAAAACTATTGAAATTTAAATTGTGTAAGATGGGGCATTTGTCATACAATTCCGAATGTAAAAGTGATATTGATATTGTACTTATAATTTTTAGAATTAACAAGATAAGGGAGAATAAAATGTACTTAGTTGATTTTATTGTTTGTATTTCTCACTATCTGCATCACAATTACTAAAAATATTTTGAATTAGCTTTGTAACTGCTTAGATCAGGAAGCAAACCCTCAAAACATACACGGACACTGTGGTGATCTATATTGTCCAGGCTCTATCGGTACTATTTGGGTTCGTTGGGTGAGTCTATACTACCTCAAATCGATGTACTTGCACCTGTAGATGATTTTTGTGTATTTATTTTCCCTCAATCCTATGTGTTGATAATAATTTTGCTTCTCTTTGCCTTGAAACCATAGCTTCACTTTCGGCACAAGATTGACTTGGAAAAAGGGGTTAGAAAAATGGGTTAGACAGTTCCATCCACTCCCCACTGAGTGATTGAGCATTGCCTACATTCCAATACTCTAAATAAGGCTCAAACTGCATATAGTTCTCCCACCTAAGTTTGTGTGCATCATCATGATTATACTAGAATGCAATGTGATGCTTACATTTCAACAATTGAGAGCTTGTAACTTTGACCTTGTGTTAGTGTTCAGGCTTGGCTCTAGCGCTGCTCCTTTAAGAGGTTTTTAAATATGTATGTTGTTGTGATAATGTCTCAAGGAAGAGCTAATTGATTTCTCAAGCTTCAAGTAGAGAGTGAATGGCCAAGTGAGTAAGACCTTAGGCTTGATTTTTATTTACAGATGACTTTAATATTTCTCCCAGTAACTGACATGTGAAATGTGTCTAGGCCGACCTAAGGGATACATTTAAATTTTAAAAGTATTCATTGAGGATCTCTAGACATTATCGGTAGAGGCGGACACCTACGATAAACCGTAAGCATTTAACTATTGTCAATATTGTCTTGAGAAGGAAAATTAGAGATCTAAAATATGGTGACAATTTGCTTAAGATTATAGATCATTTTTACATAGACTAGGTTGACCCTAAATATGTGTGAAATCTAATTAGGTTGGCCAAGACAATGGATGAGTAAACAAATATAGGAAAATATGCACCGGAGTCAAATGTGTACGTACGAGTCCAAGTATGTTAAGATATGTCAAAATTGATGTTGCCAAGTGTCTAATACCAAATTTAGGTGTCTACATATACCACTTGTGTTTCAAAAATGCTAACATTACTTAGATGCCTCTTAGTATTGATACTCTTACATGTGTGAATGATAGTGGCTATGTTTATCATGACGATATGCCTCATGATTATGATTTTTCATTTGATGGCTATGCTAATGAGAATAGAGATGATGCTTGAAATAATACACCTCCTAGTTTTATTGATGTAGCAAATTTTTAGGACATGGGTGAAGATGATTTTTATGCCTATATTGTGACTTCCCCTAAGGAAATTGATGCTATGATTTTATTAGTTACAGAAGCAAATAATTTAGGGATAAAGAAGCTTTGTCGAAGCATACTTCTAAAGATCCAATGGATGGTTCTACTTCTCCTCTTCGAGGCTTTACATCTACATTAGGTGGCAAGGCTAGTGCTCCTTATGATACTATTGATCATTTTATGCCTCCACCTAATGTTACACCTCCTCCTCACATTAACCCTTTTATTCCTTTACAAACTAAGGTTTTTATGGTTCCTCTTATAATCAATCCAAATACCAATGTGCCACTGCGATGTAATTCTTATATTGCATCTCTCAATCTTGGACACAGTTAAAATATCAATCACGCCTCCATTATAACTAATGTTAATCATAAAAAGGCATTGATCCCTACATACGCACATACAAATGTTAATCATACACCTAGTGGTGCATCTCCAAATCCATTGGTTCAAAAACAACTTGATTATATATGATTGTAAATTATGTAACTATTCAAACCATCTAACAAGCATAGCCATGTGGTTTCATCTTATGACATGTTACATGACCCTTTGGCAACAAAAGTTCTTCTTCACCCTTTTCCTCCATTTCAAGTACCTGATGTCATGCCCCATTTTTTGCATCCTCCTATGTCATGCAGTAGATTTGGTTATTGTTAGGTTGTGCACCAAATGTTGCTCTTTGGATGTGCTTAGTAATGATATTGGCTATATCACTAAGGATTTTGGACATAATTTTGATTGTATGTGTTCATTTTGATCTTGGAAATTATGTTGATTTGTTAGATTGAGATGACCTTCTTAAGGTATGCATTGAGATGATTATATCTATATTATTATGTGATTTCTAGACATTTGAAGAGATAACTCTATTTATCTTCAACACATACACAATTTGACTACATTCATCTCAATTAGCCTTTATACTGATAATTTATCGGCATTCATGTATATTATTGAACCTCTAGTGACAAAAATTATAGTTATGTAAATTGCACACTTTGCATTATTTTTTCTACGTTTCAGATTGTACCCTTTCTCACTCTTACTTTGATGTGGTATAGTGTGTGATGTGTTCATAGCTATTAATAACTGAAACTTATCTATGTTTGATCATGAACTTGTTTGGATATGCTTTGATTAGCTTATATGGTTATATCGTTCGTGTTTTCTAAGGATTATGCACATAATTATTGATGGCCATGAGTTGTCTTCATGTGTTATCTAACTTTGTATGGAACATCTATTAGATTTGTTTTGAGATTGGCATTGGTTGATTAATATGTTATGTTGAGATTGACATTGGTTGATTCATATGTTCTGTTATGGTGGCATAAATTATCAAATTCACACATGTTATTTGGTCATTATACTAATGAAATGTATGGATGATCATATCATGTGTACTATTGTACTAGCTTTCATTGTTAATTGTTTATGTGGTGTGTGATGTCAATATATAACATATGGGAGGTATAACTGACATGTGATGTCAATATATAACATATGGGAGGTATAACTGAGGAACTTAAGTGGGTCTTGGGGCATGAGTAGGTTGCTTGTTAGTTCCTCTCCCCAAAGGTCAAAAGTGGAAGCTTGGGGCTAGGGGGCTGCATGTTGGTTTTGTCTTCTTGTGATTTACCTATGATACATGGATCTGCGATTATGTTGGAAGTGGAGCTTTAGGCCCAGGGGACTGCATGTTCGTTCCTCTCCATGTGAATTTGTAATCGGAGATCGCAATTTTGGACATGAAATGTGTTGCATATATCTTGGATTATAATGGAAGTGTAGCTTGGGGTCGGAAAGCTACATGTTGGTTCATATTCTTGCAATTTGTGATTGGATATCATAGTTATAAACACGAAATGTGATATGTTTATCTTGGATTTTGTTGGAAGTGGAGCTCAGGGCCAAGGGGTTGCATATTGGTTCCTCTTCTTGTGATTTGTGATTGGATATTGTGGTTATGGGCACGAAATGTGATGTGTATATATTTCATCATGTGAACATGGTCAAATTCACAACTTGGTACGACCATATTGATAGGGATTGGAGCAGAGCCAAACAAAGAATTTTAACACATGCACAGAGAGAATTTTTAAACACACAATAATAATATATTCTTCTATTCTGCAATTATACATTATGTGAGATTACATATTTATAGGAATTATAATCTTATATTTTCTCCACTGATTTATCACCCGAAATCTCTCACAGTAAGCATATACCTAAATACGATATATTGTTATAACATATCTAACAACATAATATTCCAACCTATACAAATTGCTCATATTAACCATATGGTTATAACCACAATAGTAAATACTAATTTATGTAATGGTAACTCACTTATTACTATTTTACCATTTCGTAAATACCTAAATTTACTCAATGTAAAAACTAAATTCCTAACATTCTCCCCCATAGTTTTTACATGGTGCAAAAACATTCACACTCTTATCTGCAGTATGCTCACCTCCTGTAGCATGCCTTATTTGACTCATGACCTTGATACATAGAGTCTCAGTCCTCCCATGGTTTTACAGGGTTACTACAAACCTTGAAATGAACAGGAACTCCTCTCTATTGTTCACCTCTTGGTGGTTTTTTGGATCTCTACCACAAACCTTTTCAAGATCCATGAACAGACTTATATTGGTGCTTTCTATCTTTTTACAATGTCTTCACATCAGGGAATCATGTTTGGAATTTCACACAAATTGCATTACATAAATAGGCATTATTCTTTTGTTCTTATTTTACAAACACACAACAGAAATTATAAAATCGCACACACACAAGTCACCAAAACATTTATGCGGCCCCATCGTTGGTGACTGACGAGACGTCGCTAAAAGACCTCCTTCCTCTGTGTAGAGTCCATCCTCTAGTATGTCGCTGCTTACGCAGCCGAAGAAGTCATGAAGCTCCGGTACATGATTTTTTCGAGGGAAATCCCCCCATAATACGGACGTTGCATACAAGCGAAAATGCGTCCATAACGCAATTTTTTTTTTATTTGTACAATTTTTGACTTTATATAACATGACTCGAGGATGACCAAAAAACTTTTGACACTTTTGAAATTTTTGCGACTTGACTTTTTTGACAATAATGACATTAAAAAAATCCCGATCCCGACACTTTAAATTTTTTGAACAAACACAACATTTTAAAAAGTAATAAATGAAAATTACTTTTTAAATACTCTAAATAATAAATAACTTAAAAACTTTAAAATTTTAAAAAATAATCCTGCTTTTTAAATTATATTAAACGTGTACAAAAGACAAATGACCTATAAAGACGTTTAATAATTTACAGACATACTATTGACATGGACCAAAGAATTTTATTGAAATCACCACATTGATTTAAATAATCAACTCACCAATTTTGAACGCTGCTTCACAAGAAAAATATAATCTCACGCGCTGAATCGCTGAGTTTTCAAGGATCGAGCTGAAGGACGATAGCATACAAGAAACGTTTTCTATGGTAGAGTGCCAAAATGGCAGTTATACAATGTAATACATAGAGATAAACAAGTTGCTTTTAATCATCAAAATTTTAGCATAGGATCCGTAGACTGCACACAAAATGTAAAGCAATCAAACACAACATATCACTTTGAAGATATCATTTAATCTGCGCTGAACCAAGGATGTCAATCAACACGTGGTCGATGGAAAGGATTCAACAACCAAACAAGGCACACACTGAAGACATATTTAATACTTAGCATGGAAGCATGAAGCAATGGATAAAGTAGGGACTCTCATTGCTAAATCCTGCTCTGATACCACTGATAGGGATTGAAGTAGAGCCAAACAAAAAATTATTTATATCATTTAATATATTATATTTTATCATAATATGAATGTTTTAACAAGTGCAATGAGTGTGCAGCCAACAAGTGTTCAATGACAAAAAATGGAATAAGGGGAATTGATCATGGATCCAATGACTCATTCTTATCCTAGATGTGACATAACACATTGTGTGCTTAGCATAATCTTTGTTACCCTTACTTAGGTTTTGTGTGTGTAGACCACATAATGCCTTATGATATATTTGCATGTGAATTATCAACCATAGGATAGTGGACCACCTAATCCCTTGATAAAATATTCTAAGGATGTCTAACCCTATGAGTGAATTGGACCAACTCCAAAAAGTTTGAAACCTGAATTGCCTTGTAAGCCTATAAGTGTCAATTTTTTAAATGTGTTTTCTTATCTTTTTCATTTGCCAAAATTGATGGTGTTTGGTTGTGTGCGCCATTGAGACTTTCTAGGAAGACCTTTAACCAAAAATGAGGCTTTTTAGGCTGCATGGAAAGGGGTGGAGTTGCATGGCATAGATGTTACACATCCCTCCATGGATGGTTGCAAGAAGTAGCAACCCGCCCTTATTTTGGACTAAAATTTGTATATTGCATCTTCCTCCTCATTCATTTCCATTTTGGCTGCAATGAAAAGGAATAGACATGGCAAAGAACAAAAGATTGCAGGAGCAAAAGAATAGCAAAAGGAGATAGAACCTTGTAGGAGTGTTTCAAGGTAGGATCTACACTCATTATCGTGTGGATAAGTGTGAATAAATTGGGTGCTCATGTTGAAAATTGCACAGAAATTGGGTATTATTGTGTGAAAATATGTGCAAAATTTGTGTAATGTTCTGTTGAAAAAGTGTGAAGAAATTTGGGCATAATTGTGTGTAAATTCTTGTTAGAGTAGGTTTGTAATTGTGGATGTTAGAAGGGGCTTAGGTGGAGCTTGGACCCTGAGTAGGGATGCATGTTTTTTTCTTTAAGGTTTTGTATTGCAGAAGTTAAATACCTGCAAATTATGAATTTTTGAATACAAAGGTTAAACCCTGCAAATCACGTTCTTGTCCTCTTCTTTCCCTTCATCCCAAGTACGTAGACTACCCATTGGATTTGTGTTTGGTTCCCTGTGGTGTGATTTTGTTGACTAAACCTTAAGCCATTATACCTTCAACTAGTAATCCTTAAACATATGTTTTGGATCATTAAGAATCCTTAAAAATGTGTTTTCGGTCATCGAGAAACCCCTTGGGTTTGGAAGTTGATGAACGCCATGGATCTCTAATGCCATCATACAGCTGGGAGGTGGACACTCCCTTTTCTCTCTATTGAGTTGCATACATAGAGTAGACAATTCTAATTTACATGTTTATGTTTAAAACATTGAAAATGAAAAAACAAAAGTTGGCTATTCTTAGATTGAAAATGTGGCTTTATAGATATCTTTTTCCAATTCATTTAGATGAGGCTTATGAAACACGAAATATGACACATTTGGTGAATTTGAAATTTAGCAAATAACCATTATTTCGCAGGAGGATGCAACTGGTGGAATTGGATAGTATCGAGGAGCAGGATAGTCCAAAATAAGGGGACTTGTCTGAAGAATAGAACAATGAGGGTAGATCAAAACACCTCACATCTTAGCGTAGTTTTAATATTAGATTGTAAAATAATGGTGAGATAGGGGGTTCTGAATGTAGGGAATAAACCATGTTGTACAAGCCCTGGGGTCTCAGGAAGGGTCATCCAAAGGAGGCTAAGCAGAAGCCAAGTAAAAACATACGAACTTGTTCAGGTAATGGCTTGTAATGTGTGTTGAATGTAATGTTTTATTTTATGCATTTGAAGAAAAGTAAACTGAGAAATTAATCTATTGATCCTGGAGTTCTATAAAAAAAAGTTATTTGTACAAAGGATTCACTATTGAGATATTTCATAACGGAAGTCCATGTTTGTATTGTGTCTTAAATTAAGTTGTTAGGGGGAGGTGATATTATTGTTAGGTATCATCAAATAAATTGTATTATATGTGGGTTTAAATTTATTCTCTTAGTTGTAGATCATATTAGGTCCCTCTAGCTTAATTATTTCATGCGGTAAATGTTTCTAAAAACAAAACAATAAATTATTACCTCTTTTTAGCCCATTTAGTGCAAGTTGTTAATGGTTGCACTACACATTCATTTACATTATATGGTGGAAAATTTAGCATTTTGATTTGGTTTTCACCACAATGATTTACTTGTGACCAATCTATTTCCTAGAAGTCTCCCCAAATATGTTTTTGATTGGTTATACACTCTACTCATGGACTCTATACATCGATTCAAAGTTTTGGTCGATATATTCGAATCACATTTTTCTATAAACATTAGTTAAAATGTTGTATTTTATCAAATTGCTCAAATCAAACATGGACCTAGTGAATATATTTCTAACCATGTGAGTTGATAAAAATCACTATCTAAACTGTGAAGCACCTCTTTGGACAAAATATTAATCAAGCGAAATTTATTTTGTAACTATGCTCCCCTAATTTGGATTTGCAAGATCCTCACTATGTTGTTTTTCGCACCTTTGCTCAAATCACTAGGAAAATGGATTTCTTCTTGCCCTATTCAACAACTAAATCTAAAACCTTGAGAAAAATATAATATGTTTTTAAGTATTACATTATCCAAGGGAATAAAAAAGCTACCTTGATATTTTTAAAGGCCAAAATGATTACTTGATTTCTCTACAATACTTGCAAATGCTCAATAGTTCTGCATGAACGATACTGAGTTATTTTTATTCATTTTTTAGCGCTTGATTGCCTAAATGAACTAGTTTACATATATATTTATAAATGAATTGAATTCAAATTAAGACACTACTAATCGCAAATTAACAAAATATCGATCACAATGCAAAAAAGACGACCAAAATGGAACAAATGTGTATAAAACATAAGTGTACACTTCATGGAAGGCGACATAGATTTAAAAAAATGGAAAGAAAGAAAGGGAGGAGAGAATAGGATGGGGTACATGATGACAAACTACAAAATATGCCAATAATGCTTAATTTAAACCAATAATCGACAAGTATTCAAGCAAACTAAAATCATGCAATTTAATGACTAATAAATGCTTAGGGGCCATTTTCACATGTCTACACTATAGCACCTTTTAAAAAAAGGAAATTAAAAAGCATGGAAAGCATCCATTAATATATCAAAATAGATATAGGGTAAAATGTTTGAATTTATATTTTTGGGAAATGTGACTTACGTAAGGGTCTCATGTTAGGGATTATTGCGCCTATAAATTTGGTAAATATCGTCCCATAAAAATGGAAATGTATTATTGTTGCTTCAAAAAATAACTCCCTAAATTTCTAAGCTACTACTTCTCAAAAATGTATTATTGCCACTTTAAAAAAAACTTCCTACAATTTTTAAGCAACCGTTGCTTTGGAAATGACTTTCCAACCCATGCAAATGGCAAAGGGCACAAAACAAATTTCTACCCACTTAAAAATTCTTATACTTTTCTTCTACCACATATCATACTTGCATGCAATTCCAAAAAAAAAAAAAAAAAACTTCCAATTTGTTGTTTGAAGTATTTAACATAATAAATAATCATAGGACCACTTCCACATGACCTAAATTTTCTCACAAGTCCCTATAGAGGAAATTTAGTAAGTGCATAAGACCATAAATTATAATAAGCTCTTATAATTTCTTCTTTTTTTTTAAATCAATATTCACTTTTGACCGGAGCTACAAACTGGTTCTGGGGTACAAACTGGGGGCCCAGTCCCCAAGAACTATTAAACCAATATAAACAGTTACCACCTAATCACTTGTAAACCACTGAGTAAATTCAAACAGCCACATCCGGCCTATAAACACTTTGTGAGATCGAACTTGGGTAGCGCTAAACACAACCAACCCACTTTACCAACCCTTCTACATCTCATTGGCAGCATCTATAATTTCTTAGCAGTACCCCTTAAAAACAATTACCAATGTGGGACTCCTGCCTTATAGTGATCTTTCGGCTAAGCAATCAGGTATGAGAAGCCTATATATGACATGAAATTGCCCCAAAATTTTCCCTTGGTCTCACCCACGCCCACGCCCAAGGGTTTCAATCGCGAATCTCAATGCTAATATAAATCGTTCACCCGCAACAATTAACCATACCTCCAATCAGGGCCTATATTTGATGGTCAACCCTTCATGTTATGAATTTTTTTTATGGAAGTTATTTGTTCAACATTGCTCTTCAAATACTAATATAATTCAAAGTAGGAGGAGGAAACATGGGGGGATATATTTATTATAATCCATAATTTTTTATGGTTTGCCTGAAATTTTACCTTTCATCTAATACGGTCGCTCGATTGTCTTTTACAGCTTGAAAAACATAAATATGGCCATACAGCGATCAAATTTAGGCCCTGCCTCCAATAACTACAGGAGGGTCTTTGACAAAAGAGTTGAATGGGATCTTGGACCGACAAACTGATTCAAGAAATTATTAACTTAGTCTTTCCACATTACTGATTCAAGAAATTATTTACTCTTTCCATATTACTGATGACAAACCCAGGATATTGTTGGCTAAAAATTGAGAAATGATATAACAAAGAGATGCTCTCTTTACTCATCCAGAAACAATTATTAGTTAAGCCAGCGTTAGGAACTGTTATAGATCATGCACTTGCAATTTCTCTCAGAGCGATATAGATATGTAAAGGCCTGACTTAATTTTAGCAAAATGCACTAATACATGCATTACATTCCCAAGAATAAAGATCAGTATTAAAAGTATTTTATCTTACAAATATATCTGCTGAAGAGTAGAGTTGAGAACGTGCTGGGGGATTTACAAGGATTCCTGTTTAATATGTCGCTGAAATACATTCTAAAAACTTAAGGAAGCAAACTTGGGGTTCGGCATAGAATATACTTGGCCAACTTCGCATAAAAGATGCCAACAGATGTGCCGTTGTTGCGCTTATGTTTTGAAATATTTTAGTATTAATGCAGCAGATGGCAATATTAGAGAAGTTTTCAATTTTTGCCTGTATATATTTAACACACAAGTGATCTGTCTTCCTCCAAATTGAAAGGAATGAAATTTTGAACAGGAAAAATAATGCAAACGTAAGAGAGCAAGAAAAGAGAAAAATCAATTAAGGTTTATTGACATCATTAAGACATGCCTGATCTAATATAATAAATATACAATAATTTGTATTGTTTAGTCCATTCTTATTTCAGGTACAGAGATGGGAGACAAAAGCATGTTATGGCATCTCTTAATCTAGCAGAAAGCACGGACTGAAAATCTACTGAATCTATAAGGGCCTACTACTATAAGAGCACTGCTTGAAGTTAGTTTGTTCAGGGATTTCGAACACATGAGCAGGAAAACATTCTTGTTTCAAGTACATAGATGGGAGACCAAAGCATAATATGACATCCCTTAATCTAGCATAAAGCACGGACTGAAAATCTATTGAATCTATAGGGGGCTACTACTATAAGAGCACTTCTTGAAGTTAGTTTGTTCTGGGATTTCGAACTCATGAGCACGAGAACAGAATGAATCTTCCCCAGATGGTTGTTCCAGAAGTAGGCTACATGGCCGTGGAGAGACAGAAATGGAGAAGCCGTGAACACTGGTGCAGTTCCACGGATCATGCTTAGACTTGGCCATGGTAATGGTAACATTGGTGAGACAAATGTCTTTGAATGGAGCTTTTTGAATGCCATCCAGTTTTCCTGCAGTACTTACATTTGTTGCTATTATATTGCTATAGCTAATTCTTTCCACTACTGGAATAGCATTTGGATCATACTTATTATCAGGATGGGAACCGTAGGACCCTGTCATGGTAAATGCCCACTTCATGTTGACCATAGTCATTCGATTCACATATATATCTCTGATAAAATTGCCCCTACCTGGAGATGTCTTAATTCTTATTCCTGTTTCAGAATTAATAGCTTGGATATCCTCTGCTCGAACATCCTGTATCCCACCTGACATTTCACTACCCAGTGCAATTATAGCACTTGTAGGTGACACCCCAACAACACGGCGGATCACAATATGTTGACTGGGCATTCCATAGGCAATTCCATATTCATCCCAACCACTCTTTATTGCAATTATATCATCCCCTGATTCCACATAGCAGTCCTCAATGCGCACATATGAACAGGAATCTGCATGGTAAACACAAAAATCTCACATTATCCAAGCAGCAAGGATGGCAATTTTCAATTAATGAGATATTAAGAAAAACTCCCAGATTAAATATCTCTCTCCCCAAAAAAATGCAAATATTTTTTTCAAAAATTTTGATTGTATTTGTTCAAGATTCCTTTCAACAGGGTACAAACTATTTATGAAATGACATTTGGATTTGATCATCCAAAATTTATTCTGTAGTCCTTAATCTTATACCTAAAGGTAAGATGACATATAAAATGGTTGGAAGATGACATCTGAAAAATCCCATCATACACTTGATTTGGTAAAAGGATGTGTCTAGGTTTATTCTCCATTGCCAATTGGCCAGGAAGGTATAAGTGCTGAAAGCTTAATCAAGTTAAATCAATGATGGAAGGAAAACTTTGTTGATACAACTATAAACAATTCTAGCTCTAACTGAATGTAAGAGAATTTATACGAAGGGATGGTATTGTTCTTTTCAGTCTTTCTTTAAAGTATTCAACTGGACCTTACAGGCCTATTTATAGCGAAACTTTCCCATCTTGCCTTACAAACCATCTCTGGAGTAAAGAATTCCCTTTAGGTGTTTGCGCACAGAATTTGAGCATGATATGGAAGGTGAGGTGACTTTCCTCAAATGCCCAAACAGTCTCTTCAAAGCTTTACAGACTATGCTAGTCAAATTTTAGCCTTTGTATTTTTCTTCCATGTTAAACTCCTCGTCTAGCAAAGATTTTATAGCGTGGCTGTCTTGTAGACCATAATTAGTAACAGGGCATATGTAAGGACATATACTTGGACTTTTAATAACATTGTTGGTTGCCAGGCAGTCATATTTAAGTTGATGACACACTTCCATATCAGCTGCAATAAATATGGTCCCACACCTTCCCTAATTTCAAGTGCTTATGCAAAAATCATTCATGTAGCAAACATTGCATTTTAGGCTCTTCTGATTTTGCATCCACCTGTGTGATTTTTTGAGACATCCTGATTGAGAATAGAATGTGGTATAGGAAATAAAATAAATGCAGAAATATATACAAGTAAATGTGAGATTTTTTTAGTCTGAAACAATTTGTTTGTTATAGGAGATTGTTTCACTTTTGACATTTAGGACCCTTTTAAAAGTAACTCATGGTAAATGCGAGATTTTGACATTTTTGGCGATAAATACCTAATCTCAATGAGCGATAAGAAACATCTATAATAAGACCAATCAAAAAAATTGTCGGTGATGGGCAGAGGCAAACAACAAAGTGCCCAAAGAGAAGCTGAAGAAAACATGTGAGGTGGCTAGGCGATCAAAGCTGCAGGAGAAAGGGTGGAAGGAGATTTGAAAAGAAAAGACAATAAACTTAGGTCTTCAATGCTACAACCTCCATAACCCCTTGAGTTTACAACTACCATAGCAGCCCCAACAGTTCCTCTACCAAATGATATGCTTCCTCCACACACTCCAATTAGTTCACGAGTGTCAACAGGGATGCCGCCCATCTTAGAGGGGGTAGATGTAGACGTAAAGTTTTGATAGTAATATCTTTTGAATTAGTTTGACTTGGCTCAATAATATAAATGTTGGTCCACCAACATATATATTAATAAGCAAAGTGAAACAAATGCAAAATATATGACCATCAAATCTTGATGCCTACATAAAAAAGAGATGGCGACTCCCCCTTTCCCCAAAATAATTTGAAGTGCATCCAAAATGCATGGTCAATAAGATTGTGAATGCCCAATCCTCTCTTGGAAGCATGGAATAACGAGAGTCCAAACATTTTTGGACTGAACTTCGAAAATGCCATAATCAAAGATGTGTTGAGGTCATGAAGGATTGAGAGTGAATCCCCCATCTTGTATGTGAAACAAACTCACCAATACAAGACTGTTAATTACAATGAGAAAAACATGGTGCAGTAAATTCATTTCGAACAAGGAACAATCACACTGGAGCACATTCACAAAGAGTTTGGGTAATTTTTGCCATAGCGCCATGATTGAGGAGCATCTCGTCTGCCAAATTCACCCGGTATTTGTTAGGGTATACCACACCCAACGAGTTGGATGAGATATTTTACCCAATTTCAACACTTTCACACATCTCCTAGGGACTTGAACCTAGGGCTCCATTATAAAAGCCCCAATGTTTTTACCCATTGAGGGCTCATCCCATTCTGCAAATGTATTTCTTATTAATTAATAGTCTCCCAATACTCAATTATAAAAATCTGTTTGATGTTGAAATAAGGTAATTGATTTAAAATTACTGCAAAATAATCTTTAATTATATTCAAATATAATAATCTTTGAGTGCTAAGATCTCCTTTTGAGATATTGTAGAAAGAAAAGGGATGGTATAAATTAAAAGCTAGAAAATTGTTGGGAAAACCCCATAAAATCTAACTTCAATCCTGAAAATCCCTAAGTGTGAGCCATTCAAAGAAAAATATGCCAGCCGTCGATAGAATCTAATTTTGGAGAAATTTGGGGAGGCCCTTCAAGAGATCACAACAATGGTTGGCTCAATCATATTCATTTATTGCACAAAGAACCAACTTTACATGCAAAATTTTTACAATTCAAAAGCATGACAAGATGCCTAAGAGAGACAGAGAACTTCTCCCAAGAGGGGGAAGCTACAAAGTCAACAAACAAAATAATTATTTCTTCCTTGTATCCCTATTGTTTGATTGATGTAATTTTTGTTCTCTGAAGTAATGAAAGATGCATTTCTCCAAAACAATTAGCACCAAGTACTCAAATGATTTTTTTTTTGTTTTGCTCAGTACTAGCTTTTTGAACGAGCTACAATCGTTTTTGGGGCACAAACCGGGAGCCCAGTCCCCAAGAGCACTATTGAACTATTATAAACAGCTAACACTTGATCACATTTGAAACCATCGAGTAAACGACCACATCCGAACTATAAACGCCCTTTGAGATTCGAACTTGGGTGGGGCTAGGCACAACCAAACCACTTCACCAATCCTTCTACATCTCATTGGCAAGTACTGAAATGATTTAAATTAGCCTTATAGACCAAATGAAATTGGAGTTATTTTAGTGAGCTATTGTGATTTGAGGATTATATTCCATTTTGTAGTTCACAACTAGCATGGATGACGATGTTGCTTCTAAGCAGGGCCTTCACACTTTCTTTATAAAACATATTTTACCCCCCTCTAAATGCAATCTTTGATTTATTGAATCATTACCATGAATTCTGTAGGAAGACTCTCTTCCTCAATTCTAAAATGGTTGTTGTGTATATGTCATTGATATAAGTTTGATAAGCCTTGTATTAATCTTGAAGCTAGGGGCCTTTGTGAGTCTCTCTCACTAATGCAGGAGCATCCCGGGAAGAACCCATTTGTCCTGCATGTTCAAGGGGAAGCAGAACACCGAACAGACAAACGAGCTTTTAGCTTCTGTTTTACAAAGGAAGGCGCCATGGATCATGGTAATAAATCCAATCAAGAAAAATTGTCTGATTAAGAATGGATCAGTGACAAAAGAACCTCCTTGGGCATTAAAACAGTGTATTAAACTTTAGGCTCCATTTGTTCTCAAAGAGCCTTGTAGCTGCCTGATCAATTTTGGATCAATGACTTTTCGGGCATTGGAGGATCTGATTGAACTTTGGGTTCCTTTCTTTCATGAAAGGACTTATCGACCGTTAGCTTAGATCTTGATCCAATGGCAGAGGTCTTTCGGGCCTTTAAAGGGTTTGATAGGGTTTGGACCTTATCTGGTTTCAAAACAATGGCATCACTATTGGTTTGGCTTTGATCAAAAGTAGGGGCCGTCTCTTGCAAGAGGGTCACATCTGGATTTGGATCCAGAGTCAACATTGAAATGTCAGAACAACGTACAAAGCCTTTTGAGGGCTTTTGACAACCTTTTGTTGCATAGGACTTGTAAGGCTTGAAAGTTATAGTGGACTATCAGATTTGATTGGACCAATGGCAGATGAAAGAGTTATGTGGATAACAATCCACAAAGGCTTTTAGGTTTTAATGACTTCAAGAAGTAACACCACGATCGAAAGCCATATGATCAATTCTTGATCAAAAGTTTTGAAGGCACTTCGATGCCTTTAAGCTAATTAAAGCTTTGAAGGCTTAGCAGTCATTGAAACATCTTATGAGCTGTTGGAAAGCAATTTAAATCAATGGCAGATTTGAAGGCGATGCAGAACACGAAGGCACTGCAGAAGGAAATGGAAAATTATGAGCTGTTGGAATGCACTTTAAATCAATGGCAGATTCAAAGGCAATGCAGAACATGAAGGCACTGCAGAAGGAAATGGAAAATGTCAGGGCTTTCAACAGCTTGCTTCTGAACTGAAGTATGAATGTGCAAGCTTGTAACGTTTTGCAAAGAAACGTATCTACTTTCCTCATTAAAGGTTTTCTTTTTCTTGTAACAGGAAGCAAGTGAGTTATTCATCTTTTTCTCCATTATTCTTTCCTCTAGTAACGGGCAATGCAGAACAACAGAGATAAATTGGCGGTCTGAATCTGAGTTAGGGGATTTTTAGGCCAGATTGGACTTATTGGGCTTTAGTATAGTGAAGCCTGCAAAAGCAGGAAGCTTGCAAGAGAGAATGCCAGAAAGCCCAAAGGTCAAGATAGGAGTGTAAAGTGTGAGTTTATCATTCTAGTTGAGTGTGGATTGTAGAAGAGAGTGTGTGTCGATGTAGTTCTGCAAGTAACTTGTATTTATTTTTCTGAGAATTAATGAAGGGTGTCATATTCTCCATGTTGAATGTGCTATGTTTTTGCTTCTACTCTGATCAGCTGAGTGGTTGATGGTTGCTCATTTGACCCTTGACAATGCCATCACTCTCTCAGATTTTCACTAGATATGATGTGTTTAGTTTTGGTTTAGCTATCGTGTGTTTAAATAGATAGTTCTGAGTCGTAGTTATTGTTATTGCTTCTTGCACACAATGATTATCTTATAGTGTAAAGTTAGTTAAGTTTGTAAACGGATAGCATGTTCTTCCAAAAAGAAACAATAACATGCAACAGGACCATAAGTAACCATCGTGTCCTTTTATATAAAAGATATTAATCTTTCCCTTTGTGAAAACATATTTTTTCAGGTGAAAGAGTGAAAAGAAAAAATATCCAATGTCATTTCTAACATAAAGACTACATCAAAAACCTTCATGCTAAGTTACCAGGAAATGGAAATGAGTAGAGGGAAAGGTACAGAAAATGTTGGCATTCCAAGCACTTCTGGACACAAAACACCGTGAAAATGTCCACACAAAAAATATTAAAAAACAAAAATACACATAATATCCACGTTTTAGTGCATAAAGGGCCCTACGGATTAAACACAAATAATTTAAGACTTTCAAAATTGAAACATAGTTTATTAATTACAATTTATAGGTTGGAAATACAAATCCAAATGTGGATAGTTAGGGACTACAATAAATCCTCATATGGCGTTTCTACAAACACCAAAGAAAATCTACATGTAGTTAATTTTTTTGTTTGATTGTTATGTTAGGGGGATTTAGCTCTAGTGAGGGAGGCAGAGGTGTTAGGAGTGAGGTTATGTTAGGTTAGAATTTGGGGAAATGCCATAGCTGTTTCCAGCATTTCAGGATCATGTCCATGGAGAAATGTGGGGGGTGCAGCAGGGGAATGGGAGGTTTCCTGCAACTTGGCCTTCTGGTGGTTCACCAAAATAGAATGAGGAAGTATGTAATAAACTCTTATTACATAAGGGACAGTAACACATAAATAGAAAGAAATATCAGAATTTTTTCATATATTTTCAAAACCGATACCCAACACAAACAATACATTTTGAGACATACATCCTCGTCCTAACAAGAATGTAAGTTGCAGCATGTAGCCTGAGATCTTGTATCTTATGAGTTGGAAAAAGAAAAACCTCGGATATATCAATTTCAAAACACCAATAAAAGTACAAATTTTTTATTCCATACAAGACTCTACACAGGTAACACAAGATACAATCCAGCAAATTATCACACTAACCTGGATCAATACCATCTGTATTTGGTGAACGAAGTGGTGCAAGAATAGTGACGTACTGAATCAGAATGTTGCTGAACATTTTCGCCACCAAAAAAAGCACACTGATCAAATCTTCTGCATAAAGTGGATATCAGAGAGAATTGCTGATTTTTCCATTAATAATAAAGTTACATATACCTGCTGTAAACTGGGTGTAAGTTCCATGCAGGTGAGTTTTGGAATGTCAGATTGGAAATTACTATCTCCTTTGAGTGCATCAACTCCACCATGTAACCACGTGTGTACTTCAACTTTTTCTTGTGAAATTTATCCCACCAAATTGCGCCTTGCCCATCTATAGTACCGTTATCACCTGGGAAATCCATGCAATAAAATGAATGGATTCAAGAAACAGTATCTTAGAGAAGACAATTATATTTTAAGTCATTTTACAGCATTAGAATCATCTAGACATATAATAAGGCAGCCTGTTTGGAAGATGACTTCATACCTGTTATAACAACATCCGTAAGGTTATACCCATTTATCAAGCTGCTATATCTTAGATTGCCTCCATCTCTTCCTATTCCATATGATGGCAAAGGTGGGATCAAAGGCCATTCTTCTGGATCCTGTTGAATATATAACCAAAGTTATCAGTATGTGAGACATGTCAAACCAAAGACAAAGCAAGCCTATGCCGCATGCATGTGATATAAAGAAAACAAAGGAAGAGATATAGAAAAATATGCCATATGAAAATAAAGAGAATTTCAAAAATCATACAAGAAAAAATTTATAGGCATATAAAAATGTGCATCTCAATAATAAAATAAAGTATTTAGTATACGTCTCAGCGAGTATACAAGTACTAGCCATTTTTTTTCGCTGGCAAGTATTTTTCACTTATAATCACAAGTCTTGTAGATTGAGGACTCCAAATGATGAAAAAACGTGGAAAAAATGTTGAACCAAATAGTATATCCATGAAATATATGTTCAAGTATAACAGTTTCTTATTTAAGTTATATTTTATATATATGCTTTCAGGATGTTTGAGAATGGCCAATGCAAATTCTAAGTCTTGGAGGATCTTTTCATATTTCAGACTTAGTCACATTTCAAGGTTTCAGGATTTCAGACTTAGCCATATTTCAGGGTTTCAAGATTTCAAGGAGACATCATAGGAGGTATGAAGGCTGTGTGAAGGGATGTAGGTATGATTAAGTAGTATGAGAACATCTCTCGCAAAGTGCCACGAGCCAATCCCCCCCCCCCAATTCTTGGTGCACCCTTTAAGGCGTGCACTTAGGGAGATTTGATGCACTGGCGAGCCCCTACAAGAGAGAGCATCGATAAATGATGAAGTTGAAAAATATCAGTGTATACATATGCCCCACCCAAAGCTCATCACATGTCACAATAGTGTAACGCAGGATGGTGATTTGGGAAAGATACATATCAACACGAAAGCATAAAGAAAATACTAAAAGAAATGATGATGCGATTTCGTACTCTATTTGTATCCAAATCTAATAGAAAACACATCCCCAACGTTTTATAGACTCATTTGATACATTTTCTAATTGTGATTTGTATAAAATTTATGTTTTTTAAGAAATTTAAGTATTTTTTAATTTGCCGAGTATTTGTCGAGTCAAAATTTTTTTGGTCTGCCGAGTCCAAGTCAAGTCTGAGCATGCGAACTATGATATAATCAATTAGAACAAATGCATGATAGATGAGATTTCATGTACCATGTGATTGTAAAAACCCTTGAAAGGACTGGAATACGCATTATAAAATCTATATAAAGGAGTTTTGGTGAGTTCAAATGGTACTGCAAAGCCATTACTGTATTTCTCAACTTCCAGCCTTTCATGAAAATACCTTAAGAGGACAGGATCTGCATGCCATATAAGACTTAATGGCAGCCTGGGCATCAATTTATTCACTCTTTGAGTGGATGGTGATCTTCAAATGGTAGAAAATATGCTTTCTTTGCCTTAATGGCCTACTCGACTCCCTCACAAAGCTTTACCATCTTGCCATCCAAAAAGAGCAGGGGAGGCACATGACCGCATAATCTCCACATATCACCCTTTAAGAAACTTAGGAGACTGTAGTAATGGAGAGAAACAGCCATAGTTGTCTCTGGTTGACAATTATAGTATGGTACACATCCTTTATTTATCTATGATGTTTTTTAATGTCCTATTTATGTTGTAGCCGTATATTTGATATGCACTGTCATTTCTTTTTTGTATTACAAAATGGTATAATTCCTACTGCCATGAGCCCTCATCGGTCACCTGTGAACTATAACTTGTTTCCTTCTTTCTTTGGCCAGTAATAAATTTCCACTTTCCTTTTATACTTCCTCATAGAATAGCCACAAAGCATTCCTAGCCTGCTAAATGTTTAAAGTGGTGGATCGTGGTTAGCTACAATCAAAGTTTAGTTTTGTAAAATATGTGGCAGAGCATGATCCTATTAGGAAAGCAGAAAACATAGCATGCATAATTCAATGAGCATTACATTAAAAGATACGGTGAAGTCACAACAGGGATATATGCTGCTACAGAAGCAGTAAACAATAGAACACATACTGAAGGATAAATATAGATCGATGGGCAGGAAAACACAATAATGCAGAAATAACAAATCAGTAGGCAATTTGGAAGAATGTTGGTTGTATGCACTAGATGTTGCACCCATATACAGAGATTCAAAAGTTGGATAATGGATATTACGGACTTCTGACATAATTTCACAATGGTGTCAGATACTAGGATAGGATCTTTTGGTTTGAGACCAAACCATCAAATAACTGTTCTTACAAAACCAACCACCAAAAACAGGATACTGAAAGCAACGTATAAAAAAATTGAGGAAAATCATGATTGCCATAGATTTTTTGGGAAAGCAAATGATTTGATTGCCAATTGTGCCCATGTTAGAGACTTACTATACTTTTTTAGATGGAGAATGGTTGCAGACTATCAGTTTGTAAGTCTGTTGATGGTGCATGTCTATGAAAGGACAGTTTCCGTGTCTTGATCACCATTCAAGCTCAATGACAAGCTTTGGATTTGTCCAGTTTTTGGAAAGACTACAAGCATGGCCCCTCTTCAAACAAATAAAGTAAATTACATTCCACAAACGAGATTGGTGGATGATTATGTCAGCGCTGGGAAAATTAACTCATGATATAATGAAATACTTTACAAGCATATCATTTTAAGATCAAAGGAAGATAAGCTCCACGCAATAATACAAAATAAAAGGTGGCATTGTATATGATGGTACCAATGTACCCAATTACACGATAAGCTCAATCTCTGTATAGTGAAGGATCACTAATATAAAAGGCTACCACATGTATTTATACATCATGATAAGGGGGAATTTTAGTCAGTTGCATGGTCCGATGTAGGTTTTTTCTAAAAATGGTAGAAGATGACAAAACTAAAGGCAAGACCCTTTGAGGCCACATGACGGCCACTGAGGTGTGTCCATATGGCACCAAGACAACATTACTACCACAACGCTAACAGTAATAAGTTAATAAATAATACATATTGTTTGTGAGCCATTACGCATTGGTTCTAGTTTGCAGAGTTCTCCTTTTCAGGCCCACATGTTTGTGAGTATACTCTCTAAAAGACTTGCAACTTAATTTTTTTGCTTGTGGGATTTGCATCTATACTTCTGTATTTCCAGAGGTGTGTGATCTGCAATTACTTATAACGATTCCATTCCTATATACCTTTGGCTACTTTTGCATCAACTCCCTTTTGTGTTTTCCTCGTTAACAATTATTTTCTCATAGTGCTCAGGTTGCATTATCTTGTTGGTCAACATTGGTTGTTGCCCCAATGAAAAATGTTGAGATCCAATGTAGTTTCCTGTATGCTTTTGCTAATAAACACCCTGGCCATTCACAACTTGTCGATGTTGTGCATATTGACCAATGTGTTAAGACTCTACAAGTCCCTACTAAGATTCAAGGATCCGACTCCAAGACACATTTGTAACCTTGACTCGCAGACTCAGCCAAGTATAAAAGTCAAGACTTGCAAGACCCGACGGTCAGACTCAGTCGAGACTAAAAGTTGACGCTCATAAGTCCCGACTGTCAGACTCAAAAAACAGCTTGTAGAGTATTCACCTGAGTCTCAGTCCCAACACTATGATGTTGACATCAAGGAGGAAGCACTTGTGAATGCAACACTTCTTCAGCAACCATATCTTAATCCATCCCCAAATCATTGTTTCTTCGCTTGTCAAGGGGCATGCATTATGTATGTGAATGATTATTCATAGATGTATTCTTAATGTCTCATAACTCATGGCAAAGTCAAAATATGCAGATATTGTTTCCCAAAATCCTTTATGACCATTTTTCACAATCTTTTGTGTCTTGCAACTTTCAAATGTAAATAATCATTGATTTCTACAGTGGGTTAGGATATGTAATAGACAGGTACATAATGAGCAGGAAAGAAAGGGGAACAATAGATAGATTTTCAGCAAGGGATGGAATAGCAAGGGACAAACATATCAAAATCTTTAAAATTTTGATTTTGAGATGGTTAGAGTTAGGTCCCAAGGCTCAAATGCTAACCCGCACTTATTAAGTTTCCTGAATCGGAAGCTCAGTTGTGCAAAGATTCTCAAAAAAGGAGAACACATTGGTCATCAAAGGCTAGGCAATCTCCTTGACTCAGGAACTAAACCCAATTGTGAGAGGAACCATTCCAGCCCAATGAATGCTAAATCCCAAGAGTTTAACCTCTGCATATTTGAAATGAAGACTTTCCCTACCAAACTGGGCATCTGCTCAAAGCCTCATTAGTTTCTTTCAATTACAAAGAAGAAATTTTTTATAACAAATAAAGGATTGTAATCAAAGGTAGCTGGTTACTGGGATCGTATGGACGGCAAATCAAAGTAAAAAAAGGAGGAAGTCAAGTCAAAAAACAGGAACGCCTAAGCTTCCCTCAGATGTTTATCCTTTGCAAGCTAAAACAGAACAAATATCTATGTTGGGAGTCAAAGCAATCGAATATTAGTAATTTTGAGGCATTATAAACAAAACTCATACATTTACAACTAGCATTACTTGTTGGTTGTGCAACAATGCGATAACTAGTGCATTTTAAACTTTAGGCATATGTGTAAATCAACACCCCTCCGAAAAGCACCAAATACTAATGGAACTATGAAAAGCAAAACTCGTTCTTGAAAGGCAAGCCATGAGCGACCACCCTACTAAAGACCTCACATGGAAAATATTCCACAAGGTTGGAATAATCAAAATTTTAATTAAACTACACAAAGAAAGCTAGGGCAAGCAAATGGAGGTGGAATTATAAGAAAGAGTAGGGTGAACATCATTCTAAAATTCTCCATAGGGTTGGGTATATCAACAAACAGTGAAGTCAAATTGGCTGCTTTAATCCAAGGACTCAAACTCTGTCTCATCTTGGAGATTGCAAACCTACAGCTGGCAGAGGAATCCCCTTGGCTATAAATTAATTTAAAAAAAAGTGGATCAACAAGAACAAGATAATCCAAAATGTGTAGGGACAAAGTCTGGCAGTCTCTCAGCTAGCCAAAAAAATATTCAAACAGGTACCATTGAGGATGGAACAAAAGATGTTGGTATCATTGGCCTTAGTGAGGTGACTAATACTTGGTTGCTCATAGAAACAATGGATTTTGAGATGAAAGTTGCCATAAGACAATGCAACATTCACTAACAAAACGGGTAAGAACAATCTGCAAAACTTAAAGCTGATAAAATACAAAAGAAAGCTAGCAAGGGCACCTGCACACCCAAGATAGACTTGCACCTGCAAATCTGACTGAAAACATATAAGATACATAACAAACATTTCCTCAGATTACATTGCTACAAAACGATATGAGATACATAGCTGCTATACTCAAGGGGAAATAAAACCCCTATTATATTATGCAATAATCCTTTACTAATCTAAACATAACATAACATAATATTGTCCCTGCTAAACTAATACATTGACCACGGGCCTAAGGATAAAATAGGCCATAGCATTCTCCTAATACCGTGTTGTATCTAAGTATACAACAGACAAGTAACACATTCACTATAATCATTGAAGCCCATCAACAACAGTGATTATTGATACCAAGCTCTTTACAATGATACAAGAAGGGAAATTGAGAAAGGAAGGAGGTGAACCCTTTATTGTGATAGGTGCCGATCGATTTCAAGATTTGTGAGAAAGATTTGAAGCAGCAACTCTGCCTTTACCTTGAGATAGAGGATTGTTAGAATGGTGCATTCTTGCAGGCTGAGAACAAGACAAACGAGGTAGGAAGTGATTTCTATTTTGTGAATAGTGCAAAGGGTTGCAAACAATCACACAAGGTAAAGTATGGAAGAGGGGATTACTGCTAAAGAAAAGACCAAAAGAAGAAATACTGGACCCTGGAAGCTCAAGAATTAAAAAGAACGTCTCCATTTCGACTTGAGAAAATAGAGAGGAAGCTTGGTCTTTTTTAGCAGTTCAGCAGAAAACATTAAGAACATCGTTATCAAACTTGTTGTGAAGAATCCCAGAAATTGAATCTACAAAAAAAAGGAAAAAGGACATATTTTGAGACAATCTTGTAAAAGAAAAAAGATTTGAAATCTTTATAAAATTTGATAAAAAAAAGGCATGTTACTAGAATTGAAAAAATTGAGATTAATTGGGTGTTTTGATAATAATATCCATGCTATTCTCGAAGCAACTTTGAAGCTTGTTGAAACTTGGAGGCCAGTTTCAAAAATTCATCATAGTGCAACAATAGCTGTGAGAATGCATATAGCAAGGACAAAGGAGATGATGCAAAAACAGAAATGGCAAAACGGTGATGTAGAAATGGAATAACGTTGAAGCAAACTGCATAGCCACCATCCACGGATTCAAGAGCATTGAAATGAAGCAAAATGTGGAATGGATGGCAACTTCTACTTGCTTAAGCAAGACATCCCACAGCCCTACCTAGCCTATCTTGAAAAGGACGATGATCGTTTCCCAATGGTTTTGCTTGTTTTGGATTTCTTTTTTGAGTCAACCTTAGTGTTCTCGTAACATGGATAGACGTTTGATCATCATATTATCTTCCTTTTTCTCACCTGCAGGTAATCATAGTGCAATAGCGTAAATTTTAGTCCAAAGGTTTGATTAGTCAAGGATTATGCACATCCGGACTCAAACTAATCTAGGATGATAGTTGGGATCTCTGCTTTAGATTTTTTTTTAAACCAAAAAATACATAAAACAAAACCCTAATTCTAAAATCTGATTAAAGATAAATCTCTAACCAAGCCTGTTTCTATAAGATCATAGTTTGTCATGATTATAAGACATCAAACATGGCATAGTTTTCTTACATATTCAGCATTCCATAACCAGGACCCAAATAGATCTATTCAGTGCTCCACAACAAAGACACGAATAGACCCATTCAATTCTTCATAACCAAGAACCAGATAGACCTTTATAGCACTCCATAACCAAGTCCCAAATACACCTATTCAGTACTCCAAAACCAATAACCAAATGGAGCTATTCAGCACTCCATAACTTAGACCCAAATTTATTTGATTGGCAGATGAAAGCAAGAAATTTCAGACTAAACTTGACTTCCAACACTTCCATACTTTGTCCAGCAGGTGTGACTGAGCGGCAAAGCTAGAGAATTGCTACAATGATGACCTGAGTTCAAATCTTACCCCAAGAACCGTTGGGTTTGCTCCTACCTTACCATATGTGTAAATGAAGGGAATAGAATTATAATAACCCAAACACTGAGGGGACGTGTTGCAAAGTTTCTTTAAAATTAGATCACACTAGTGTTATCATAGATCACAATTGTTCAATTGTGCAGCATGTCATGGTTAGTGGCAACGGGGAGTGATTGCCGTGCTGATGACTGAGGTTTAAGCTCTGTGTGTTAAAGCCACCCTGAAAATACAGGGCAATGAAGCTGTTTGCAAGTCCACTGACATTTTCAAAAATTATCAAGAATAAATATAGACACAATTCAACTAGACAATAACTAAATGATATTAGAATAATATCCAACATGGCATTTAAAATAATATAAAAAAAATGAAGGGAGTTCAGGGGGTTAAAGCGAAGTGATAATGGAGGACACCTGTAACAGTTTGACCTGGGTCCAAACCCCTCTTCCAGCAATAAGGCAGCCCATAATCCCATTGGGCAGGTGGTGAGGTGGTGGTGTAATTAGCATGGGTTACATTCTAGCGTGACCTAGAATTAAAATTCTTAAGGATGCAGTTTACCCGGCTCTGCGATAAAGGCAGTCCACAACCTCACCCAAGATTTACCAAGCAACAGAGAAAAAACTGTTTAAGCAAAAAATACAAAGCACATATACACAAAGAAATCTAAATTTTCTTAATTATGATAAAAATATTTTTATTCTTCCAAATGTAAAAAATGAGTGTTTACATATTAAACAGCCTTGTTTGAAGAGGTAATTTTTTATTAAGATTCATAGTAAAAGATCCAACATTACAAAGTGAATGAATATTTCGTAAACTTAATGGGATAGCCATTGTCTGAAGTGGCTGTTTGTACAAGAAGCACCCTTGTTACTGCTTTGGTCCCATACACTGCTGGGTCGAAAACATTATTAAAATCTTTAATTCATTGATGGTTATTATACTTAATTTTAATTTGTTCCTTTCTTGATAAGCCAAAATTTTATAAGGAAAAGAAAAATTGTAGCTCGATGTAAATATTGCATAAAATAAAACTTTTTAAAGCTTTCATGGGTCAAAATTAGTGGTACTGGTGCACAAAATAATTGAGATATAAATATGAAAATACCTTAAACAGAGTTTTTGGTTCAAATTTCATGAATATTATTTGGCGTTGAAATTGGATAAAATAACACATCTAAATTGCAAGTTGATCACATACCTCACAAATACAAGCTCCAAGAAAATTTTGAGAAAGAGAGATTACCGACAAAGGAGAAATTTACATAATATTATGAGGAAATGTAGTAAACAGCCGAAAAGGGGCCATATAATATCTGGGATGTCAAAAGTTCGACTAAAGAAGAAAGGACAAAGAAAAAGTGAAAACATCCAACTTGCAAGCGGGTCATACGTGCCAAGTACGTCCCAGAGATACTCCTTGGTTATGGCAGATATTCCAGAGGTTATTTGTATACATTATTTTTTTTTTAAAACATTGTAATTCACAGGGAAAAGTGAGGCGAAATAATATCTGGCATGTAAAGTTCGACCAAGGAAGAAAAGCACAGAGAAAAGGTCAAAAAGGACTACCTACCTGAGAACCAAGAATTACAGCATTTTTGTGCAGAAACAGAGTAAAGTGACTTGTGAGATTAAAGCTTCCAGTTAACCATTTTCCAGGTGGAATATAAAGCTGACCGCCTCCTTTTTCAGAGAAACCGCTGAGATAATCAATTGCTTTCTGAAAAGCCTTGGTATTGACAGTGCTGCCATCGTTCACTCCTCCATACTCTGCAATTGACACACTCTTCGCCCTGCACGAAGGTGCATCGTAGCTCCATGACCACCTCCCTTTACGGCACTCCGCTTTTGCAGCAAGCAAAATTAAACACCCTGACAAAAGCAACACCCGTAACATCTGCGAAACCAAAAACAAAACCGAAAAAAAACATGATTTCTGTTAATAACCCTGCATTATCCGTGCATTTGCAAAAGAAAAAGAAAAACATAAAAAAAAAAAACATGACTTCTGTTAACAACCCTGAATTATCGGCGCATTTGCAAAAGAAAAAAAAGCATGAAAAAATCAAGAATAGATACTTGCTTGTTTTCTGTTAGACTCCATTGTCTCACGGCAGAATAAGTTATCTTTCGCCGATCCTTTATAGCTGCTGTATCACTGTGAGTGCGGTATTTTTTACGGTTTTTTTCGTAGATTGTACTGCACTCTACGAAATTTGGCAGCCTTTTCTTACGAGAAACGCCATTTTCAGTACTGTGGTCTCGTGACGAGTCAGAAGGGTAGTTTGAACTCAGATTTTGCGCCTTTTAAAGCGAGGGGGGCGTTATCTGTTGCATAGTTTGCTCTTTTTTTTTATTTTATTTTTAATTAATTTATTTTGTATTCTTTTCTTTTTATTTTTTTTTCAAAGTTGGAATATTTTTTAAAAAGGTTATTTTCGTCTGGCTTTCTTCTTTTGGTTTTGCGTCGAATTTTATATTTAAAGTGGAGGCGAGGTGCGGTGCGGGGCCCACGTGGCGGGCAACAGAGGGCACTCGAGGAATATTAATTTTGTAAGTCCAAAAAAAAGCATCCGTAAACTTCGTTCACGGGAGAACATGTTCAGGATTTTTGTCAGATGCTTTTGTTATGTTTAATGATGAGATAAGTTAAAATCAAGCACTTTTTTTAAGGATTATGAAAAATGCGAGGCTCCAAAATCTTTTTACATTATTTAATTAAATAATTAGTGCTTTCTTTTATTAAATATGGGTAAACTTTTTTGAGTTGGAATTTTGAATTGTGAAGAGAGGGTTTTGATAGGTTTTACAATTTAGTACCAAGATCATCTAAGCCAACAAACTATTATAAATAAGAACTGGTTTAAAGGGAGTACGAATAACTCTAAACTAAAAACAAATAAAAATCAGTGTAAGTATAATATAAACGTAATTAGATTACAACCAAAACTCAACTATTGAAAAGAGCACGAAGCTAAAGCACCACAACCACCAACATAGCAAAAGAGTTGAATCAATCAATGACTTGGGCTAACCTTCTACTTTGACGAGAGAAAAGGTCATCCATTGTCCATTGCATTTCATCCTTCACCATTTCCTCAACGTCAGAATGCAAACACTCAGCGTCAGATCTTCGACCTTTCCTTTTGACCCAGAAAAATAAAGCAACAAAAGATCGCACCCCTGCATCATGAAAAGAAGTTCTTTTATCTAACAAAGCGAGAGGAGGAGGATCCAAGATAGACGCAAGTACAGAGCAAAATAATTGATGTTTTCTTAGTCCATAATATTAGAGGATTTTTTTTGAATAATATTGCTTAAAAATTTTATTAATATCAAATAATTTATCATTAAAATATATATATATATATATATATATATATATATATATATATATATATATATAATCATCTCATAGATTTGTACACATTTATTTATGTTATCACCCTGTAGACATATTTACATAGATATATTGACATTTACGTCAAAATTTGTGAAGGATATATATATATATATATATATATATATATATATATATATATATATATATATATATATATATATATATATATATATATATTCCTTCTGATATAACATCGATATTAGCATATGAAGGGTGATGTTGAAAAATCATTAGAATTTTACATGACAAGTAAGGTCAATTTTTGTCAATGTAGATAAACATCGATATTGTCTTGTAGACATGTTCACATCATCATCTCGTGGATATATGTTTTCTACAAATTGATAATGGATTACTTGATGTATTCCAAAAAGATGATGTTAATAAAAATTCTACAAAATTTTATCCAATTTTAGGATTTTATTTGTGTTTATGTAATCTCAATATGACCTTTAAAGTTGTGGATTCTATTTGTCATTATTTCCTCTATTGACAAATATTTATAATAACTTCTTTCTCTAAAGTGAAAAATATATTAGTTGTTTCTCTCCTTATTGACAAATGTTTACGCTTGTTTCTTATTTGAGAGTTGTAGGTCAACAGTTGATTATGGAGTAAAAATGTCTACTACTTCGTTGAGTCACTGATTCGAGTCACCTCGAGTAACTCTCCAATAAATATGATATCCAAAGTACATGTTGTAGCATGCCTAGAGATTGGGACCTCTAATTGTGTCCCAAGGTGGGGTCCCACCAACCCTCATTAATCAATTAAAAAAATAAATGCTTACAATAATATAAAATAGCATCTTAAAATGTTTGAAGGTTGTAGCCCAATAATAGCCAATGTGTTCATTAAATATTGTGTTATGGATTCAATCCTATGGAGACCCGAAACTTTCGATGGTGGCCATATCTATTAATTAATCAATAAAAAATATATCATAAAATAACTTAAATACTTATAAATAAAATATAATAATTTAATTATTATTATAATTATATTATAAAATTGAAATATTATATTTTAATATTTTTATTAATTCTTGCCAAAGCATGTATTATATAGGAATCACTTGAGCAAATAGTTTTCTATTCTAAACAATGGAAACCTTTGACAAGACATTATTTTAACAATTCTAAAATTTAGCATCTAAATATTAAAACATATTATTTTACATCTTATTAGAGAATATTCTATTTATATCAATTTAATAATTAAAAACTTATTTCAAAAAGTGATAAATATGATAATTTATTTTATTATTATTATTATTAGTAGTAGTAGTAGTAGTAGTAGTAGTAGTAGTAAACACTTTCAAAATTTGGAGCTATGAACGGGAACACTTTAGAATAGAGCTATGACCCAGTCTAGGACACAAATGAGAGGTTCAGATTCCCCTTACAACCATCATAATAATCATGAATGGCTCTAAAAATATCACCACAACGATTACAAGCTCACATACATCACCATGACCACGACGGGCCACAAACATCTCTATCGGCCACAACCAACATAACATACCGTCAAGATTTGAACCTAGCTGACACTACACACAGCGAAGTCAATTTAACCAATTCACCCACATCTCATTGACCAAATATAAGAATATTTATTTGTTCATTAAAATAATAATTATGGGTGGAGAGAACATTCATTTGACATATAGCATTATTATTATCATAATTTTCTTCACTCAAAATTATCATTTCAATATTTATGGGTGAAAAGAGCATTGATTCGACATATAACATTATTATTATATTAGTTTTGTTAAAATTTTAATATATAAAAATTATTACATAAGATACTTGTCTAACTCCATATATATATATATATATATATATATATATATATATATATATATATATATATATATATATATATATATATATATATATATTTGATTGTGTTTATTGAAGAGGACAAATATTTAACATGTATAATGTTACTAGTTATGATTTGTTTTCCTTTTAAATACTTAAACATATTTAAATATGACATATGTTCTATAAAAAAGTGGTATTTATTATTATTTTTAATTATGAATAAACATTTTTTATTGGAGTTATGAACCAGCACAAAACAAAGGGCTTAACCCCCACAAATAACTAAAACCATCCAAACTAAAATTATAGGTCATGCATAAGATTGTTGGCACAAAGAAACAACCATGTCCAAAGAGGAAACACTGACAAACCCATGGAGGATGAAGAAATCACTAAGAAAACATTGTTGTTCGTCAACTGAAAATCATCAAAGAATCAACAATCATACTAGGACCAAGCTAGAAAATAATGAGATAGATATCCCACCAAATACTAGAGATATCATCATGAAGGAAAAGTTAGTCGTGGGTTAAAACCATTCTTGTCCTTTGACAGGAAATGAGGTTTTTGTCGTCCTTTGGGTGTCATTTTTCAGTGTTTCCTCAAAATTTATTTTTAGCTTTTCCACTTCCGATCTATTGCCTTTATTTTTGGACATTGGCTCATATTAACTTTATATCTCACCATTTTTGGTAAAGAATGAGGGGAGGGGGACATCCTCAAAAGGCTAGAGAGAAAATGGGGTCGCATAAAAAACATGCACCTCCTTCAAAGCTTTCACCTGCAGACGGGAGACCAAGGGATCCTTAGGTGAGGAGAGATGAGGGTTGGAAGAAGGGTGTTGGAATAACTTTCCATGATTCTACCATGGAAAGTTTTGATTGGGGGGGCCATCCTTCTTCTTCCAAACCAACTGAGAATGAGTTGATGTGGGCGACAAAACCTTTAAGGTTCACCTCATAACATGATGTCCAAGGAGGTTACAATAAATGCACCTGAAAGGAAGACCCTCGTAGTTAAGGAACTGAGTCCACTTACCCCGTGATGAGATCAAATTAATCGAATGGTAAAAAGGTTCAAAAAGATCAAGGATGACCCATACTCTCACAAATTTGTTTCCCAAAGAGGTCTCATCCAATTTCACAAAAGAACCCACTTTGTTAACCAATGATTTGATGGGTTCCTTTTCCTCGTGATAGGTGGGAGATTGTGTTCATCTTTCCTAGAAATAATAGCTTGCACCTACAATGGTTCTTTAAATGAAAATAGAAAAAAACCCTTGGTGAGGTTATGGACACCAATAACCAGAAACCCCAAGTGTTCCTAGTGGTGTCGAATCTAAGAAATGAGTGAATTCTCATAGGGTATGTGACCAACATAGTAAGCAATGAGACAATTATTTTCATACCATTTAAAAATATTTTCAACATCCACTTACAAAAAAATATGAGATTGAGAAGGATTATCAGAATCTGTACCTTGTCGCAAACCTTTGAGACAAATTTATGAGCTTGTTTTGGTGCCATCCTTCCCAACATCAATAATAATGGTTTTAACAAATTGGTTGAGGTTCATTTAAAGAAATCCCAAAAGATATAGTTAATTCTGAATTAAATGCAAACTAGACTTAGAAATCTTACAAAGACAGTTTGATACAGGATAAAACAAGACAACCAAATGTAAGATAGATACACAAACCCTACCAAAACAAGTTTTCTCAAAATCCCTTTTACCACAAGTATTTGGAACAAAACCACATAAAAAATGATATGGGAGTCATAACTATATAAAGTATATGTTAGGTTAATTTTGCCACTTAACAACACAATGTGTTTATGACTCTCATTTCAAAATTTAATATAATGTCTTTCTTATACGTGAAAGGTTAAGAGTGAAATATATTTTTAATATAAAAGTAAAATTAAGATTTGTTATAATTTATAAATAGTCATAATAAATACAAGTTTCATGGGTAAAAAATGACTGGGTGGAGCTACACAATGATTCTTGACTCTTTGGAGGCTAGGGTTTGTAAACGTTCAGAGGTAGAATTGGTAAGGAAGTTGGGAGATGGGGCGAAGGTGTAAATTGTGATGGTATCAATGGATGGATTTCATAGAGGGGGTTTAGTGGTTGAGGAGATTAACATGGCATCGCCAAAGACCACAGTGGTGGCAAAAAAGGTAGGAATAATAGGTCAAGGCTCGCGTTTGATACCATTTGGGGTTTTTTGGGGGTGAATAGGCAAGGGAAGGATTAGGAAAGCTAAGGTGATGGTACATGTGGAATATATGGTGGGTGGATGGCTAATTAGACCTTTTCTTAATCCCATATAAGCAAGGGAGGAGTCAAAGTTGTAGAGGAGGTGTTTAGGGGATGCTAATGGTGGGCTTCACCTATTTTAGGGGACTTTTTTAGTTTAACTAGGTTGGGTAAGGTTGTGGAGGGGGATAAATCCTTTGATAAAGTATCTTCACAACTAGGGAGAATGGAAAATGCATAAGTAAAACCCATGAGAGCTACATAAACTAGTTATTTTATCTCCTTTAGGAATGAGGCACTTGAAGAGGTGCTTAAAATGAGGATTAGTTTGTTATTAGGGGTTGATTTATAGATTTCATCGGGTCTAGTCAAGTCTACATGTGTTGCACAAATAGGTCTCAGATTCATGGAGGTCATTTATGGTAAACAGCCTGGAGATTGACCCCCATGCTAGGGGTTTCTTTATTATAATTTTTAATTGCCTAAAGGATAAAAACAAGGTGTTCCAAGATAAAACTTGGAGTTATGACCAACATCTTCTCTTCATGATGCCCTAGTTTGTGGCTTTCAATCTCCTCTTGGAAACCCTCACTACTAGACCCATTTGGGTCTGATTACTGCATCTACCATTAAAGTTTTGGGTTACTTCTTATCTTTTGACCATTAACAACGCCTTGGGTGAGTTGATGGTGGTAGATGATTCTACTTCAAATTTCCATGATACTACTTTTGCATGTATCCTAGTATGTTTGGATACTTCTCGAAATATTCAAGCCACTATTAAGTTAAAAGTCAAGGATCGGTATTGGATTCAAAACCTTTTAGATGTTAGAGGTGTTTTGAGAATGGGCATGTAGATGTATATTATCATAGCTCCAAGGAAAAAATGGAATCCTCTTGGTGGAAGGACACCCTTTCGACCCATCTTATGATATTTGTAGCCAATACTTCAAAATTGGTTCTGAGATAAATGATGGAGTTCATTGAGTTTAAGCACAAGGTTATGTTTAAAGAAGTTATTTTGGTACCTTTGTAGATAGTAGAGGAGAAGGTTGTGAAGGAATATAGAGCAACTAACTCAAAAATGGTGGAAGAGATTTGTAAAGTTACCTCTAGTGGCTCCCCAATATTTTGTGGGGTTGAGTTAAGGGATCCACATTAAAGTGAATATTGGATAATGGTAAGGAAGAAGAAGAAAGGGTATGTACTCCTTGAACTATCCTATAGGACTCTCTGATTTCATAGTGGGAATGGTGAGGGAAGGATATAATGGTTCTCTAAGGGTTTAGGTGTGCCCTTAGTTTGGTTTGGGTCCCAGGTTGTTTATTGGCCTATTTTTGTTTTTTGAGCCTATTGGGCTTGTGTGGAATTGTTCCACTATTTTTTTTCATGAATATATTTTATGGAGATTTTGGTTTTGTTGTATGCTCGCTTCTTTGGCAATAAAATGAGTGAGGGAGCCCCTAACCCTCAATTACATATCAAAATATGTATATGTATATGTATATGTATGTATGTATGTATGTACACACACACACACACACACACACACACACACACACACACACACACACACACACACACACACACACACACACACACACACACACACACACACACACACACACACACACACACACACATGCACGCACGTAAACACAAGTGTCGTGTTGTGGCTTTAGTACTTAATTGGAAGAGGAATATTTAGATTTTGTTAATATTGGAACTTTGATTGTAGTGTTTTGACCATGTGAACAATGTCAGTTGAGTGAAAGCAACAAATGCAATGTCTGAAAATCCAAATCTATTTTAAGAAGCCACTCTTAGTCAGGAAGTAATAAATGATTGGTTGGTCCTATGCGACCAATGATGGGATGCTACTTTAAAATTCATAAAGTCCAAGATCTTATTTTTGGTTGAAATGGTAATGCTTCTCATGCTAGGTGATATGTGAACCTACACTATATAAAAACTCCTTCTTAGTAAAGGCTATTGATCTACTTTTATGAAATAAATTAAGAAATGTATGGAAGGTAAAACCAATATATGTTTGAGAAACAAGGGGTGCACAAAAAAATAAATCATTACACATACATACACTAAAAGAGGATATATTATAAAAAAAATTATAGAGAACAATCTTGCAAAGGATCCATTGTTTGAAATTATCAGAAAGGAGGAAATACATATCCATTTCCAAATGAGTAGCAAAAATAGTGTAAGTACTCACAATAGAGCATGACATAATTTGTAGGAACGCATTTTTTTTCAAAAAAAATTGAGTCACTTTCCCAATTGTAGTTAATAAAAATATGTAATATGTGATAGAATGTAGTTGATGTGGCATATAAAGTAATGTACATCAAGGTTTTTCAACATGCTCATTGGGAATGTCTTCAACTATCTCTTAAAGTTCTTCTTCTTTTGACCCTTGCAAAACTTTTTTTTTGGTCAATCATCTCCTCAATGAAGTCTATAAAGGGAACATTAAAGTTAGTTGCATCCTGACCACATCCAATAGGGAAATTCATTATGGCAGATGAGGTTTGATGCATAGGTCCTCACACATTTCTTGATTAACTTTATTTAATGAGGCTAAACTCGCACTTTTGTGAGCTTGGCATAGCATGGGAGGGTGGAGCCAAAAAAATCTCTCTTTTTTCCATTTCTTTGTTTAAGACATTTTTCATTCCTCTTTTTTGAGAAGGTTGAAGTAGACTCAACGAGGGGACCATGCTCTGAGTGTGCTTTTCTTGGCATTTGCACTGAAGACATAAAGACATCAATAAGGATCCACAAATCAAACATGGAAATCATTTCTTGTTATACGGAAAAATAAAAATGAAAGAAATAAAAGCAATGAACCCAAAGGAAAATATGTCGATTACAATATATAAATTCAAGGAAGCAACCAAAATAGAAGATCGAGGGGCAAAAGAAGATAATTGAAGAAACAAATGGTAATTTTTTTAACATTACAAATCAAGGTGATGTGTAAAAAATAAATGCTAAAGGATGATAATGCTAATATTAGATGGTAATATAACACCACGAAACTCTCATCAGTGGGAAAAAGGCTAAACAATGTAATCATCCAAATTTTATGAACATGCCCACTACACAAAATTCTCCATTTGCACAACTTAAAAGTTGATGCTAAAAATTTACATGCTAGATTTGACTAGATTCAAGGTGAAAAATGTAATGCCTAAATTTTAGGAGATAGAACCTAAAGGTCTAGTATATAGGTAAAAGGCATTAGAAATTCAAAATCAATGTTAACTATAATTTATAGTAACAAATAAAAACAATGCATTTTTTGGTTTGTTTCAAACACAACTGCCATTGTTAGTTACTTAGCGGCCATATTGTCATAATAAGCTGCTTTTGAAAAAATGTTATTAGACATCCATCAAACTTAGCAGCTATAGAGAAATTGTGCAGATCTTAAGTTCAATTTTTAAGGTTTAAACCAAGCTTATATTTTATTTTATTTTTGTTTTCTTTTTCCCTAAAAAAACATTCAAGATTAGAAACTAAGTACATACTTTTTACATACGTGAACTAAAATCCATAGTGCAATAGGGCCACATACTTAAGAAGGAATTAGAGACATTCACAAGAAACTTGGCACTATGTGGAAGGCAAAAGTTTAATATTACATTTATATTAAAGCCTAAGGTGATCATCATATTACTCCATGCCAGCCCTAATAATTTTGCATATAAACATGTACACCTATACATAATTCAAATGGATTAAATCATCGGCTAATAATCCATGGGTTTTATATATTCATACACTCCATGTAATTCTCTTGTGGCAATGGCACCATGTTCAAGATAAGTAACAATTTCCCTAAAGGTGAAAGTTATGTCGGGATGGGTGTTACTTGATGTTTTGGTGAAGTGGGGTTTTGTCAAGCGAACAAGTATAATTTGGCAGTTGTACCTCACTCAAAATTCATGACCATTGACCTCATTTCATTTTTTTTGCACACAACATTAAGTAACAATAATATGATATTTTTAGTGGACGTAACAGTGATAAACATTATGATGGTTTAATACAAAATAAAAAATCTTATTTAGTCAAATTGATGGCAATATTATGGATTATATCGAATGCAATTTTAGGACTAATAATTACTCTGTACCCAAATTAAGTGTCAAAGCTTAGCACTTGTCAACGCAACTATGATAAAAAAATTATTTCTTACGAATAAACGGCTAACCTCTTAAAATAAATTTGAAGGTGTAAACAATGGAGTGGCCCCATACAATATACTTAATTTAAATTAATTAAAATAAAGTTATTTCGTCCTTAAAACTAGGTGTTGTGGTAAGTTGGGGCAATTACTATATAGTGGGTATGTCCACTTCTAAGTTACACTCGTGTTGTTGTAAGTTTCTTAGTTATATATTCTACATAATTGCTGAAATATAATGAATACAATTCCATTAAAGTTATTTTTATAATAAAAATTGTGAATTATTTTATCAATAGAAAAATAGAGTTATTATTATTACAAAAGTTGTGAGTTAATTTATTATTACTTACCAAGTAGTGCCATAGTATAATTGTTTTTACCATTAATTTTGTGTCAATCTATTCACCCAAGCAAAAATCAAAATAATACTCATAAATGTTTATATATATATATATATATATATATATATATATATATATATATATATATATAGTTTAGGGAAAAGGAAATTATTTTACTCTATTTTTACTAGTTAAAACACAATGTTGTTACAATTTCCATGGTTAACCAATTGTAGTAACTTAAATTTGGCCACGAATACTTGATCATGCCTAATTTATCCCTTTTTACCATTAACTGGCATGTGCATTTAATTGGCACCTATTTTCTAGTTATATATTCTACATAATTGCTGAAATATAATGAATACAATTCCATTAAAGTTATTTTATTAACAAAAATTGTGAATTATTTTATCAATAGAAAATAGAGTTATTATTATTACAAAAGTTGTGAGTTAATTTATTATTACTTACCAAGTAGTGCCATAGTAATTGCTTTTACCATTAATTTTGTGTCAATCTATTCACCCAAGCAAAAATCAAAATAATACTCATAAATGTTTTCAAATAGATTATATATATATATATATATATATATATATATAGTGTTTAGGGAAAAGGAAATTATTTTACTCTATTTTTACTAGTTAAGACACAATTGTGTTACAATTTCCATGTTTAACCAATTGTAGTAACTTAAATTTGGCCACGAATACTTGATCATGCCTAATTTATCCCTTTTTACCATTAACTTGCATGTGCATTCAATTGGCACCTATTTTATCAATTTGACCTAAGCATAAGAGGAGACCTACTTTCATCACAAGTCCATAAAAACACCTTTATGCATTTGTATGCCATGACTTAGACCCTAAACTCAACACCTTTCCCAAAGGGACATGAACACCTAACATTTTTGTCCTTGTCTGTCATTTTTGCCCTTTCATTAAAAAATTCAAAAAGGAAAGTATCCTTAGGATCAACGTTTATATTTCTAAACTCTCCAATGGGTCTTTTTCCATCTTGAACCACTATAAAACCATATTCAATTCATTCATTTTGAACATCTTTGAAAGCTTATCAATTTTATTACAATAGCTTATTTACGTAAGTGCACAGTGAACAAAAGTTCCCTATTCTTCCCAAATCAATTTCCAAGCACTTCAAGTAGTCATGAGACAAGTCTCGATTTAGTTTTATGTAGCCTTAGTCAAGCATGATCAAGTATTCAAGCCAAATATAGATGCATTCATATAGTCAAAGGAGATTAATCATACAAAGCACTTAGGTGGGATAACTACATGTAGGTTTGATCCCTCGTTGGAGTATTGGTATGTAGGCAATGCTCAAAATAGTGTGGTATTGAGGTCTAGTAAAACTACAATTACTAACCCATTTTTACTCCTTCACATTCATTTGTCTCTTTGTGGCACAAATATAGGGTTTATAACTTCAATAAAGCACATACATGTCTTCACACACTTTCCAAAGGCAAAAACAACGTAATAAAGCCTAATTTTAATGTGGCACCTGATTGTTCCAAAAGTACCAATTTTATATAAGAAGACAAGATCAACCAATATGGATAATAGTGATAATCACTCATGTTTTCTACCGATAATTCCTATCCTTGAGGGTACTCGGACTCAACTTGTAGAAAATTTATGGGTTTCTTGCAATCCATTTATTCCTGCATTATATTTTCTTATTTAGACAACTAATGACTCAGAAAGCTAAGCTCTTCTCTCTTTTACATAGTTTAGTCCTATTCATTTATGTTTTGATTTATCTATTTCAGTCATTTATCTACAATTTATTGTTTAGAATTGTATTTATAACATCCTATATTAATTTATTCCATTTAAATCTAATTAAGGATTAATCGCCACATTAATTAAAAATCAAATAAAGTATTTGGTGAACCTGTTTATTATTTGAACCTTGTCTGACCCTAGGTTTTCCTTAGTGTTACACCCTTCTAGTGATTCAATAATTTGCCTTTTGTTTTCAATTTTGTCCCTCCTTTTCACATTTTCAAGTTTACTTTCATGATTTTCTTTTACACCACCTAATCAATTTATCTCTCATACTCCTTTAAAGTGAAGTGATAACATAAGCAAACTTACAATTGAACATTTTCAAATTCCTTTAACAACTATTAAAATGGATTATATTAATGCACACATTGGTACCTCGTTTGATTAACAAATCACTATTGAATATTTTCAAGAACATAATGAAGATGAATAAGATGATCAAAATGCACAAGATACCAATTATAGTTCATATGGGATTCATCTTGATGACCTTAATGTAGTTGATCAAGAACAAGTCCAACATATATCTAAATTTTGAGGAGGACTTCATCAAATGCCACAAGACATGCCCAAAGTCATTGAGGTCCTATTAGCTTTAAAAAATGCATTAAAAAAATAAAATTTATACTCTTCATGTGCGATAAGATTTGTTGGACCCCAAATTTTGGCTAAGTATTTTGGTATTTTTGCATGAAATTGGCACGATGCTAGAAAAGCATAAGCACAAAGATATTAGAGCACAAAACTAGACTAGCATAGAAGGATTATGGCACAAAACCAATGAGGCACAAAAGGATAAGGGCATAGAAGCACTAACATGAGAAGACCCAATCAAAGATGACATATATCTATGAGGAACCTGAGAGCATAGGACTTGCAACAGCATCGAAAGACTTAGGGAGGGCATAAGAAGTGGGAGACAATTGGGGAATGATTTTCAAGGGCCATCCAGACCTTATCCATCATGATTTCTGCACCAAATCATAAATAGGTAGGCACATGGTAGCAAGGATCTAGCATAGAACAAATATATAGTGGGTGCAAAGGCCCAAGTGCTTAGGAGAAAATAGTTGATAGATTGCCATGACTCTCAGTCCATAAAGAGTTTGTTGGTTATTCACTCATGTCATTGATTATGTAAACTAATTGGTTAGGAATAAATAAGTATAAATACCTTGATATGAAAGCATTGTAAAGTGACGGATTTTGGATATCATTTTGATGAAGTATAATTTAGAGTTTCAAATATTACAATCAATTTTGATGTTTATGTTCCAATTGAATGATAGTTATGCATTTGGTAGGTTTGTAATGATTAACTTGTAGGTAAAGTTCACTATGAGGTTGATATAAATTTTACTTGTAAAACTTGCGTAATAATATTTAAACTCTATGGCATTTATCTACGTAATTATAATTGTTGAGCTTAATGAGACAAGGACCAAAGTAGTGTATTTATTTTTCTATGTAACTTTTAATTAGATACAATTTTAAACTCAAGAATATGAATAATATGTTATTGCACAACATAACCCACAGGAATTGGTCTCTTATTATGTGCTTTGGGTCAGTGCACAAGACCACAATCTTGCATCAAGGGGCAATGCACTAGCTCATTGGGGCTACACTTCAACACTTGAAATGTTATTAAAGAATAAAAACCATCTTTGGAATAAAAAATAATTACACATCGACAAAAACTGAATGCCATTTTTATAACTCGCTGAAGATAGGTTGTTGGTGAGGTCTCGACATTAGAAGAAGTTTAGAAGGATGTCAGCACATCCCTAAACAAATTAGTCAAGAAGGCCAATGAGACTTCTAACCAACCTAAGGAAATGAAGAAATCAAAGGGAGCCATTGAAGAAATAATGTTAAAGCTGCTTGACACATTGTCACATTAGGACAATGTCAAGAAGTAGATTGAATAAACAAGGCCTAAATTTATTATCAAAGGCTACAACAGAGACTTAGTCTGAGATGGACTACGAGTGTAGTGTGAGGTGATGTTGGACCCCAAATTTTGGCTAAGTATTTTGGTATTTTGGCACAGAACTGACACAACACTAAAAGATCATAATCACAAAGATACTAGAGCACAAAACTAGACTAGGGTAGAAGGACCATGACATAGAACCATTGAGGCATGAAAGGATAAGGGTGAAGAAAAATCAACATGAGAAGACCCAGTCAAAGATGACATATATCTATGAGGAACCTGAGAGCATAAGACTTGGAATAATAGTGGAAGACTTAGGGGGTGCATGGGAAGCAGGAGATGGTTGGTGAATGATTCTCAAGGGACATCCAAACCTTATCCATAATAAGTTTTGCACCAGCCCGTAAAGAGGTAGACACATGGCAGCAAGGATCTACCATAGAACAAGTATATAGGGGGCGAAAACGCCCAGGTCCTTAGGAGAAAACTATTGATAGACTGCCATGAATCTCAGTCCATAAAGATTTTGTTGGCTATTGACTATGTCATTTATTATGTAAACTACTTGGTCAGGGAAAAACAAGTATAAGTATCCCTGTATGAAAGCATTGTAAAGTGATAGATTTTGGATATCATTTTGCTAAAGTGTAATATAGAGTTTTGAATATTACAATTAATTTTTATGTTTATGTTCCAATTGATTAATAGTTATGCATCTGTCAGTAGGTTTGTAATGAGTAACTTGTAGGTGACACTCATTATGAGGTTGATACAACTTTTACTTATAGAACTTATGTAATAATCTTTGAACTCCATGGCATTTATCTATGTATTTACAATTGTTGAGCTTACTGAGATAAGGACCAAATCAATATATCTCTTTTTTTTTATATAACTTTTATTTAGATATAAGTTTGAACTCAATAATATGACTAATATGTTACTATGCAACATAACCCACAAGAATCAGTCTCTTGCTATGTGCTTTAGGTGAGTGCCCAAGACCACAGTCTTACATGAAGGGCTAACACGCTAGCTCATTGGGGATATTCTTTAGCACTTGAAATGTTATCAAGGAATAAAAGCTATCATTGTAAGAGAAAATAAATGTGCACTGAAAACAACTGAATTCTAATTTTACAGCTCTCTGAGGATAGGTTATCAGTGAGGTCTTGACATTAGAAGAAGTTCAGAAGGATGACAACACATCCCTGGACAAATTGGTCAAGAAGGAAAAAAAGAATTATGACCAACTTGAGGAGATGAAGAAATAATGACAAAGATACTTGACACATTATTGCATTGGGACAATGTCAAGAAGTAGATTGAGCAAATGGGGCCTAAATTTTTCATGAAGGTTACAACTAAGACTTAGTCCAGAACAAACTAAAAGCGTAGTATGTGGTGATGTTGGACCCCAAATTTTGGTTAAGTATTTTGGTATTTTGGCATAGAACTGACATGATGCTAGAGGAACATAAGCATAGAGATACTAGAGCATGAAACTAAACTGGCACAGAAGGACTATGGCACAAAACCAACAAGGCACCAAAGGACAAGGGTGCAGAAGTACCAATGTGAGAAGACCCAATCAAAGATGACATATATATATATGAATAAACTAAGAGCATAAGACTTGGAATAGCAATGAAAGACTTGGGGAGTGCATGGGGAGTGGGAGATGGTTGGGGAATGATTCTCGAGGGCCATCTAGACCTTATCCATCATGAGTCTTGCAATGCCCTGTAAAGAGGTAGACACATGGCAACAAGGATATAGTATATAACAAGTATATAGGGGGTGTAAAGGCCTGAGTCCTTAGGAGAAAATAGTTGATAGACTGCCATGACTCTCAGTCCATAAAGAGTTCATTGGCTATTCACTCATGTCATTTATTATTAAACTACTTGGTTAGGGAAAAACAAGTATAAATACCCATGTATGAAAGCATTGTAAAGTGATGGATTTTGGATATCATTTTGTTAAAGTAAGTGCATGAAGTTAAATTTCATGGACATAACCCACTACGCGTATGCATTATAACATAACGTGTATGCATGATCGTTATAATGTATATGTGTTATGGCTGAGGATTCCTGAGCCATAACATGTATGCATTATAAAAATAATGTGTACACATTATATTAACTCATAGAAATGTGTACGCATTATAGGAAAACATATTCATTCCTATAAGTTAATATAATGCATACATGTACTTTAAACTATAAAACAAAAAAAAACCTTGACCTCTATCATTCTTCCTACTTCGTAATAGCATTTTGGTGTTTCTCATTTGTGTTTAGGCCTAAAAAACTTCATTTTATCATCCAACTCATGTTTTGGCCTATAAATCTTCATTTTTCGCTCCATTTGTGACATTGACGATGTCATCGTGAAGAAGAGGTAGGTTTTTTGTAGATTAAATCATTTTTTTTGAGTTTTTTATGAATGTGAATTGCATCTAATTTGTTTTTTATTTTTCTTCAATAGGTTGGCATGCTTTGCCTAACCCTCTGCCTCTGCCTATCCTTCCACCCAACCCTCTTAACCCTCCACCTAACCCTCCTATAGTTCACCTAGATACCCTAGGCAGTTAGGAGGATATAGTTTCTCACATAGTAGAGAATAAAGTTGAAATTGAGCAAATAATTAGGAGAATGAGGGAGCCCACTTCCACAAACACCCACCGCACCTATTTGGACAATAACCTAGAGTTAGTATTAGGTGAAGTTGACTCGATAATGAGTCAAATTGATAGATGGAGGTCATATAAGGATAGTTGTAGGGCTTACTATGCTAAAAAATTATCAACATCTGAGGTGAAGAAGAAAAATATAACAAAAGATCAAATTTGTGTCTTATTTATTGATCCGACCACCAATGCCTCCTTTCCCATAACAACCAAACATTTTTCAATCCATCGATGCCAACATGATTTGATTAAAGCCAATGAATATCCCCCTTGTAATAACCATGAGGTCCCTTTGTAATTTTTGAGGAAAATCTATTATGAGTTTGTCTTCAATCAAATTCTAAACTACTTTGACTATGGTGAGTTTGAGGGCCAAGGGAAACACTCCACATAGGATCGACCAAGTGCACATCATGCACCTAATCAGTTTGCAAGGATCCCTACCCAAAAGCCACTTCATCTAGATATTCCATCTACAGTGATAGAGGTTTTAGAGATAGACACTTTGCATGTGCTTAGTGCACTTACTAATACACTCATTCATCATACGAGTATACTTACAAAGATAGATGCTCAAGATACTCTAACTAGTGGTTGTACCTGACCCCACCCATGCAGATGTTGTGGTGTTCCCTTTGTACTTTTTTAGGAAACTCTACTGTGATTTTGTTCTCAATCAAATTCCAAATTAATTTAAATATGGTGAATTTTTGGGGTTGAGGTAAATGCTCCACGTAGAATTGACCAGGTACACATCATGCACCTAATCAGCCTATAAGAATCCCTACTCAAAATCCATTTCATCTAGAGATTCCCTCTATAGTGATAGAGGTTATGGAGATAGACACTTTGCATGAACTTAGTGTGCTTACTGATACACTCATTTATCATATGAGTAGACTTTCAGAGACAGATGCTCAAGATACTCTAGTTAGTGATTGTACCCGACCCCACCCATGCAAATGTTATGGTGCTATATGCACTAGACCTTTAGATGATGATGGTGGCACTTCATAGGGATTGAAGGATATGAGCTTGATTTGTGAGTTATTGGCACACACATTTGGTTTGGATACATTGGGAGTATATACACATATGTAGGTATCTTTTATACAAATTTAATGTTAAATTTTTAAGTTATATTTGCAAATTAAAAAGTTAAAAATTAATTTACACATTTAATTTGAATAATATGTGTGTGTGTGTGTGTGTTTGTGTGTGTGTGTGTGTTCTAAGAGGAGACGTTGCTTTCAACATCACAACTAGGTAGTGCGCCAACCCAGGCTACTACATTTATCCATGTCAGTACGACACCATATACATTTACAGAGGTAAAATTTCAAGTGAATATTATATACTCTAGATGTACATTCATACACCTTAATTGCATCCTTGGTAGATTTTATGTAAGAAAATATAAAATACCTAATATAATTTTGTTGGACTTTTTATTGTTTGATGTATTAACATGGATTGGCATAACTTGTTAGAAACTCATCCTCCATCTCAACTATGTTTTCAATAACCAAAATAGCGAGTTGAACATTTGCTTGATATCCCATTATATGTAGTTCCCATAGTGGGTCAATCCTAATTAGTAAGATTGGATGTGGGTGTGTGTGTGTGTGTGTGTGTGTGTGTGTGTGTGTAATTTGTTTGATAAAAGTTATTTGGTATAATATATTTTTATAAATTTCCCAATTGAGCATGACATGTCTTCATCAATATGCACACCACTCCTTTCTTTTAAATACTAGCCTCATAGCCAAGCACTTGATTCCTTGTTATCCTAATCACATATAGCATTTCAATCTCTATGATCAATATCCAAAATGGTCATAGCTAGCAATTCAATTCCCATCTTGATTCATCTAAGCATAATAATTTCATCTCAATCTATGGAGTTATAAATTTAAATGGCATAGCCTCTTGATCCCATTGTACCTTGTCAATTTCATTAGTTTGTTGGGAGTGTGTCCATTAGATGCCATTGGTTTGTTGGGAGAGCATTGACTATAAACTATAGCCTATATGTATATGGCATAGGCCTTATGACCATATATAAATAGGGGACCTTGACCCCATATAGATAGATGGGGTTGAGTAGTTTATTACCACCACCTACTTAGGGGGCCCAAAGACCTACTATATCTAATTGGGGGAGAGGTCCTATCTATATCCATGCACTTTCATCACTTGAGTAACATGCCGACTCTATAAGATTATAACACCTTTCATTAGGAAAGTCCCCCGAAAATGAATATTGAGTGTCAACAAGACTATAGCACCCTTTGTTGACCTCAACCTACTTGCACTTTATACATATATACCTTCCCTTACAAAAATTGAGGGAAATCTAAGGATAGATAGTCAACCTAATGTCACTTATAGGGAAACCAAAATCATGCACTTGTAAATAATATTGTCCACTCACTCTTATCTCTACAATATTCAGTTCTATTTTCTATATGTTTCTTAGCTTTTGATGAGACCTATTTTATAAGGTTTTAGACACTCTTAAAAGGCTCAAATATAGATGTTCCCCATAAAAGCAACCTATCACTCTAGGTGTCTTCACCTAATTATAACTCAATTTACAAACTTCTCAACAAACACCTATACAAGTTACTTGTCTTATCACAATGACTATTTCTAAGGGCTTTTTTATCACACCAATACTCATAAGACTGTCCTCAACTATACTAGGTCATTGCCTTAAGATAATTATGCCTAATAACTAAGTAATTAGGTCAAAATATGAAATATACCTCAACATAGCTATACAAACATCCAAAATAGTGTATATAGGTACATATCAAGGATGTTTCAACACCTAACTTGCATTCAATGACTCAATTTCATAAATTTCACTCAAAAATCCTCCCTCATTGTCTTGTCATTCTCCCTCATGAAACTAACATTTCTTGCCTTCAGTGTGGTGTTAAAAGTCACATGTTACACATATCTACTTGTCACATTCATGCTTCCCGTGACCTCATTAGATTTTTTCATATCTTATGCAAGACTAAGTTTTTTAGCAAATTATTTAATCAATGAATCACCCAAGTTATTGATTATTAGGTTGTTTATTCAACTGACGACTAGGTTGGACACTCCTCCATCATTGTGAGTCGAGACAAACTCAGGTATTGCTACTACAATGTCATCTACACAGGCACTCACTGAGGTATGTATATTCACTTGTAATTTTGAATTGTAATTTAGTGCTTTTGTTTTAATAATTTTACTATATACTTTGGCAAATATAACTTATATGCACACATGTGTTATATATGCAAGGCTGTCATATGGCATTTGATAGTCTGATTTAGATGACTACTATGACAGCTCCTCATGTTTTTTCATCATTTGACATGCTTGTTCATGTAGTTGAACTTGTCACTGACCCAGTCAAGCATCAAGTGAAAATTAAGGAGGACCATGAGATTATGGTAAGTGCATGTTTAAATTATTTTTTATTATAGTTTAAAACATGAGTTTCTTAACTTGGTTTCATATATACTTGTTAATTTTATAATAATTTTTGTATTTGAATAGGTTCGGCTGCAAGTGAGCTATAAGTGTACTACCCACAGTCGAACCTTGGAGCAATCCAAGGCATTTAGTATATCTCCATCTATAAGCAGGGCATCCCAAGGAGAATCTTCTTCGAAGAAGGCAAAGAGAAGGAGACTATTTGATGATTAGGATGTTGTAGATGATGTACTTTTTTGCATGCCTATATGGCAATGTATGTATTTTTGGCATTGTACATGTGTATATGATGTATTCACCTAACATTAGATACTATGTTGTTAGACATGATGTAATTTTTTGTATGCCTATATGGAAATGCATGTATTATTGGCATTGTATGCCTATATATGGAATTCATACATGGTATTCTTATTTTGTACATGAATATTTATGAAAACTAATGAAGTAAATCTTGTTTGAATCAATTATGTTCAGAGTATTATAAATGATTGGTTTTGAAGTATTCTTAAGGATTAAAAATGTTATGAGATTGAGAATAACTTGTTAGGATAATGTTGCAAATCAGACCTTATAAGAAATTAAGAATATTAGTGATTGCATTTGAATTATGTTTGTATGTTGATGCAGAGGTATGGAGGATAAGTCTATAAAAACATCATTAGTTGATTCTAAACCCAACGGATGACATTCACATCCTATGGTTTGATTTGAATCTTCTTTCACAAGTTAGCTCCTCTTTTGACTTAATTTAGCTTCTTACACCTAGTACTTATTCCTTGTACTCTTAGTATCACCTCCTTGATGGCATTGATCTCTATCTATACATCCTTTACCTCATTCCATTCATGTCTCATTCACAAATTTCCTCTCAATATCTTTATAGTTTCCTCCTAGGCACCTTCTTTAGGTCTCAAGGACCAAATCTTGGTCTATGTTTCAAGATCTCAACCTGTTGTCACATATGGTCTTATATGATCATAACATACCTAGTATAACCCCCTTCAAGTACTCAAATAATAGCATACTCTCATTCCACACCTTATGGACACAATGCTCTCTCAAGGCTTGTATCCCTTTTTAATATATTTTGTCTTGTACAGAAATTTTATGATTGATCAAGATATTATAAGAGAATTTATAGGTACACTCTATTCTTTTTCATGTCTATGTCAAATTTTATAGCCTAACTCCACCTCTAACTATCACTTCCTTCATTAGCCTACCCTTATTTAGGCGTAATTAACCCTATTCCAAACCCTTAATCCTAGAATCCATACACATCCATAAAATATTAGGTTAAAACATTTTTATTCACCTTGTACATGTATAGGGGAGCAAGATTACAAAGTTTCATTAAATTCCCATGGTTAAATCTCTCAAAAATGCTCGAAGCTTACTAATCTAGGGTTTCCCATGCCCTGCACAGACTCTCCAAAGGACCAATTTGACCTTCCCACTGATATTATTTTATTTAAAACATACTCATGACATCTAAAACATCTCATAACACCTTTCCAATGATAAAAAACCAACTCTGCCTTTATGCCTTTGAGACTACCTATGGGGATTTGACCCTGCCTGTGGGGATTGCATGAAGTTTGGAGTGTGAAAACCTTTGAAATGTGTTTAATAGGTTTAAAACAATATTAACATACTTATCAAATACTTATCTAAGCTTTTAACCCTCAAACACTCCTTAAAACTCCAAAAATTATGTTTGCATGAATAGTGACCATTATGAGACATGAAGGGGACTGTGACAAAACATAGAGCACTTACACTTGTAATATGACCTTCCCAAGATTATATATGGGTATATAATGTAATTAATACCAATAATACGAATTTTAAATTAATTTTTATATGTACTTTGTCTTGTAGACCCTTTTTACCACAATTTACTTTGAGTTCCCTGCATGCTTCCTTCATGCCAAAACTTGTATTTCTTCAAATTTTTGTATGAAAACCCTCAATGTGATTAATTATATAGGAAAATATAGGTTTAAAACATCATATTATATGGTTTTAAGATCTATCCAAGCCTAAACTACTTCTTGGCATCCAAAACTGACAAAACTTGTAGAAATCTCCAATGGCTACCTTTTTTACTGCAAGAGGACTATGTCAAAATAGGGGGAATTTTCACTCTTTATATGAGATTTAGGATGGAATTGAATGTTTTTTTAGGTCATTTATACCATTCACACCAAATTTTGTGCTTTGACTCAACCTGTAGATGCCCCAAACTGACCAATTTCTCTAAGGTAAACTCCAATGTTGACTGTACTAAAACAGTGAATAGTATCCATTGTCAAAAATCCACAAAAATATATTGATTGCATAGATTAGTTAATAATTAGACTCTCCACCAAATTAAAACTGACAACAAATGTTTTTGGAAGGCTATAAGGAGTAATAAATTTGTCACGAGAAATTGTTTAGGAGTGTGGAAATGCCAAGTACTTTTAGTAAGCTTCTCCTAGCTTCAAGAATATGAAATTATTTACCAACAATGAAAATCACATGAAGGTGGCAGTTGATTTGGAACCAAAAACATTTAAAAAAAAAAAAAGTAAGAAATTAAAGATGAAATTTATGCACGTACTACCTACACAATCTAAAACATTTGGTAAAATTGATTACATCTACATTTTACAAGTCAACATACCTGTGCATTTCAATCTAATGAACTACTTGAATTTGTTCTAATCTTGATTGTATCAAGAATAGATTCATGGTATGAATTGAGAACTTTCCATATATTCTTTTTTCTTTGCCTCCCATGATATTTTTGCAATTGAATATTTGTTGCAAGAACCAAATTAGAATAGTGTAGAATCTTCCTATGAGTTTCAAAGTCTTCAAACAACCATACATTTGAATTTTTTATAGGATATCATTGAAGCCAAGTTCCATTGACTACCACAGACCCAATGGGATAATAAATGTTTTCTCCATATACGATTGGGGAAGTCAATTTTTTCTTTCCATCTACATACCGACATAAGTACTAATTTGTTCCCTCTTCATTGTCTTCATCTGCAATAACTACAAAAACATGGATAGCATCATAAAAAATAAATTTTAATGACATTATGAAGATAAATTATGAGAATAAATAGTACATAAAGATTAATATTCTACCTGATTGTACTATATCGGATATATGGTCAAAATCATGTGAGGATGTCATGTTAGTAAGTTGTAATGTTGGTGGAACCTGATATGTGTCGATTGGAATTAGAGGTTTGTAAGTCTATTCATCCACCCGCTCTTGTGACTCAAAATAATTCCAAACAAATTACATACATGCAGAACAAAATCATGCCAAGTGTCACATATGAATAGTCCAATAGCATGCATTTGAGCTACGAAATGAGAGGAGCTCACTTGAACCTGTTAGAGTCATACAATCCTCATAGTTTGCCAAGTCCTTTTCTTCTATTAACCAAAAATGTCTATGAATATTATAATTTGCTTGAGCACCATGACTTATGTTCTCATTACACTAGTCAACCATAGTTTTTGCATTAACCAATTTAGCAACAATGTCATATTTTAACTCTTCCCTTGCAATGGCGCGTTTTACACATGCTATAACACCATCATGCTCTCCTTTTCCATGGCTAGCCTCAGTGAAACTCCAAATATGTTATACACTAGTGGTAACATGCATCCTACTCAACCACTAAAACATTTGTGCATTCTTAAATCTCAATGTGAATTTTTTTGACCAAATGCAATGCCATTTGAAAATAATGTTCCTATGAGTCAACTATCCATAGAACTTATCAAAACAACCTTGCACATACTATGTACAATGTGATCGGTCATCACTAATATAGAAATGGTACTCCCTTAATATTTTTTAATCTTATTCTATACTATTAGGTGCATGCATGAAGGTTATATGCATGAATATGGTAATTTGTGTTGAGTTGTAATACTGTGATTGAGCTTCCATTTGTGGTTTGAATGTGTAATTTTTAGCAAATTCGACTACTGAAATAATAGAATCAACTGGGGATGTGTCCTTACTTAGCTTGAAATATTCATCCAACCATTTATCCCTTTGTGTGTGCCTTGCATACTTATAAATAATTTTATCCATGAATTCGACCATAAATTCTGAAATATGTATCTCTTTCGTAACAAGCTCACACCTTTTAGATTTTTTGCCATCTTTTACTTGATAAGTCATAGATTTGTATTTACACAAACTAAATAATTCATGTCTAATTGCACTTGTACACTCCTCATGGATACATTTTTTCAATTTTGGCAATCCACCGCAAATGTTGCAATTTCCATCCAAACATGTTTTCTTATAAAAGAACTGTCCATCTGGTCTTTCGCAAAAAATATTTAAAATAAATTCTCTGGCTGATTTTGGCAAAACTTATATGCCACACTCTTGAAAAATGTTATTAGTATGCAAAGTACAATGAATATGATGAAAAACATCATAGTGCATGATCTGGGCAACAATTCAGGCGACGGGTCCAGCCCAATTAATGATAGAACTTTCGGGAGCCATAACTTTTGCAATGTAGCTCCAATTGACTTGTCGTTTGAACCATTGGAAAAATAAGAATGAGGAGAATTTGGTGAGATGGAGTTAATCTCTGGTAAATGGATTTTTACCCTTTAAAATCCAATGGAAGTGACCCAAATTTTAATTTTAGTAGTGTAGTCTAAAATTAGTAAGTTTCTAAAAATAGTAATTCCTCAAATTCTATATTATTGTAAATCATGGAAGTCGAACCACTTAATCTCCCTCAATATTGGTGACCTTCCACATCCTCCTCCCACATTAAAAACATGTACAAATGAAGATGTAACCCGAAATGGAAATTAGACACCTCTTCTCAGAGATAGGCATATGTTTGGGTCTGCAAATTTAGTGAATAAAACATCTCTTCTCATAGATAACATCTTTTTTATTGTGTTATTCAAATTTATTGAATTATCTTTCAACCAAAGCTTTTGAGTTTTAGATCAGTGCATTAAAAATGCAACATGTTTCCTATAACAAGTGGTGCATGTGTGATTTATTTTTACATATTAAGGTTTAGCAATATCAAAAATTCTTTGACTAATAACAATTTGTGGATGTTTTTTCAAAAAAAATTAGAGTGCAATTGTGTTTGAGTCATATCCAATAAATATTTTAGATGTGGTTCATGATTATGATAACCAACTCTTCTTTTCACTACATCTCTTGCATTGGGCAAAACTCTTGTATTATCTTTCCAAATTTGTGTAAGTCTTTCAAAGCATCGACTATAGCCTTGTCTTTTCGTGAAAGTCTACCAGAGAATGTCTAGAGATATTTCATATTAGGTTAATTAAGTCTTTCATGTCTTGTAATTTATTTCATTAATTTTTTTCTATTTATATCAAGTGTTCGACTTGTTTTGAAAATCTAATCGTTTATTCCCTATTTCAGCACTTACGGCACAAGTTGTCATTATATGTCAGGTAGCATTACAATCTTTGTTACATGAATTCGGGCCTAAACTATGATATGTATCATGTAAATTTTCAACAATTTTATCATTTTTATTATCCATGTTAGATGTTCTTAGTCCTAATGTGTACATTATAGGTCTCATCTTAAGCAATTTCATCAATGAAACAAATAATTGACATCTTTGACTATCATACTCCAATCTATGAAAGAAACTATACCAAATTTCTTAAGCCAATCTTTTTGAATGGTGGTTAGAATTTTTTTTATGCATTGGTTTCAAAATATTTTCATCACTTTCAATTAAGTACTTATCTTTTCTATGCACAATTCTTGGAGGTGTTGTTGTTGGTAGAATCTGTTTAAAGCTTGTTTCAAAATCATTATATGTTTCCATGAAATTTTATTCATTATTTGTTTCTTCATTATATGTTTCCATGAAATTTTATTCATTGTTAATTTCATCATTATTTGAGTCCATTAAATTTTATTCATTGTTTGTGGGTAAAGTATCATTGCATAGGCTCTTCATTAATAGAATCAAAAACTTTAAACTTTGAATGTGAATTTTCAACATTATCTAATTTTCTATTGTCAATTTCATCATAATTCAATTCATTACTATGAATTTCATCATAATTCAATTCATTATTATAAATTTCATTATTATTCAATTGGTTATTGTCAATTGCCTTATTATCTAAGGCATTTGGCTCATCAAGGTTAGTGTTTGTACCTTGTCTGAAACAAATTGCTTGCATTCATACCTTGGTTTTTTCTCTCAACTCTTATAATTGCTCCGATGTTTTGTTATTCAACTTCTTCCTCTTCCCTGAATGTGAATTAGAGCCCATTTTGACAAAAACAACCAAAAAAGTACTTCAAATGTGGGGTCTAAAAAAAAAACTACAACCAAAAAAGTACATAGAGTACGTAGGGAATGTCTATGGGGACAACAATGTACGTAGGGATAAAAATAGATGTTAAAAAGTGAGTTTTTGTTTTTAATTTAGGGAATGCATATGCATTATAAGAATATGTATGTGTTATAGGAACATGTATGCATTCCTATAATGTGTATACGTTCTTTGAAGTATAGGCATATACTATACAAACAAGCAAAAAGGCTCATATTCAAGAATTTTTTCCACTATAATACTATAATATGATGCAATAACACTCAATAAGACTATAATATGATGCATAAATCCCTAATATGATGCAATGAGACTATCATATGTTGTAATAATGCTATCATATCATGCAATAAGGCTCAATATAATGCAATATGACTATCATATGATGCAATAAGACTATCATGTGATGTAATAAGACTATCATGCGATGTAATAAGACTATCATATGATGTAATAAATCTCCAATATGATGAAATTTGGCCATCATATGATGCAATAAGGCTTAATATGATGCAATTAGGTTATCATATGATGCAATAAGGCTCAATATGATACATAAATCCCTAATATGATGCATAAATCTCTAATGCATGATGCAATAAGACTCTTGATAAGAATATGAAGAAATAAGACTAATGAATGATGAAATATAGCTCAGTATGTAATATGAAATAAGCTAATTTTACCCAAAATCTCATCATAGGTCCTTACAAAACTAGGTGAATAACAAATTCAAAAATTGGCACTAATTACATTCATGAATTTATTCATTTGTGATGAAATCAAGGAACTTAGGGGTTGTGTTTGTTATAAAATTAGGATTTAAGGTTAGAGGTTTAGTGTAACAGGCTTGTACATGTGTAAATGTCATAAAATTAGGGTTTAGGGGAACTAAACATGTTCAAGTAATAAAATTAGGGTTTACAATCAACATGTCATGAACATGACCTAATTTATCCCTTTCAATCACATCGTAGACTCCAATTTAGGTTCAATGGGTTGAAATTAGACACATTTGCAATTGCAATTGTATTTCTAATTAAATTAAGGTCAATTAAGTCATACATGTTGCATCTAGATTATACAATTAATTGGGCCATAAATTTGGTTTAGGGGCTCAATTTTGCCTAAATCAATCCTTAATTGAACCAATCGACTAATTGGTTCAATTCATGATAGATAGAATCGTACTTAATTTTGTCCCAAATCATATATCATGATCTTATAATTATGTCAAGAAGGGGTTCAAATTGGCCTCCTATGCATCCTTAATTGATTTGCCCCTATAATTGAAATTTGTTGTGCCACGTGTGTACCTCATACACCTGAAAGTGTTAAAGCTACAAAGATGCATCAAGTCCTAGAAGTTTCAAAGTTGAAAATGCCCCAGGAGTCTAAATCCAATTACATATCACCATGTGTACCTTGTACATGCTCAGAAGTGTCAACACTATTAGAGGTGTTAGGTCCTAGAAGTGTTAAAGAGATTTATTAGATCCCTATGATGTCTGATCCAATTAGACAGATGTATGTGTGTATCTTATACACACATATATTTGTGTTAGAGATCTAACTATCACTTTTCATAGAAGCATTAGATTTGTTAGAGCCTCGGGACACCTAATCCAATCGAATATTTCCACATGTGTAGGTCTATTATACCTAGATAAGTGTTAGAGTTGTCAAATATGCACATCTTTGATACTTAGACATGTTCCATCACCGAGCCAACCAATCCAACTAAGGCTTATTCACAAATTTATCATATATATATATAAGCCAATAATGTTTAAAGATTGGCATCGATCTAATCAACTCGTGTCTAGTAAATAATTCACATGATGTGAGCCTCTGACTTGCCATTACTATATGAAAATAATCATGTAGATCCCTTTAAAGTCCCATCCAAATTGAGCAAATACTGAATGTTATCAGTTTTCTACATGTATGTATTCAAATTATTTATATCCCTCTATCTTGAATTACCTCTATATCCAAAAACTTACATTCATATTAAGTCATATACGCAGGAGAGAACATAATTCAATAATGGATGAGCCTCAACCTCAAATCCCAAGCCAGAGCAAGAATTTTAAGACATGTACTACTTTCTTGTAGTCCACATCATAAGGTTTAATCTCATTACAATGAAATATAAACAAGATGATTGAAGATATATGTACAAAATATATATAATCTTGAAACCTTCTATGGGTGGGTGCACACTCATATTCAATTCTGATCAACAATATATATGAGGTTTGTATTTCATCATCCACATGAACAATTATTGGGTCTCTCTGTTCAGCATCATCCTTGAAGGGAAGTAGATCTCAGATTTAGGGGACATTATCACAGGTTTAATGTATCTTGAATAAGTTCAATAGAGTTTATGCTGGGGTAACTCATACATATGTCATACTTAGTTAATGCCAAGTCTACGCCATCCCTTAATGGCTTCAAACAAAGTCCCTAGTGCATCTAGATATTTTCTAAGCTATACATTCATCACTATAGGCATGACATCTTAAAACCACATCATCACTAATGGATACATGTGACCATTTCAACTTTATTGAGCTCAAAACCACATCTTATAAAAAATAAAATGTGTACCCAACTTGAACAAAATATTTAAGAAAAACATGTAGATATATTGTTGGTCCATCATCCTAATTTTGTATCCTACCATCCCAATTACATAGTAAGGTATAGAACTCTACAGTATTGATAAGCACCAAGTGTTATCTAGCTTATTTTTGAGCTTGTAATTGTTGCATCCATGGTGTGACTAGAACTAGTCCCATGTCAAAGACACACTCTTCGGATGACATGGAAATGGATGGAGTGGTTGATGGTTATCCCATGTGTGATGGAGGGATAGATGAAGGAGGTGCACAGAATGGAGGATTAACCATATTTTCACAAGAGATCTTAATTTTAGGCAAAATTTGAATAATGTATTTGAATACATTAGGGGAATTAAAATTGAATAATAGTAACAATAGAATACTCTTGTTAGACTTTCAATTGGGACCTCAAAATGCACCTATTGAATTAGATGCACAAAGTGACCTTGGAGGAAACTTAAGGGATTTTATTCAACACATTTTAGGAAAGTTTTTAGGACAATCCAAGGCATGATTCACAAGTATTGAGCTCCATTAGTTAACATTCTTGAAATAGATATCCAAAAGATGCAGTGTTACACCAAGGGATCAATTCTTATTTATACTTACACAAGATTATCTATACTACATAGTCCAATTCAACGGGTTTGCCACTTAAACAAATTAGTTCAAAAGTTATAAATAAAGGGGTCTGGCCAAAAATTTCAAAGAAACAACAAAAGGGTAAGATAGGATTTTAGGCAAGTAGGATAATATCAATAAGAAACACAAAATTTAAGGGCAAGTAGGATTTTAGGCAAGTAAGGTGGTAAGGTATATCCTTGCCCTACTAAGGGAAAGATCCCAATAGCTGTGCATGTTTCAATTGTTGAACAAAGCTTTTGTTAACAAGTGTTCTATTGATGAAACATATTAGTGTATATAAATATTAAAGTACACTATAAGTTGTGATCCAAAACTCAAATTTTTTGATTGACAGATATTTCAAGAGCACAAAAATAACACAATAACAATGAATTCTCTGAGAAGAGATGCTTTATTACTCAAGATTGTAATACAACTATATGTTTATCTCTGGGAAGAGATGTATCATTTCCATTTTGGGTTACATCTTCATTTATACATATTTTTAAATTAGGAGGAGGATGTGGAAGGTCACTAATATCGAGGAAGATTAAGTGGTTCGACTGCCATGATTTAAAACAATACAGAATTCAAAGAATTACTGTTTTAGAAACTTACTATTTTTAGACTACACTACTAAAATTAAACTTTAGGGAACTTTCATTGGGTTTTAGAGGGTCAAAAACAAATAAGTGAAGCTCAATGCCATCTCACCATGTTTTCCTCATTCTTATCTTTCCAACAGTTTAAACGAGGAGTCAATTGGAGCTATGGTGTAAAAGTTATGGCTCCTAGAAGTTCCATCATCAATTGGGGTAGAATCATCACCTGAATTGTCACCCGAATCAAGTTGAACATGTAATATATAATACTTTTTCAACATTTATTATATAAAATTAAAAGTAACCAATCACATCTTGATAAGTAAGAGTCAAGTATTGATACTCTAAAGCACAATGATTGGTACCCTAAAGGTTAAGTTTTGATCATAGGTTTAAAAAGTACATTTTATGACTGCTCATGATAAAATTAGTTATATTGTCAAATGTATAATGTGTTAGACCTTGAAACCTTATTTATAAGTATTTAAGATGACATATTGAAATGGGTAGAAATTTTGAAGTCTAATGCGATGTTATGGCACCTTAATTCATTGCCCAAAGTTAATGGGACCTTTGCCCTATAAGAAACACAAAATTTGACATTTCCCCTATAAGCATGCATGGCTAATGGGACCTTTCCCTCATAACAAAAATGAAATTTATTTGTTTCATTTTATGTCAAATCAATGCGTATGCATTATATAACATATATGCATTCTTTATTGTGTTATATAACGCGTACACATTATACAACACATACGCGTTATATAATGCATACGTGTTATTTGAATTTGAATTTAAAACTAAGCCTTTAGGCTTATAAATGGCTTTGATTTCTGAGTTAAAGGCTTGGGACTGTGCATCTACATTCGAGACCGAGAGTTTTAGGAAAAACCAACAAATTTCAACTTCAATCGCCAAATACGCTATGGAATTCAATATCAAAATTTGAAAAAATATTACCGTTATGATGAGCATGTTGTCTTATTTATAAATGTATTATTTTTGTAATTTTTGGGCTATTTTAAGGGTTCAAACTATATTTCTTTCTAACAACACCTATTTTAGGCCACTACATGCCTATTCATGTTTATCTAAATTTTTTTCATTGATCCAAATGAAAAATAAACTATATGGTTAAAAATTAGGCCTAATTCTACACACATTTTAAAAAAAAATCAATTTTTATTTTTTTGAGGTAGTTAGGGTGGGCCGCACGGATGACGATCCATTGTTTTGTTAGTTTTCAGGATATACTTAATTGCAAAATTTATAAAAAAAATATTCATCAAAAAAATATTTGTAACACACTAGAATATCTTATCTAAATATTCACCAAAGGTTTTCTAACAATATTTAATGATGCTCAAAAAATGGTGGGCCGCACAGAATGGTACAATTCAAATTCTCTTAAAAAAATATGAGGTCCTCTTCAAATTTTAGATGTTTGACCTATTTATACTTAACCATTTTTCAAAAGAAATAGTTTTTTGGAAACTAGACTCGAAATTCTACAATTCATGTTTTTATACCATCTTCAAATTTTGAGTGTAGCCATCTCTAATTATCTGCATAAGTTCACATTTCTGAAATTTCATAAAAATCATGTCCACGGGTAGGCCCTTTTTTGTCCCCCCAAGTTGATGCACTTACCCTATAGAGTTTAGAATATTACAATTAGTTTTGATGTTCATGTTCTAATTGATTGATAATTATGCATTTGTTGGTAGGTTTGTAATGAGTAACTTGTAGGTGAAGCTCATTATGAGGTTGATACAACTTTTACTTTTAGAACTTGCGTAATAATCTTTGAAGTCCATGTCATTTATCTGCATAATTATAATTGTTGAGCTTAATGAGACAAGGACCAAAGTAGTGTATTTATTTTTCTATGTAACTTTTAATTATATATAAGTTCAAACTCAAGAATATGACTAATATGTTACTGCATAACATACCCATGGGAACCTTTCTCTTGTTGTGCACTTCAGGTGAGCGCACAAGACCAAAGTCTTGTATGAAGGGCAAGCACACTAGCTCAATAGGGCTAAAATTTAGCACTTGAAACATAATTAAGGAATAAAAATCCTATAAGAGCCACTTTTCACATTATAAACCATACTACATGTGTGGCCACTACTAGTGTTGACACTGCCATCCTATCCACAACCTTAGGTTTGGGGGGAACACATGGTTTACATCAGATTTTCATGATTATGCATTACAAATTAAGCCATTCCAATCCTTTGGTAGTTACACATACAATAAAACATACCTCATATAATGCACAATCCTTCAAGCAAGCAATTACATTTATGCAAACCAAGGTGTTATAATTAGAGCAAGGTATATTAAAAGCTAGCCAATCATTGGATTCCCATGTTTTAATTAATAATCCTTTAGCACATGATAACATATTATATCCTTTACCCACTAGATTTTTATCTCCTAAGCTTCCTTTATATGAGCCTAAATGTGATCCTGAATAACAGCTCATATCTTTTCATGACATTTGATGATAAATTCCTAACTATTTTTTTTAAAGGAGCTTAAAAGACTATGCTTTGCATTGGTTTTATGATTTACCTGTTGAATATGTAAAAGCATTTAATCATTTAACATATTTATTTCTCAAACACTTTGTTATTAAACTGTTGAGAAACTTTCATTTGCACAAATTGTTAATATTAAACAAGGAACTAACGAGCCTATCAATGAGTATGTGCTTCGTTACAAGACTACATTAGCTAAAACTACTAATACATTGGCAAATAATGAATTTTAAGACATATTCAAACAAAAAAAAATTCACCATTACATGAGTCAATCATCTTTATGAATTTTAAATCATTTGAAGCGCTTTGTCATATGATAAGAGATAGATAATTCAAATTTCTTGCTTTGAACAAACTTGACTACCCTCCTACACCTAATATAACTGCTACAATCAAGTTTCAAAGCAAACCATCTTACAAAGCTAATACACGAGATATTAAAGTAGAAGAAAAGGTACAAGTCAATGTCATTTCTCAACCTACTCATAAGGTTGTTTTGTCAAATCGACCACAAAGATAATTTTCTAGATTACCATAACCACATTACAAATTACTACAAAAGTTACTTAAATGCCATGTAATCAATTTACCTCCTCCATGTATGAAGTTGACATGAGTAAACCCCAAATTAAATTCTTTAATAATAATGCATATTGTGATTATCATCACTACAATGGTCATTCTACAAACAAGTATTATAAACGCAGGCATCTCATTTAGGATCTAGTTGATAACAATGTCATAGAGGTAGGCACTCCTATAGAGAAAGCAAAGCTTTAACATAATGACAATGTTAACCTCAAAAATTTTAGTGATCCATTTCCTAAGCATGATACCAACAAGGATACTTTAAATGTGCATCATACTTATAATGCTTATCCACCTCCTGCATCATGTGATCATCATTAAATGGCATTATTGGTATTATTACTCCAAATGTTACACCATGTCCTATGATTACTTTTGATGATAGTCAAATAATTGACGATGATTCTAATTTACATGTTTTATGTATAAGATATCATGTTGATCAACAACCTATTCATAGTGTTCCATTTGGTGACGGATCAAGCAAAAATACATGCACAATCACCTACTTAATTATTTAGGTTATATCAAAAGTGACATACAAATAAATACTAAAGGTGTTAAGTCTTTTAATGGTAAGAAACAAACCAGTTACCTATTTTGGTATTTTACCTCAAAATGGAAATTTTGATATGCTATTAGGATGCCCATGGTTGCAAAAAAATTGTGTTATACCTTGTATGGTTCATAGATGTTTGGAATATATTTATTGAAATCGAGTTGTTACAATTTCAGGGATCAAGTATGAGCATCCTATACATTCCATGCTACCTCCTCCTCCCCATCCACCACCACAATTTAATGATATATCTATGCAAAATCAAAATGTTTTTTTGGAATCTAAGCAAAAGGATTCTACTCAAGAAATGCAAAAGGTTCACAAGCCAACAAAGAAAAAGCAAGTTTATAGGAAAAAAGTATATCCTTTGTAACAAACACACACACTTGCAACATCTCCTATGTTTGTTATTCATACTATGCAACATATACCTTCAAAAGCCCAAAGATTGACAGAATCTTCTGCAACACCTCATGAGGTTTCATGTACTCTTGAATCTCTTAGATCCATGGTTCCTACTCAAGATCATATGAATAGTAATTTAAATAGCTTTATTAATGAATATGATACATGTTATGATTTAGATATTGACACCTCTAATGCTTTTCACTCAAATAAGGTGAGATGTCTACCACTCATTACCGACTGTGTAGATTTTTATCTTGATAGAATCATTATATAGATCATGCATCATTATAAATATAAAAATATTCAATTATAATTCAGAAAAATAACCCAAATCTGACTGTACATGGCTTCTAAACTATTGCATCTTATTCTTCCATTTGCTTGTATATGTGATTGTTGGGCCCATTATTTTATGCCCTTGGATTTAATTGACTTGTTGGCCTCTTGACCCTTCTATTTTCCCTTCTAGGTCTGGAAAGTCTCAAAATATTGTCTAATCTCACTAACATTGACATTCATCTATTTACATACATAATTTTTTATAAATTTATATCATTTTAATTTCAAGATAATCACCTAACACATGACTTAAATGTTGACCATTACTATCCTAGTTGGTTGATCTTGACCTTTGTCTTTTTCTAATTAGATCCTAAATTTTTAGAATGAGGGAGCCTTAATTTTATCACTCTTCACATTACTTACTCAGTCTCAATATGCACTTTCAAGTTTTTCATGCAGAATCTCTCTTGTTCATACATGTGACATCTTTCAACAAGAATACATTTGATGAAATGAGAGCATATGATCAATTATTTACATACATTATTCAATCTCCTACACATTCATAATAGTTTCAATTCACATTCCATAAGGGCCAAGTTGCTTATATTTGTCCAATTAAAATATTTGTTAGTGCATCTCTTTCATTGACACTTGTTATGACATGTCCATATTTGCCTCTTTTCTTCTATTTTGACACCTTGGATTCATTTCAATATTTTTTGTTGATTTTTTTAATATTTAAAAAATACAAAAAGAAATCATATATTCTCAAAAAATTAAAAACATTCAAATATTGTCAAAAAATACAAAACAAGGACTTGAACATGATTAGCAATTTAGTTAACATCTTTGCAATATGTTATTTATCTCATGATTAGTATATAACACATTGTTTCTATTTCACACATACATTTCATAGGTATATATATGGACATACATACATTTATAAAGAGTAAGATGATGGACATTCCTCTTCGCATTGGTCTTTTCAAGTTGGGGGCATCTTATTTGTAGGTGATAATATGCAAGTGTTATCATTTTACAGCCCTTTTACTGTTGAGGTTTTAATTGTTTAAAAATGTTTTGTTAACATTTCTATCTTACATAGTGTAAATGAACATGTTAGTTTATAGAATATGATCACATGGCATTTGCATAGCTTAGACTTATGTTGTTAATTTTATGTTCCATTGATGTTGCTTACTTGCACACGATAGATTACAACTTGGCTTATCTATTGTGTTGGACCTTTACCCTTGTGTGAAAATACCTAATTGATGCATCTCTAGATGAGATCTTGTATGTGGTGTGTGACATTTAAACATGCCCTTACTTTTGGCCCTTGGCCCTATGTGTGTGTAAATTTTTAGCATGCTCCTTGCTTACAACATTCTTCATGTGTATGTGTGTGCTTTAAGATATTTGAACATGTCCTTGATTTTAGCCCTTGGCCCATATCTGTATGTTTTCTATTCTTTATGTTTGTTGTGTGTGTGCTTATTAAGCTTGATGAGTTTGATAAGTGTCATGATACGTATCATGCACTCCTACCATACTAACATACTAATACCATGAGCTTAAATGATAAATTCTATAGGCCTTGCCTCTTAAGTTTTATGCAAAATTCAAAATTTACTATGTTAACATACTCTTTCCATATGCTATAATTTGTAATCATAACATTTTTACTGCACATGTTTCAAGTTAACTTTTATTTTGAGATGAGTAACTTTTTAGGAACAAATTTCATCACCTCAAAAGGGAGGCATTTCAGTCGGCTTCTCATGCATAAAATAAGCCATTTTCGAAGAGTAGAATTTAATTATTACACAATCACAATTTTAGAGTTAAAAAAAGTTATAAATTTTAGTTATTGGCACATATTATGGGGGCATGTGCCATTGCATATGCACTCCTATTTCAATTTTAAAGAGAGAATTTACATAGTCTCAAAGTTTTAAGCAAAAGTTATAATGAACATTCACATAGTTTTGAATTCTATAATTACAATGGGAGCATAATGCAAGTTTATGCCACATTTTTTTGTTGTAGACATGATACGAGCATGGGTGTACTCCATTCTCTTGTGATCAAGCTTTTAAAAAACAAAATGTACCAAAATGTTTCAATTGAATCTACAAGCCATATGCAGTGCTTAATTCAATTTAGTTACATAATACATGATTTTGAGTTCATTGAGCCCTCCAACATTATGTATGTGAATCCATTGTGGATTATAAGTTGTTTCACATCTTGGAGTTACAAATATTAGAGAAATTAAATTGAGGTTCAACATCTCTTAATGGGTATTATTTTTAGTTCAAAAGAGAAAATTCAAATTGGGGTTTGATCACCCCCAATTTTCTCCAATGGTTTAGCTAAGGAACTGTCTTATCTAAGTGTTTCATGGGAGACACAAATTCTCCAATGCTTCAAGGAAGCATCATCACTAAACAAAATAACAAAAAATAGCATTGATGTCACATATATAGGTGTATTCATTCCATACTCTGATTTTCAAATTTTCAAACTATATAAATAAAACAATTTTCAAATTCAGATAAGTTCATTTCAAATTTCAAAGTGTCAAAGTTCAATTAAAGTTTCAAATTTTAGTTTTCAAAGGAATGAAATGACTACTTCATGTGTTTTGCAGGGTTTGCCAAATTGTATGGTGCCTTTCACGATTAAAGTATGTAACTCAAAAACAAAGTTTATTTTACACACTAAGGTATGGCTTTTCGTTACTCTAGTAATTTCATTTCTAGATTAAAGGGGGGAAATGTAGTTACCTAAAGTTGGTCATGAATACTTGATCATGCCAATTTTATCCCTTTTTACCATTAATTGACATGTGCACTTAATTGACATCTTCATTAATTTGATCTATCCTATGCATAAGAGGAGACCACAAGGCCATATATTGTCACCTACAAAAATGAGTTTATTGTTGAAAATACCTTTATGCATCTATATGCCTTGATTCAGACCTCAAACTCAACACCTTTCCCGAAGGGATAGGAATGCCCTACGTTCCTATCCATGTCTATCATTTATATCCTTTTTTCAAAACATTCAAATTTTCAAAAAGGAAAGTATCTTTAGGTTCAACCTTTAGATTCATAAAGTCTCCAACACGTCTTTTTCCCTCTTAAACCACTATAAAAACACATTCAATTCATCCATTTCAAACATCTTGGCAAGCTTATCAATTCTATTACATGAGCTTATTTACGTAAGTTCACATTGAACAAAAGTTCCTTATTCTTTCCAAATTTGTTTCCAAGCACTTCAAGTAGTCATGAGCTGAGTCTGAATTCAATTTTATGCAACACTAACCAAGCATGATAAAATATTCAATATAAATCTAGATGCATTCATATAGTCAAAGGAGTACAATCGTACAAACAACTTAGGTGGGAGAACAACATGAAGGTTTGATCCCTCTTCAGAGTAATGGTATGTAAATAACACTCAACACAATGGGGTGTTGAAGTCTAGAAAAACTCTAACTGTTAACCCCTTTTTACTATTTCACATCCATTTGTCTCCTTCTAGCATAAAGCTAGGGATTGTAACTTCAAGAAGGAACACACAAGTCTCCACACACTTTTTGAAGATGAAATAAGCATAAGAAGACCTAATTTTCAATGCCACACCTGACTATTCTACAAGTTCCAATTTTCTATAAAAAGATAAGATCGACCAACATAGACAATAGTGTTAGTTACTCATGTCCTCTACTGGTTGTTCTTGTCCATAAGGGCACTCAACCTCAACTTCTGCAAAATTTATGGGTATCATGTATTATGTTTGTTCCTGCATTATTTTTTCTTGTTCAGTCAACTGACAACTTAGAAAGCTAAGTTCATATCTCTTTTGCATAGTTTAGCCTCATTTGTTTCTATTTTGATTTGTCTATTTCAGTCAAATATCTATAATTCATTGTTTAGAACTATAATTAAAACATCATGTATTATTATATTCCATTTAGCTAATTAAGTATTAATCACCACGTTAATTTAAAATTAGATAAAACACCAATCAGATTTGTTAGACCTTTGAAAATAAAATAAAATAAAATGATTTTTGGCAAATCATATTTCAAAACCTTTTTAATGAATGAAAAATATCACAATAATGAAATTTATTTACTTTCTTCAAAGCATTAATAAAGGAGTGTGTGTTGACTACAGTTTGCCATCAAAGTTTAAACTGACATGATACATTAGCATAGTATACAAGATGTTATTTCCATAGTGCATGTGCATTTTAGGATGATTTGCAGGCAACAATAAAATAAATTGAAAATTACATCACCTCCAACACATGAATCATGTCATGCATTATTCTGAATCATAGGGCAAAGAGAGAGCATGGATTATTCACAGAGTAGTCATGGTTTTGAAGCTCTAGATTGTGTTATAATTAAGGGGAAAATTTAAAATGAATACAATAAAATACTTAAAAATGAGGCTTTTCAATTCATTGTGGATCCCCGGAGAATGTTTGGGGGGGCATGTGAGTTATAACATGGCATGTTGGAAGGAGCAACATGCTAGGTACAATAATGGTGATTTATTGGGATTCAATCCCTCCACCAAAGCTATCAGATAAGGCGAGTGTACCTGCACTTCTACTCTAAAGGTGGTGGATGATAGGAAAGTGGAAATCATGGGCCCTGTCGAGAAGAAAATGATCATTACTACTCTCAATTTTGTTGCTAAATTGTTCCTGTTCACTTCATTTTTTCCTTTTGATTTTCTTATATTTAAATAATTATTTTTTAAATATAATTTTTAACATTCAATATTTTTTATATTCTCTGTGTTTAACTTCCTCTTGATCTACTATCTATTGCAATTTTTTTGATCTCTAGCCAAATTTGGCCTAGTGGTCATATTAAGTATTATCATTTATTTTTAACTAGTACTTACCATGAGTGCCAACACTATATCTATGAAGATGGCATGTTTAATAAGCTTCATTCAAACTTAAATCATATTATGCAATAATGGACTATAATAGTGTCATCTAGGTGGTAAAAACCTAAGTAAATAATTGGAGGTGTGTTATTTTTAGTGAGAGTTTTTGTTGAAAAATATTTCAATTACAATTATAGTGATTGCATAATAACTACCCAAAACCATTCTCCCATCACTAATTACATATGAAACTTATGAATTATATTAATCTATGGATTGTGGAATGGGATGCTCATAGGTGCCAAAAGCATATTGGCTTTTAAAGGGAGTTGCATGTTGAAATCCCCAAGAAGACATGATAATGTGTTGACCTTGGGGAAATATGCATCCAATGAGCTTATGATGTGTATCATATCCTAATGGATAAGGCCAAGTAGGAGAAGGTTGAATGCAACTTGTAGGTGAATTTGATGGAAGAGATACCCTTTGGTCATGGCATTCATGTCAAAGGTTACCCCACAAAGTTAATTTATGCATGCATTAGGCCTATAATGTAAGAGCTCAAGATGGTATTCAAATAAATTTATTGGTAGTCTTCTTGAGCTAATCAAATACATAGAAGAAGAAAAAACACTCTTAGTAGTGGACCCATGGAAGGTGCCTAGAGTTTTTTTTATAGGTGCTACTGAGAGAATTAATGAACTTTTTGCATAAAATCAGTTCCATATAGTTGTGAAAAATCTTCATTAACCATTGTTGAGAAAAGTTAGAAAGTTTTATAGATATTTTTTTAAAATCATATAATAAGTGCCACATGGCTAAAGAGGTGTGAAGTATGTGTAGGAAAGCTTCAACGCCCATATTGACAACCTGTTTAAAATTTCCTACAAAATTCTTATTTGCTTCATCTTTTTTTGTCGCAATTCATTTTTTTGGGTTCCTCCTATAACTCTATTCAAAACATTCTATGGGGCCACCTGCATGGTAAAAATCGACATTGTTGCACTCTATATGGGACCCTACCTTAGTGTGCTCAAGATTCATCTATACAACTATTACAATAGGCTTACTCATTGTTGAGGTTCAGAAATAGTGCACCTTACTTCTGTGAAATTGTATCACATTAAACTAATAAGTAAACACAAATTTTCAGGGAATTCCCACTTATATGATTTTATAGGTTAAACTTGAGCAAACTTCTAAAGTTACACCAGTAGCCATGCTTGCAATAAAACTAATTTTATTTAACTTGCAAACCTAATTTTAATTGAACAATGCATTACCATATGACTATCACAAAAGAACACTTCTAATCAGTGTATGTTCTCTAAGTTATCACTCCTTATGTTATGACCTATTAATCATTGTTTTGCATTACCATGCAAATGTTTTCCATCAAATGATGTAGTTATAGTGTCTCTAATCTGCGGGTCTACCCGAGTAGAGAGTGGTGGGTGTGAATAAATTGTTGAGCGAATGTCGTATTACGTATTGTAGAGTAAAACAAATTAAATGTAAAATAACTAATGTTGTATATCAAAATTTGTTTCATCATGCTAAATAAAATTTAAAAATAAGCATTCATAATTCCCATCATACATTTTTATAATGAACTCTCCTTGAGGCTTGTTGCATATTTGACAAATTTTCTCATGAAGTTATTTGATAAAGTCACTTGCCTCATATTGATCCGCGTCTTCAATTGCAATGTAGAACAAACCCTTAAATAACTTTTTGTCATCCTCTAGATGTTCCCACTGTGGAAGCCATTGAACATAGACTCTGTATCCTTATCCAGGGGAAAGCAGACAAGATTCATTAATGGTGGCTCCCCAACCAAACACAAGATTCATTAATCATGAAGGAATTATTGCCAAAACCTTAAAACTATATATATATATATATATATATATATATATATATATATATATATATATATATATATATATATAAAATTTTTCAAAATTTTTTTTTTTATTGATTATGAATCTCACTAATATAATTAACTACTCTATATTATTATTAGATAAAAATAAATAAATTATTAAATATTTTTATAATAAATATTAAATATCAATATGATGATATATTGAAAACTATTGAATATTTTAATACTAAATATCCGTACTATCATGTACTATTTCCACTATTAGGTAGTAATTCCACTAAAGGGTAGAAAAAATCTCGTCATCCACTAGCTTAAGTAGTGTCCTTTTAGAATGGTTCCATTAATTCAAAGTAAATGCAAAGATGGTGGCCACGCCATGTTACCCCGCCCTTTAATCATATAAAATTGTACGAATTGCGGGGTTTGTTTTAAACGTCAATATTGCTGTGGGGTCACGACGAGGATTTTTGCTTACGACCATTATAACTACCTTTCTTTGTCATTTTCTTTTTCCCTTTCATTCCGCGAGTCGGTAACGTATTATCAATAAATGGGGAGATGTCAAGCAAATGGGTGGGACCCTTTAGATTGGTGTAGGTGATCAGTGCAATCTAATTTTGAAAAAATCAAATCTAGGGGTAGAAATTTCAGTCCTAATAAAATGTCTGCGAATTGAAAAATACGACTTTTTAGGTTTATTTGCCTTTTGTGTATCTTCGTTTCCTTGTCCTCAATTTACATGTTATGATATATATGTTAGAATCTTTAATATCAGGTTATGGGTAGCGGACAAAAGTAAGAATGGTGCTAAGTATCTATTTAATATCATAATTAGTGTATAAATTTATAGGGCACATATGTAAATTTGTTGAAAGGGGCATCCATTTAAATATATAGTCATCCATCACTCACATCATGAATATAAATACAACATCAACATCAAAATCATAATTGTTTCGGTATTAGTTTTGTTTGTAATGAGTTTGTTTATTTTCCTTTTGTTACATAGGTGTTTTAACTATGTTGTATAAGTAGTTTTATTTGTTAAAGAAGATTATCCTAGGAAGTTGGGCAAATCAGGTTTTGATAAGGTGGTTTTAAAGGCCCTACAAATAATTAAAGCATTTGTGGGTTAATGTGATTTGAGTATTCAAATAGATTATGAGGATAATAGATATAGGAATTTAGTTGTTATTGTATTATTATTTTTTTTAATTTTTTCTTTTAATTTATGTGTTTTTTCTATTTAAATTGTATTTTTATATATTTCGAAGATAAATTTAAAATTATAAATAAAAAATATTTTAATAATATTATATAACATTCATAATAATCTATTAGTAAAAATAAATTTAATTATTAATTAAAATAAATAGCAATTACATATTTTCATTAAAAATATAATAATATTATGGTATAATACTTATACTCTTCAATATTTTTCTAAACATAATATAATAGCAATCATCCAATTACACATTTTTATTACACATGTTAAATATCTCTACAAACTTTATCGATTACCACTTTCATACTACTTAAGATACTTGGGTTCTATAAATTATTTGATCTCACAATATATCACACCATTGCATAAGTTATAATACAATATACCCATAATTTTATCATAAAAATTATTAAAATTAAAAAACCTCGTTTTTAATTTTTAATTCTAATTAAAATCCTTTTTATCCAATTTGAACATCCCAACAATTACCATATAATAAAAATATATATACCATTTTTATACGCAAGTATTAATAATTCTTAATTACTTTATGTGAAGTTGCCTTCCCTAATTAACTTTTCTTGGCTTAAAATGAATTCAAAAGGATATAGCCCATTAGGCTTAGGATTAAAATAAAGGAAGTGAGTTCTTTTAGGTAATTGTGATATTTTTCTCTTTTGCATTAATGCCTTAGTTTTATTTTTTTTTGAAACACATTATATCAGCACGACATTAATTAATAAATAATATTTTCATTTAGTTGAGAAGGGGATGTCTCTTTATAGTTTCATTTTTAAAGATTAACGAATTATATTTTATCCATTTTTAAAGATTGATGAATTATATTTTATTAGAATTAAAAATAATAATGGTGTAGATATTTAATTATGGTATAAGATTTTTTCTATTAAATATTTATATTATTTTATTATATTTGGTCCATGTGTATATATTTGGTTATTTTAAATACACTTTCTTCATATATCGAGCTCTGTACCATCATACTTTAACTTGTGAATTTCTCATAATTTGTTTTTACATTCAATTTTAGTGAATGATAATCTATTTATTTGTAGACACTATAATTTTGTACCTTATATACGATTAATTAGGTATTATAGGTCTGATTTTTATTTAATCTCCTAAATAATCCTTATCCTAAGGTTTAGTATATTTATTGTTTATAACTCGATAACTTGATTTTACTATTACCTTTCTACTCCCCCCCTCCCCCAACCTCCTAAATCCATTAATAACTTAAGAAATCTATCCCTCAACCACTTTACCCTTGTATAGTGTTGTTACCAACAACTCCACGCATATCAAAGCCAATTTTAGCCACAGTTAAAACAATTGTGCCAATTTACGTGAATCGGTGCTGATTCACTTGTGATCGATATTGATTCTTCAGATTGGCATCGATCCATAAATACCTAGCCAGCGTTTACAATCTAGACCTAGAAACTCAGAACCTCAAATTGTTGCTAGATTTCTTGAAGAATTAGAGGCATCCTTAATGACACTTTGCTAAAATTTTACTATGTTTAATTGATATCCTCTATCACGAGCTCAAGAAACTGTCAGGATCTAGGAGCACAAAGCTCTGATACCACTTGTTAGGATTAAGAGCACAATTGATTACCTTTGTATAAGCAACTAAACACGGAATTTAACCAGAAGTAATATGTAACTAGAATTCAGAAACAACACAGAATATGAGAGACAATACAATCTTGTATTAACACTCTTCCAGAAGGAAATACAATGAAGAAATCACACTCTTCCCACACCTCTTGGGCGTACAGTAATTCTCCCTCAAGAGTTATTTCTCTCAATTACAAACACAATCAACTCAATAACCGAGTTGTTGTTTCCACCAATCAATGACAATCAACCCAATGGTTGTTGTTGCCTACTGCCAGTCCACCAAGTACTCAAAGTACTCCAAGTAGATCTCCCTGATCTTGCTCCTTGTTGTGTTTCAAATCTCCTTGATCTTGCTATCCCGCAAATCTCCTTTGTCCTTACACACACACACCTGCAGATCAACTGATCTTACTTACCATGTAGATCTCCCTGATCTTGCTACCTGCAGATCAATCTGGTCTTGCACTCTTGCAAACCTTCTAGATCTTACACTTGGAAGAACCCTTGTCCTTGTCCTTAACAAGTCCTTTCGATCCTTCCCTACAATACAGCCCCATGGGTCTATTAAATAGATCCCAAAACAAACAATAATTAGACTTCCCAATTACAATAATTAGAAACGCAGACTCAAGAATAAAATTAGTCTTTACATGCAAGCTGACTGTCTGTCTAAAATTAGACCAGTTCTGGAACGCACAGATGACTGACGTCGATCGTTGTCTATATGGAGATGACCGACGTCGGTTCCTGTCTAACCGATGTTGGCCGACCCCTAATCGATGTTGGTCGCTCTGTACACTGAATATGACTGACGTCGGTTGGCCTGATCGACGTCAGTTACTGTAACACTCAACAACCTCCTCCATTTGCATACCTGTGAAGCTTTTAGATCCACAACCTAACAATCTCCCACTTAGAGATAAATAGCTGCACCTGTACATCTTTTAATTTTGTTTCCTGGCTTGTATCCCTCTTCAAGTTTAGTCTTGAAGACCAACAGAAGTTGAATGAAGATTCAACTTCTCCTTTGTTCTTGGCTTTGTTAACATACCTGCAGAGTTCTCATCCTTACTAGCCACTGTGACTGCAACAACCTTCTGCAACTCTGAAATCCAACTAACCGCCGTACCACCAATAGTGAACACATATCCTGTGGTGCTTCTCCTGTCATCCAAGTCACTTGCCATATCCGAATCTACATACCCATGTAGAGAAGTGCCTGACCCTGCATAGCATAAATACCTGTTGCTGGTCCCTCTCAAATCTCTGAGAATCCACTAAACTCCTTTCCAGTGCTCCTTTCTCGAATTGGCCACAAACTTGCTGACAAATCCCACTGCTTGGGCAATATCAGGTCTAGTACTCATGTACTCAACCTCATCATGTGATTTAGGACACTGTTCTGTGAACTGTCCAACCATAGGTGTGCTAACCGGTTCTGCATCTTGCATATTGAACCTCTCCACTACCTTATTCACATAATCCTCTGGAGACAAAATCAACCTGTGACTTTCCCTGTCTCTAGAAATACTCATGCCAAGGATTTTCTTTGCTCCTCCTAAATCCTTCCTGGCACATGTCTGAGCTACTTTTACCTTTAGCTCAACAAATCCCTACATGTGTGACCCTGCAACAAGCATATACACTACATACAATAACAAGATAATGTCGTGACCATTATCCAACTTGGTAAAATAAACACAATGGTCACATTGACATTGACTAAAGCTATGCTTTATCATACACCTATCAAACCTTAAACACCATTGTCCTGGAGCCTACTCAAGACCATATAACCTGGCCTTCTATCTCACCTGTCTATTCTCTCCTTTCTTTAACCTGGGAATCCATTCATCTTTTAGTGCTTTCATCTTGATTGACAACTCTACCAAATCTCCCATTTGGTTCTCTCTCAAGGAATCAATTTCCTCATTCATGCCATGCTCCCACTGTTTCCTAGATTCTACCTGCATTGCGTCTTCAAAACTTCCTGGTTCTTGACCATCAGTGAGCAACAAGTAGTATAAAGAAGGGGAATAACGAATTTGAGGCTTACTTACCCTTTCAATCCTCCACATGGGCATTTGAGACTCCTTGACAGCTTGATGTCCACCCAAAATATGTTTTAACAGTGACCGATATCGGTCACCTCTGGCCGACCTCGGTCTACACCCGACCGATGTCGATTCCTCTTGATCGCCGACATCGGTTCCCTGACTAACGTCGGTGTCCACCTGCCCGACATCACCAACTTTGGTCTGCACATGACTGACGTCTGTTCCTGCCTGTTTGACGTTGGTTCTCACCTGATCGACGTCGGTAACTGTGTTTTCCTGTGAGTGATGATTTTTACCCGCGAACTCATTTTGGATCATAACCTTGTCCAAATCAACACTGCCCTACTTATAATTATTCATCCCCTTTAGCTGATCTCTATCCATCATCTTCTCCATGAAAACCAAGGCTTTCCAGTTCTTAAGTTTGTCAAAAACATCAAATTTCCTCTTAAGAACATGCATTCCCTTCTCACTCATGTGACCAAGCCTACAGAGCCACATCTTTGCATCTACATCTGAAGTAGATAAAATAGAAGGAGAATCAGTAATACAAGTAAATAGATAAAGAGTACCTACTTTCTTACCACATGCTAATTCAAGTGCACATTTGGAAACTTTCCAAGATTTCGCTGTGAGAGTTAATGTGCAACCCTCATCACCCAACTTTCTTATAGAAATTAGACTCCTTTTCAGGACTGGGACATGCATGACATCCTTCAACACCCATGTGTTGCCCATCTGCAATTTCAGCCGCACTTTCCCTTTGCCAACAATTTGACAAGGCTCACCAACCCCTAAATAAATATTTCCAAAGTCTCCATGGACATAATCATGGAAAAATAATCTATTTGGGGTTGCATGGAAAGAGGCAACAAAATCTAAAACCCAAGATTCTACTTTATCCAAGGAACATATAAGAGCATCCCGTGTAGGTTTGCTTCTTTATTTCCTTCATATTGATCTTCTACCAACCAACAATCTTTCTTTACCTGCCCTTTCTTTCCACAATTCCATAATTGATAATTCTTGCCATTGAATTTCTCCATTCTTAGTGTAATTTCTTCTGCCATTGCTTTACTCCCACTCTAACAAAAACCCCTGTGAGTGACCTGTAATCAACAAAGACTTAACCTGATCTGAATCAGGCTCTGATACCCTTCACCCTAGCTCCGACAAACCTGCAACCTGGCGAACTTTCAACTTGGCTCTGATGAATCTGCAACCCGGCTTTGATACCACTTGTCAGGATCTAGGAGCACAAAGCTCTGATACCACTTGTTAGGATTAAGAGCACAATTGATTACCTTTGTATAAGCAACTAAACACGAAATTTAACCAGAAGTAATATGTAACTAGAATTCAAAAACAACACAGAATATGAGAGACAATACAATCTTGTATTAACACTCTTCTAGAAGGAAATACAATGAAGAAATCACGCTCTTCCCACACCTCTTGGACGTACAATAATTCTCCCTCAAGAGTTCTTTCTCTCAATTACAAACACAATCAACTCAATAACCGAGTTATTGTTTCCACCAGTCAGTGACAATCAACCCAATGGTTGTTGTTGCCTACTGCCAATCCACCAAGTACTCAAAGTACTCCAAGTAGATCTCCCTGATCTTGCTCCTTGTTGTGTTGCAGATCTTCTTGATCTTGCTACCCCACAAATCTCCTTTGACCTTGCACACACACACACCTACAGATCAATTGATCTTACTTACCATGTAGATCTCTTTGATCTTACTACCTGCTAGATCAACTTGGTCTTGCACTCTTGCAAACCTTCTAGATCTTACACTTGGAAGAAATCTTATCCTTGTCCTTGACAAGTCCTTTTGATCCTTCACTACAATACAACCCCATGGGTCTATTAAATAGATCCCAAAACAAATAATAATTAGACTTCCCAATTACAATAATTAGAAACACAGACTCAAGACTAAAATTAGTCTTTAGATGCAAACTAACTGTCCATCTAAAATTAGACTAGTTTTGGAATGCACAGACGATCAACGTCGGTCGCTGTCTGTCTGGAGATGACCGATGTCAGTTCCTATCTGATCAATGCCAGTCGACCCCTAACCGATGCTGGTTTCTCTATACACTAAATATGATCGACATCAGTTGGCCTAACTGACGTCGATTACTATAACACTCAGCAACCTCCTCCATTTGCATACCTGTGAAGCTTTTAGCTCCACAACCTAAAAAAAACTCCCTGCAGTTATGGAGAAGATTTTCACTCTATTTATAATCGCATCCAAGGTAAGTCATCATCTTTTATTCTTTCATTTTCTATTAGTTTGTCTACTATTATCTGCTTATATAATCTTTAAAATATCATCCATAGCCTTTAGTATTCGTTAATCAATCTCTGTCATCCAATTTGTCTCGTTTATTCTCTATTTTAATTAAGCTCAGTCAAAGAGAGAATCGACACTGATTCATTTTGAATCGACACCAATTCTAAAAATTAACACTGATCTTGTCAAGATTGACATCGATCCACTTTGTTTAATTTGTAGAACTCGAGACCTTAATCTTAGACTTCTGTCTGCAATCCTTTACTGATTTTATGTCATTTAAATATGGCCTTTGAATGTAGATGACTCTACGAGACATAGTACATGACATAAATAATATCACAGACCTCCCTATAGTTTTCCAACCCCTGTTTGTTGATCAGAGTGACATACCTTTTGAGCTAGCTCTCTGCGCTATAGTTTATTCTCCCTTTCTTAAAGCCACTAAAGACCAATGAGATGTCATACAAAATGATATAGATGTTGCCACAACTTATTGGGATGAATATTACGCTTATATTGATAGCTTAATCGATGACTGAATCTTAATTATCATTGTTATCATATCTTTTATCTATTGTAATTTCATAAGTTATTTATCCACTTGATTGTGTAAACAAGTGAGCTCACATCCATTTAAGGAAGCTAACAACAACCTGGGACTAGTCTCTGACAATGCAACTCACACAATTATCTATTAATCCATTTTTGTCAAGTGTTTACATGTGTGCAGGGTATTCTTCTCAATCAAAAATAAGCTCTCACTATCACTAGATTCAAAGCAATGCGCAACATCTTCTAATCCATAGGTATTCATCATAAACTATATTTTCATTTGAGTTTTTAGTAAGTAATATTTTAATTTAAAAAAAAATAAAAAACTATTTAAACATTCTGGCATGCCCGATAGGACCCCTAAGGTCTCACTTTTTTTATTAAAATTTATTTAGAATTTATGTATCTTTCTCTCCCTTTCTTTTATTTGTTGAATTCATTCAAAGAAAATTCAAAATTGCTTTTTCCTTTCTAAAGGTTAAAAAGGATCTACATCCATTTTGTTTGCTTAGGTAATTCATATAGAATAATCTAGGCAGTGAAATTTATCATAGTCATCACTCCTCTCACACACAGACTAAATCACTTGCATAAACAAACTCATTAAACATTGACATAAGGGAACTTATTGAAATTTCATCACCTAATGGTAACCTTCTTTACCGACTATCCCACTTGGATTTCACCACTAAGGGGATAACCAACTTAGTACTTTGACTGACTATAAACCCTAGTTTTTTGATATATACTAGCTAAGCACCCAATACCCTTATGCTACAGTGTGTGAAGTGAGGGGGTAGGCCCCAATACGAGGCCAAGTATCGATTTTAGTACATAAATCTCTTTGAGACTAAACAAACCTAAAACCATCCTTAGATTGCCATTTCTTAGGACCCTTGGTAACTTTTTCTTTTCTTTTATCACACTTTAAAGTTAAAAAGTAAATTTTTTTTAGCTATGTCTTTAGCGTGTATGTCTTTTCCTCTTCACTAAATATGAGATAATCAAAAAGAACTTTTGTGTGATTTTTTTGGTTTTTTCTTGCTTTTTCCTTTATTGCTACATGGTTTTTGACATGACAATAGTCGTAAGAGAAAACCAAACTCCCAACTTCATCCTCATCTATGGAGAATTATCCTAGCCATCGTACTTCCCCTGAGTTCATAGGAGAAAGTAGACCTAAGTATTATACCCAGGGTGGTCTTGAATTCACCACTATACTAAATAACAACCCCATCACACTTAATCATTATCTCAACTCTCAAGCCATATGCATCCCATTTTCTCCCTATACACAATTTTACAGGAACCCATATGGCATGCCTTTAGAGGAAGTCAAAGGGTTTACTACCACTAAGGTGTCTTTCGATAATAATCCTCCTTTGACTAGCTCTGACACTGCTACTACGTAACCTTTAGGCAATTCACCTCCAGTGATGTCTAGTGTCCCATCCCGAACTTCTACCCAAACTCAGAATGTCACTATGCCTCAGCCTATAACTACTTAGCCTATTACCACGATGCTTTAGAATCTAGTTATCTTAGTCCCAACAACCCTTCCACCTATCCAAACTAGTGTACCTTTAAGTACCCAAACTTAGCCTTTATAACAAGCCCTTGTAAGTCAACTACCTCAATAATATGTCCCCTTGACCACCCAATACATAACACCTACATAAGCTATTGGGTTTACTTATATCCCCTTACAATCTGCATAGTTTTTGGTGGCCTTTCAACGAAACATAACCACATCAGTTGCTTATCCTTTATTCCAAGATTTCTTCATGTAGTTTCTTATGTATCAACTTCCACAATAAAATGTTTTGGGATGAGTCCCTCAATACAACACCTAATTAGATCTCATGAGCATCCTTATAAATAGGAGGGACAATTTTGAAGCCTCTACTTTTGGGTAGAAGAACATGCTCACTTATGAGCAAATCTGCAAGGAGCCCATTAACCCAACAGTTCCTATTAGGCCTTATCCTCCACAGTGGGATCTTTTAAAATTTATGAAGTTTCAAAATAAGGAGGATCCTCAACAACACCTTCGAGTGTTCAGACACACTTGTTACCTTATAGCACATAATGATGGGCTTCTTCTTAGGACTTTTCCTATGTCACTAGCTAGACCTACCCTAGATTGGTATAGCTCAATTCATCAGCATTACCTCTTCTCATTTGGGCAGATAGCTCAAATATTCTTAGAGCACTTTTCTATCAATATCATAAGAAAAGTCACTATCACTGACCTCTATGCCATCTAACAGTTTGATGATGAATCTATCACTGATTTTATGGCTAGATGGAGGAGTCTCATCAATCAACTCACCTTTTCCCTTCTGCAACCTAAGCTAATTGAATTATTCATGAGAGCATGTGATAAACACATCTCATCGATGTTATGGGTACAATCTTTTAAAACCTTTGATGATGCCTTTTTGATGGCCCACAAACTAGAAATTAGAGCCTTAGAAGAAGGGAAAATAAAAGTGTGGAATAAAAACTTTAACCCTGATCCCTCTAAATGGACTAATAACAACAATAAAACCAAAGGAGATGCTAATGTCATAGTTATATAATCAGTGCCACCATAAACTAAAAGCTAATCTAAACCCTCCAGTTTACATGCACAATCTCAGAAGCCATTGACACATTTTCCTCCATGACAATAGACACCTTTAGGAGAATCTTATGCATCTATTTTAGATAAACTCTTAAAGGCATCTCTCATTGAGCTTCCCTCGATAAGACCGCTCGATGGTTCTCACCCTAAACATAGTTGGTTTAAGGAAAATGACTTTTGTAATTTTCATCGTGTAATAGGTCACAACATCACTAGATGTCACTATTTTAAGGGCCTAGTAAAAAAACTTATTGATCAGGGGGAGTAACAACTAGATAACCCTAATGTGCCCACAAATTAGTCTATAGATATATTTAGACAACCATTCCCTAATCACGCTTCCACATCAAATTTTGTGCAAGCTAATTTGGGATCGACCTCAAAACACAAAACTCATGTAATTAACACAATCCATAACCAACTTCTACCTAAAGAAGTTGATAATATTCCTATCCCCGATCTCCTTACAAGACACACTTTTAAACTGTCTGAACTAAGTACATACATCTTGAAAACTTCTTCAATTTTTTTTTGGATCTCATTATTTGGGATCCACTCAAGGAAACCATATTTGAAAGCACTCAAGATCAAAAAGAGGAAAAGACTATCAAAGAAAAGGTTTGTTTAGACATTTTGAAAGACACTTATACCATTCCTTGTATCATTTCAATACATGCATCTAGCATACCCATTCCCTCTATATTATTACCCCCTGATGAATCTAGCACATTACCTCAGATTACCTTAAGACCAGTTCTCCCCATTTCTCAAGAGGCACTAAATCTTAGAGAAATAAAGGGAAAATACCTAAATGTTAGAAAAAAAACCTTGGAGCCTCAAGAGGAAAATCTTTGCAACATCTTACCATTAGAATTAAACTTCCTAAAGAGGATATCCCCACTACACTTGAGCATATTCAAAAGGAAAAACATCAATGCCACCTTTTTAGACAAGAATGTCTATACTAGGACCCCATCCTTCATCAAGACTAAAAGATACCATTATAGAATTCTGCACTAAAGTGTATGTACCATCACAATGGGATCTTTCCATCGTGATAATGCCAATACATAACCCTTTAAACCCTTACTATCCACAAGGTTTAGGTGTAAGGATTTATCCTAAGTATAAGGTACCTGCAATAGGGAACATTCAAACAACTAGTTCAAAAGGCCAATGTTCAAAGTCACATACCTCTTCCTTACCAGTGCCTCAGAGGATTGAAGAGCCTAGTCAAGATCCATAAAAGGGGTTTTATTCTAAGATCGTTGATCAACTTCTCCAAACCTACCTGATCATACTACCACCCATAAAACCCATTAACCCTCATATTCAGAAACCAACATGGTACAGAGAAAACATGATATGTGCATACCATCAGATAATAGGTCATGACACAGAAAGTTGTAACACATTAAAGGTTGTAATCCAAAAATTATTAGAAAAAGATGATATATTAACAGAATAATTAGGTCATTACCATCCCCATAATTAAACTACTAGGGTTACATCCACCTCAAAAAGTAACACAGTACCCACAATATCAAAATGACCTATAAAAGAAGATAAAACCTTTAATAGAGCTCAGTATCAATCTCTTCCTCTAGATGTGGATAAATTTGAGAATGTAGTGAATCCCCCTTCATTTTAGATAGATGTAATTCACATAGCGACACGGTCCCAAGTCCAGGGTCATAAGACCCACAATCATGAAAAAGCCAAAGTGACTATTGCCAAAGCACTAGTGCCTAACAGAAATAGCCCAACAACATCCACTTTGAAACCTAAAGTTTCCATTTTAGGAAAATCAAAAAACAATAATGCTTCAGAAATCATACAGATATATTTTCTCAAGTAGCTTCATCAACTTCTGGTTAAGATGCACCTATATGAATTTATCCAAAATTATCCACAACACCATGAGGCTATGATAGAAGCCTTATGGGTCACTGAGATACAAGCTGATGAACCCTAGATTTTATCAAATTTAATTGCATCACTTCAAAAGTTGTTATCTATAACCTTTCATGATTTGTAAATACCACCCTTATCGCCTAACGACCAAGGTCCTGCACTATTTATCACTACCTAGATTGATCAAACTCAAATCAAATGAGTCATGATTGATATTAGTGCCAATATAAACATCATATCCTCTCGTGCATTTAAACAACTGTAACTACCTAAAATAGTTATATCCCAATCCCCTACCATTCTATGAGCCTTCAATGATATCCTTACCCCTACATTAGGAATGATAGTCCTTCACATTCAAGTAGGCACGCATGTTCTCCCCAAAATATTTTACATAATAGAAGGGGAGTTTCAATATAAAATTTTGTTAGGATGTCCCTAGATACGTGTTATGCACTACATCCATTCTACCTTGCATCGATGTATTAAATTTAAGCATGAAGGTAGAATCCATAATGTCTCAGATGATGCTCATCCATTCAAATCTTGAAACCTCACCTGTCGACCAAATGATGTCCTAATTCCATTGTAAAATGCTACCCCATAATCATCCAATGAGGCATCAATTAGTATGATGATCCCTATATCAATAATTGATAAGGAGTCCATTGATTTTGCATTTCAGTAGCTTTCAATTAGAGAGTACCAGTTATTGACACTGAATACTCTCCCCACTCCATAGGAATATGGATGTCCAAACAAATAGTAGGATTATTGTCCAAATTTAGGAGAAATTATTCCCTTCAATCCACCTTTCCTCCACACCCATTTGATCTATGGGAGAGTCGATCAGCCTGCTTTAGGCCTTTCTAACCAAATCCATGCTAAACCATTTACATGAAACTTTTCATTCCTCAATAAACCCCACTTTGCAAAGACATACCTACAATGGTATACTCATAAAGGTTTTGACATAGGATATTATGAATAAGGCCCACACGAGGTTGTGTTGGGAGATTTTAGGAAACCTCATGAAAGGCACAACCTCAATTTTAACAAAAATCCCAAAGCTACCCCAAAGGTTAATCTCCTTCCCATCCTTGAAGAGGACATGCCATCCTCACCATCCAACACCTCTTCTTCAATAGACGATGTCATATCCATTCTTCATAAATTTTTTTAGTCAATGCCATTAATATAGAACCTCTCATCTATCGCTACGATGGAGAGGTTAGAACCATTCCTTTATCCTACCTAGACATGATAGGGCAAATTTTGCCACCATCCCTGTTCTTCAATGTCAGGATGATGAGTCAATCTTAACTCATTTAGGCATAGAGAAATCCAATCTACATAAATCCCTTCCATCTGAAAGTCTAGTCTGTTAAATGAGGCCACCATTGATGTTAACATAGGATCCCATGAGACTTTGTGAATAGTTAAGGTCAGTAAATCCTTAGATCCCCAAGAATACTAGGATTTCACTACATTTTTAACAGATCATAGTGAAGCATTCACTTGGTCCTATAGTGATATTCTTGGTATCAATCCTACCATCATCATCCATAACATTATCACATTCCCTGATGCCAAGCCTATAAGGCAAAAGCTCTGAAAGATGCATCCTCGTGTTGCACTCTTAGTCAAAGAAGAGTTACAACATCTTTTATTCATTAACTTTATCTAGCTTATTAATTACCCTCTAGGGGTATCTAATATCGTTCCTATCACCAAGCCTACAGGGGGACTATACCTTTGTACTAACTTTTGAGACCTTAATCTCGCTTATCTAAAGGATGATTTCCCTCTCCCTAATATTGACCAGTTCGTAGATTTAACCACTGGGCATGAAATTTTATTACTTATGGATAGTTTCTCTAGATATAATCAAATCCTTATTGCATCAAAATATCAACATAATACTTCATTTATTACTCCCTAGGGGACCTTCTACTATCGATTTATGCCTTTTGGCCTAAATAATACAGGAGCCACCTATCAAAGAGACATGACTTACATATTCCATGATATTATCCACAAAATTATTGAGGATTATGTGGATGATCTCCTCGGTAAATCAAAATTGCGAAAAGATCACCTTTCCATCATAAAGGTTATTTTCACTCGCTTAATCTAATTTTGTGTCCGTCTAAATTCTAAAAAATAAATTTTTGAAGTATTGACGGGTAAAATTTTAGGATTTATTCTCTCCATCTGTGGGATAGAAGTCAACCTTGCCAAAATCAAATCCATTTTAGAAATGCCACCCCCATCTAATCTTAAGCGATTTCGTAGTTTGCAAGGCAAATTGCAATCTATCTGTCATTTTATCTCCCAGCTATATGATTGATGTCAACCACTCCATCACCTTCTAAGGAAGGACATCCATTTTAAATGGGATTATGGTTATTAGCAGGCCTTTGAAGCTTTTAAGATCTACCTTCTTTTACCACTAGTTCTCACTCCTCGAAAATATCATTATTTTTATATATTTCAACTATGAATCATGCCCTTGGAGCCATGCTTACCCATCATGATGAGCAACGCAATGAGTAGGCAGTTTACTATATCAATCACATGCTTGTTAAATATGAGACACATTATTCTTATACATAGAAGTTGTGCCTCACTTTGGTCTTTGTTACTTCTAAGCTTTGACATTATTTGCTCAATCATAAAACATGTCATCACGAACACTAATCCCCTAAAGTTTATATATTCCATTCCCTATCATAATCAATGAATGGCCAAATGGTTTATGATTTTGGTAGAATTTGATTTGGATTTTATCCATCAAAAATCAATTAAAGTTCAAATCATTACTAATCAACTTGTTGAATCACCTCTTGCTGATAGTGAACCAGTTAACTATGAATTTCAAGATAAATTTAGAGCCTCCATGTCTCAAACAGATCCAAAATATCAAATAACTCTATTCTTTGATGGATTAAAATGAGTGAGATGGAGGAGCTAGAATTATACTAATCCCTCTTGGGGGGACACCTATCCCTCTATCCTTTAAGCTTGATTTTGACTGTACTAATAATATGGCAAAATATGAGGCTTTAATCATAGGTTTCCAAACCACTTTAGCTTTGGGTACTAAGACATTTAATATCTATGGTGATTCCTGACTTGTGGTCAATCAAATGAAGGAAATCTATCAATGTAAGAATGATACCCTTTAGAAGTATAAAACTTTAGTGGATTAGTTACTAGCCACGTTTGAGCATTATGTTATCCAAGCCACTCCTCAATCAACTAACAAGTTTGCGAATACTATGGATTCTTTGGCCTCCTTTATCCCATCTTCATCCTAAGAGTCTAAGTTGTTATTCCTCATTCATAGGATTAATCAACCTTCATTTACCAAAACTAACCTTCCTTCCATCCACAGTGTGGAGAAAAACCCATCAGATCTTTGGTATACACTTATATTTGATTAATTGTCAAGGGGGATTATTCCTTCAATTCTATCTAGAAATGGAAAGCGAGCTTTCCATCATTGTGTCATGCATTTTGTCATACTAGGGGGTGTTTTGTATAAGCATGGTTTTGATAGTATGCTTCTTCATTATCTCTAGGGTCATAAAGCTACCTTTGCTATCAAAGTTCATGATGGGTTGTGTGACGAACATTTTAGTGGTCACACCATCGCTAAGAGAATCTTATGCTTATGCTATTATTGGCCCACTTTAAATCAAGATTATTTTGAATACATTAAGAAATGCATCAAATGTCAACAAAATGCCAACCTATCCCATGTCCCTAGCCAAGCATTATAGGTAGTGTAGGACTTTTGGCCTTTTTCCTAGTGGGGGCTCGATCTTATCAGTCAAATTAATCCTAAGTCTTCCCAGCATCACATATTTATCATTACTACCACTACGTATTTTACTAAGTGGGTGGAGGTTATCCCCCTTATCTCAACCAAAGTAGACAAAATTGTTGAATTCATTAATCAACATATTATTTGTCACTTTGGAGGCCCTCATAAGATCATCACAGATAATGGAAACTATTCTAAGAAGAAAAAGGTTCAAGAACTCTATGATTCTTTTATAATTAAGCTCAGTTTTTCCTTGCCTTACTATCCTCAAGCTAACAGACATGTTGAGGCATCCAATAAAACTCTTGTCAAAATCCTAACTAAAGTCGTTAATGAAGCAAGCAATAACTGACATCTTCATGTTCCCTTTGCTTTATGGGCCTATCAAACTAGTATTCAAACCCATACGTGTGCTACTCCTTTCTCCCTAGTCTATGATACTAAAGTTGTACTTCATCTCAAAGTTTAGATTCCCTCCCTTTGCATATCCCTTAAAGATATCATTTTTTAGGATGACTTTCATCAAGAATGATTAACCGAATTGGATGAGCATCGCTTGGCTGCCCTTGACCATCTACATGTATATCAATAAAGAATAAAGTGCACCTATAATAAGCATCTAAAATCACATTAATTTAATATTGGTGACCTTGTTTTAAAGGAAAATCAACATTTTACTAATATGAAAAAAAAGTAAAATGGAAAAATTTGTTTCGAATTGGCTCAAACCATATATTATCATCCATAAGTACAGATTTGGGGCATATCACCTAACCTCTATTGATGAGAAAGCAGAAGGAGAACCTCTTAATGCATTGCATCTATGTCCTTTCTACTATTAATAAATATTAATCACCTTGGTCTGCCTAGTTTAGTTTTTAGGTTTCATATCCCTCTTATTCTTACACCAAATAATGATATATAAAGACATGTGGTTATCTAGTAACATCAACCATTTTTAACCTTGAATATGAATACCCTAGATCTATTCATAACATGCTTTAATTGGATAAGCTTCCCCTATAATGGGAATGAGCTCCAAATCATTATTCCCTAAAATCCCTCCCAATCACTAATTCATTTTGAGAATAAGTGTTTTATCTTGTGTATCATAATTCTAGGAATTTATCATAGGATATCTGAGGCCAATCCATAAAATAATAATAATACTGGGATAAAAACAAAGAAAAATAAAAGCATCTACAAAATAAAAAGATTTATCCCTTGAAGGACAACTATGAAATATAAAACATCTACAAAAATATATAAAATATCTAAAGGACAAATTGATCCCTCGAAGGATGGCTATCATACATAAAAATTTCCCTAGAAAGCTTCCTGCATCGATCAAATTTATTTAATTTGGTAGACTTTCAACATTGATTAGTTTACGTGGATTGACACAAAAGGATTCCAGGTTTGATCTTAGTTTTGGGTATGCAAGATGGAAGCATCTTCTTCTTAGAATCCACTTTCTATCAAATCCTAAAACAAATCTCAAAATCAATAAGATCCTTAACTTAGTTGACCTAAAGTTGTTAGGATAGTTATTAACAGTGGGATAGGGACACATATGCATCCCTTTCAACTCTTGAGTCATGCTACGAGTCACTAATGAGTTATAAAATCCTTTTTAAATTAAATTTGTTCTAATTTTTTCACATATCATAACAAAATATCCTAATCTAGTAATTCAAAAATCTATAAGTATGAAATTAGTAGTTTATATATTGCATCCATAATAATCATAATTCATAATTTAATCCAAAATCCATAATCACATCATAGAAATTCTATAACTAAATAATCAATTGCATCCATAATCCATAATCACATCATATAAAATCTATAATCCATAATCAATAATCATATATATATATAAAATCTATAAAGATTTTTTACATAAAAGCCCATAATCCATAATCTAATCAACTCATTAATCCACAATCACATAATCAAAAATCGCATCCATATTAATTAAATCATAAACATTTTAAACATTACCTAAATCAAAATCATATCCATCATAATATAATAATCATGATCCATAAACATTTTATAACATTAAATCCATGATCAAATAATCTAATCACATCTCATAAAAATCCATAATCCATAAACAATCCATAATACTCACAATCCATAAAACACTTAAATCTATCACGTGTAACAACTATAATAAATCACATCATGTAAATCCATAATAATATAATCCATAAAATTTAAGCACCTACAATCTAAATGCAAGCATAATCTATGAACATCCATGATCCATAAATAAAAATCCATAAGAAAAACATAATCTATAATTATGAATCATATATATATATAATGATCAATGTACATCAAAGTATCTATATACATATCTATGGATCTCTGGCCAGTATAATGAATATAAATACATCAAGAAATGGGCTACTATGTAAACTATAACCTACTCAAATGGATACTCAGAAGGGCTCCACCCCCATCTCCACTCCCATCTCCTCCCCCATTTCCATCTCTATCCCTCTCCCTGTCTCTCCTCTAGGATATACTCCCCATGCTCAATGGCCCTTTATGCATGCGCCTAGAGGACCTACCCTGTGCGGTTATATGAGCAACATAACAAGGAGTATTTGGAAGCTGATCTAAAATGATCTACTCATATTATCTCATCTCAGTTGCTAGCTCCTTGTATCACTCGATGCTCACAATCCCCACCTATCCAATGCTTGATATCACCACCTCTCCAACTATATATATTGATGACTCTCTCTCCATGCCTCCTTAGAGTGTATCTCTCTAATTGATACTGATCTTGAGCCTCCACCACCATATTGTGACTCAGTTTTAATGAGTCTAACCCCACCTGTAATGTATCTAATTGAGTTTGAAGGGTATCTCACTCAATTTGCACTATAGTTAGAGCCCCTTGTGCTGTAGTTAGTTATCCCTATAAATTAATACACTGTGCCCTCAATGTATCCCTCTACATGATAAGCTCTAATGCATCTATTTCATCCTCCTCTATCTCCTCCTCTCCTTCATCCTCCTCATTCCCATATCCTCCTCAACCTCCTCCATCTCCTTTTCCCCTCTCTCTTGGTACAGACATACCACCCTATCCTGCCTCACTATCCACTATTCAAACCACCATGTTGTATATGTGGGAGTGCACCCTACATCCTCCACATCCTCATCTATTGACACCAGATCCTCCTCTATAGGGGCATCTTTAGTGATTGGTACTGGAAGTTCCCACTCTATCTCATCTCGCATGTATACATGTGGGGGCCATGGAATTTCTTGTATTAGCATATACTACCACCACACTCATCCAAAATGGAGCTATTCTAGGTAATTCATCCTCTTCTTGATCACCCACCTCTCCCTCTATATACCTGTGAGCTCTGCCTCCACCCCAAGCCATGTAGGAAATCTCAAATAAGGTTTCTAAATGATGTCAGCATCCCTCAATCCCTCTAGAATCCCTTGATAGTAATCAAGGTCCTAGGTGATAACATCTATAAAAAATCATACAAGGTCAACCTTCCATCAAAATAAGGACATGTTGTATTGTGTATCATACCACCATATCCATGGGATACCAATAGGTTGCACTATCCTAATGTGCTCATAAGCCCATCACTATAGAATGACAATGACATCCAATCCGTATCATCTCTGGGTCCTCTATCCCCAGAACTCCCTATAAATATATGATAAAAAAGCAGATGCCCATGCAAAAACTATACAATGCTCTAACATGTTTGTAATTACCCCAGTTAAGATCCACAAAAATTTGCCTCCCCTTGAGTCTCAGAGTGTAGAACATGAAATAGCCAATAACATCATCATGAGTACACCTCTCCCTATTGTATCAACTATATATAGAGGCTCAAAATTAAACCACCAGCAACAAATCTAATATCCTCCACATCATCACCATATAGGCATGTTAAGACTACTCCTCATCCTTGCTCGTCTATAGATACTAAGGTTGATCCCTACACCAAAAGTTAAAGAATATGGTAGATGTCCACCTCTGTGATGGTCATCTCCCTGATTAGAATCCATAACATCTCGATAGTGACATCCCAATGCTCCATCAAAATAACTAGTAATATTGTGTCTTAATGGATGTGTCTGTAGTGACAAACCCCTCCCAGGCCTATGGCCTCTATGTGGGCCTAGTTGTCACTACCTAGCTAAACTCGTAGTCACTCTAGTAAGGGTGACACTCGATCCCACATCTATAATAGAATTTGTGCCTATCACCAATATCCCCTATAAGCCTAAATTTTCCTAAAATCTCTAACTTAGTTTAACTTTGGCCTTTACCCTAAACCCTTCACATTTTTGTATGAATTGACATCGATCCATTATGGATCGACACCATTCCATAGGGAACAATGACTTTTTGGTGAAATGTCATCGATTCCCCTAAATAATCATCAATTCATTGGGTAATCAATACTAATTCTTTGGTGATATCCCATCATAATCCTATCCCTATCCTACCTCTAAAAAGCCTAAAAACTTAAAAAATTCAAAAAATTAATCAAATAATAGACTTACCTCATCTTATGAGCATCATTATCACCTAATCCATTGCCGCTAGCCTCCATCTTATTTCATAGCAGACTCATCATTTGAGCTCTTAAGCATCATTTTATTTTCACCAATAATAAATGAGCCCTTTTCCACATTAAACTTGCTTATATACTCAACTTCAGATTGGTGCTGATCTATTTTGGATTGGTGTTGATTTGGTGGATCGTCGTCAATTCATTTTGGATCAATATTGATTCACCCCTTTTTGCACTACTTATAATTTTAATACATCCAACCCTACTCCTTCACTTTATCTTGGTACCTTGCCACATCTACCCTATTATTTATCCTATACCATTTCAGGTTTATGGATTTTGACACCCTGTTAGTCTCATAGCCTGCATAAGGCATGTACTCTTTTGGGAATCTCACCTTAGTGGGTCCCGAGAGTGTAATTTCTCTTGAGAATAATTATCTATAGGTAGTGCACACACCGTATAACACATCGAATTATTTAGTCAATCAAGTCCTATCACTTGTCCTCTTATTTAGCCTTTGTTTAAGCTACATGTTCATAATTGTGGCATTTTATTATGGGATTTGCCTTGGGGCATCTCTGTCTATATTACCTTACTTCATGTTAGCGTAAAATGCATACTTCAAGTTATGCATCCAAGTTTATTAGAACTCATTTATTATCTACCTATCCCATATATTATTCCATTTTTCAAACTTGTCACTTGTTGCTTATCCTATGCTGACTCCTAGTTTGAGAGGGGAAACCTCCTCACATAAACCTAGGGTAGTGAACCTTTCATGGTTTTTATCTCACATCATGTATTCCATACTGCTCCATAAAAAAGGGGCAAATGTAAATACTATAATTTCGTACCCTATATATGATTAATTAGGTTTCATAGGTCCTAATTTTTATTTAATCTCATAAATAATCCTTATCCTAAGGTTTAGTACATTTACCATATATGACTTAGTAACTTATTTTTACTATTACCTTTCTACCCCCCTAACCTCCTAAATCCATTAATAACCTAAAGAATCTATCCTTCAATCACTTTACCCTCGTATAGTGTCATTACCAACAACTCCATGCATATCAAAACTAATTTTACAAATGGTTGAAAAAAAGGTGCCATTTTTGGTGAATTAATGTCAATTTGCTCATGATTGATGTCGATTCTTTGGATTTGCATCGATCCATTAATATCTAGTCAACCTTTGCATTCTAGACCTAGAAACTCAGAACCTTGAATTGCTGCTAGATTTTTTGGAGAATTAGAGACGTCCTTAACGACACTCCACCAAAATTTGGTTGCATTCAATCGATATCCTCTATCACAAGCCCAAGAAACTGCCTACATTTGTGGAGAAGAACTTCATTCTATTTGCAATCACATCCAAGGTAAGTCATTGTGTTTTATTCTTTAATTTTATATCAATTTATATTATATTATCTGCTTATATAATATTTAAAATATCATTCATAGCCTTTAGTATTCATTAATTAGTCTTTATCATCTAATTTATCTCATTTATTATATGTTTTAATTAAGCATAGTCATAGAGAGAATCGACATCGATTCATTTTGAATCGGCACTAATTCCATAGATCAACACTGATCTTGTCAGGATCAACATCAATCTACTGTGTTTAATTTATAGAACTCAAGACCTTAATCTTAGACCCCTATCTACAATATTTTATTGATTTCCTATCATTTAAATATGGCCTTTGAATGTAGATGACTCTACCAGGCATAGAACATGTTGTAATCAATATCAAAGATATCCCTATAGTTTAACAACCCCTATTTGTTAATCAGAGTGATATAGCTTTCGAGCTATCTCTCTGTGCTATTATTTATTTTCCCTCTCTTGAAGCCACTAAAGACCAACTAGATGTCATACATAATGATATAGATGCTACCACAACTTATTGGGGTGAATATTACACTTATATTGATAGCTTAATCAAGGACTAAATCTTAATTATCATTGTTATCATATATTTTATATATTGTAATTTCATATGTTGTTTATCCACTTGATTGTGTAAACAAGTGACCTGACATCCATTTGAGGAAGCTCACAACTTCCCTGGACTAGTCTTTGACCAAGTAACTCACCCAATTATCTATTAATCCATTTTTGTCAAGTGTTTACATGTGTGCAAGTTATTCTTCCTAGCCAAGAAGAAGCTCTTACTGTCATTGGATTCAAAGCGGTGCACAACATCTTCGAATCCAAAGGCATTCAACATAAACCCTGTTTTCATTTAAGTTTTTAGTAAGTAATATTTTAATTTTAAAAAAATGAAAAACTACTTAAACACTATTTAATGAAATATGTCTGAGAACCTATGGATCAAATATTTATTTAACTTTGTATGACATCAACTGCTCTTGAAATTTCCAAAACACAATTTTTTGATCTTTTCCTCAGTCTTAGTTTGTGCATGTGATTGTTTCTTTAACTTAGGGGTCCCTTATCCCTTGATTGTCACCTTATCCTATTTTTAGGGCTAACCCATATGTAGATGTGCCTTATAAGAACCTATATATACAAGTGTACCCTTGGTCATTTCATTATCTAGCATTCACATACATGCCTCTTATAAGTCGAGGCTCTCATGCCTATTTTATCAAGTTTTTTCAAGTTGTCATCAACATCACATCAAGGAGTTTAATATTAATTTACTTTTTCCTCATATTTCTAGTGCAAAGGTCTTATATCAAAGGATGGTTTATTAGGAAGCATGTAGTTGCATTTTTATTTGTCTAGGAGAGAGGTGATGAGGTGAAGCACTAACTCTCACTTGGGGAGGATTCCATTTACACTACACTAGAACTACATTGCCTCTAATTCAAGCGTGCACAATATATAGTTGTAACTCCTCAAAATGTTTTATTACACTTGAAATATTGGTGGAAAATTAAGTCAAATATAAAATTAAAAATAAAATGGAATATTTTGTTCATCAAATCAATAAATTATACGCAAGACCATAATAAACATCAAACAATGCACCAACCTTAAAAATTTTAGGTCTTGGAAGTAACCTATTGTATCTATCCCTCCTTTTTGAATCTATCCATGCTAAATCCATCCCAACTTAACCTTTCCTTATCAAATCTATCCCTACTGAATTTGTCCCTTTTTCAAAAAAAATCAAATCAAAAAATAATTTTTGAGTTTTATTTGTCTTGTTGTGTACCAAATTTTAAAATTATGACATCATCTAATACTTCACAAGTAAGCTGAAATTCAGGAACTTATCTATCAACCCTTATGGTAAAAATTTAAAATTTATGTTTTCTATATTAGCACATTCCAAATATGCATGTATGCCTATATTTACTATATTTAGTGAGAGTTGTGTTGTGATTTTTTTAAAAAAAATATTTGTGTGTAGTGTAGACATCATTGCGCACTAAATAGTTTAAACTTTTTGGTGAACCTAATTTTTAAATCATCTAACTTAAGTTTTTAAAACCCTCATCACCCTAAGGTCTAATTTTTATAATTTTATGTCTAATTTCATATTATTTACAATTCATTGATCAAAACCTAAATTGCCATTCATCTCATTCTGCTTTTTAGATTTACATCCACCTCTCAAAAATTAGTGCTCTCAGCTTCATTATTTGAACATAAATACCTTCCAAGGTTTTCCTTAGGGGTCAATCCTACATTTAAAATATGATTTTCCAGATTCACATATCTTTTAATGCATATTCCACTTGATTCTAGGGTTTGTATGCTCTCTTTTCTTATATGTTTTATTTAGTAGGTGTTTCAAATCAAATCTATTTAGAATTTTAGATTTTCATTAAAATGTCATTAATCATAGTCTTTACTATGTACCTTTCACATATGATGGATAATTATTTTGATTTAATGTTTCTAAATTGTTTGAATGCTTCTCTTTGTTATGTTGAAAATAGTTCCATGAATGCCATGGTTGTTTTTACTTTACACAACGATAATAATATTTAGAATGATGTTGAATCTTATTATGCTAGTGAGGAGTATTTAGATGAAACATTAAGGCACCTTGATTTCAACTCTATTGGACCATGTAAAAATGTAAATAATATGATTTTTTTTGGTATTTGTTGTCTTTCTTTGATCCCTTATGAGAATGGAATGCTAAATTTTATGTGTAGAACTCTATTAAAGAAAAAAAGTTAATCTTAAGAAAACTAGCTTAGAGTACTTTAGTTTCAAATCTCAATGTGTGAAATACAATGATGAATCTTGTGAGAATAAAAATTATTGTGTTTCTACTCTCCCTTTGAATAAAAATGTGGAAAATAATGCAAATGTTGGAAATGCTTATCTTTCTACTCTTTTCTTGAATGTAAATGTTGATAGTGATAGAAATAATAAAAGTGATTGTCCTCTTAGTCTTCCTTTGAATTCAAATGGTGAAAAAGATGGTCTTCATACTCATTCCTCGGATGCACATGATATGGAAAATCTCAAACTTATTTTACAAAATCCTTATTTCATTGATGAAATTGTAAAAAAACGTAGCTAGTATGAATTATTCTTATGTGATAAATGATTCTTACATGCATATTATTGATTGTTCTTCTTCTACCCTTAACCTCTTCATATTATATTTGTGCCAACACATGAACTTATTACTATGATGCATGAAATAGAGAATTAAAAAGACAAGTAAAACTTTATCTCTAACATTTTTTGCATCTGATTCTTAGGTTATCTCTATTCTAGAAATGGCCATCTAATTGTGCATAAGATTTATGATTCCACTCTCCCCCATGATTTTTCACATATTAATTACTTTTATGCTTCTCTTAGGAAATATAGTGATAATGATACAATCTAAAGACATTTCTTATAAGTTTAAAGGGTCATGCTTTAATATCACTAATGAGAAATCACTTTCTACATTTGAATGTATTCCATCTCTTCACCTAGGAAAATCCAAACATATATGTGAATATATCCTTAGATTGAATAGTAGCATGTATTCTTTGATATATCAACCAATGAATCTAGAAAAACATATATATTTAATAGAAGTCTTTTTCTTCCTTTCAAAGATAAAGTGTTTTATCATGCTTATGAATATTTCTCTGAAGTCTTTTTTATCTGATTTTTGGGCTAACTCTAATGTTATGTATGGTCAACCCATAGTGTATAATATTTATGTTTCCACTCTCACTCATGAATTTACAATGCCTAAACTCTATTTGTTTGATGGATATGGGGATCATTACTTACATATTAAGTAGGTTTGTGTTTCTCTTGGGAAATATGGTGTTTATGATAGAATCTTTCTTAAGACATTTCCTTGAAGCTTAAAGGGGCATGCACATCTCTAAATTACTTTGAATCTGTGAAATCACCCAAAAATTAAAGTATAGAATAAATTACAAATATTGATCAAAGTGGACAACAAAAGGGAAAAAAAAACCTTTCCATTTATTTACATATGATAACATTTAATAATAAAATATTTTTTTTGCACTATATTATTTATGGCATGCATTTTTTACATAAAAATATACTCCTAGTTATCCAAGCCCCTAAGCACTTTAAAAAATATTTATAAAAGTATTTCCAACTAACCTGAATTTATTGTTTTTTTGTAATTTTATAAATTTGCTATTTTTAGTAATTTTGCAAATGAACTTAGATGGGTCTAAAAATAGCCCCATAGGTCCTTACACATCTAAAAGACTAGTGGGTGACATAAAACAATGATTCCATTCGCCAAGTATGAAAAAAAGTAGACCTATAAAGTCTTTAAAAAGGTGAAATAAAACTTCAAATTCAATTTTCAACCTTTAGACGATCATGTTTGGGCCTGAAAATGTGTAAAAAATGACACTAAGTGCTTGGTGCAACTTTTAACTACACAAATATCTCAAAGATATTTTTTAAGAATAAAAGGGCTCAAGCAAAATCCCAGGTCATAAGTTATGCCTTGTACAAGTTATGCTTCCAAATAACCTTCTTCTGGTTAAAAAGAACTCAACTCATGTAAGTCGATCTGGTCAAAATTATACTATATGTCCTTGTCCAGCTTCCTTATTTTTCCATTTTGATATTCGATTGATATCCTCATATTGTAATACTTTCCACCATACCAAATACTTGTTGTAATTATCCTATTTGGTACTTATAAATTTCTTATCCAAAACATTTGGTATCTTCTCTTTATTCATCCTTGGCACTTGTTTCCTCTAATTCAATTATTTTTCCTCATTCCCTTCATTATATTCTGCATAAAATGCATATAAATTATAAGCATTGAATAAATATCAAAAATCTATGGAGGTTTTTCTCATAAGCATTAACATTTATTTTCTTCTCAATTTGGCATGGGCTAATCTTCTTATACTTCAGCCTATTGTATGTTCCTTGGTATTTTTTTTCCTTTTTAGATATGCCATCACTAAATATCCTTCCTCAAACACATTTGGCCTCTTGGTTACATCAACTTCTACCTTATACTTATCACGGACTTGATGTATGTGCTATACAAATGCTCCTACATCATCACTTACCCACTTTGTAATTGGTAGTTACACCAAGTCTAAAACACCATTAATATTTCTACAATAAACAATTTGGAATGGAAACATGCATATGGACCTATCCATATAAATATTATATGCAAATTTAGCTTGAGGTAATGCCAAGTCCCATTACTTTGGATTCTCTCCAATAATGCATCCTAATATGTTCCCCAAAGTCCTATTAATGACCTTTATCTACCCATCGATTTGTGGGTGGTATGCACTATTAAATTGTAGTTTAGTTCCAAGCTTCTGCCATAGGGTTTTCCAAAAAATCCCTTAAAATTTAAGTATCTACATTTGAAGTGATGGTCTTTATGATACTATGTAGCCTAAAAACTTCCTTGAACAAAATATGTTACCCTAGTGGCATCAATGGTTTTATTGAATGCAATAAATTGAAACACTTAGATAACTTATCCACACTCAAAATAATTGAGTCATTACGTCATTGCATGTTTCGCAGGCCTAGAAAAAGACCCATGCTTAAATTTGTTCACAGTCCTTTTGGAGTTGGCAATGTCATGTACATTCCTTTTTATTGTGCATGGCCTTTAGCCACATGACATATCCTGCATCTTCATATTTGGCCAAACATACTTTTCTTCCACAAAGGCTATGGTCTTATTTTTTTACAAAAATATCCTCCCAAACCACCACTATGAAGTTCTCTCATAATGTTTCCTCTCATAGATTGGGAAACTAAAATGCACAATTGATTTCCCTTAAAGATATAACCATCCTACATGAAATAATAATCATGAATAGAACTTGTTTCACCTACTAATGGGTTCCTGCCTTCTTCCAAAACATTTCCAAAATTTGAATATAAATTACAAAAGCATTAGATAGTCTCAAATCCATCTTTTTCACTATCCATAGTAGTTAAAAATGCCACACACTTGCTCAAGGCATCAACTCCTTGATTCTGCTTTCTTAACTTGTGCTTCACAACAAGAGCTACCCCTAAAAACGATACCCACTTTACATGTATTCTTATTAATTTCTTCTAGGTGTTCATGTGCCTTAAGTCTTGATGGTTTGTAAATAAAATAAACTCTTTAGGTTATAATTAATGTCTCCAATGCCCCATAGGTTTAATAATGGATTAAAATTCAACATCATATGTATGGTATTTCTTCCTCACCTCATTAAATTTTCACTGTAATATGTGATTGACCTCCTTTCTCAACTCAATACTGCACTAATGCACACATGTTAAGCATCAAAATCCACATCAATCACCTCACCAATGTTTGAAAATGTTAAAATAGGTGCCCTTGTCACCTTCTTCTTTAGGAATTGGAAAATCTCTTCTACTACAATTGTCCACACAAATTCTATACCCCATGTGCAATCTATTGTGGATGCAATGATGCTACTAAAATTATTAATGAATTTTATATAAAATGTTTCTAAACCATGGAAACTCCTTACCCTTTTTATACTCCATGGAGTAGGCCACTCAGTAATTTCCATTATCTTATCTTCATCATTTCTTACGCCATATTATGAAAGGACAAATTCAAAAACATAAAACTCTTTTGCATTAATATGAACTTATTCAAATTTGTATAACTATCTTCCTTTCTCAACAACTCTAATATCATTCTTAAATTCTTAAGTATTCTATTCTAATCTTATTGAAGATCAAAATTACATAAAAAAATACCACTATAAACTTAACAATATAACCTCGTATCATGTAGTTCATCAACCTCATAAGCATGTTGGGTGCATTGGACATTCCAAATGACATCACCATCCACTCATATAAACCATCCCTATTTTAAATGTCATCTTCCATTTATCCCCTTCTCGAATCTCTATTTGATAGTATTCACTCCATAGATCAATAGTACTAAAGTATGAGGCTCCTACAAGTACATCCATTTTGTCATCTAGGTGGGATATAGGAAATTTTTATTTGATGGTGATCATATTGATTATCGTGCATCCAACACACACTTATTTGGAGTTAGCAACACAAGAGTTTCATATGAACTCATGCACTCTCTCTCATTATACCCTTTATCACCAATTCAGTTATCTTCCTATTCAACTTTGCTTGCTTTGTTGGGCTCATACTATAAGTTAATTGATTAGGTAGAGTAGATCCTAGGATTAAATCAGTATGGTGTTGAATATCCCTCTTTGGTGGTAGACCATATATAAACTCATCATGTATATTATAAACATACTCGTCTAACACTCTTGTTACCTCTACTGATACTTGGCACATCTTTCCCTTCCTCATTTTCCATTAATGCATAAAAGAACCTTTCTGTCTTCATTTATTTGATAAATTAGTTTGTAGACAATATGTTGTATACCTACCCTTTTTCTTTAAGAGGTAATAAAACTACCATTGAATTTTCCTTCCAAAATGCGTACGTATTCTTATCCCTATCATGGATTGCCTTCCTATAATACTTCCATGGTCTTCCCAACAACACATGACATGCATCCATTGGATAAAATCACACCACATTTCATCATGATAAGTCTTTCCTATGGTAAACTTAATTAATTACCTCTTATCAACAATAACTTTATTTCTTTTTCTAAACTAAGAAATACAATAGAATGAGGATTCTTATTACAATGCATACCTCATTTCTATACCATTTCTATATAAACAATGTTCTCATAACTTTCACCAATAATAATGACCTTACATACCTTTCCTCCTGAAATACACCTTGTTCTAAAAAAATCTATTCAAAGCCATGAGTCATCATTTGCCTTCATCTTGTCTTTGCGATTGTCTTGCACACAATCTTTCATTAGAGCCATCACTATTCTTATTAACATTAGAGTTTCTCCTACATTGGTTGGAAAATTTGCATTTTTCTTCCCTATCTTAACCAAATTTACTCTTAGATGCTCCTCTTGGATCCTTCTTATGCACGATAATTGGGACACTCATATGCTATATGCCATTATTCGCTACATGTCTATCAAGTTAAATTCTCTTTGGGGATTTCCATCCTCTACCACCACCTTATCCGCTATCTAAAACCCTTTTCCTATTTGTTGGTCATGAAACCCTTCTCTAGCATCTTCTTATCTCTCTACCCTATGGGCTGATTCTTATTATATGGAAGTAAATCCAACTCATCTCCTTAATGGGGAGATGGTCCTCTCCTCATCACATGTGGTCTTCAAAAATCCTACGTAATTTTCTTCTCTTCTACCTTCAAAGTTAGTTGATATGCATCATCCATTCTCTTGATTTTAAGTATTCTTAACTCATATTGAATAGAAGAATTTAAACAATCAAAACACCTTGTAGCCATTTATTCTTCTGTTTCTTCATGCTCCACCTAAATGGATAGATTGTAAAATTCATTTGTGTAGTCTTGTGCTCTTAACTCGTTTTGTCTCAAGTTCTGAAATATTCTATAGAGGGTTTGATATGTTTTGGACATATTTACACAAATCAAGCACAAAAATAAAACTTCACAATACACTAATAATAATATTAAATATCGATTCATTCAAGATGTCTTATTCATTATGATAGATTACAATATATATGAGGATGATCTCCCTAATACAAGGAGTCAACACCAACCCAAATCCATAAAAGCTCTGAACTTCTCCCTTAAGACTCTTTCACAAGAGATATCTACGTGAGTTTATTCACAATTCACACACACATTAATATTATTAACCCACTAAATTATTAACAATCATAATGTGAGTACTAATGTTTTGAACATTCCTCCCCTTAGTACTTACATGTTAATTTGTGTTTTACAAGAATGAAGGTAGAGAGGGAACAAACAATCTCCTCTCATCAACCATTCATTGTTAGGAGCACATCTACCGAATCAATGTGAGAACTATGAACATGAGCCATCTGCCTCTCATCAACCATTCACTAATGGGGACTCATCAACCTAGTTAGTGTGAAATTTACTAACATGAATTATTCTTTGTTCAATATTTACTCTTGTATCTTCAAAACACAAGGGTTTAACTTAAAATGAAGTACAACATTTGGGGAAATATGAATTGTATAATTTATTTTCACACAAACGTGAATTGAAAAAGAAACACGTGCCACTATAACAGAAGTGTCCCTGTCGCTAGTGACTTGTGAGAGGACAATATTTGTCCTCCTTTCTCTGTTTCTTCCATCCTCTTGTTCTTATTTACTTAAAATATATACTCATCATCATTGGAATTATTTGTATGGACAATACCCTCGTCATTCTCTTTTTATTCATCAACAATGATGGCATTCTCTTGTAGTTTCCCATCAAGTAGGTTCTGAGCTTTCAATTTGTAGTTTACAATCATATGGCCAGCTTGTTTACAATAGTAGTAAATAATTCATTTCTTTGAATCCTTGAAAGTTGATCCTTGTTTAAAATAAGATTTAGAGCTTCTTTTAACTTATGATGTATCTTGTTTATTTTTACTATACTTACACTTTCTTTTGAATCCATATTCTTATTTTCTTCATCTATCAATGAAGAAATTAGATCGTGTAGGCTACGATTTATTTTGCCATTGTGAAAACCATGTTAGAATAATTGACTAACATGTTGTTTAGTAATACAATTTTTGCATCATCATCAAGCATGTCTACTTTTATTCCTGCTAACTAATTTAAAATGGAGGGAACCTTACTTATGTGTTGCACCATGTTATCGCCTTCCTCCATCTCAAGTTCAAACAAATTATGTTTTAAGGTCATTGTTGTGCTTCTTATTTGCGATCCAAATAGTTTGTTCAATGTAGTTTAGATGAAATTAAATTTTTTTATAGGTCTATATGATACAAGTAGGTATCAAATAACCCTAGGCCAATAATTACTGTCATTTTTTAATCCTTTCTTTCCCATTTGGTGGCCTCATTTGCATCATTTGGTTTTGGTATCTTACCATTGGCAATTTCTTACAAATCTTTGTTAATTAACAATATTTGAATTTGAACTTTTCAGGTATGAAAATTTTTGCCTTCAATTTTTTCAATATGACTCAATTTATCCATTATGATCCCCCATACTCTGAACATCATGTACGAACATAATACATCTAATTTACAATAATTTTTTGACAACCACCACCTTAAAAACAACTCTTGACAATATGACAATAAAACTATTTAAAATAATGGACTCTTAATTTTTTATATTGAGGCTCAACTATATAAAATAATGGACTCTTAATTTTTTATATTGAGACTCAACCATAAATGAAAGATTTATGACTAAAATTTAAACAAAGTAAAAGTACTCGTCTAATATTAAAACTTTTTGATAATGTATTAGATCACCAAAATTTCGTATTATTTTAAAAAACTAACAAACTTTGACCAATTAATAATTAAAATTCTAAAATTAATAATTAAAATTCTAAAACAAGCTAGCTTCTTTGACCACCTATATGACATTGTGATATGACAAGACGGTGGCACATGAGACTGCCTGCTTGTATGGGTGTTTTTGTGTGGCAAAAAGCATGCATTGAATTGGTACAGGTTCGTGGAAATTCTGGCATAATAAAGAACATAGAGCAATCTTTACGTGGCACTCAAGAGAGCAGAATAACAAGTGGATTTTTGTCAAAATGCATAGCAACAGCTGATGTGAGGACGTAGGTGCTGATAGACATAAAATGTATGCGGATTTCAGACCTGTATAATAGTAGATCGATGCAGTCTGGCAGTGGACGCTTTGAAAGAAAAATCTGATCTTCAGACTAGCAAACAATACACATTGAGAATGCACTTTGCATGGTGCACACATATTCACCAGATACAAGATTCAGACAAAAAATAGAGGAGGACACTATTGATTTCTTGTTTAACATGAATGAATGAACGAACGAACTAACGAACGATAGTCTATGAGACCGAGGGTTGTAATAGCACTGCTTTTTGTTAACACAACTCTTTGGGATGAGCACTATCCCTTTAATTATGTAAAATTTCGGACCTCTTTCGATGTTAACTTTTTTATTGTAGATTTTGGTTAGAAAACTTGTTGTACTAACTATTTTTTCCTCTGTAAACAAGTTACAAAAGTTGCCGACCTTTACGTTGTCTTTGTATTTGGTGCAGATGTCATTATAGGTTGTGCATTTCATAATAAAGTATCATCCTATCTCTACTACCCCCTTATCACAAAATATACAAATTCTCATTTTCTATTCTTCCTTGGGTACTGTTCATCTCCCTGTTTCACACCTAAGATGATGCGAGCTAGTCCTCAATTGAACAATCAACATCTTTGCTTTCTATTTGATTTCTGCCCTTATGTATGTTTTTTCCTCATGCTCCTGGGTGCGATTAAACTCTTTGATGTAGTATGTTTTCTTCCATCTCGGTTGTTTTGTCCACGTGGCTGCCCTAATTTTTTCTATCACAAATTTATTTATTTCGCCCATGGTGCTTGGGCATTCTTGCATGTTGATGTCCCATTTACTCATCCATTTGTTATTTTATTTCATCCACATGTTTTTTTTTTCTGTTTAATTCTTCTTCGATTACTATATTGGGTCATCGATGGTTTTTCGTATTTTACGTCTTTTTTAGGTAACTTAATGTCCGAGTCATTGTTGATACTTCCAATTGAAATGTACTTGTTTCGGTTAGTAAAATCTCATATGAAACTGAATTTGAGGTTGCTTGTGATTAATCAATAATTAGAAATCAAAACAACACCTTAAAATTAGTGAATTTTCAAATCTCCAGTCCAACACACAATAAGCCTTACCATGCTTCCTTTGATAGCTCCTATGTTCGAAACACCTCTTCTTTGATCAGAATGGTATCCAAAATCACTGATCCTCTCTATCACACCAATAGCTATACCTACAAAATTTTCTTTTTTTAGACTACCTTAACATATCTCAAGACCCTTTTAGGACTCTCATTGTTCACACAGACAAGACCATAGATGGCTTTGATACTAGATATGTTTTGAACATATTGGCACAAATTAAATACAAACATCAAACTTCATAATACACTAATAATAATCTTTAATATTGATTCTTTCAGGATGTCTTATTCATCATGAGAGATTACAATCTATAAATATATAGGAGGATGTTCTAATTAATACAAGGAGTCAACACCAATCTAAATCCTTAAAATCTCTCAATTTCTCTCTTAAGACTCTCCTAAGAGATATCTACCTGAGTTTATTCACAACTCACACATACATTAATATTATTAACCCACTAACTTATTAACAATTATAATGTGAATACTAATTTTCTTAGTAGAATTTGCGAATAGTTCAAAGGGAAGATTTTTTTTTTTCCATTTTCTTCACCATTTTACTCCATATCTAGATCTTATGCTTACCCTTCCTTAGCCTTTATTCCTATAAATGTTCCCACCATGTCATGGCATGAACCTTCAACTTTGTACATGCATATTTCATCTTCTTCTCTTCCCCCATATTCTTTCTTTCAAAAAAAATTTCCATTCTATTTAGCCAATCTATTAACTTCTCTGGTTTTAGACTACCCCCATACTTTAAAACCTCAAAATTTACTCCTTCATTTCCCTTTCTAATGCCCTAACCATAATTTATTCAAATGATTGCGGCTCTTCTATTTCTTCCTCCTCTTTCCTAATCTTTGGTTCTTGTTGTTTTTCTTCATCATTGACATCTCCCCTTTGCCTTGGTCTCTATCTTGCAATAATTTTTGTAAGCTCTTTCACTATCATATACAAATATTGTAGATTACTATTCATCTATTAGAAAATCATAGTTAGTGCTGATATTATATTTAATGTATTTGTAATATTATTATGAGTTGATATAACTCATTAATAATATAGTGTGATAGGTAATATAGTGAGTGAGTTGTAATCACAACTCACATAGCTATTTTAGATGTGAGTAAGAATAGGGTTGAGGAGATATTAAGGGAGAGTATTGTGGCATGATAGAGAGATTGATGGAATTTCAAATGATGATAGACTCCTATTTTGTAGGAGATCATTTTTGTATAAATATCTCTCAAGTTTGAATTAAATATATCCTGAATGAATTTGATTAGTATTATCTCTCGTATTCGATCTCATTATTTTGATGTTTAACTTATGAAAATGTAAACTAGACTCATTATCATCTTAGCTTAACCTTCCCCTCTTCTTTTCATCTTTATTTTCAAAACATTGTTCTCCCAAAAACCCGTTCTTCAAAACACAACTTCTAAAAAATAATGCAAAAAAAATTCACACAATCTCATCTTATAATTTTAACAACCCTTCTTTTTTTCCTTTCCTCCTAAAACTAAACTTATCTAATACTAAATGATGGAGTGAAGCACCTATAAATTCCAATCATAGATGAGAAGTTTCAGATATTAATTAGAAAAAATAACAAAAGACCAAAAAAATACCCCTTCCACTCAACTTTTCTACAATTTTACACAACGATGACATTTAATGCCAAAATCATTTTTTAAAACTATATCAGATATGGTGTTGGGTTTTTAAATAAAAATATGCCTATGATTATCCAAAATCCTAATCACCTCAAAAAATATATCTATAAGTATTTACAATTAACACAAATTTATGAATTTTAGCAATTTTCTAAAATTGTTAATTTTTTTTTTTTTAAAGTAATTTTGCAAATAAATTTGAATGGGTTTTAAAATATCTTCATATGTTCTTACACATAAAATACATGTGGATTACATAATACAATGATTCCACGTTCCAGTATGAAAAAAACCATAATCATAAAGTCTTATAAAAAGTGAAAAAAACTTAAAATGTAATTTTCGGCCTTTAAATACTCTTATTTATGCATGAAATTGTGTCAAAATGGCATTATGCGGTTAGTGAAGCTTACGGATGTATTAATATCTCAAATATATTCATTTAAAAAAAATGGGCTCAAATATATTCTCGAGTCAAAATTTAAACCTCTCGTAAGTTATGCTTCCACATCAATCTAATTCTTAGGTTAACTCTAATGCTAGACATGGCCAACCCATAATGCATATGATTTATGATTCCACTCTACCACATGAATTTTCAATGCCTAAATTTTATTTGTTTGATGGATATGGGGATTCTTATTACATCTTAAATACTTTTATGTTTTTCTTGGAAAATATTGTGTTAATAATAGAATATTTCTTAAGACATTTCATAGAAATTCAAAAGGTCATGCTTTATATTTTTTCACATGCTATCTAGTGGTTTCCTACAAACATTCCTTAAGTTGTTGAGGATTTCATATCATATTTTATTAGTAATAAGGGACCACTTGCTACATTTAAGCATGTTCAATCTCTTTGCCAGGGAAAATCTAACTTTATTCATGATTATATCTTTAGATACAAGAGTATTTTGCCTCCTATAGATCTTAAGAAACAATATATTTTTTGTAAAAGTATTTTGCCTCCTATTAAAGATAAATTTATTTATCATGTTTACAAATATTTCAAATACCTTTGTTATGAGATCAAATGATAATTTATGATCACGTGTACCTAACTATGAAACTCATGCTTCACATTATGGTTCTATTTTTATGAATCCTAATGTTAGCCACATAAATACAAATCCCAAACCATTGGCTAATCATGTAAATACACCTACAATAATTCATACACCTTCCCTTGACATATCAAGACAATTTTAAAAACTTAAGGCTACTTGATAGGAAAATGGTTGTCTTACCTTCTAATAAGTGTTATGATTTGGTTTATGTGCCACATAATATTTATTCAAAATTATTTCATGAATATCATTGAATAAATTGTTATTTAAAAGATGGGTGTCATGCTTTGAAACATAAAATTCAAGTTCTTATTGATAGTGGTGACCTTACATTAAATATATCTATTATGAAACCATAAGTCAGAAACACATCTTATATTATAAAACAACCTAAACAAAATGATAATTTATCTTATAAAGTACAAAACCTCTAACTCCTAATGTTTAATCACTCAACATGCCATTTATGGTTCCTAATGATCATATATTGACTAATATTTCACATGTGGAATCTTGGTCATGAGTGTTTATATAAAAGGAAAAAGAGAATGAGAATTCATAATAGACATAAAAGCTCAATTCAACATGTGAATTATTCCTTTACTTAAGACACTTGGATATAATATGGAACATCTAACACAAGTATCACATTTTTTGGTAAAATATGTATCATTGGGATGCAATAATTTTCCTAAATCTATTGGTCCCTAAACATGGCATGCAATATTGAATGTTATGTTATCTTTGTTTCACTATAATATTATATTAAGAATGACATGGTTACAAGATATGGATGAAACAATTGATAACACACATGAGTATATTAAATTCTAATATGAAGGCAATATAATTAACATCCAAAGAGATAGACCTTATGAAGAGAAAGATTTGAAACATCTTAAGGTGGATCCCGTTGCATCTCAAAAACAACTCAAATGGGTGCTTAAGAACAAAGTGCAACAAGATAAAATTCAATGAAAGAAAGACCAATCATCTATTTGTACATATCTAAGGCACAATCAATTTAATTATTTATACAAAACAAATGCTTACTTATGGGATACTTCTGGCCTACTCTTGAAAAGTTGCCAACAAGTTCACTAAAAAGTGTGGTCCTTGCCAACTTCATGATGATCTCATCTATTCACCACCATCTGAGCTCCAAAATGTGGAATCGCATTGGCCATTCTCAATGTGGGGATTAGATCTAATAGGCAAACTACTTAGATCACAAGATGGACATGTCTTTATCATTTGCAGCTACCAAATATTTTACCAAATGGGTCAAAATCCATGCCTCTCGTTAATGTCACCAAAACCACTATTTATAAATTCATCCTCAATCAAATCATTTATCATTTTGGAGTCTCCCATACTATCATTTTCAATAATGGCATCAATTTCAAAAATAAAGATGTAAAACATCTCTGTGCTAAATTCAAAATCTCTCACAAATTTTCCATACCCTACCATATGTGATGCAATGGCCAAGCTGAGGCCACTAATAAAATTCTCAATAAAATCCTCAAAAAGATAATCCAAGAAACTCGTATGGATTGGCATATTCATTTGTATCCCACTCTTTGGGTCTATCACACTAGCATATGCACTGCCACTAGGGCAACATCGTTCTCGCTAGTTTATGGTTCTGAATCATCCTCCCATTAGAAGTTGATCTTCCCTCTCTTTGCATATCTCTTTGTAGTATCATACTTGATGATGAATTATGTGAATATCGCCTTCATTCTCTTGATCTTATTGATGAAAACCATCTATCTACTTTACAACACAATTGCTAATACAAGGCTCGTATCACCAAACAACATAATATAAGAGTTAAAGTCCACAATTTCAATGTTGATGATATTGTCCTTAAATTATATTATACCCATTATAAAGAAGGAAAAGACACCCAAAAATGATGGGGCCCTTATTTATTAAAAGACATACTTGGTCCTAGCACCTATCGCCTCCAAACTAATGATGGCTATAATTTCAAAAAACCCACCAATGCACAATTTTTAAAGATGTACTTTGCTTAGATCTTTCCCTTCTTATCATAATTCCTATATGCTATCATACTAACACTTTTGTAGGATATCTACACGGGTCTCACCCTCTACAATAGTTTCTCTTTCCATAAACCTTATTTCTTCCTCTTAGTCCTTTGGTTTCTTTTTTGTCATGAGTTGCATTATAAAATAGTGGATAGGACCCGATCTTCCTCATGACTTCATTTGCTCTTATTATTTTCTCTTTTCGATACATTTTCTCACCCTCTTAGGTTTTTATTTTTTGAGTTGCAGTGTAAGGCCATGGATAGGACCAGGCCTTCCTCATAAATATCATCTTTCTCAATTTTTTTCACATGATTTGCTCACCCTCTTGGGTTTCTCTTTTATGAGTTGTAGTGTGAGATCGTGGATAGGACCAGAACCCCTCATAAAATTACCATCTTCAATTAATTCAGTGTTACTTTTCTAAAATGTCAAGCAATGGTTAAAAGTTTATAATCCCTTATTCTCTACTTTATCTTTTTCTTACTTTATAGATAAAACTTGCACAACAAACTATGTTAGCATGTTTCCCTACACATTCCAACATTCTTATGATATGGAATCATAATTACCTATGATTGTATCCCTTTTTCACCTGTGTCACATTTTTTGTGATTTAAAGTAATTCAAATTGTTTCGTGTTTCATTCCTCTTGATTTCATTTCCTTTCATTCTACTTTGGATAAAACAAGGTCAAAGTCAAGATAGCACTTTTATTTCACCTGAATTAACAAGACTCTTAGACACCATGCTCTCTAAGTTCTCTTTCTTAGCAACCAAGTCCAAAGTTGTCAAATGACAGTCATCTTTAGCACCCATGTTTGGTTCTCCAAATCTATATGGAGGAGGAATATGAAAAGCCATCAAAGTTAAAATCCAAATCATTTAAAATAAAATGCAATGATTAAAAGGCAACATACAAAGTCAAAAGTCAAAATCACACTAAAAGACGTGATTAATAACATATCTCCTACTTCTAATCGAAGCTCAAACTCCATAGTTGGTCTCATGATAGAGCCAAGGTCCATGGGGGTGTGGTAGGCTAGTATATTGGGATAGAAGAATTTAAAATAATCTATGGTGTTACCTAATTTTTTATGCAAGTACCTGATATTCATAGTAGATTGATGACTTAGTAAGGGGCCCTGAGGAACATGGAACACATTGTGGGAAGGTAGGTCCATTTTAATTTTCATGTATATAGCCTTCATGGGATGATATTCATACTTCATTTGATGACCCAAGATTTACGTGGCTCAAAAAATTTATTCAGAGTTCTTAATGTCAAAATTCTTCTTGATTTTACAAACCTAATTTAAGTGTCTTGACTTTGATAAAGAGTTTCTCTACCTTAATTTTTCCTTCATTTTCCTCTCCACCCATTTCATTCCCCCCCTTGACAGGAAAGTGTGATTATAAATCTATTTTCCCTCTTCTAAATTCCCTCTTTTCACATATTAAAAACATGCTATCACTACTTTGTTTCAATTTTTTCTATACTTAGAACAAAACAATATGCTTGAGTGACTATGGACCACTTTCTTTACACCATGGATTTACATTTCTAGAATTGCCTTGGTTTTTTTTACCATTTTCCATTGTTGAACTTCCATTTTTTTTGGACACCTATGTCGATTTCTAATTTTATGTACTTTTTTCATTATTGCGTGAGGTTGGCTTGTTACTTCTCACTCACCAATGTTGTTTTCCATTCCATGCACTTTTTCCATTGATGATTGAGTAAGGATTGTTATTGGTCACTCATCAATGTTGTTTTATCATTTTCTTGCCCATCTTTGTTTATGTAAGGATTGTTACTGGTTTCACATTGATGTTTGATTACCATTTTGACTCGTATCCTTGGTTTGAATTGGTTAGTTTGCCTTTCTTACTCAAGGTTTACTTGTTTGAGTTTTTTGGTCATTTAGTAGCCTTGGCTTTTCGATTATCTGATTTAATCTAAATTTTGACTTGGTCATTTAGTTCTAACTTAGGATTTATCACCCTAGCTTACCAGATTTCCAAATTACATCTTGCCTACACTGCTTCAATTATCTTGGCTTTCTTATGTTTGTTTATTTTTGCTCTTTAGTTTTGTATACTTGGGTTTGTCCAAAATAGTCTCTATGCCCTCCATGATTAAAACTATAAATACAATAGACAACCATCCAATGATAAAGTTAAGTCAAGCTAAACATATATTAATTTTTCAATTATTTTCATTTCATTCATTTACTTTTAGTTATTTTATGTTTTAAAATACTATAATTTATTTAGCTTCAATGTTGTGTGTTGCTATGTTCTTTTATCGAAGCACCATCCCCTATTGCACCTGAGTGACATGTGATGAGATTCAAGTGAGGCATATGTATACACATGATATTTTTAAACTTTATCAATTACTGATGCTTTCTCTCTTACAGGAACCTGTCGAGTCACAATCTCTTTGAGTGCATGCCTTAAAGGGTGCATTGGGAAAGGGGTGGGCAGACCATTGGTGCTTCACAAGATTTTTGTCCCCTACACCACCACTTTATATCAGTCTAACCTTATCCTTTACACTTCCCTAATACTTATCTCCTCTCTTGCACACTCTTACAACCATTTAACACCTTCATTATCCCCTCCCTAAGCCTAAAACCCTTTTTGATAGTTTACATTACACTATCGACCGCATCAACCTTATATTCAAATTGATAAAACACATTAAGGGTCAAGGTCAGTCCCTGGTAGACCTAGAACAAGACCTAACTTGATTTAATTAAATAACAATATATAGTTGATTGGGTTGACCCTACCGGTTAAAACTTTCATAAGGGTTTAGGGTTACATTCAGCTATATAAACACATCTATTTCTATCATTTCAAAGAGAAGAGAAGAAGAAGACTATTATATTGTGTATCTACTTATCCACCATTCTACTTGAGGATCGTAGCTTAGGGTTTTAATACTTTCTTTGAAAATACGGATCTTGTCTTGTGGAGAAGTATTTTGGATGCATAGAGATGTTGTGTAGCTTAGAGATGACTTATCCTTGTTATCCTCATATACCACAACAACCTCTTGTGAAACACCTTGGCCAAGGGAGAGATTTAATCTCAGTGGGTTTGTCTTTGAAGGTAAGTATTCCTAACTTTGTTTCTCCTTTGTAAGAGTATATAGATTTGCATTTGTACTTATCTCCCATGCATTAGGATTTTGTATACATTGATGTGAGTATAAATCTTCTATGCATGTTTATTTTTTATGTTTATTACCTCCACTTTATTCCAAAAGCTTTGGTGAGCACTAGATTAGACTTTACCTTACTTGTCATTTACTTTGTGAATATGAAAACATAGGATCTATCTAGGGTTATTGCACGGTGTTTCATGGCTAGAGGCTTTGGAACCCTCTTTAGTGATATTATTATGGTAAGATATCCCTTGGTTGGGTCTAGCGAATCTATCTTGGTCATGATCCTAAATATTTAATGCATCAATAATTGAAAGTGTAAGTAGGCTTTATCTTCTTCGAGCTAGGATTGATTAATATATTAGTTGCATTTCCCTTTATATACATGGTTTTCCCTAAATTTTCCATTTTTTTTGTCAACATAAATTTAATACAACATCAACATGACCAATCATTATTAGTAACATTAAATTTGCATCGAATTTATACCTAGTTTGCATCACCCAAAAATTGTGGTTATTTTTTGTTTTGATATATCTTAAGGGTTAAAGGGACCCTCACCTATGCAAAGATAAAATTCAAGTTACAAAAATTAGGAGAAGGATAGGAGAAACTCATTACATCCTTTCCTAAGATAGAGTGATAAAAACCCTCAGCCAGAGAAGTTAGATACCAAAAATAGGGAACAAACCCTGAGTTGTACACAAAACTACTACAACATATCCAAGGGCTATCAAAAATTCTATAGGTAATATAAGCATATATATAGGAAATAATTGAAAGCTAAATATGAGAAGACCAACCCATATGATAGGGAGAAGCTATCAACCCATCTCGGTCCCAGTTCTACCACCGAACCCAACAACCTGCAACTCCTTTGATTGAGAATGACCAACCACCATGACACCACTATCACTAGTCCCACCATCAAGATTGTAAGGAACACAAAAAATTACCGTGCAACCTGGCTTTTCACCATGGTTGATCCAACCACCACTTTTTAAACCAAAACTGCCACTGCCACTCCCAAAGGGAGATGATTCCACCTTCTCCCAAACTCTTCTAGTTAAAGTGAAGATGTTGCCAAACCCCATTACATCAACCATAGCCTACATGCATATTTTAATGTTAATTGATGTAGACTTGTGCATCACATGGCCTCAAGAGAGGTCAACCAAACCTTTAATATTACCATAAATACTATCCATAACTGTCAAAACCCCTTTACCATCACAAATAAATTCCAAGAACTGAGTGACATAAATGACCCTTTTGATTTAAGCTATCCCAAAAATATATCAAGAGAAGGAAGCAAATCCAAGAGCTATTTCAGAGGTAAGGTAGACCCTAATACCCTAACTAGATGGTGAGAATGAAGCAAGTCACTCAATTGCAGTAGAAGGGCCCTCTAACTGACGAAATATCCCTTTATATCTCTAACCATAGACAACTGAATAAAGCAAAATCATTTGATAAGGGTGCTATATTTCTCTCCCTGAGTGTTGTAAGATGTTGTAGAATTGCATAAAAATTAGTTTGGTTTGTTTGTAATGTTTGATTTTTAATTAGTGTAAAATTTCAACTTTATAGAGCCCACATAAAGGAGAGAGTAATATTTTTTGGAAACAATTTCATTTTATGTACAATATTTTTATTGCCACATATTTTTACTATTGGGTGATTTTTTTTTATTGAAGGTTAAACCAATGTTTGGTTAAATAAATATTGTTGCAAATAACATCTCTAGTTGAACTATAGTAGAGTTAGTCAAAACTTTAAGTGAAATAATAGCTTATTTTATATAAAACATGAACATGTAAATTTGAGTTACCTACTAATTTTATCCTTTATATGTTATGTTATTGCATAAAAAAATTGGTAGTTGTGAAATGATAACCTAATGCTCATTTATAGGTTAAGAAGTCCAAACTCACCAAGTTCAATGCCAATGTAAAATTGTATTTTCAAATCCCATCATTTGTAATATATATTTCCTACATGACTATGTAATTTTCATCATTTTGTGTTTAAAGTATGCATGTGAGTACCCATTTATAGGTTTTGGAACATTTTGAGTCAAGCGCAAAAAATATATTTTTTTGGTTTGGAAGTTTCCCCTTGTGATGTTTTAGAAAATGTTTTAAAATAGAGAAATAAGGGGTGCAAAATGTATAACAGGTGCATTTTCAATTTTAGAAGACACCCTAGTATCAAAATGAAATTATAAATAGGTTGTTTTTATGAGGAAATCATTAATGTAACATTGTGTCTTCCCACTGCCAGTGATGTTAGACAAACCAAATACAATTTAGGGTTCACATGTACCTCAAGATCACCTTGGTTGATAGAGCCAAAGATTCATCCACTATAGTTCATTACTAACTTTAATATAAATGAAGTGATGTAGTGGAAATTTTGGTTTTACCAATTTATTTCAATTTTTTGCTTGTTAGTAGTTTTCTTAGTTATTTTTGAGTTTTTTACGATGAAGAGTAGACAGGTTGACTGGTAGTGTTATGTTGTATATACTTCTTGACTCTCATTTAGTATGGGAAGATATTGTTTTAGTTTATTATTAGTCTTTAGTTGATTATACATGCTATCATAGGTTGTAATCACAATTATTATTTACAAAATGGTCAAAGTTTTTGTGCATCAAGTAAGATGTGTTATACACAAGGTACATGATTATCATACAAATACGGATCGATGTGGTTGAGTATTCTAATGATGATTCTCATACTAAAATATATGCACAAATGAACAAATGGATGGGTACTCCCAAGATAATGCTCATCCTTAAGTTAGGTAGTGTCCCAGTATATAGGGCACAAGAAAGATAGGCTATTGTTCCAACAGACGTATTGTCATAGGTTGATCAATGCTAGATGTATATAAGTCCATTTGGCAGGTTGTGATAGGTGTTGTTGGATAGCTTCATAATTATTTTCTCTAGATCATATCTTTATCCCATTTTTATCAAGGGGGTTTGTAAGTATTTATTATCCAAGGTCATGTAGTTTGTAATTAAATGTTTGTGTTATGTATGAGGGAAGCATCTCCTAGTGAGACACCCATCCTTAGAGTTAATAATGCCATTTAAGGGCTAAGGGATTTGGGTTCTTCCCATATAAGTCTTGAGGTCGATTATCGTGGCCTCGATTAAAAAGGCTATCCAGTGCATGCAGGCCTCATCGGTAACCCCCAAAGGATTAGTCTCACCTCTGCTTACCCCAATGAAGGTCACAGGGTGGAGTTGCAGTGTCTCAATTGGGATCGAAGATGCCTCTGGGTTAAATAAAAAATAAATAAAATAATGCCATTTAGAGTTAATAATGTTAAAGAGTGAATTAGGGGTAAGTTTATTCATGGGTAGTTGGACCTGTTAGAAAGTTTGAGATTAGTATGTAGAAAATATTATTAAAGATTGTATGAGAAAGATGATTGCAGTCGAGAATAATGTAAAATTTGTTATCTATAAGTTTTATTTGAATTAATAATGAACAAACGTAGTTATTTCAACCTACCTAACTTTCTATCATTGTTTGCCATAAATAAAACATTAATCAAAGGAGATAGACTTAGACTACCCATATTATTCCATACATTGTTTACTTTTACACCCTTATCTATTTATATATTGCATGGCTCCCAGTCATTCATTGAAGCATCAATGGCTATCTCTTGGTCATTCTACACTTTCTTACCAAAAGTAACTTCCTTCATCTTTCTAAGGACTTGTGCATGTGTGTCCACCATTCTCCTCAACAACCTTTCCTTCAACAACAACAAAAATCCATTGTTTCTTTAGAATTGATTTTTTTCCCATGATCCCCATCTTTTCATTATTGTTAATAATATTTTATTAATGAGTCTTCTTTATATTCACATTTATTTCATTGGTTACATGTATTTATTCATGAATAATTTTCACAATAGACTTTTCATGAATGAGCAACTTCTTATCCATTAGTAAATTTGAATGGTCTAGAAACCTAATCTTGGAATGCACATCTCCTCATTTTTTAGAACTAAAATCTTCATTGCATAGGTATCCTCTCCTCCTCTTGTGGTGATGTTCAATTTTGGGCCTACACTTCAATTTTACAAAACATCATTTTATGTCTAATTCCCAACTAGGTGTGTAACACATATCATTCCCTCACCTTTTGCCACCATGTCCTTTTGTAGGATTTTATGTTGAATATTCGAGCAATCTTCCAACTTGTGCGTTTGAGTACTATGAGGACATGTATGGAATCACATGTATTCCATTTGACAATGATTTAATTCTCCACACTTAAAATAGGTTCCTTGAAAGCTATTTCATCCTCTTTCACATCCTCACCATTCAAAATCCCTTCCACCATAATCTCTTCCTTGATAAGGTTGTTGATTCTTCATGGATGTATTTTGTCAAACTCACATTTTTACACATCTTTTATCTTATTTATGACCTAATAGTTTACCGTGTCATGATTAGGAAATTCACAAAATTTACACCAAATTACGTTGAATTTCATGAATTTTTGAACCAACACATAATTTCTTTGTTTTGTGTCACTCTTAACACCCTTAAATATTTCTATAACAACTTACACATTCTTGTGTGTGTAATTGTTCTTTGTATGACCATTTTTATCAAAATAAGTGCACCATAGTCATTTTTATGATTAATGGGCATGGTTTGTTAACAATGTTTGAATATGTGTATCCATATTTGATATGTAACCCTCTAATAATTGTTTGATTCCAGTATCAAAATTTCCCTGCAACTTCCATACAAATCATGTCATCCAATGCTTCTCGAACATCAAAAAAAGGCTTCATGGCCATCTATCTTTGGAATGATGACAATAATTCTCCCTCAAACCTTTAAGCATGTTGGAGTGAAAAAATTTATTTATAAAAATTAGAAAACAATGTATTAAAACACATATCATATGTGCACATGTTCTTATTAGCTTCTTACTTAATCTCCTTCAGAGCAAAATTAATTTGTTGCTCGAACTCCAGGATTTGGAACTCCCTCAAGAATATAGTCTTTGGTTAGTTGAAGTCCACTATAGTTATATCATGATCAATTTTTTTATACCAAGTATTCACATGATCCATCAACATCATGGTAAAGTGGTGTAATTTTATCTTCTATGTAGTCACTCCTTTTGTGTGCCATGTGATTTCACAATAGTAAGTGTTATCCTAAGCATCCTCAATCCCATGATACTATAGAAACTTAATTGACATATCATAACATATTGTCTATTATTATATAGGGTTTTGTGTTTGCACACCACTCTCAATAACAATACTTCCACTTCCACCAATTGTTTATCCTATACTTCCTTGTGTCACAACTGTTATGTATGCTCATTATAACAATATTTTAGTGTATGGAATCCAATAATCCACCAAAATTCTTGACTTAATTCCATAATATTTATTTCATCTTCTAGTGGTCAAGTGGGGGACAAGGACAAAAATGAGTTTTGTCTTCTTGTGGTCAAGTGGGAGTTTCATTATTTAGTGGCCAAGTGGGGGATAAGGACAAAGATGAGTTTTGTCTTCTTGTGGTTTTGGGGTCATGGTTTTGGTCCATGGTTTTGTCCCACGATTTTGGGACCCATATTTTTGGTGTTCATGGTTTTGGAGGCACATGGAGGTGAACATGGAGCATCATGAAGATGTTCTTCATTTGTCCTATTCCTCCAAGTTAGAGTGTGGTGCCACATTTACTCTCTCCTCTTTGATTCTCTCTCCCTCTTCTCTCTCATGTAAATGCTATAAAAGCATAACTCTCTCATTGTATTTGGAAACAAAAAAGTAATGAATTACTACATTCATTTAATAATCCTCATAAGCCTTATAAAGGCCTTGAAGACTTGTGAATTTTATGTATGCAAGCTTAGTTGAAAGCTTGTGTTAATCTTGGTTGTTAGCTTACAAAGGTGAAAGGTGTGAAGCCTTGTGAAGTCTTTGTGTGCAAGCTTGGTAGAGAGCTTGTGTCAAGCTTGGTTGTTAGCTTACAAAGATGCAAGGAGAGGTGAAGACTAGTTAAGTATTTGGTTATAAGCTTGGTTAAAAGCTTATAGAAGCTTGGTTTAAAGAGCTTGATTGTAAGTTTGGTGTTATCTTACATTGGTGCATTGAAGACATGAGGCTGAGAAATTAGAGAGAGGTGTGATAGGGTGTTGTCATTGTGTATTCCCCTTATTATTGCTACAAATGAAACACTGACAAATTTATATGTGGATGTAGCCCATTAAGTGAACCACATTATCTTCTGTATTGCATGGTTTGATTTAAGTTATGCAAGTTGTTTATTTATTCTTCATAGTTTCTCTTATTATAATTTTGAGGATATATTTCCACATTGCATTTATCCTAACAATTGATATCAAAGAAAATGTTATTTTTGCTGAAGATTAAATTGAAGGAAGCTAAGGATTTGAGCTTAAGTGGGAGCTATGGTGGATGATAATATATTAAAGAAGGAAGATGTAGGTGTAGCTATGATGATTGAGGTAGTTGTAAGACTAAATTTGAAGTTATGCTTAACTTCAGAGTGTCTTCTTGGATGATGAAAAGAGGCACAATGGATGTTGTGTGCTAATGAGGAGTAAGTCAAAATAAGTGAGACCTGAGGTTCCATGGAAGGTGAAGGCCATGTGTTTGGACCTGTGGTAGAGCAGGATGCATCTCGATTATGGGCTCAAAAACTTGGTAAGTGTAGTGATGCAATGATTAGTTCGATGACTTCCCAAGAGTTGTTGATAGGTGAACTTGTACCATGTTAAGCATGGTTATTGAAGTAGCTGAAAGGGATATAATTTTGTGTATAATGACTTCAAGTGAGAGATTTTTGGGTGTGAAATCACTATTCATGATGACATGGCATCTTAGTGATGTGGCATGAAGGTGATGTGGCTTTTTGGTGATGTGGCATGGCCCACAGAGAGTCTTCCATGTGAATAAGGAGTGGGGCATAACAATCTACTAAAGGAAAGGGTTTTTGTGTCTGTAGTGATTCACACGTTTTTTATCCTTTGGTGTAAAATACAAATTTGAGTTTTGTCTTATTGTGGTCAAGTGGGAGTTTTGTTATCTAGTGGCCAAGTGGGGGAAAAGGATAAAGATCAGTTTTTTCTTCTTGTGCTTTTGGGGTCATGGTTTTACTCCATGGTTTTGGCCCATGGTTTTGAGACCCATGGTTTTGGTGCCCATGATTTTGGAGGCAAATGGGGGTGATCATGGAACATCATGAAGATGCTCTTCTTTAGTCCTTTTCCTCCAAGTTGGAGCATGGCGCCATATTTCCTCTCTCCTCTTTGATTCTCTCTCCCTCTTGTCTCTCTCATGTAAATGATATAAAACATAACTTTCTCATTGTATTTGGCAATGCAAAAAGGATTGAATTCTTGCATTCATTATATAGTCCTTGTAAGCCTTGTAAAGGCCTTGAAGACTTATGACATCTGTGCATGCAATCTTGTTTGAAATATTATTGTTAGCTTACAAAGGTTCAAGGTGTGAAGACTTGTGCAGTATTTGTGTGCAAGATTGGTAAAGAGCTTATGTCAAGCTTGGTTGTAAGCTTAGTTTTAAGTTTGGTTGTAAGCTTACATAGATGTAAGGAGAGGTGAAGAATAGTTAAGTCTTTGGTTACAATCTTGGTTGAAATCTTGTGTGCAAGCTTGGTTTAAATCTTTGGTTGTAAGCTTGATTGTAGCTTACATATGTGCATAGAAGAAAGGCGAGGAGAGAAAGGAAAGAAAGGTGTGATAGGGTGTTGTCATGGGTAATTATTCCTATTGTTGCTAGTAATAAAAGGCTAAGAAAATTTCTTTGGTGGATGTAGTCTATTGGGTGAAACATGTTATATTGGTGTCTCCTTTTGTGCATGGTTTGATTTATTATGCAATTTGTTTATTTCCATTTTGCATTGCTTCTCTCATATATAATTTATGAGGAAATATTTCCGCATTGTATTATATCCTAACAATATTATGCTAGCTTGAAAAACTTCTCTAAATAAACACGACATGCATAAACATCAACTAAAGGCAAACTTAAAGTGGAGAATTCCCAAACTTATGGATTAACATTCAATTCTTTGTAGATTCACATCCTTATTCATAAATTGACTCTATGGGTTCTTAATATCACACCATCTATTCCTTATTAGAACAAATATCTTCTCTTCAAAACTAATCATGTACACTCCTTGTTTTGTGCAAGTAGTCATAAATTCAAAGGACTTAGATCCCCCTTCCCCATGGGTTCCATAATTTAGAGTCTTGCTTCCCTTTCCCAAGAGTCATCCATCCTCCCTTTCCTTGTGTTAAATATTTTGTTTTTATTGTTCCCCCATGCTTAGTCATTATGCGGCTCAAGGTTTAGCCAACCATGGTTATGGTTTCAACAACAATGTTTTTTCTACCTAACAAATTTTTTTCACACATACTCTATTTCAATACTCTCTATAAATAGCACTCTGACAATGGAACCAAGATACTGTCTTATATTGATATTTCCTAGCCTTGCACATGCTAGATCATGTGCAACAAATACACAAATACTCACAATGCCAATATATCACCTAAGCTCCAAGATTTAAGTGCTCACCCAAGGCACAATAAAAGAACACAAAGAACCCCATTGATATAAATAGATATAGAGATAATAAACATATGAAAATGTAATTCATGCAAACCCTAACAAACACTTAACAAAACTAAACTACAATCCATTTCATAGGAATACATCCTTTCATTAACCTTCATTATTCACATACAATGTACAAATGATTACAAAAATCTATTAATAGAATGCTCTTATATATTCAAGCTTCAAATCCTAATCAATAATTAGAAAAGCCTTTTACAAATGAATACATTCACAAACCCTAAGCTTGATATTCACTTTGCCTATTTTCAAAATAAAAATTAACTTAATTAATTTAAAAACTAGAGAAAGAGAAAGATATGCAAGGTTTAAGATTATCTGATTTGATTTTATGTTTCGATCATAGTTATAAAATGGTGATGATGGGAATGTATGATGAAAAGTAACAAAGAGATAACATAGAAAATTAATGATAATTAGATAAGTTTGTCTGAACCATGCACTTATATTCTAGACATGTCTTGACTGTGCATTTCTGCTTTCCAGGATAAAAGTTCAGACATGCCCAAAATAATTTGATGATTACATTTCCTTAGTTTTAACCTCCAAAAGCCTCACTTGATTTGCTTATCTTTCACTTTGATCACCTAAAAAGCATAGTTCTTTGTCTCACCCTAATTAAGCAACAATATTTGAAAGCTTAAGAAAAACACTATATGCTTTGGGGCATATGTTGAGGGTTAGCTTCATTTTTAAGCACCATCCACTTATAAAGGTACTAAGCAATAAAAATATCAAAAACAATAAACTTCAATGTTAAATAACATGCAAACTAGTATATGTAGCATGAACTTATGTATTTTAGTGAATTATCTAATAGTTGTTTGATTTTCCTCTAAAATGCTTATAAGTGCTCAATAGATTCATGTGAATAATAAATGAGTTCATTATATTTTCCTCGTGTTTAAATGAACTATAATGATTGTGTATTCATAAATAAATTGAATTAAAATAATGACCCAATTGGCATACAAATTGACATCAAACAATCATAGTACAAAAAAAGCAAGACAAAGAAAATGAGTGTACTTTATCCAAAGGGACCACATAAGTTTCTTAGTGCCATACACTTGAGTTCCATATATATCTTGATAGGTAGTGCATGCTTCATATAAGTGCTTTGAATGGCAAGAAATCAAGAAAAAAGAATAAAACATTTATAAGAGGTTTGGAGAAGGATACCATCAAAGATAAACATGAACATGATAATAACACCTCCTTTGAACCACTTGACAAATACATGTAAACATATCTAAAATCATATAATTTAATGACTAATAAATGAGTAGTGTCCATTTTAACGTATTTACATTATACCTTATTTTAATGTGTATTTATATTTATCAAAGTAAAAAAGATATAAATGAAAAAAAATACTGCGATTTCAATACCCCATCTTCAACTAAATCTTATAATTCAATCTAGTAATTCATACCCCATATTTATTTATTTTGTTTTGTTAAAGAGGTCCTTCATATAAATGATATATTGAAAAAAGACTCTTCTGCAAGGAATTTGTGCACTTGAAAGAGATTGGAAGGAGAAAATTGAGAACCCATCTCAATGTTGTCTTTCTTAAATTTCCATCTCAATCTTTAACAATGTCATTAAATCTGCACACAAAAAATAAAACCGCATAGAAAGGTCGATGGTTCCCACAACAATATTTGAGTTAGGAGGGTTGAATCTCAACCACACATCATGCACATAGATTGAAAAGTTATATGGTTTTAATATCGAGTGGCCTACACAAAATCTCATAGTTTGATGAAGTCCTTAGTGCCATCAAATCCACCATTGTAAAACATTGGAATTATAACGTTTAGGTAGTCGAACATTATTCAGATTTAGCCTTTACGATGTTAGCCGGCCAAAAAAGGTGTACAAATAAGGTTTTCCTTTTCGAAATCTAATTTTTGTATATATGTATAAAATATGACATGATTATTGACCAGTTTCTCTTCACGCTGCTCTTCAAATATACATTGTTTATTAATCTCAAGTTTTTTATTTTAAATTTGTGAGTGACAAGTAAAACTTATTTTCTTATTTAATGGTTTACTCATTTTAATGTTACAACAAGGTTTAATTTTAATCATTGTAATATTATATTTATGTTTGTTTATTGTAAAATATCACCTTTTAAAAAAAATGTATTAGAAGTAAGGTGATTTTTTGGTGAATTATCGGATGTTGGTAAAATTTTTAGGTGTATTATAGAGGTTTAAAAAATATATATAGTTTTTTAATGTTTTCTCCTACTATGATCTATTTTAATGTATGAAGGGCATTGTTGAATATTTAATTGTAATCAAAAGGGAAATGTTTGTGTTGATGTTGGTAAACAGAGCTTTGAATGTATATCATGTTTAGTCTTGATTAGGGTTTACTTCCACTATTATACTGTCATTGTATTACTCAGTTCTGTAGATTTTTTTAGCTGCATTTATTACTTTTGTTTCTTGGACTTTCGCATTTTGGGTGGTCCTTTGCTTATTTAATGGGCTCTCCTCAAGAGGTTTTATCATTTGAGAAAAAAAAACATGGCACCAAAGCGAGCACATAAGTTTGTTCCAAAAGCTTACCATGAGGTAATATACTCGTCTTTCAAGATTCTCATTTTGATGTTTTACTTGATTGCTTGCCAATGGCTGAAAACCCACACCCTTATCGGTTATTTTATGGAGTGTGTCTTGACCAAATCCATGTTTCGGAGTTGGATTCAAACCAATTAATCACCCCATGAAATTAAGGTGGTTTGGATTCAAAACTTGACTAAGGGTTTTTTTCCTCTATAGGTTTGAAAACCCTAAGCACTTTACTACCATTCATAAACATGGCCCAGTTTATGTACGAATCTCCTCGCTTGTCTTCTCACTCTAGACTTAGGGCTTTGTTGTTTCGGATAAATACAAGCTTAAATTCCATGTCAGGATAGAATTCCTTGGCCTACCCAATTCATTCTGGCCCTTTATGGAATAGTTGGTTAAACCTTTAGGATTATTTGTCTGTTTTGAAACTGAACATTTTTTTGCCACCCATCCCCAACGTCGAGTTTGTGTGGAGGTGGATCTCTCTCAAGACCTCTGTGAGACCATGGATATTTAGATTAGCATTCAACATTTCACCTAGATGGTGTTATACGTCAACCTAACCAATACCTATTTTTGGTGTCAGGTCTCAAACCACATGATCAAAGGTTTCCCACTTATGGCCAATTAAAACCCACAACCTAAAGTAGCATAAGAACCCACCCGCCCTTCAGTGAGAGAAAATGACAACTAGTAGGTGGTGGGGAGGAGAAATAATCAACATAATTGGAACTAAAAATCCCCTCGTGATAATCATAAACCAATACCTTTAGTCAATGTAACCATTATATCATCCTCAACCAAAACTCCAACGGCTCGTTCCTCGCATCCCAACCCTAGTATGACCATGACAAGTGCTTCGCAAGATGTTAATGTCATACTTAAACCATAAGAGACTATGTCCTTTGAGTTCTTTTTCTTTCAAACTCAATTTTAGCAGTCACTCTCAACCAGTGTTCTAGTAGCGAACCCACGGGAAATCCCCCTCTCCCCATGTAGGCAAGTGACTCATCGTTCAAGAAATCCTTCTCCTAGCTGTGAGGATAATGAGTTTGCTCAACCTGAGAGGTAGCCTATTGTGCTTACTGACTTTCTTGTAAATTGACAACATAACACTTTCTTAAGTAACTGCTTTACCACGTTAGAGGGCCCAAATGGTGAAACCATGAACCTCGATGGTTTCTAATGATTTTTTTCTCATTGAATGCAACATCTTGACAGACCGATCATGCAAGTATTTAATGTGGAATAGTTGTCATAAGTTTTCAGATATGCATATCATATACCTATAGGAAGTTAAAACTACTAGTTTTTTCTCTACAAATGGGAGCCTATGTCATCTGACCCAAGGCTACTAGTGATATGTCTAGACATGAGGTGGGGCGTGGTGGCTTAATTACCTTGATAAATCTTCTTTATGCATCCTTTGTGGTGGATTGGGGAGTGGATCTGTATAATCATTCTATTTGAATGATTTTTAATTTTGATAGGCAAATTCTTGATATTGTTAACATTTATGCTTCCAATGATGTTGTTGAAAGGATAAAAATTTGGAGATGGCTGGAAGATTTCATCCACATGGCCCACTGGATTATTTGTGTGGATTTTAACTTTATTGAATATGCAAAAGATAAACAAGAGGTCCTTCCAATATTATGGTGTGTTGGTGAGAGAGAAGCCTAGTTTAATCTGCAGAATAAGTTTGGCTTGTTTGACCCGAACCACCACCATAGGCGCTCATCTCCCATGGCTTGGTTTAATTGTTCTAACTTTTGCCAAAGATCTGAACAAGTGATTGAAATACTAGATAGGGCCCTCCTTTCAAACTAGAATATCTTCTCTTTTTCTCATATTTAAGATCACCCTGTGAGTGTGCTTCTAGATGTCATTCTCTTCGATCACCACCCATCCAATTTATAGTTGAATGGTCCGCACCTCCCACTAAAATTACAATAACTATTTCTACCTAAATACCTCCCACATACCTCATACACAAACCCTTGACCACATCAAGAGAGTTTAGAATATTGCTCCTCATTTGTATGGGGATTTTGGAAGGATTGAGTAATGGGAAGCTGCCATCACTCACACTGCCACCTTTCTTCATTTTTTAGTAAGCATTTGGCCCTCATTAAAAAAATGTGTGAATCATGCTTTTATTAAATAATTCAATCATCTTTACCATGTATTATAACACTCCCCTATTGATGAGCCTCTACAAAACTAAGTGGCTACCCTCATGCAACAAATCAAACTCGATGACCTGTGTCAAGCCTAGGGAACTCAATTGTGAGCTCACCTACACCAACTCAAAATTAGAGATAGAGTTTCCAAGGAATTTTTTAGAAAGTTTTGGGCTTGTAATTCTACTATTCAAATACAATCAATTAAGGATGCTAGAGACCACCTAACTAATCTTCTAGATATCCTTCAAGCTTTTGTTTAGCATTATAGCCAAGTTTTTCAAGCTCAACCTTCCTCGACGACTTAAAAAGTGGCCTTGAAAACTTATTTGGATGTTGTTCCCTATAAAATATCCCCTTCTTGAAAGGTGGCCTATGATTAATTTATATCAATAGAAGAACTACATCAAAAAATAATGGTTACGACTCAAGACAAGGCTCTAGGGGTTTATGGATTCCCTTAAGAATTCTACCAATATCTTTGGGATTATGTTGGCCTTGATCTGCATAAAGTCTAATTGGAAGCTCTATCCCAAGGTTCACTGGGAAAACTCATCAACAAGGGTAATATCAAATTTATTCCAAAAATTAGGGATCCTAAGATTATATCCAATTGGTGGTTAAACATCGTTTTGAATGTCTCCTATAAGATCATAGCTAGTGATTTAGCCCTCATAATTAGATATTCACTTCCCCTTATCATTCAATCTAAGTACATGAGTTTTATCAAAGGGAGATACATCTTGGATAACATCCTAGCAGTCTGGGAAGGAATGGAGTGGGCTCGGACATCCAAGCAAAAATCTATGTTCATCAAATTTAACTTTGAGAAGGCTTATGACATAATCAAATGGACCTTAATTCTTACCATGATTTAAGCTTTAAGGTTTATCCCCAGGTTCATTCTCTCTATGCAAACCCTTTTCCATGATGTTTCTGCTTGCATTACTATTAATGGCCATCAGTCTGAGAGCTTTGGTTTGTTCTGCTCTCTTAGACAAGGTTGCCCTCTGGTTCCCTCTCTCTATGTGGTTGTTGTTGAGGGGTTTGGCTACTTGTTACAATATTATACTAATATAGGGCTTGTTAAGGGCATTTATTTACCCATTGTTCGTCATAACCAGATAGTTAATGGGTATTTTGCCAAAGATTCATTTCTTTCCCTTCAATAAGATGAATAAGTAGTTCATAATGCCATGGAATTCCTCCAAATATTTTATTTAACCTCTAGATTTAGCATTCAAAGGGCCAAAACATAGTGTTATAGTCAAAGTTATGGCCGTCTACCTTCTTGGATCAGTGCCTATGAGTAGAATTGTATTGCCCATGGTGAAATTTTAATATTACTAGGCATCCCTTTTGATTTTCAAGCTTCTCTGGTTGACCTACATAACTATGTGGTCCTTAGAGTTAAGAAAAAAAATCCTGCTAGATTACTAAACCTCTCTCCTTAGCTAACTAATGTCAAATTTATTCCAAAATTATTTCAGTTATTGATGTTTACTACTCTTCTTGTTGGGCTCCCTCAAAAGTAACATACAAGAAACTAGACAAATTGCTCAGAGATTTATTGTGGGCTAACTTAGAAGGCAACAAAGGCTTTCACCAAGTGTCTTGGGACATTTTCTTCCAACCTAGGGAAGCTAGAGGCATTGGTTTGATTGTCATAACTAAACAAGGCCTTGGTTTTTATGTGCCAAGTGGATTATTTGAGCCATTGAAGGACAAGAGGCCTAGAAAATTTTTCTCAAACAATATGTCTCTTTAGGATCCCCTCAGGGAAGAAAGATTTGGAGGAGTCTAGGATTTGAAACCCTATTGGTTACATCAGCTAATGTTAAGATCACTAAGAGCTTTTTTATCAAAAGCATTTGGAAGGCATGGGAAACTATCAAACCATGGTTGCTTTGGAAGGGTGATGGGTTCAAGTTTGGTCTATCTATCTTTTCCCACTCCCTATGGTGGTCCCTTATTATCACTATAAATGAGAAGGCCATGGTTGAAGCCCCCAAAATTATTTTTTTAATATTGTATCGTCATGGGATTAAGACTCTAAGAGATATATTTGATAAGCGTACTAGATCTTAGCTCCCTTGGGAGTTCCTCAAGGCTAAGTTGAAGTTAAACACCTAGAATTTTGAGTTTATCACTGAAATTCAAATGGTTGTGCTAGATTATGCCTTGCACAAAATTGGTCTCAATGAGCCCCCTCAGTGGTGGAAGGATTGGAATTGGTCCACATCCACACTCATGCTTCAGTACAAACCCTAGCTTGGTTATCAGTGGCTTTACCCTACCACTTCTTCTTGGGAAATGCTTAATAGGTGGTATCATCTTATTAGCCCCCCATTTTATGGAATAAGAGATATATGACTATTTGGGATAGCATTTTGGATCCCAAGAAAGCTATTTTTACTTAGAGCTTGCTTTACCAAGGCCTCTCAATGGGAGAAAGAATGCTTCACATGAGGATTTATCCACCTAGGTACTCTATTTGTGGTCAATATGAGTCCCTCAAACACATATTTTTAATTTTGTACGAGGGATCAAGATGCTTGGAATTTGATTCACTTGTTCTTCCAACCCTTTAAGCCTGAACCTTTTTCTTCGCATATCGTTCTTATGGGTGATTCTACTAGCCTGCCTGCAAAGTTCAAACAAATTTGGCATATTTTTCACCTTGAAATTATTTTTTATGTTATAGAAAGATAAAAATGTTGCTACTTTTAATAAAGATACCCTAGCCAGAGAGTTTATTGTCTCTAACCAAATATTTGTGCTCACTAAAGTCATGCTTCAGATTCAAGTGCAAGTGGGAAAAGTAGAACTGGAACTTCAACATCTATATACTATTCTCGAGCATTGGGGTTGTGCTCAATGCACTATCAACAAAGCATTGAGTTGTGCTCAATGCACTATCAACAAAGCATTGGGGTTGTGCTCCATGCACTATCAACAATGTTATAGTAGAGGATCCTCAACAAGATGACTAACCCAAAGACTAGACTTGGAGGGGTCATGGTCAAAATAGGAACTATGGCCATCGTAGATCACTAAGTCACTCTACTTTCTTAACCTCTCTTCTTCCTTGGCAGGGTTTTTCTCCCTCTATTGGTTATGGAGGGTCGCCATCACCCACTGGTCACATTGGTTTTGACCCTCTGGTAGGAAATGGGCATGATAAATTTCTCCTTGCAATCTCTCGTCACAAGAGAAATGAAGAAGAAAACAAAAAAGATGGTTGGTCCATACCGAATACCTTGGGAGATAAGCCCGATATTCCATCTTCACTACCTCCTCCATCTGTAGGTCTAGTGGCTCTGATTGCTTGGTATGCTTTCTTTTTATGTTATGTTTTGTTGATGTCAGCCTGATGTAATTTTGTTGATGTTTCTTAATTTTTATAGTGTGTGGTAACTTTGGGGTGTGCTTCCATACCACTTGCATTTTTTATCATTCTTATATTATGCTTTATTAATAATATGATGCAAGTTTTAATAAAAAGGAGGGGGACAGGGACAGGGTAATGTTTTGATTAGATAACCATCATCAAAATTCCACATTACAAATAGAGTCAACTATCAAAATATAGTCTTTTACTAGTGAAAAATTGAGAATTAAAAAAAACATATTGTTGACTTAATATCACACCCCTGTTTGGGTTTTGCAATGTGTAATCAATGTGGGGTCAGTTAAAATTAAAATTGGATTTACTTATCAAATATTTAACAAAGACTAGATTAAATTACTAGTTTTTGTGAGAGTTCTATTGTGTCTTTAAATAATACTTCCATAAGAATTTTAATACCAAACGATATTTTTTATCATGTGTTTTTAGTAATAATCACTTTCAGGGCTCTTTCCATTTGTGCTTTTGTTTTAGGATTAGATTTTTGTGAGGCTCTTTCATTCGAGGATTAGATTATTTGAGGCTCTTTCATGTTAAATTTTAAATTATTCTCAGCATATTAAATTTTTATAATACCAAATGTTCTTTTGTACAAAAAATATTGATAAGGACTTTTTTATTTTTCAAGGTGGACTCTCTCTACACCATCCACACATACCTGTTGTTGTCGAGTACTTGATAGAAATGTATAATAAAAAACTAAAACTTCTACCATATGCTCTTGATATAAAACTATGAATCTCTATCGACATGACCATGGAACCTATAAAGACTATTATTAATACACATATTTACAAATATTATGATTACAACTTATTGATGAAATCTTAAATAAATACAACCAAACAAAAAAAATAATCCTTCTAATAATCTTTAAGATACTTATCACCTTAAATAGATCATTATTGGTTTAAAATATAGAAAAATACTTCTATAAATATCACTTCATACTTCTAATATAGAAGATGCAAAGTAACTCTCCCTCAAGAACACAAATTTTTTACTATACGTCCAACTTAAATGTACATACATACCTGATCGTTTTAAACATTAATATTGTGGGGTCATGACACTGGGGAAGATGCTTTTTAACAATATGATCTCCCTGTTGATCATGATTGATTAGGATTGCTTAGGGTATGCAACTTACATTATCAGTGCGTCTCCCCTTTTCTTTTTTCTAAAGTCTAAATGTGCAATTTTTGCCCTTTGATTGCACGTGAGTGAGTCTTTCACGGCCATTTGTCTTTAAATTTAAGCTATGATCATGAATTGGGGAGGTGTATCCCAATGGGTGGGACCCTTAGCATGGATAGTAAAAGTGGTAATTGAGTTGCACGATTATAGCCTTTAATCACGAGGCAAAAAGTTAAAGTGTAGCGACAATTTTGTTGTTGGATTAGTGATCACGTGAATTGAAGGTTGATGAACATAACATAATTTTAAATGACATATTTTATGTATGTAATAGAAAAAATTGAATTACGTTAAATAATTGTTTAAATATGGGTGAGGGTCAATAGTTGGGATAGTAAAAATGATCTATATTGAATACATTTAATTAAAAAAGTGTATAATTTATATATAATTTTGATTAAATAGCAGTATAAAGCGGTCAATTAAGTGATTATATGTTATTTTCACAAAGATAAGATATTTAATGTATATGTTTTGGTTACACTTTTAATTGATAAAAGATATTCTATCTTTTGTTTTGTGTTAACGTATAATTAAATTATATACTTTTCAACGAATGAAATGGTAGTATTTTGTATGCATAAAAAGAATCAAACTTTTTTCGTAATTAAAATACTCATTATTTAATGAAAATTTGAAAAAATACTTACTTATTCAACTTGTGATTAGTTTTAAAAAAATTAAGATCTTATTGATAATATGGTGAATTAATTTGTGCACATCAACAATCCCAAAACTTCTTCCTTATATGAAGTCCAAGTTAGTAAATAATGTCTATACATTTCCAATACTTATGTATTAGTGCTACACAAGTTATGTGAAAATGTTTCAACCTTGCCGACCTCTCTAAGCATACATGCCTCCAAATATGGTGCATATGCATTGTTGTAGGTTATAACATCACATTGGGGTAACTTTCCCAACCTTCACTTTCTTAGTCTTAACACCCTCCCAATTGTTTGAGCAACCTTTGGAACCCACTTCCTAGTATATTTATCGATCGCAACCAATCTAATCTTCTTGCGTTTGTAACTGGACAGTTCACTCTTGATAGGGATTAAAACTCCAAAATTCACATGCGTGCATGTTCTTCTAATCACTTCATACTCTTCTTGCACCAATATTGTGTGCTTATGAATGGTTGTATTTGATATTGATGCACCACTCTTCTAACTTAATACCTCATCATCCCTTGGGTCTAGGTACTCTTTACCTTGCACAATAATGTTGTAGATGTGATTTATCTTCTCTTGAACATTCACATTGTCCACATATAATGGCTCATGATTTCTATTTAAAAGATTTACTACACTTTGTACTGTATTTTAAAAAATCATATAACATTGTTTGAAACACATATCCACCTTGTTCTTGACATCACAGTCTTCCAAGTAAAACCGGGTTTTACTCTACTTTAGCAAACCGAATAACCTTGAAACCAACCTTCAATTTTCTCCCATTATGGTCACCTCTAGAAACCTTAAGACTCCCAATTATCTTAAACTTGAGTTGTTTGTTAGTTTTTATCATCTAACAATTTCTAATTTGTAATTAAATGTTAGTATTATATATAAGGCATGCATCTCCCAGTGAGAAACCCTATTAAAATCGATAACGTCCTTTGAACTTAATAATGTTTATTATTAAAATAAAGATAATTTAAATTATAAATAATTAGACCCGTTACATAATTTGAATTTAATATATAAACAAACTTATTACATATTATATAAAAAATAAAATTGTAACTGTACATCACTGATAATTTGATATTTTATAAAATTTCTTAGAATCAATAACTTTATTTTATGCCTAATTTCTAACATGGTGTGTAACATGTATCATTCCTTCTTCGACTTGTGCCTTTCAGTACAATGATGACATGCAAGGAATTGTGTGTGTTCCCTTTGATAATGATTTGATCCTCCACACTTAAAATAGGTTCCTTGAAATCTATTTCATCCTTTTTCATTGCCTCACCGTCTAGAATTCCTTCCACCATAATCCCTTCCTTAATGAGGTGGTTGATTCTACGTGGAAGTATTTTGTTGCATATGGGCAAAAACACATTTTTTGCACACCCCTTATCTCATCTATGCCCTGATACTTTACCATGCCTTGATTATGCAATTCATAAATTTGGCACTAAATTACGTTGAATTTTGTGGCTTTTTGAACCATCAAGAATTCCTTTCTTCTCTGTCACTCTTAACGCACTCAGAGAAAAGTTGTAACAACTTTCACACTCTTGCATGTGTAGTTGTTCTTTGTAAGACCATTTTTGTAAAAAAAAATTGCGCACCATAGTCCTTTTTATGACTCATGCGCATTGTATCTTCCGAATGATGATAATAATTCTTCCTCAAACCTCTAATCCTGTTGGAGTAGACGAATTTATTTAGATAAATTGGAAAGCTATGTATTAAATTGCACATCGTACGTACACAATGTTCTTAGTAGCTTCTTACTTAATCTCCTTTAGATCAAAAATAATTTGTTGTTCGAACTCCATGATGTGGAACTCCTTCAAGAATATAGTCTTTGGTTGGTTAAAGTCCACCTTAATTTGATCATGAATAATTTTTTTATATCGGGTATTCATATGATCCATCAACATCACGGTAAATTGGTTTAATTTTATTTTATATTTAATTTTTTTTTTTGGCACACCATGTAATTTCACATTAATAGGTGTTATTTTCAACATCTTCAATGTTACATTTTGATTTCATCTTATGATTTATAATCTTTGAATCCGTAGATTAATATGGTTATAATATGATTATTATTGCTTTGATTTGAGTTTAATGACATATACTATTATAGGATAGTGATATTATTGATTAGTATACATAATGTGATTGTTGTATTTTATTATTCTGTATATTATGAATATACATTTATTAGTTTTACATCATTAGATGATATTATGATGACTCATACTAACTATCTACTTGTTGCGAGGTGGATGTAAAATTGATATTACCATCAGAACTTGACGAAAGAGAGCATCATTAGAAAGGATGGACAAGATAAGACGATTGCGAGATGACAAAGAAATTATTAGTGACCCTACACACACAGTAGCTTTAAAATGTTATATGTGTAACATGGTTTAAATGTTAGTACATGGTTATGAAAATCTTGTTGTGATTATATTTGTGTGGTTTTATTTCTTGATTACATAAAATTCTTTTACTTATAATTGTTTAGATTCTCATAAATAAATCAAGAAAATAGATACATAATTGCTATAATAAATATGAATCAATTATATAATTATTTTATTTTTAGAAACATAACTATCCATTAGTTAAATAAATAACTACCTATATTTTAATTGTTTTCAATAAGTTGAACTAATCTTGAAATGCTAACTTAGAGTAAGTGGATTTAAATTTAGTTATTTTAAAGCATGCATGAGATTGCATTAAAAGTTAAATTAAATATCTGTATTTAATTGGTCAACTTAATCTTATGTTATTAGATAACTGGAAAAAAATGGCGTAGTGATTTTTAACCAAACAAATTAAATGTTTTAAATATTAATTATGAAAGCGGAATTAAGAAAGAGTATGACGTTGGAGGTGAGATATCTATAGCCAGTAAAATGAAAAGAAGGTCATGCATGGATAGGGAACTTGAAGTGAAAAGAGCATGCAAAGAGAAGGCGTGACAGAATGAGAGGTGGAGAGTTTTATAAATTAAGGGGAAGAAATTAAAGGAAAGACAAAGAGAGGAAGATAGAAGAAAAAGAAGGATTTGGAGAGAAGCGGAAGAAAGCAAGAGATAACAAGCTTATTCTTTCTCCAAGCAATTTCGTACTAGGTAGGTTTTTCAAATTATATTTTTGTCTATAATATTTTTATGGATGTGAACTAGAAATTCATTTAAAAGCTCAGTAATTTGTTTGGAGTATTATATGACTATGTTTCCTTCAAAAAAGACTACGTTTCAATCATATTACGCTGAGTTTTAATAAACAAAAGAAATCCTAAATATTGATTGCATCCAACCTATATAGGACTGCATCTCACTACATTGCCCTGAGTCTCATTATACTGGACTACGTATATTAGTATTAGATAAATCTCAACATCCAAAATTATATATGGAATCTTAACATACTCAGTAGTGTTTAAATCAATACATTTATTTCCAACATTATAGGGTTAAAGGAAATTGAGCAACTCTTTACTATATATTCCAGATAATGTTTCATTTATGACTGTGTCCCACCTTTTACATTGGTTGTGTTTTAGTATCAAGGTTTGCATCCTAATCTTTTTATACCAACAAACAATGGAAATAACTAACATTTTATATTAATAATGGTCTTCATTTGATAATATAGTTCTGCATTTCATTGTAAAAACCTGCATTTTATTAGATAGACATGCGTTCCACCTATATTTGGTCTACATCACACTTTTTAAACTGTGTTTTACATATGAGAATAACATCTTATATGAAAACTTAAGAAATTAGTTATATGAGTTATTACATATATGACTGCTTATTATTATATTGTGAACAACGTTTTGAGATAAATAGAGATTTATTTTATTGGCCAATGTCTTATATATTATACAACTACATCTTTTTTTATAGATTGTGTATTATAAATATAAGTAACGTCTTAAATAATCACCGAATTATAATTATTTTTTTGAACATCTTAAATTTTCGATTGTGTTTAATATACCTCTTTTGACTGCATATTTTCCTTTCTATAACTGCATTTTCATTATGATAAGGACAACTTTATAAATCATAATATTGGACTGCATTTTATTACAACATTGAGTCTTTAAATTGCAACGCTGAGTCCTTATTGAAACTACAATGATGTATCATAAGTAAGCATTACATCTTTATTAAAATAATAATTATTATAAAGAATGCACTATGTTTCCTCTTTAATGTAAGATCGAATGTTGGGTGGAACTTTATTTGCAGCAAATTTCCATTTTATGTGGCGTTTTAGATGCCAATTGATTTTGTTAGTTATTCATTAGTTATGTGATGTTTCAGTTTCTTTAGAAGCTAAATAATTTGTAACCTTAATTGTAAAATTTATTTATTTCACTGAATACTTCGATATTGGAGGTTGGGAATACATCACAAGTTTTACTGTTGAATATATTTTGATATGGAGAAGACAATTTAGCTTTTAAGGTAACTAATTTTTGAAAGTACGTTTATCTAAATTCTTCATTTTGGTTATGTATGATATTGTTGATGTAGTGTAGAATCGGATTAAGCCATATGCTACTTGGTTTTACATTGTTAATTTTCAATGCATTTTTTAATTGGGTTTTTCGATAGAGTGTTCACATGTGCTATTGCAAATTGGATTTTAATTACAAAATTATTTGGGTGGAACTTTATTTTCCTCAGATTTCCATATTGTGGTTGAGTTGAGTAGCACCGCTAGCTCGAGTTGCATTATTATTAAAAAAAGAGAAAATTTTTCATAGGATCTTTTTGAGAATCATGATTTTGCAAATTTATAATTTGCCTATTTGTTTTGCCCTTGATCAGAATTTAATGTTGGAATGACTGGTATACTCAGTTCATAAAGATATTTACCTTAGTTACATATTATATGGTGTATACATTGATGTTAAGAATATTGAATGGTAAATGTGTATTTTAAACATATAGTTAGGAAGTATGGGTTATGCAAACATGTCAGCAAGGTCAAATTTTGTAGTGTCATATCAAGATGAAAACTAGTTTGCAATAAATTTTATGAGAGTATTTCATGTGCAAGTGATTATACATTTATAAAATAGTGCATCGTGATATATGCCTAGAGATTATATTTTTATATGATTATTATTGTACCTTATGATTCAAGGTATATCCGGGTGGTATAAACGTGTACTTATTTATTTAATAATTATAGTGTAATATTATTTATTTATGTTCGATTAGGGTGCTCATGCACAATGAGATATGATAATATGAGATATCATAAGATACTTCAACTTAAATGTATATGTCTAGATGGTATATACTATAGTTATATGTCAGAATCTCACCTACGTTGATTAATTAAATGTATGTGTTGGTTATTACTTGAATAATATATTTTATAAAAATTAGTAAGACATCATGTATGTATGCATACAATCTTGAAAGTGTAAACAAATGTTAGATTAGACTATTATGTGTTTGTACGACTTATTTTGTTATATATATTTGCTTGAATAAAATCTTATGATTTTATATATTTATGACTATTTGATATGACTGATTGTAATAAAATTAGTAGTTACGTCTTAGAATACTAGATTATGATAATATAGGTTATCATGAGATGTAGTCATTTGGATCTTATTATAGTAGTTAGAAAATTACAGTTTAATTTAAATTTTATTCGGGTGGTATAAATTGTAGGCATTATTTCTGGTTTGGATTAGATAATAATATAAGATTCATCCATGCATCGATAGAATAAATGTATACTTTGCTTACTCTATGTTTAGCATGTGATGTGATATGATTGCTAGGAGGATTTAATTAGTATGAATCTTGTGGTTAAATAATGTATAGTGAGACATTATCTTATGGTATGTATGATTTACATGTCAGTGCGATATCTTACAATAGAACAAGTTTTCTATGATATATTATATATTTATTTATAAAAATCATACACACTTAGTTATTTGCTTGTTCTTTGGTTTCCTCCACTGTCACTATCTACCCATTTATGAAGGGAGGGTCATTCCTTGATGAGATTAGTGTGAGGGATCATTGGTCTATGATTGGTGTGAAAAAATATTCAGATGATGCTCTCCCTCCTCATAATAGTATTAATTACCTAAAGATCACACTTGAGATTGTCAAAGATACATAAGTTAGTTCGACTTGAGTTTTGAAAGACATGGTATTTATTTTTAGTATTAAGACTGAATGCCAAAAAAAAATTGTATATTTTGTATATACTTAAAATACAATTCTTGTATTATTTAACCAGCCATGGTTGAGCCCTAATGTATTTAATTTTATTTTAATTGTAATAAGTTATATTACATTTTGGTATTTGAATTTCAATTTATTATTGTTGTAAGTTATCATTTGGTTAAATTGTTAAGTATGTTTTTGTGGAATGAATGTAAAGTATTTAGTTTTTTTTTTTAAATTACTACATTATTCTAAGTATAAATTGAGGGTTGTAACATGTGGTATCAAAGTTTTGGCTCGAACTCTAGGACCTAATAAGTCCATTAGCATTTTTATACATTTCTATTTAACAGAGAGGAGAAATGAGATTGTATGTATGGTACATTGAGTGTGTACTCTAAGAGCATTTGTACCCCGCTAAAGTTGTTAAAGGGTTAGTTTATCGAGTGTTTCATTGGTGATGGTTGTATAAAGTGATTGGGTAGGTAAGAGTGTAGCATAGTTCATGAGATATAAACAAGAGTTTCCTACTATATTTTTGATCTTTAGATGGAACAACTTAAGTATGATTACATCTTTATTGGTAATTGAGTCACCTCCACCATTTGTGTTTATGTATTATGAGTGTTTTAAAAAGCATAAAATGCTTCCCACTTATGTATTTATGCTTTAGTTTTATGTTTATTTTTTACAAATATTAGGAATGAGAAATTTATTATAGTTGAGTATAGATGTTGTAGTTGAGAATTCCTATGTTAGGAGTTTGGTATGTAGATTAGCATCATTACATTTATATAGACTTGAGAAGAAGTGTCATCTCTTTTCGTTAGCTTAGAGGTGATTTGTTATGCTCTCACTCTCTTCTTACATCATTTTAAGCTACCGAAAAGATTTATATTCTCAGGATGTTGATTTAGTATTTCCTTAAAAAGAAACTTGTTTTTGAAATATTGTTTGATTCTATTCCCTTGAGTTCATGGGATAGTTTTTTCTATTTCTTATTGAGAAAAGTTGTAAGATTAGACAGATTAATGCATTTTTGTGGATAGTATTTTTCCTTCTAGTTGTGAAGGTAAGTTATGATACTACACTTACAACTTTGGTAAATGAATAGTGATTTAGCAACTTAGGTTGTGATATTTCCTTTTACCATATGAGGCTATGTAAGAGTTTTGTTTATGAGATGTTAGTTCTCTACTATCCACTTTGTGACTTTTTAGAGTTACTATTTTATCTAACTTGTTAACTTGACCACGAGGAGTGGTGAACCTTGAATTTATATTAGTTCTAGTTATTTATAATTATTATGTTATTATATACCTTTATTTAGATTGATATTATTATCTTTTTGAAATATGTTGCCTTGAAAAGCTAATTATGTACCTTTTACTGAGAGTAAGTAGGGTATGAGATGTGCAAAACATCTTAATAATCTAAAATTATTGAAATAATTTTTTTAACTTATTGTGTGCTAGTCATGCAAGCAAGGAGACATTGTCTCACTTATAAGGTTGTAAATATTGTATGATCTTTGGCATTTGTATATTATAATAATTTTAGCATTATTTATTTTTAACTATGAATATAACACTATAGGTTACGTTTTGGAATATGATACTAGTTATGTTCGATTAGAGGTAAATACGATTTCAGAATGATTATATAATTTTTTTGTATGTATGTTAGTACTTATGGAATCATTTAGCAAGTCATAATTCTTTCTATGATCTATTAATATAGATTTGTGTTTTATTGAATTTTGTGCATATTTTGCAGATCAAGTCATGGAGACTTGGGAGAAGAGTAGTGTATTAAGAATGTGAGTTCTAAGTGATAGGACATTATCCTACTTAGACTCACATTAACTTAGTAGTTATTGAGTTTGGATCTGATAGATAGACTTGTCACATCTTGGATTTGAGAGATGGACTTGTCAAATTTAATGGTATAGCCATACATATGTATATTGTGAATGGGTATTCTATAATTTTGTATACATTGGAAATGTAATATTTATAGCTCCTATTAATCATCATACTTATCAAGAGTTCTGTTGAGTAATATCAATATTGACATGTTATACTTATTTGAAGCTACATGAAGTAGCGATAGTATTAACTTGTACACATCATCTTCCTACGTTCTCTAAATATTTTTCTCTGAAATGAGAAAAACTCTCTAAGTTAAAGAGATGTGCATAGGGGTTGAAAAATTTTGTGGAACTCTCCCTAGTTATTTATTTTGACTTTTATGATAATCTTGTATGCTTTTATAAAGTCAATAATTTTTTTATTGAGATATTATAGGCTCGTCTTGCCAGTTCTGGACCTCGAAGTGGTCATGATAGAACCAATCAATGTAAGTGACTTTTGTAAAACTTATTTGCATAATAAGAAATGTCATAGAGTAGGATCTTGGGAGACCAATACTCGAAGAATAGTGTTAGTTGAGAGAAATCTGATGAGTCCTTCAAGTAAATTTTGTATTTATTTATATAAATTGATACTTGATACTATGTTTTTATTCTGTTAAACTCTGTTTGTTATTTAAAAATTTTATTTGAATAAGTGTCATCAAGACAATGACCAATTTTATGAGAAAATGATGTTACATCTTGATTTCACCTTATGATTTATAACTTTTAAATCCATAAATTAATCTAGTTATTATTTGATTATTATTGTTTTGATTTGAGCTTAATAACATATACTGTTATGAGACAATAATATTGATTAATATACATATTGTGATAGCTATATTTTACTATTCTGTATATTGTAGATATGTATTTATTAGTTTTGCATCATTGAATGATATTATAATGACTCAAACTAACTACCTACTTGTTGTGAGGTGGGTGCAAGATTGATCATATCCTCAAAGCTTGACGAGGGAGAGCATCATCAAAGAGTATAGATTAAATGAAACGATTAGAGAATGATAGATAAATTGCTAATGACCCTACACACATAATAGATTTAAAATGTTATATGTGTGACATAGTTTAAATGTTAGTACATGGTTATGAAAATCTTGTTGTGATTATATTTGTATGTGGTTTTAGTTATTGATTACATAAGATTCTTTTACTTATAATTGTTTATATTTTCGTAAGTAAATCAACAAAATAGATATATAATTACTATAATAAATAGTAATCAATTATACTATTATTTTTTTATTTAAAATATAACTATCCATTAGTTAAATAAATAACTATCTATATTTTAATTATTTTCAAAAAGTTGAACTAATCATGAAATGCTAATTTAGAGTAAGTTGATCTATATTTTGTCTTGTTAAAGTATGCATGAGATTGCATTGAAAGTTAAATTAATAATCTTTATCTAATTGTTCAACTTAGTCTTATGTTATTAGATAACTGGAGAAAAGTGGCATAATAATTTTCAAATAAACAAATTAAATGTTTTAAATATTAATTATGAAAGTGGAATTAAGAAAGAATATGGCCTTGGAGGTGAGATATCTATAGCTAATAAAATAAAAAGAAAACCATGCTTAGATAGGGAACCTGAAGTGAAAAGAGCATGTAAAGAGAAGGCATGACAGAATGAGAGGTGGAGAGTTTTATAAATTAAAGAGAATAAATTAATGGAAATACAAAAAGATGAAGATAGAAGAAAGGGTAAGATTTAGAGAGAAGTGGAAGAAAGCAAGAGATAACGAACTTATTCTTTTTTTAAGCAATTTTGTACTAGGTAGATTTTGCAAATTATATTTTTGTGTAATATTTTTATGGATGTAAACTAAAAATTTATCTAAAAGTTTAGCAATTTGTTTGGACTATTCTATGATTGTGTTTCCTTCAGATAAGATTGCATTTCAATCATATTAGGTTGAGTTTTAATAAGCAAAAGGCATCTTAAATATTAATTATCTCTCACCTATATAGAACTTGGTCTCGCTACATTGGCTTGAGTCTCATTATATTGGATTGCATATATTAGTGTTAGATAAACCCCAACGTCAAAATTTATGGATGGAATATTAACATACTCAGCAGCGTTTAAATCAATACATTTATTACCAACGTCATAGGGTTAAAGGAAATTGAGAAGTGTTTTACTATATATTCTAAGTAGTGTTTCATTTATTATTGCATCCCATGTTTTACATTGGTTATGTTTTACTATCAGGGTCTGCATCCTATCTTTTTTATACCAACAAATAATGGAAATAGCCAATGTTTTATATTAATAATGGTCTTTGTTTGATAATATAGCCTTGAATTTCATATTAAGAGACCTGTATTTTATTACATAGACTTGTGTTTCACCTATATTTGGCCTGCATCACACTTTTTGAACTGCATTTTACATATGAGACTAGCGTCTTATCTGAAAACTTAAGAAATTAGTTATATGAGCTACTATATATATTGACTGCATATTATTATATTATGATCAACATTTTCAGATAAACAGAGCCTTATTTTATTTACCAACATCTTATATGTTATACAATTGCATTTTCTTTTTTTATAGACTGTGTATTATAAATATAGGCAACATCTTAAATAATGATTGAGTTATAGTTATTTGTTTGAGTAGCATCTTAAATTCTGGATTGTGTTTAATATACCTCTTTTGATCGCATATTTTCCTTTCTATGACTACGTTTTCATTATGATAAGGACAACGTTCTAAATCATAGTAATAAATTGTGTTTTATTATAATGCTGAGTCTTTAAATTGTAACATTGCATCTTTAAATTATAATGTTGAGTCCTTATTGAAACTACAATGATGTATCCTAAGTAAGCATTGGAATTTTTTCAAAATAATTATTATAAGAAATGCACCATGTTTATACCAGAAGAAAGAAATTATTAAAGAAAGCTATGTTCCCTCTTTAATGCAAGATCGAATGTTGCATGGAACTTTATTTACCATGAATTTCCATTTTATTTGATGTTTTAGCTACCAATTGATTTTGTTAGTTATTCATCAGTTATATGACATTGCAAATTCTTTGGAAGCTAAACATTTTTAAAACTTAATTGTAAAATTTATTTATTTCACTAGATACCTCAGTATTGGGGTTTGACAATACATCAAAAGTTTTATTGTTGAATATATTTTGATATGGAGAAGACAATTGAGGTTTTAAGGCAACTAATTTTTGAAAGTACATTTCTTTGAATCCTTTGTCTTGGGTATGTATGATATTATTGATGCAGTGTAGAATAGATCTAAGCCATATGCTACTTGGTTTTACATTGTTAATTTTTAATGCATTTTTCATTTGGGTTTTCTGATAGAGTGTTCACATGTGATATTACAAATTGGATTTTAATTAAAAAATTAATTAGGTGGAACTTTATTTGCCTCAGATTTTCATATTGCAATTGAGCCAAGTTGCACTACTAGCCTAATTTGCATTTTCATTAAAAAAAAGAGAGCAAAATTTTTATAAGATCTTTTTGAGAATCGTGATTCTGTAAATTTATAATTTACCTCTTTGTTTTTCCCTTAATTAGAATTTAATGTTAGAATGATCGATATACTTGTTTCAAAAAAGAAATTACCTTAGTTACATATTATATTGTGTATACATTGATATTGAGAATATTAAATGGTAAATATATATTTTAAAGTTCATGTTATGCAAACATGTTGATAGGGTCAAATTTTATAGCATCATGTTAAGATGAAAATATGTTTACAGTAAATTTTACGAAAGTATTTCATGTGCAAGTGATTAAATATTTATAAAATAGTGCATCATGATTTGTGCTTAGAGATTATGTTTTTGTTTGATTATTATTGTATAGTATAATATAGATTATATCTATGTGGTATAATCTTGTACTTGCTTATTTAATAATTATAATGTAAGATTGTTTGTTCATGTTTGAGTAGGGTGCTTATGCATAATGATATATGATAATATGTGATATCATAAGATATCTTAGCTTAAATGTATATACCAAAATGGTACATAATATAGTTATATGTCTAGACTCTCACTTACGTTGACTAATTAAATGTATGTGTTGGTTATTACTTGAATATATATTTTGTAACAATTAGTAAAACATCATGTATGCATGTATACAGCCTTAAGAGTGTAAATGAATGTTAGGTTAGACTATTATGTATTTGTATGACTGATTATTTTATATATACTTGTTTGAATAAAAGCTTATGATTTTATATATTCATGACTACTTGATATGATTGATTATGGGAAAACTAGTAGTTACATCTTACAACATTAGACTATGATAATATGAGATATCATGGGGTGTAGTCATTTGAATCTTATTGTAGTAGTTAGAAAATTGTACTTTAATGTGAATTTTATTTGGATGGTAGAAATTATAAATATTATTTCTAGTTTAGATTAAATAATAATATAAGATTCATTCATGTGTTGATGAAATAAATATATACTTTGCTTACTCCTATGTTTGGCATATGATGTGATATAATTACTAAGAAGATGTAATTAATATGAATCTTGTGCTTAAATAATGTATAGTGAGACATTATCTTATGGTATATATGATTTACATGTGAGTGTGATATCTTGCAATAGAACATGTTTTATATGATACACTGCATGTTAAGTTTAGAAATAATACACACTTGAGTATTTGTGTGTTCTTTGATTTCTCGTATTGTCACTATCTACTTATCTGTGAAAAAAAGGCTATTCCCTAATGGGATTAGTGCAAGAGATCATTGTTCCATAGTTGGTGTGAAAAAGGACTCAGATGATGCTCTCCCCTCCACAATAGTACTACTTATCTAGAGACCACACTTGAGATTTTCAAAGATACACGAGTTGGTTAGACTCGAGCACTAAAGGGCATCGTATCTATTTCAAGTATTAACATCAAATGCCTAAAGAAAATTGTAATATTATATATATACTTAAATAGCAGTTGATGTATTATTGGACTAGTTGTGGCTGAGGCCTAATGTATTTACTTTCCTTTCAATTGTAATAAGATATATTACATTTCAGTATTTGAATTTAGATTTATTATTGTTATAAGTTATCATTTCGTTAAGTTATTATGTTTTTGTGGAATGAATCTAAAGTATTTAGTTTAAAAACAAAAAAATACTACATTATTCTAAGTATAACTTGAGGGTTGTAACATTCAATCCCATGATACTCTAAAAACTTCATTGACATATCATGGTATATTGTCTATTGTTATGCAGGTTTGTGTGCTTACCCACCACTCTCAAAAATACTACTTACACTTGCACCAATTATTTATTCTACACTTCTAGCACCATAGTTGTTGCATTTCCTCAATAAATACTACCACTGATCAATGAACCTTGCATCTTGATCTCCTCTTAGCATGCTCATTATCACAATACTTTAGTGTATAGAATTCAATAATCCAAAAAAATTCTTCTCACTTAATTCGCTAATATTATGTTAAATTGAAAAACTTATTTAAATAAACATGACACGTACAAACATTAGTTAAAGGCAAACTTATATTCAATAATTCCCAAGCTTGTGGATCAACATTCAATTCCTTGTAGGTTCACAACCTTTTTCATAAATTGACTCTATGGATTCTTAATTACACACCATCTCTTCTTTATTAGAGCAACTATATTCTCTTCAAAAACTAATCATATACACTCCTCATTTGTGCATCTAATCACAACATTCAGATGATTATATTTCTCTTCCCCATGGGATCCATAATTCACAATCTTGATTCCCTTTCTAAAGAGTCATCCATTCTCCCTTTCTTTGTGTTAGGTATATCTCTTCTGTAGTTCCCCGATGCGTAGCTCTTAGGTAGCACAAGGTGTAGCCAACGATGGTTATGGTTTTGAAAACAAGTTTGTTATATCTAACAAAAAATATCCTCACATACTCTCTTGATCTGCATACTCTATATAAATAGCGTCCTATCAATAGAACCAAAATTTTTTGTCTTTGATTGATCTTTCCTAGCCTTCCACTTGCTAGATCATGTGCAACAAATACACAAATTCTCACAATGTTAACATATCACTTAAGCTCTTAGATTTAAGTGCTCACTCGAAGCACAATAAGATAACATCAGTGACCCTATTGATATAAATAGATAAAGAGATAATAAAAATGTGCAAATATAATTCATGCAAACCCTAACAAACACTTAACGAAACTAAACATCAAGCCATCTCACAATAATACATCATTTCATTAATTTTTGTTATTTGCATACAAGGTATAAATGATTATAGAAAACTCATTAATAGAATGCTCTTAAATATTTGAGCTATAAGGCACAATCAATAATTAGAAAAGCATTTTACAGATTAATACATTAACAAACCCTAACCTTCACTTTGTCTATACAAAATAAAAATTAATTTAATTAATTTAAAAATTAGAGAAAGAGAACGATATGCAAGGTTCAAGTTTATCTATTTTCATTTTATGATCCGATCATAGTCTCAAATGGTGACAATGGAAATGCATAATGAAAAGTGACAGGGAGATAACATAGAAAATTGAAGATGATTATATAAGTTTGTTTGAACCATGCACTTATGTTCTAGACAGGTCTAAACCATTCATTTTTTCTTTTTAAGATAAAAGTGCAGACATGCCCAAAATAATTTGATGATTACATTTCCTTGGCTCCAACCTCAAAAATCCTCACTTAGTTTCCTTATCTTTCACTCTGATCACCTAAAAAACATAGTTCCTTTTCTCACCCTAATTAAGTAGTTCAATATTTGAAAGATTAAGGAAAACATTATATGCTTTGGGGCATGTGTTGAGGGTTAACTTCATTTTTAAGCACCATCTACTTATAAGGGTCCTAGACAATAAAATATCCAAAAGAATAAACTTTAATGTTCAACAACATGCAAACTAGTGTATGTAGCATAAACATATGTGTTTGAATGAATTATTTAATGGTTGCTTGATTTTCCTCTATAATGCTTGCAAGTGATTAATAGATTCATGTGAATAATAAATGAGTTCGATGTATTTACCTCATGTCTAAATGAACTAATATGATTGTGTGTTCATAGACAAATTGAATTAAAATGAGGACCATATTAGCATGAAAATTGACATCAAACTATCACAGGGCACAAAAAGTTAGAAAAAGAAAATGAGTGAACTCTATCCAAAAGGGACCACATTAATTTCTTAGTGTCATATGCTTAAGTTCCAAATGTGTCTAGATAGATAGTGGATGCTCATGGATATAAATGCTCCAAATGGAAATAAATCAAAGGAAATATAATAAGACATTTATAGGAGGTTTGGATAAGGATATAAAACCATCAAAATTAAACATGAATAAGACAATAAGACCTAATTTGAACCATTCAACAAGTACATGTAACCATATTAAAATCATATAATTTAATGATTAATAAATGAATAGTGACCATTTTGAGGTGTCTACATTATACTCTACTTTAATGTGTGTGTTTATACTTATCAAATTAAAAGAAGACACGAATACAAAAAAAACATACCTTCATTTTAATTCCCCTTCCCTGGTAAATCTTATAGTTCAATCTAATAATTCACGCCCCATATTTATTTTTATTATTTTGTGAGAGAGGTCTTTCACATAAATGATATATTACAGACACTCTTGTGTAAAGAGTTTTTTCTCTTGAAAGATATTGGAATGAAAAAAACCACAACCCATTTCATGCTTGTGTGCCCCATATTGTGTTGTCTTTTTTCAAATTTTATCTCAATATTCAACATTATCATTGAATGTGCATATGAAAAATAAAAATGCATAGAAAGGTCGAAGGTTCCCATAATATTATTTGAGTTAGGAGGATTGAATCTTGACCAAACATGATGCATGTAGATTGAAAACTTAATATGGTTTTAATATCAGCCTACACAAAATATCATGGTTTGATTCAGTCCTTAGTGCCATCAAATCCACTATTTCAAAACATAGGCATGATAAAATTTAGGTAGTTGAGAATTATTTAGGTGTAGCCTTCATGATGTTAACAGGATAGAAAATGTGTACAAATAAGGTATAGAAAATAAAATGTGACAGGGTTATTGACTAGTTTCTTTTCATGGTGCTTTTCAAATATTTAATGTTTTTTAATTACAAGTTTTTATTCTAAATTTGTGAGTGACAAGTTTGAAATTATTTTCTTATTTAATGGTTCATTCAGTTTAATGTTACAAGGTTTAATTTTAATCATTGTAATAATATATCTATGCTTGTTTCTTTCAAATACCACCTTTTAAAAAAAAATCATATTAGAAGCAAGGTGGATTTTTTTAATGAATTGTTTCAGATGCCAGTGAAATTTTTAGGTATACTATAAAGTATTAAAAGAAATACATAGTCTTTTTATGTTTTCTCCTACTATGATCTATTTTAATGTATGAAGGGCATTGTTGAATAGTTAACCATAGTCAATAGGGAAATGTTTGTGTTAAAGTTGGTAACTAGAGCTCTGAGTGTATGTCATGTCTAGCCTTGATTAGGGTTTACCCCCCACTATTACACTGACATCATATTACTCAGCTCTTCATGATTTTTTTAGATGCATTTATTGCCTTTGATTCTTGGGCTTCCACCCTTTGGGTAGTCCTTTACTTATTTGATGGGTTATCCTTAGGAGCTTGCATCATTTGATGCAACTTAACTAGGAGAAAGCAACCATGGCACTGAACCAAGAACACAAGTTTGTTCCAGATGTTTACCATGAGGTAATGTATCGATCTCTCAAGATTCTCCTCCTGATATTTTACTTGATTACTTGCCAATGGATGGAAATCCACACCCTTTTCAATTATTTTGTGGGTCATGTCCTGGCCAAATCCATGATTCAGAGTTGGGTTCAAACCAACTAGTCACCCTATGGGCTTAAGCTAGTTGGGATTCAAAACTTGACTAAGGTTTTTTCCTCTTCAAGTTTTAAAACTGAATATTGTATTACCATTCATAAACATGCCCTGACTTATGTGTGAGTCTCCCTATCTATCTTTTCATTATGGACACATGACTTCAATTTGTTTTGGATAAAAACAAGTTTAAATTCCATGTCCAGATAGAAGTACCTACCCTACCCATACCATTATGTCCCTTTATGAAACAACTATTTAAACCCATAGGATGGTTTGTTTGTTTTGAAACCAACCATTTTTTGGCTGCCTATCTCCCAACATTGAGTTTGTGTGGAGGTGGATCTCTTTCAAGACCTCTGTGAGACCATTAATATTCAAAATGGTGGTTAGTGGTTCACCTAGAGGGTTTTATACATCAACCTACTTGTTGTTTGCCATAAAATCTTGCTCTAAGAAACACTTATGGGATTAAGTGCTTAGAGAAAAAAGTGAGGGACAATAAGGGACTTTCATCCTCATATTCTAGGATTGATGGTTGATCAATCCAGGGCTTGTGTTGTAGGCATGGGGATCCATGATATAACATGCTTGAAATAAATCCCAAGAGAGGTGATTAATACCACTAGAAACTCGATATCCTAATGGAATGGAATTTTTGCTGACTTGGCCTTGATTTTGAATTGATATTGTATTTCTCTTTCACCAATTTCTATAGCAAGGGAAGGGTATTTCATTTTTAAAACAAACATAAAAGAGAGGGCAAAGGAAGTAAAAAAAGTATATTTCAAGTCTTGAGAATGCCAATGCTTTACGAGATGAAATATGCCAAATTGTAGGTATACCATTGTGTGCTTGGTTCAGTGATTGCACAAACTTTTATCCACTTGGTGGGAAAACTTCTAAGGACACAAGTCTAAATGTTGGAACTTATGAAATCTTCATTGAATGTAGACACACATAAAATATTTGTATTAGATCACACACAAAGATTTTGAAACACGTTATATCTATAAGCACATAAAGTAAAGGGTGTTCTAAATAAAATGAGAAAAAATTCATAACTAAATTAGAATAACAAGAGCACAATCTGATTACTACATTCATCTTTGTAATAGAACACAATTCAATTCTCTAGCATAAGAATGAAATCAGAACAAGAAATAATTGACAACACCAATGAATTAGAAATTAAAGTTAATCATAAGGTAAGGATCTTTTAATAATTTTAATAGAGTTTCTTTACACAAAAATGTCAACCCTTTTTACCTTATAAATAAGTTCGATATATAAACCAGTTTGTCCATAGAGTAATAACTAGACCAGATGCTTGGTGGTTGTAAGAAATTAATGAGATTCAAAACACTCTAGGTTTAAGATCCCTCAAGATCCAACTTAATCCCAAAGCCATAATTGCTAGTGTCCTACCATTTGATTTTGCATTCAATTCTAAGAGATGATTCTTGTTCTGTGTAAACTTTTATGCCCTTATTATATTTTTGACCCTTATACTCGCATTACCTTTTTGCTCATGATCAATGGCACTACCACTTGGTTTGCATTGAAGTCTATTGCCAATTCAATGTATGTGTTAATCTAAGATTGAATTTGAGTCCATGTCTTAATTTATGAGCTTAATTGTATTAAAGATTGCTAGGCTCTATCAAGTTTGGGATGAATTTTGTTCCCTGCATTCATGTTTACATTTTTGCTCAATTGTTTAGACAAATGGAATAGTGCTTTCTCACACCTAACGACCTTAATGACTAGATGACCATCATTTTTTATTTCTTCACTGGTGATTCAACTTGGCATGATGACCCTAACTATCGGGTTATACTTCTCTTCTCTTTAGCCTTAACTATCCCCTCTCTTCCTTTATTCTCCATGGGATTTATTTCTTTATCATTTTTAGATCTCTTTGATCACATAATTTGTCAAATTTTAGCTTCTCTAGGCCTTCCTTTTCCATATTTGACATATTTCCCTTATTTTCTATTCATTCATTTATTCTTCATGATTGTTCTATGTTCACAGTTCCATTAGACTATGCCACTTATCCCCCTCACTTCCTCAGGCTTCATTGGTTTTGCAACCCCTACTTTTGACTTCTATGTTGGTGAGTCATCAAGATGATACCATGTGACATAATCTTCATGGCTCGACCCTTGGCTCGAATCTCACCTCTGTGTTTCATCCTAACAGGCCTGGGTGAATGGGTTCATGCCACATGACACAATATAAATCATGTGGCACGATCCTAACCACTCAGGTCCTTGGGGATCTCAACTATTTAACATACCCCTGGGTTGTTGAGACCTCAAGATCATGCCACATGTCATAATCTTGGGGTTCTTGAACCCCAAGGCCTTTTGATTACAAACCTTGTCTCTCGGGTCTCTAGGTCCCTGAGATGATGCCAAATGGCATCATCTCAGGGCCTTGAAACCCTGGGGCCCTTCGAGTGATAACTATACTACTCAAGTCCCTAGGTCTCAAGTATTGCAACACATGGTGTGATCTTGAGACCCCAAAATCTCTATGAATTTTTAATAAAATTGGCTAAGTCACGAAGTTCCCTAGGTGCCCAAGTGAACAAGATAGTGCCACATGGCATGATCTCGACCATTCATAGGGCTCAGGGAATAAAATCATGTGCAAAAAAGATAAGGAAAAAAAAACTTTCAAACAGTTAATAAGGTTAGTTAAAAAGTGGGAAATTCAATAAGTATAAAAATATTGATAAAAAAATATTCAAATGAGGCAAAGATATATGCAAAAAACAACAACCTATAAGTATCTTTGAAGAAAACATGGCACATGACACACTCATTTTTAAATAGATAAAAGTCTTCAACTTGAATTATACTAAAATACATAGGAGACTCAACCATGCAAAAGACTTGTCTATCTTCATTTTAATGCCCATAGTCGATAAAATAAAACATCAATAAGGACTTGAATATTTTCACTTCAGAGTTCAAAAGCAACAAATACCAACCAAGTATTTACAATATAACATTATAAAGACCCAAAGATAATGAAATCAAATATTTAAAGGGTTAAATTAGATTTAAATAGATTTCAACCAAGGTCTAAATTATGATCCACTTTTTAAAAAAATGACAATTGAAAGAGCTCAGTTTCAACATACTTATTTAAAAGACCACTATTACTCAAGCAATTAAACATGACACCCTTTTAGATGGAAATAATATTTCAATTAAATCATAAAATTTCCATAACAAGGTTATAAAAACCTAAGGTTGAGCTAATAACTCTTAAGCAAGAAAAATAGTATAGATATTGAGATCTTAATCAAATTTTCTAGAATTCAAAGTTAACTTTGACGAAAGGTTTAAAATGTGTGAAAAGATAACTTATTGAAGATCAAGACCACATTTTCAGACCAAGTCCTATATATTAAGGTTGATCTCTTGACCTTAGTCTAAATAATGAAGATGGTTTTAGGACTTGATTAGAGCAATGAGGCACACTTCTAGCACATACCTTCATTATCATGCAAACTATAAACCAAAATAGGGGTCTCAAATAGACAAGCCATCATGAGGCAAATATTTTTATTTTGTTTGAACTAAGGGAGTTAAAACACTTCAGTTCAGAGGATCAAATAAATGCAAGCTCAAATCATCAAAGAGATACCTTATCTAGACCAATTTCCTTAGTTTAAATTACAGACAAAGAATGATTAAATCATTTATGAGCATCTGGTTGGGTAGATTTAGATTAGTGTTAGTCTAATCATTCAGGATATTTTAGTCCATATGCCTTTAAAATGCAATCAAATGATAATCATTAAGCCAAAAGTTAAGAGTAAGTTACTAAACAATAAGGATAAAGGAAATAATTATAGGATCAAGAGGGTCCCCATTTGGAAGGATTGAAGATGGGGTGTGTTGGCCAAAACATTATCCAATACCTATTTTTGGTGTCAAGACTCAGACCACATGATCAATATTTCCCACTTATGGCCATCTCAAATGCACAACTTAAAACAATAATAGAACCCCTGGACCTTTAGTAAGAAAAACTTATCACTAGCAAGTGATGGGGAGGAGAAAAAATTAACACAATCAGAACTCAAAAGCCCCTATCGACAATCATAAATTAGTACCTCTAGCCAACACATTTGATCTGCCATCCTTTACTCAAACCCCACCCACTTGTGTCATATAATCCAACCCTATTCTCACCATGACAAGTGTTTTGTAGGCTCTTAATGCCACACTTAAACCACTAGAAACTATGTCCTTTGGTTTCTCTTTCTTTTAAACACAATCTTCGTAGCCACTTTTGGCCAATGTTTTAATGACAAACCCATGTGAAATCCCCCCTCTACATGTAGGCAAGTGGCTTGTCATTCAAGGAGTCCATCTCCTAGTATTGAGGATAATGATTCTACTCAACTCAAGAGGTGGCCTATTGTAATTATGTAATTTCTTGCAAATCGACAACATAACACTTTTTTGAGCAACCACTTTACCATGTTAGAGGGCCATAGGGCAAAACCATGAACCTTGACGATTTTCAATGAATGTTTTCTCATAGAATGTATGCAGCTTAACAAACCCAACATATAAGTATTTGGTGAGGTACAATTGTCAAAAGTTTTTAGATATGCATATACTGTACTTGCAAGAAATTAAAATTATTGGTTTTGTTCTGTAGATAGGAGACAACATCATCTGGCCCAAGGTTACTTATCATATGTCCAGATATGTGGTGGGGCATGGTGGCTTAATTACCTTGATAACTCCTCTTTATGCATCCTTTATGGTGAATTATGGAGTGGACCCATCTAATCTTGATATCTAAATTATTTTTAATTTTGATGTGCATATTCTCAATATTGTCAACATTTATGCTTCCAATGATGTTATTAAAAGGACACATTTTTAGATATGGCTGACAGATTCCCTCCACATAGCCCATTAGATTATTTATGGGGATTTTAACTTGATTGAGTCTACAGAAGACAAAGAAGGGGTCCTTCCAATGTGATGGTGTGTTGGTGAGAGAGAAGTTTGGTTTTGTTTGTGGAATAAGTTTGGCTTATTTAACTTGAACCACCACCGTAAGCACACATCTCCCATGGCTTGGTTTACTTGGTCTAAATTTCACCAAGGATGTGAATGAGTGTGTAAAAGACTAGAAAGGGCCCTCCTTTGAGACCAAAAAAACCTTCTCTTTTGCTCATATTTTTGACCGCCTTGTGAGTGTGATTCCAAATGTACTTCTCTCTAATCACCAACTCCTCTGATTTATAATTAAATGGTTTACACCTCCCACTAAAATTTACGGTAACCAGTTCTACCTGAATACCTCCCATATCCAACATCCAAAAACCCTAGTCCACATCAAGAGAGTTTGGAATCTTGCTCTTCATCCCTTTGGGGATTTTGGATGGATTGAGTGGTGGTAAGTTACCATCACCCGCACAACCAGCTTTAATCATTTTTTTTGTAAGCAATTGGCCCTCATTATAAAACGTGTGAAATATGATTATATTAGAGAATTTAATCAGATTTCCTAGGTGTTATAAAACTCCCTTTGGATGAGTCTTTGAAAAAACAAGTGGCTACCCTCAGACAAAAAATCAAACTTGTTGACCTACATCAATCCCAATAAGCTTAGTTGCAAGTTCGTTTACACTAGATCAAAATTGGAGATAGAGTTTCTAAGGATTTTTTCAATAAGCTCAGGACTTGTAATTTTGCCAAACAAATAAAATCCATTAAGGATGTTGGAGACCACATGACTAATGTCCTAGATATCCCTTAAAATTTTATTCAACATTATAGCCAAATTTTTCCAGCTAAACCTTGTCGGAGACTTAAAAAGTGGCCTTGAAAACTTGGTTATTATTCCTTGAAAAAGTTCCCTTTCTCAAAAGGTGGCTTATGATAAATTTATATCCATAGAAGAACTACATAAAGTAAAAATGGTTATGGATTAAAATAAGGCTCCATGAGTTGATGGATTCCCTTGTGAATTCTACCAATCTCTTTGGGATTGTGTTGGCCTTGACTTGCACAAAGTCTACTTAGAATCTCTCTCTTAGGGTTCTCTCGACAAACACATCAACAAGGGTAATATCAAATTTATTCCCAAAATTAGGGATCCTAAGATTATCTTTGATTGGTGGCATATCACTATTTTAAATGTCTCTTACAAGATTATAGCTGAATCTCTAGACCTCATAATTAAGTATTTGCTTCCCCTTATCATTCACTGTGAGTAAACATGGTTTATCTGAGGGAGATACATATTGGATAACATCCTAGCAGTCTAGGAAGGTATGTAGTGGGCTTGTACCTCTAAGCAAAAATCTATGTTCATCAAAAATGACTTTGAGAAGGCTTATGACAAAATTAGAATGGCTTATCATTCTTGCCATGCTTCAAGATCTAAAGTTTGGTCCTAGGTTTATTCTCTCAATGCAAACCCTTTCCTAGGATGCCTCTGCTTGAATTCCTATTGATGGCCATCAATTTGAGAGCTTTGGTTTGTTCCTCTCTATCATAAAATATTTCCCTTTGGCTCCCTCTCTCTATGTGGTTGCTTCTAATGGGTCTGACTTCTTGTTCAAAAATTATACTAACATAGGGCTTGTCAAGGGCATCTCTTTACCCACTATTCCTTATAACTAGATAGTTAATGCACATTTTTATGATGATTCATTTATTAACTTTCAAGAAGATGAACAAGTGGTTTAGAATGCCATGGAACATCTCCACATCTATTGTTTAGCCTTCAGATCTAGCATTAAATGGGCTAAAACATAATGTTACAAACATGGTTATGGTCCCTCTACCTTCTTGGCTCAGTGCCTATCAATGGAATGGGATTGCCCATGGTGAAATGTTCATGTTAATAGGCATCCCATTTACTTTTCAAGCTTCTATGGTTGACCTATAGAACTATGTGGTCCTTAGAGTCGAGAAAAAAATATCCTACTAGATTACTAAACCTCTCTCCCTAGTTGACAAATTTGACATTTATTCCAAAGTTCTTTCAGCGACTCACGTTTACTACTCTTCTTATTGGGGCTCCCTCAGAAGCAACCTACAAGAAGATGGAAAAATTGCTCAGATATTTTTTGTGGGCTAACTCAAAAGGTAACAAAGGCTTTCATCAAGTGGCTTGGGACATTTTCTACCAACCTAGGGAAGTTGTAGGCCTTGGTTTGATTGACATAGCTAAGCAAGGCCTTGATTTATGTGTCAAATGGATTATTCGAGCCATTGAAGGAAAAGAGGCCTAGAAAATTCTTCTCAGACAATGCATCTCTTCAGGAGCCCCTTAGGGCAAAAAGGTTTAGAGGAATCTAGGCTTTCAAACCTTGTTGGTTACACTAGCCATTGTTAGATCATTAGGACTATGGTTTTTTTGGAACTTTGATGGGTTCAATTTTGGCCTATTTATCAGTTCCCACTTCTTATGTTGGTCTCCAATTATCACTATTAATTAGAAGCCCTTAGTTGAAGCCCCTAGTGTTGGGAAATACGGAAGCACAATTGATTACCAAATACAAGCAACTTAATATGTGGAATTAAACCAGAAGTAACAAGTAACTAGAAACCAGAAGCAACACAGAATATGAGAGACAATACACAACTTGTATTAATACTCATCCAGAAAAGAAAGCAATAAAGAAGATGCCACTTATTCTCCACACCTCTCAGAGGCTTCCCACACCTCAAGTGTACAGTACTTCTTTCCTCAAATCTCTCTCTCTTACGGTCCCAACACACAACTCAAACACAGAGTTGGTGTTCACCTCCAACCAGTCAGTATCCACTACTGCCAGTACACCAGTGCTCCACGCACTCCAACTGAGTACACACCATACTCCAAGTAGATCCCACCTGATCCTGCTCCCTGTTGTGTTGCTGTCCTCTCTGATCTTGCACACCTACAAATCAATCTGGTTCTGCACACCTGCAAACCTGAATCATGCACACACATACACCTGTAGATCAATGATCTTACTTACCCATGCAGATCTCCAAACTTGGCCTTGCAACACCTACTGACCGAGATCCTACACACCTGAAGAACCCTTCTAATTCTCCAAAACTAGCACCCACACTTGGCACTATTGTGGAACTAGGAGGAACACCCTTGCTCACTTCACACACAGAAGGAGCTAACTTTGCTCAACTCAAACTAGAACACTTTACAATATAGCCCATGAGTCTCTTAAATAGATCTCATGCAAACAATAATTAGACACCTAATTACAATAATTAGATCTGCATCTCGAGACTATAATTAGCCCTCAACATGCAAACACCTGGTTCATTCACTAACTATCCATGAACTGGCAGTTTTGAACCGCACATGCGATTGACATCGGTCCCTGTCTGCCTAGAGGTAACCGACGTTGGTCGATCCCTGACAGACGTCGATTTCTCTTCCTGTCTAATCCTGCCGACGTTGGTTGGCCTGACCGACGTCGGTGTCTATGACACTCAGCAACCTCCTCCAATGACCTCCTCCATGTCTGCATCAGTGAAGCTTTTAGCTCCACAACCTAACAATCTCCCACTTGGAGATAAACAGCTGCACTGTACCTGTATCTATACCCCATCTAATCTATTTCCTAGCTTGTATCCCTCTTTAAGCTCAACCTTGAAGACCACCCACCACAAAACCTGTGGTGCACCTCCTGTCATCTGAGTAACCTGCCACATCCAAACCTATAAACCCATGTAGTGAAGTCCTGACCCTGCATAGCATGAATCCTTGCTGCTGGTCCCTCTCAAATACCTGAGAACCCACTTCCCCGAATTGGCTCCTAACTCTCTGACAGCACCCACTGCTTGGGCAAACTCAGGTCTATACCAGACCTCATGTGATTTCAGACACTAAACTGTCTAGCCCTTGGTGTGCTCCGATTTTGCATCCTGCGTATTGAACCTCGCTGACACCTAATTCACATCAGCTCCCACTGGAGACAAAATCAACCTATGATCTTCCATGTTTCCCATGCCAAAGAATTTTGCTGCTCCAAATTCCTCATGACATGCCATTGAACTAACCTTACCCTTAGCTCAGCAAAACCCTGTATGTATAAACTTGCTAGCTAGCATACCATCCACATACAGTAACAGGATAATGTTGTAATCATCATCCACCTGGTAAGACAAACACAATGGTTACACTAACATTGACTAAAGCCTTGCTTTGTCATCCACTTGTCAAACCCTATACCACTGTCCTGCAGCTTCTTCAAGACCATATGACCTGGCCTTCCGTCTCACGTGTCCGTTCTCTCTATTCTTTAACTAAGGTATCCATTCATCTCTCAGTGCTTTCTTCCGACTGGTAACCCTACCAAATCTCCCATTTGGTTCTGCATCATATTCCTGCCATGCTCCCACTATTTCCTGGATCCTTCCTGATCTACAGTCAGCAACGAGTATAAAGAAGAGGAACAACGAATTTGAGGCTTACTTACACCTTCAGTCCTCCCCATGGGCATTTGAGACTCCTTGACAGCTTGCTATCTGCCCAAAATCTGTTACAGTGACCGACCTCGATCACCACACAGTCTGCATCCAACCGACGTCAGTTCCATGTGCCTATCCTGACTACCAACCCCACCGACGTTAGTGTCTACCTTCTTTCGATGTCGGTCCTCCTGACCGACATCGGTCTTACCCTGCTTGACACCACTGGCTCTGGTCTGCACATGACCAACATCGGCACTTGTCTGTTCGACGCCGGTTCCTCTTGACCGACGCCGATACCTGTGTTCACCTGTGAGTGATGACTTTTTACCCGCGAGCTCCTTTGAATCAAAACCCATGTCCAAACTACCCTGCTCAAAAGTATCCATCCCCATCCACTGGTCTCTATCCATCATCTCCTCTAAGAACACCAAGGCTTTCCAGTTCTTCAGTCTATCAAACACATCTATCTTCTGCTTAAGAGCATGCATCTCCTTCTTGCTCATGTGACCAAGCCTACAAAGCCACGTCTCCACAACAAAAGAAGAATCAGTAATATAAGCAAGTAGATAAAGAGTACCTGCTTTCTTACCACCAGCTAATTCAAGTGCATCCACTGTGAGAGTTCTTGTGCATCTCTCATCACCCAACTTCCCTGAAGCAATTAGCCACATCTTCAAGATCGGGACCTGCATGACCTTCTTCAACACCCATGTGTTGGCCGCTTGCAATTTTAGCTTCACTTCTCCTTTGCCAATAATCTGACAAGGCTCACCAACCCCTCTCTTTGGGGCTGCATGGAAAGAGGCAACATAATCTATAAACCAAGATTCTACTTTATCTAAGAAACATACCAGAGCATCTTGTGCAACAACACTTGCAACATTTGCTTCTTCAGTTCCTTCATGCTGATCTTCCACAAACCAACAATTTTCTTTTCCCTGCTCTTTCTTTCCATAGGACCGTAATTGACCATTCGTGCTTTTCAATTCCTCCATTCTTAGCTTACTTTCTTCTATCGTTGCTATACTCCCACTCAATCAGAAACCCCTGAGAGTGACCTGTAACCAAACACAAAACCTGCTCCCTGCAACCTTAGCTCTGATACCACTTGTTGGGAAATACGAAAGCACAATTGATTACCAAATACAAGCAACTTAATATGTGGAATTAAACCAGAAGTAACAAGTAACTAGAAACCAGAAACAACACAGAATATGAGAGACAATACACAACTTGTATTAATAATCATCCAGAAAAGAATATAATAAAGAAGATGCCACTTCTTCTCCACACCTCTCAGAGGCTTCCCACACCTCAAGTGTACAGTACTTCTTTCCTCAAAGCTCTCTCTCTTACGGTCCCAACACACAACTCAAACACAGAGTTGGTGTTCACCTCCAACCAGTCAATATCCACTATTGCCAGTACACCAGTGCTCCACGCACTCCAACTGAGTACACACCGTACTCCAAGTAGATCCCACTTGATCCTGCTCCCTGTTGTGTTGTTGTCCTCCCTGATCTTACACACCTGCAAATCAATCTGGTTCTGCACACCTACAAACCTGAATCATGCACACACATACACCTGTAGATCAATGATCTTACTTACCCATGCAGATCTCCAAACTTGGCCTTGCAACACCTACTGACCGAGATCTTATACACCTGAAGAACCCTTCTGATTCTCCAAAACCAGCACCCACACTTGGCACTGCTATGGAACTAGGAGGAACACCCTTGCTCACTTCACACACAGAAGGAGCTAACTTTGCTCAACTCAAACTAGAACACTTTACAATACAGCCCATGAGTCTCTTAAATAGATCTCATGCAAACAATAATTAGACACCTAATTACAATAATTAGATCCGCAGCTCGAGACTATAATTAGCCCTCAACATGCAAACACCCGATTCGTTAACTAACTGTCCGTGAACTGGCAGTTATGAACTGCACAGGCAACTGACGTCGGTCCCTGTCTGCCTGGAGGTGACTGACGTTGGCCGATCCCTGATCGACGTCGGTTTCTCTTCCTGTCTAATCCTGCCGATGTCGGTTGGCCTGACCGACGCCAGTGTCTGTGACACTCAACAACCTCCTCCAATGACCTCCTCCATGTCTGCATCAGTGAAGCTTTTAGCTCCACAACCTAACACCTAGAATTAAATGTTTGAGACTATATCATCGGGGAATTAAGACTTTGAGAGAGATTTTTGAGAAGCATAACAGATCTTGGCTCACATGGGAGCTCCTCAAGGTCAAATTTTACAAGATTTTGAGTCTATCACTAAAATTTAAATGGTTGTGCCAGGTTATGCCTTGCACAAAATTAGTCTCATTGAGTCCCCTCAATGGTGGAATGATTGGAAGTAGTCCACATCCACATCTATGTTTCAATACAAACCTTGACTTGGTTATCAGTGCCCTTCCCCTACCACTTCATGCTCAATAGGTGGTGGCATCTTACTAGCTCACCCTTTATATGGAATAAGAGATTTATGACTTTTTATGTTTCTATTGTGGAACCCAAGAAAGCCATTATTGTTTGGATCTTGTTTTACTAAGGTCTCTTTGTGGGAGAAAGAACACTTCACATGGGGATTTTTCCACCCAAATGTTGTACTTGTGGTCAATCTGAGTCTTTCAAGCACATTTTTTGGTTCTGTGCGAGGGATCAAGATGCCTAGAATTGAATTCACTTATTCTTCCAACTCTTTAGGCCTAAACATTTTTCTTGGAATATCATTCTTCTAGGGGATTCTTCTAGTCTGCCTTTAAAGTTCAAACAAATTTGGCATACTTTCTAGATTGAATTCTTTTTATGTTATGGAAAGACAAAAATGCTACTACTTTTAATAATGATACCCTAGCTAGAGATATTATTATCTCTAACTAAATCTTTGTGCTCTCTAATGTCATGCTTCAGATTCAAGTGCAAGTGGAAAAAGTAGAACTGGAGGTTCAACATCTTTGTACTCTTCTCAAGCACTAGGCTTGTGCTTTGTACAGTGTCAGTAGAGTTCCAGTGGAGGATCCTCAATAGAATGACCAGCCCAGAGACTGAATTTGGAGGGGTCATGGTCAAAATAGGAACTACAACCACTGCAAATCTCAAAGTCGCTCTGCGCTCTCCCCTTTCCTCCTCCTTGGTAGAGATTTTCTCCCTCTGTTGGTTATGGAGGGGGAGCATCACCCATTGATCATGTTAGGTTTGATCCTTTGGTCAAAAATGGGCATGACAAGTTTCCTAGGCTAGTTCTTGCAATCTCTCCATGTTTTGAGCAGAATGACGAAGAAGAAATCAAAGAAGATGGTTGTTCCATTCCTGATACCTATCCTCCTTGTAAGAGAGGTTGAGGAGATAAGCTTGATAGTTCTTGTCTGTCGCCTTCTCCGTTTAAGGTCTGGTGGCCCCAATTGCCTGGTATGCTCTCTTTTATGGTATGTTTTATTAATATCAGTCCGATGTATTTTTATTTTTTTTGATGTTTTCTAATTTTTTACTGTATGGTGACTTCAAGGTGTGCTTCCATACCACCCATTTTTTTTTATCATTCTTGTATTATATTTTATTAGTAATATGATACAAGTTTCAATTAAAAAAAATGGGAGTGGTGGGAAGGGCATTGTTTTGATTAGATAATCATCATCAAAAGTCTACATTATAAGCAAAGTCAGCGTTGAATATATAGTCTCTAATTATGAAATGAAAAAAAAAAAAAAAAAAATTGTTAACTTAATATTACATCACTTGTTTGGGTTTTCTAATGTGTAATCAATGTGAGGTTACAATCATAAGTGAATTTTCTTGTCAAATATTTAATAAAGATTAAATTAAATTATTAGATTTTGTCACAGATCACTTATGTCTTTAAATAATATTTTCACAATAATTTATGATCAAATAATATTTTTTATCATATGTTTTTAGTAATAGTCACCTTCAAGCCTATTTCCATTTATACTTTTATTTGAAGAATATATTTTTTTGAGATTCTTTTATTTAAAGATTAGATTATTTGAGATTCTTTCATGTTAAATTTTAAATTATTTTCAACATACTAAATTTTTTATTATCCATTGTACCTTGAAAAAAAATCAAATTGATAAAGGCTTCTTATCCATTCTGGATGGACTCTCTCCATACCATCTAAATACCTAATCATTTTCAATGTTAATATTGTAGGGTCATGACACTGAGGAAGATGCTCTTTGACAATATGATCTCCCTGTTCATCATGATTGATCAGGATTGCTTAGGGTATGCAACTTACATTATCAGTGCGTCTCCCCTTTTCTTTTTTCTAAAGTCTAAATGTGCAATTTTTTCCCTTTGATTGAACGTGAGTGAGTATTTCACGGGCATTTGTCTTTAAATTTAAGCTATGATCATGAATTGGGGAGGTGTATCCCAATGGGTGGGACCCTTAGCATGGATAGTAAAAGTGCTGATTGAGTTGCACGATTATAGCCTTTAATCACGAGGCAAAAAGTTAAAGTGTTTGTTGGATAACTGATTCCTTGAATTGAAGGTTGATGAGCATAACAAAATTTAAATGACATTTTTTTTATTTTTTATGGTTTTTTTTTTTTTTTTTTTTTTAATTTTTTTGGAAATGTAATGGAAATAAATGAATTACGTTTAATAATTGTTTAATCAATAAAAGGGATAAGCGAGAGGGCTAATAGTTGGGATAGTAAAAAGGGTTAATAGTTGAATACATGTAATTGAAAAAGAAGGTGTCTAATTTATATGTTTGATTAAATAATAGTGTAAAGCAATTAATTAGATAATTAATATTATCTTGATAAAAATAAGATATTTAATGTATATGTTTTGGTTACATTTTTAGTTTAGGAAAAAAAATATATTGTATCTTTTATTTTGCTTTAACGCATGATTAGATCATGTATTTTTTAATTAATGAAATGACAGTGTTTTATATAAATAAAAATAATCAAACTTTTTTATAATTAAAATGTTTATTGTTTAATGAAAATTTGAAAAAATACTTATTTGATTTGTGATTGGTTGAAAATATTTTAGATCTTATTTTATGCTTCATGTTTTTTGAAGAGAAAATATTCCACAACCCATTTTTAACATAAATGCCTATCAAGGCTTACATTTTGCACCACCACCACTTTAATATTATTTTACATTTTAAATAATAACATAAATAAATATTGTTAAATTGAACAATTTTTATTTAACATGGAATAATAAAACTAACACCAATTTTTAATTGAATTCAATAGAAATAAGAAACAAACATGTCAATTATTCCTTTTAATCTTGTGTTTTTCCACTAGCTCCTCAATGGTTATGTGACCTATATTTGCACTCAAGATTATTTTTTTCTTTTTCCTTCCTTTATATATCTATCAATAGAAAAATTCTATTCATTATCCAAATATCTTCTTATTAGGATGCTCCAATCATCATGTTTAGCGTTACCAATTGATTTATCTTCATCTTTGTTAACTTGATCATCATCATCTCCAACTTCATCGATTTGATCATCTTCAAGAACATAATCAATATTTGTATAGTGATTCAAATATCACACACTCATCCACATACATTTATAATGGTCTTTTTTCTTGAGATTATTTCTTCTTTCTCCCTTTCCCTCTTTTAATAGCTTGAATATCCTAATTTCATAGGAGTCCCACACTCCACTCCTCACATTGAGGAATATATATTTAAACTCTTTAACTAAGTTCATGATACACACATCCATCCCATGATCCTTGGTTGAAATCAACACTTATTTTCTTAGATTTTTACTTTGCACATCTTCCAATTCTCATGCCCTAATTATTTTCTTTGCCTCATCAATATGTGGGAACACATCTTGATATTCATGTATAGTCTCAACAATTCATGGCAATCTTGCCTCACTTCAATAGGTTCCCATACTAGCCATTCTTGGCTCTTCCTCGATTCGTAATTTTATATGTTGAATGTGCACATTTTCTGTTGCACATCTTCCATGGCCATTTCTTTGGTCCTAGTTGAACTTTGACCTTCCTTTGATAGGTGACTATCTTCACAATCACTTTTGTCATCTAGGTCTATGTCAGGCATAACCTTTCCTCTCCATGACTTCCTTCTACTTCCAAATCCAAGACTTCATTGTCTATTTCATTCTACATACATCATACGTATACCCATATTTTTAATGCACCAAACATTATACGAACCCTCTAGCATATTGGGCTAAATCATTCCCACAAAATGCATTTTTTGCTTCTCTTTTTCCACTTATCTCCCAATGTCTACATCCATATACCACATTGGTAATATGGTGAATTAATTTATGTACATTAACAATCCCAAAATTTCTTCCTTATATGAAGTCAAACTTGGTAAAAAAGGTCTATACATTTCCCATACTTATGTAGTAGTGCTATATAAGTTATGTGAAAATGCTTCAACTTTGTTGACCTCTCTAGGCATACATGCCTCCAAATATTATGCATATGCATTGTTGTAGGTTATAAGATCACATTGGGGTAACTTTCCCAACCTTCACTTTATTAGTTTTAACACCCTCCTAGTTATGTGAGCAACCTTTGGAACCAATTCCTAGTATATTTATTGACTGCAACCAATCTAGTCTTCTTGAGTTCGCAACTGAATAGTTCACTCTTGATAGGGATTACCACTCCAAAATTCACATGCGTGCATGTTATTCCAATGAATTCATACTCTTATTGCACCACTATTGTGTGCTCATGAATGGTTGTATTTGATATTGATGAACCACTCTTCCAACTTAGTACCTCATCATCCCTTAGGTCTAGGTACTGTTTACCTTGCATGGTAATGTTATAAATGTGATTTATCTTTTCTTGAACATTCATATTATAAACGTATAATGGCCCATAATTTTCATTTAAAGGGTTTACCACCCTTTCCATTCCATATTAAAAAATCATATAACATTGTTTGAAACACATAGCCACCTTGTTCTCGTAACACCACAATTTTCCAAGTAAAATTGGGTTTTAATCTGCCTTGGCAAACTGAATAACCTTGAAGTCAACCTTGAATTTTCTCCCATTATGGTCAATTACAGAAATCCTAAGACTCCTAATTATCTTAAACTTGAGTTATTTATTGTGTTTTATCATCCAAAGATTTTTAGTTTGTAATTAAATGTTAATACTATGTATGGGGCATGCATCTCCTAGTGAGAAACCCCATTAGAGTTGATCATGCCCTTTAGAATTAATAATGTTTATTATTGAAATAAAGATAAGTTGAGTCATAGGTAGTTGGACCCATTACAGAGTTTGAGTTTGGTATATAGACAAGCCTACTAAATATCATATGAGAAATAAGATTGTAATTGAACATAACTGATAATTTATTTTTTATAAGATTTCTTTGAATTAATAATGAAATAATTTAGTTATTTCAACCTACCTAAGTTTGTATTAAAAGTATCAAATCACCATTAATAATAGGTTTGTGAGAAGAAAGATAAAGGTGGATGAAGAAGAATGAAAGTTGTTGTACAAGATTATATGTTTAAGAAGATGATTTAAGTACTATAAGATGCTTTAATTTTTTATGCATTTTCATTCCTTTTAATACCAGAGAGAAGTTTAGAAACATTACAATAAATATAATTTTTTCTTGTAATAAGCAAACTTTAGGATATTGAAATATAGATAATTGTTGTCTAACAATAAAATTCGATTGCTTTAATCTACCCAAAGCTATAGAAAGGTGTTACAAATGCAATCTGCAAAAATGTCAAGTTAATATTTGATACAACATTCTCGTATTTTTCATAGAGATGTGAGAAAAGTAATTTGCATTTATTTTTTGATAAGGAAGCATGAAAAGCTAATCAAGAGATAATTTGTTTGTTGATGAAATTCTATTTGATGGGATAAGTGTCTTATCTATCAATTGATCGATAAATCTTCCTGCAAAATGTAACTATCTTCTTGGAGGGATGTTAAAATAAATACCTTAGAGCATGAGAAGAGGAGCACAAACTTGAAAAAAGTTTTGTTTCTGAAAAGTATGAAATTAGTTTATCTGTAGCATCAAAATTTCATGTGGGGCATGACATTTTCAGCCAAAGCAAAATCATCTGACAAGGGCACTATATTTTCGTCCTTTAGTGTTGTACGGTGCTATAGAATTGCATACAAATTAATTTGGTTTGTTTGTAATGTTTGATTTTTTATTAGTGTAAATTTTGGATTTTACAGAGCCCACCAAAATGAGAGAGCATTTTTTTCTATAAATCATTTGTTTTTGGGTAATCGACAGATGCCTAATAATTCTAGTGCTACATATTTTGATTGTTGGGTGAGTTTTTTTAGTATTGAAGGCTAAACCAATGCTTGGTTAAATAAATATTGTTGTAAATAACATCTCAATTTAAACTATAGCTGAGTTGGTCTAATCTTGATCTGAAGTAATTAAAAACTTATAGGTCTAAGGTTCAACTTCCACTTAACTATCAATTAGTTTAATTTACATAAAACATGAACATGCAAAGTTGAGTTACCTACTAGCTTTAGCCTTTATATGTCAAAGCCTTGCATATAAGAAGTGGCAATTGTCAAATGCTAAGTCAATACTCATTCAGAGGTTACAAGTTCCAAACTCAACAAGTGTAAAGCCAATGCAAAATAAATTTTCAAATCCCATCATTCGTAATATATATTTCATATGACTGTAATTTTCATCATTTTGTGTTTTTACATGAAAGTGGGCATGTGACCACTCAACTTTCATGTGACCACTCATTTTGTAGGTTTTGGAACATTTTGAGTCAAGCAAAAAAGTCTATTTTTTTAGTTTGGAAGTCTCCCCTTGTGATTTTTTGGAAAATAATTTAAAACGATGAAATAAGGAGTGTAAAATATATGATAAGTGCATTTTAAATTGTATCTAAAACCCTAGTATCATAATGAAATTAAAAAGGGGTTATTTTTATGAGGAAACCATTATTGTAACACTAAAGCTTCCCACTGCAAGTGTTGTCAAAGACAAACCATTTAAGTTTTTAGGCTCGTATGTACCTTGAGATCACCTTGGCTAATAGAGCCAAAGATTCCTACATGTAGAATTGATTACTAACTTTAAGATAGGGAAAGTGATGAAGTGGAAATTTTGGTTTTTCCAATTTTATTTGAGTTTTCTACTTGTTACTAGGTTTCTTAGTTATTTTTGAGTTTTTACGATGAGGAGCAAACATATTGACTGATAGTGCTATGGTGTATAGAGTTCTTGTCTCTCGTTTGATAGGAGGATGATATTGTTTTGGTTTTTTATTATTATTTAGGTAATTGTACATGTTAGAAAAGGTTGTATCCATAATTAATGTTTATAAAATGGTCAGTGTTTTTGTGCATCAGGTAAGATGTGATATACACAAGGTACATAATTATCATCAATACATGGATTGATGTGGTTGAGTATTAAAATGATGATGCTAGTACTATATTATAGTTATGGATGAATATAGGGATGGTTACTCCAAATATAATGCTCATATGTATGTTAGGTAGTGTCATAGGTCATAGGGCACAATAAGGTCAGGCTGTAGTTACAATAGATGGGTTGACATAGGTTGATAGGTACCAAATGTACAAAAGAACATTTGGAAGGTTGAGGTAGTTGTTTTTGGATAGATTCATAATTATGTGCTTTGGATAATCTCTTTGTCCCAATTATATTAAGGGGAGTTTGTTGGGATTTATTATCCAAGGTCATATAGCTTATAATTGAATGTTAGTGTTATGTATGGGGCATTAATCTCCTAGCGTGACATTGATCCTTAGAGTTAATGATGCCATTTAGAGTTAACAATGTCTGACTAGTAATTCGTTTGCAATTCGATATACTTATCTTAACCAAAATGGATAAGGAGAGTCATCATGGACGTGTACCTTCTACCTCATTTAGATGTCAACCTGAGGACATAGACTTAACAGGATAATGTCACTATATGTGCACACTCAATCTCTAATTTAACATTCTGCTAATTGTATCTAAGATGTTGAAGTGTAGTAAATGAAATGCTTGAAATAAAATATGAACAAAATATTTTGAAACAAATGCTTATGCATTGTAAGCTTCCTTAAACAAATCTAAGCAAAGAATGTAAATCACACAATTTAAAATTAAATCATGCAATGCATAAAGAAATAAAATATCATGCTTAGCTATTAATTTGGGTTGGATTGTTATTGTAAAGCTTCCAAAGGAGGCCCTTCCTCCTTCTATCTTTCAACTTCAATCCTTCCTCTCACAACACTTAATTGAATTCAGAAATGCTTGTTCATATCAATCAAAACTGCAGTAATGAATTACTACAGGAAGTTACAATAATTGTTGCTTGACAAAATATACTTATGATAATATCTAATCAACATCTACTACTCAACTCTGCTTCTACATATTTATATACTACAGAGGAGATTGTTTTATGAAAAATAATATACACATTCTATTCTAAGATACATTCAATTTAGGATAACCAAAATTGGTTCCTTTAGCTGAAGTCATCATTCATGGGAATTCTATAATATTGTTGTAGGATAAGCAAGGTTGTTTCATTCTTCAACTGCTTCCTTATTGATCTCTATGGAGGTTAGAGTCATTTTTATGAGTCAGTTGGAAGAGAATCAAATTCTATTCATCTGCGGTTTTGGTCACATAGTGGCTACATGATGGTCTATGTAATGAGATTCCTTTGATGTAGGATGTTTCACGCTACATACCTATCTCTCCAAAACATCCTTAAAACACATTATATAAAAAACATCCTAAAGCAATAAATAGCCATCATATATTTAATTCTAATACATAATTTTAACTATCTAAAAGAGTTTAGAAATATAATGCTATATAACTTATGAAAGTAGGAAACTGTATGGAAAAGTGTTCAAAAGCATGGTTAACAAACAAGATGAGTACAATATATGGACAAAAGAACAGGACATTTATGGGGATCATCACACCGCCCAATTTAAGATCTTGCTCAACCTCAAGTATCATACTTATTCATTCCCAAATCACAAAGAACTCTAAATCCATGGGATCTACAACACCCTTATCAAGGTGAACATAAAATCTTTACCTCTGCTCAAACAGTTCCCAAATTTTGACTTCTCTGGCTTCATCCACTAGGGTTTTGTCCTATCAATCTAGAACAGGATACCAAAACAGAAGAGGTTGTAATTTGAGGTTCAACAATTGTGATCCCATGTCACCTGCAAGAAGAATATATTTTATGATCCTATTAAATGTTGTGTTTAAATTAAAAGGGGAATAAGGCTCCCTCTTCTTCAGTGTAGAAGTGAGCTCATCCCATCATTCAATACAAGACTCTTTGGCTGTAGGACCAGAAGAAGTTATTAATCCTAAGTAAAAATCTTGGGCTTCATCACATTTCTTACCAAACCAAGTTATGACTTCTTTCTTCAACATGATATCATCCCATTCAACTAATACAATATCAGGTTCCATTGATTCACTCTTGATAAGCAACTGGCTTTCATTCTCCTTTTTCCTATATTCAGTTATTTTTCTTCCTCTTTTTTACTCATTCAACAAATATGATGAAAATGCCTGTAGTTGGACATCTCCAACTTATAGATTAGGGTTCCACTCTCTATCATATGAAACAACATAATTATGAAGGTAGAAATCATGTAATTGTGCTTATTCTTCCTGTGAACTTACTTTATATATAAAAAAGAAGGAGAAGGGATCAACAACTTCATTGGGCATATCATAATAAATTCTCATAAATCTAAACTTGTGCCATTGCTCTTCAAGGTAGACTGAATATACTTTGGCAAGAGCTCTACAGACCAGGATCTCTTGGGTAAGACCAACCATATCTTCAATTCTCTATTTTAGTTTGGTGATGTTCTCTTCCTTCAACTTATTCTCTTCTTTAAATTTATTATTTTCTTTTCTTAATTCTTTCAAAATTTTAGACTGACTATCCATCCAATTCAACAATTTAGAAGACATTGCAAATGAGGAGTGATACCTAACTTCATGGGAAACTTTAGGTTCTTCTTATTGATTTAACTCTATAGAAGGTTGTAGAATGTTGACTACATGATGGTCTTTGGTAGAGTGCTGCAGCCGACAAGCTACTGTAGTAAGTGCATCTAGTTCTACACCAGATTGATCTTGCAGCTACTTCCTTAGTTTCTCAATTTGTTGTAGGGCTTGATCAAGAGTGGAAAATTTTATTTGTATAGTAGGTTTATCCAATTATTCAACTTCTTCCTACATGGGTTCCTCATGCAACTTTTCAAAATTGTGCTCAACTTGTTCTACTTCTTCCTGCATTGGTTCCTCATTTAATTCTTCAAAACTATGCTCAACTTGATATGCTTCTTCTTAATTGATTACTAGAGATCACTCTTCCCTATCTATTTTAGTCTCTAGAGATTCATCACTACTATTAGTCTAATTTTCTCTAGATTCTTCATTTATTTTAATAATAGAAGAAGGTTCAGTTTTCAATTTTCTTCTCAATCTGTGAGATCTATGAGTAGGGTAACTTGGCCTATTTGGAAGAAGGTGGAAGTTCCTCCTCAGACTGATATGAATCAGGTTGGAGAATGAGTTTCTTCCTTTTCCTTTTGGATTCCCTACCTATGGAAGTCCTTTCTTTAGTCCTTGCTGTAGATTCTTGTGTTGCTATAGGAAGACCTTCTTTTGTAGGTTCTTGTGTGGCTACAGGAAGGTTTTTTGCTACAGGTTCTTCTGGATCTATAGGAAGGGCTTCTTATAATCTTTGTTCTTCAACCTCCAATTCCTCTTCTATTTCATTTCCTTCTCTATCACCTTTTGCATTTTCTAGTTCTTGGAGAAATTCTTCCCAACTGATGTTGGGTCTAGTTCTTTGCAAACAGTCTTGAATAATCAATTGGATTAAGTAGTGATGGGAAAGAGCTTTAGAATTAAATTTTTGAAATGCCTCTAACATTTTTGTGATCATGTGGAGAAAAAAGTTGGGAATGTTTATCTTTATTTTGTGCTATAAATGATTCATGAAATTTAAGTGTAGGCCATGTAACATAGAATACCTCCCTTCACAAATAAAATATCTAGAGATAAACTCAGTAGCTTTAGCCCATCTTCCTGGTAGAGACAACCTTGTAGTGTCCTGCTTTGAAGTTTCCAGGTGTTCATTTCCTTCCATTAATTTTAATCTCTCAACCTCAGCATCAAATTTGTCTTTCCATTCCTCCCCTATTCTTAGTAGTCATGTTACTCTACTAATGGCATTTTCTGTTAGCTTTATTTCCATCCCCTTTACTATTGCCAAACTATTATGCAATGTACCAGAAAATTCTTCCACAATTCCTTTATCTAGGGCCTATATTTTTTTTAAATACTGTATCCATCCTATATGCTAGGATAGGACCAATATTTTTGGGCTATTATTTAAAGGAGTGATATCTAACGATTCATGTTTCAACAAATCTCCTGTCATATTATGTGAGTTACAAGTCTGGGTGCTTGTAGCAAGGGTTTTGGGCTATGACAGAATGATTTGCAAATTTTGCTTTGGGAGGTGAATAATCTATTTGAATTATTGAAAAATCTCCTCCCAACTTAGATCGTCACTTGTCCTCGACGGACAAAGCCGATGTGTACAAAACACTCATGGTAAGAGTAAGGGGTGGCATCAACAATTGTGTCAATGCTCACATCAATCAAAGAAGGAGATGGTAAGTGGGAGTGATAAGGAGAGAATATGGTGGTGCATTAAGAGCATTAAGTCCCATTATCTTTAGAAATAATTAAAATGTATGACAAGAAATAAATATAGAATAATTATTGTATTACTTATAAAAATACCTTTCATAAATGTGCAAATGATGATTTGAAGTGGTGGTCATGGCGCATGCTAGCATTTGAGTGGGAGCAAATGTTTGATGTAGAATGGAATGAAGGAATACATCTTGTAGCAAGATATGTTTCTTGTAGTAGTAAGTTTTATCATGTAGCAATCAATTTTATCCTACAACAACAAGTTTTTCATCTTGTAGGAAGAAATAAAATGTATTTCTACTCTAAGGGAATAAATTATACAAGCAAAAATAGATGAAACAAAAATTGTTATTGATGTAGTAACTTTTCTCTTTTTCACTTTTTTTCAATGAATGTCGACTAGCCAGTGACCTAGTTTTCTGAGACAACATCTGTCAACAACGCCCAAAGGTTTTATTGCTGAATTTTTTAATTTTTTGATTTTAATTTTTGATTTTATGGTCCAAACTCAACTAGAATCATAAGAATCTATAAGGTAGGATTTTATTCAGCCTAAACCAAGCTATTGTGAATGACTTGTTCTTGGATGGAGAAAGCTTTATTACTCTTGGAAAATATTAGAGAAGGGTTGACAGAAAAACCCTTTGATTGCAAGAACAAGTTGATTTTCTTCATGAAGAAGCTATGGATGTTGTTCTTCAAGAAGTTCGTGAGTAAGAGTTTCCTTGAAAAAAGGTTTATTATATAGTTTGAACCTATGATCATTAATAAGCAGTCAAAACTAAACATAGTCAATGATCATGAGCTTTACAATTCCATTGTCAAAAAATTTTTCAATCGCATAAGGCCTAAGCCATCTAGATTGTGGCTTTCCTTTATGATCCTTGTATTTAGAGTTAAAAAGGAGTGCCTAGTCTCTTGGTTGGAAATTATTAGTCTTGATGTTCCTATCATGCCATCCCACATGTTGTCTTTGCACTATTTCAGTATGATTAAGTCATTCTTAGTTCATCAAGTGCATTCAGTTGCATGATCCTATCTTGTTGAGCTTGGGAAATATCCAAGCCCAAATCAAGTAATATCCTTAATGTCTTATGTTAAAACTCAATAGGTAGAACAAACTTCTTACCATAAACTAGCTCATATAGAGTGAGCCCAGTTGTGGTTTTTCAGGTGATTTTATAATCCTAAACTACTTCTAGAAGATGAGTTGATCAAACTTTTTTTATGCAAGATGATAGTCTTAATGAGGATATTTTCCAATTCTCTATTTGTCAGTTCCACTTGACCATTTGACTGAGGACAGTAAGGGGTAGACTTATTGTGTCTGATTTCATATTCTTTTACCAAGATAACTTTGATGTCTGATGTGAACTGTGGGCCTTGGTTTGTGACAATTTCTCTTGGTACTCCATAGTGGGTGAAGATTTATTCATTGAGGAACTCAGCTACCTTCTCATCTCAGACATGGGTTAAGGCTTTGACCTCTACCCATTTAGTGACATAATTAGTGCATACCCGTATGTATTATTTGTTATTGGATTTAGGATCAATGGGACCTACAAAATCTAGTCCCCATTTGTCAAAGGGTTATAGAACTGGTTGTGGCTGTAATGGCATTTCATCAGATCAAGTGGGCTTTCTCATATGCTGGCATTGATCACATCTGTGGGTGTACATCATAACATCCTTATGCAAAAAAGGTCAATAATATCTGGTAGTAAGCACTATCAAGGTAGTCTATTTGGTAGTAAAATGACCCCTACAGGGTTCATCATGGCAAGCCCTGAGAATGTCATAAGCTTCATCTTCTTGGATACATCTTCTCATAACTAAATTTGGTCCAATGATAAAGAGATATATTGCAATCTAGTAATAATGTCTACTCTTTAGGATTAGGTGTTGTTTGTCCCTAGGTGAGAAATGTTGTGATAGTGATCTTGTAACAAAATAGTTAGCAATATTTGTGAACCAAGGAGATTGAATTGTTACAACAAATAAATGATCATTAGGAAAAGAATCATCAACAATAGGACTATGTTCATCATTTTTCAATAAAGATATAAAATTTGCTACTACATTATCCTTACCTAATCTATCCACAATGGTAATATCAAACTCTTGCAGTAAAAGTAACCAACAAATTATCTTGCTTGTTACAATAGGTTTGTTCATTTAATACCTTATTGTTGCATGATTGGTGTGGATGAATACTTGGTAACCTATAATGTAGTTTCAAAATTTGTTGATGGCATAGATGATGGCAAGAAATTTCTTCTCTATTATAGTGTAGTTAAATTCATCCCCTTGAATATTTTTGTTGATGAAATAGATTGCATAACTCAAAGATTCATCTCTTTGGCCAAGGATAACTCCTACAGTAGTGTCAAATGCATCTGTATGAATGTGAAAAGTATTCTTCCAGTCATTCCCTCTTAGAATAGGAGTTTTTATGAGAAGGTCTTTGAGTTTTTGAAAGGTAGTTGATAATCATTAGCCTATGTAAATTCAAAATCCTTAGTAAGCAATCCAAATAATAGGGTGGTAATTTTACTAAAATATTTGATGATTCGTCTATAATAACCAGCATGTCCTAAAAAAATTCTAACATCTTTTTAATTTTTTGGTGTGGGTAGATCCTTAACGATACTTATCTTTGTTGGATCAACTTGAGTTCCAGTAGGGGATATGTGATGTCCCAACACTATCCCTTCAGTCATAAGCATGTAACATTTTTCATTGCTTAGAGATAATTGGTGGTCCTAGCAACGTTGAAGAACTTTCTCCAGGTTGGTCAATGTTTCTTCAAATGTCTACCCATAGATAGTGAAATCATCCATGTAGATTTCAACACAGTCATGGGAGAGATCATAAAATATACTCAACATAGCCCTTTGAAAGTAGCTAGGGCATTAAAAAGACTAAATGGTAAGATGACATAGGCATAGGTTCTCCAAGGGTAAGTAAAAGTGGTTTTATCTTTGTCTTATGGAGTAGTTTGTATTTGATTATAACCACTATAGCCATCTAGGAAGGAAAATTACTTCTTCCCTACTAATGTATCCAACACTTGATCAATAAATGGAAGGAGAAAGTGATTCTTCTTGGTAGCAGCATTCAACTCTTGGTAGTCAACACAAATACACCATTTTCCCCCTTTTTTAAGGACAATGACCAGGGGAGAGACCTACTGACTGGCCAAAATAGGATAAACAAATCCTACATCTAAGAGTTTTTACAACTCAATTTTTGCAATGTCTTTAACTAAAATATTCATTCATCATTGGGGTTGGCGAATAAGTTTGCATTCTTCTTTAATGTAAGTGTGATGCATGCATAAATCTAGGGGTATTCCTCTCATGTCATGGTAATCCTAGGCAAATGTTGTTGTGTGCCTTCTTAGCATTTTAAGTAACTAGATTTCTTATTGGGGTGTTAAGGAAGTGCTGATGTTGAGAGGTTTGTTTGGCAAGATGTCTACTTGCTTTGTTAAAGAAATCATGGTCTCTATGTTGGTGATTGAAGAATCATAACTGCATTGATGGGGAAGTAATTGATGAAATGTCCAAATGTCTCTTTTGGTTTTAGAAAAATAATTCTGAAGAAAGGTATTATGAAAAGGGCATGTTGTACATTCTAATAGGTTGGTGGCTACAGGATCTTGTCGATAGGTGTTTTGCAGGATACTAGTAAGGATAATGTCTTCTTCTTGGGCATGTAGAGTTAGATTCTGGTCAATTATGGAGAGAGTCTGCAAGGAGACAACTTATTTAAAGTCATCAATCCAAGGGATTGGTCCATCATTATGGGAAGGCTGAGTTGGTAGATACAACACCAATTTTTTGGTGTCATTTCCATTGAAAATTAGCATTTTCCTAACCTACATCCAATAAAAGCATCAACGATGGCCAACCATGGGCATCCAAGGATGAGAGGATAACCCTCCAAGTTGCTCTTTAGCTATAGGAAAATAAAATTTGTTGGATATTGCTAAGAATCCACAGTGATAATAAGGTCCTCAATAATCCCTTCAGGCTTAACAGTTGATCTATCATCCATATAGAGGATGGTGGGTGTTGGACGGAGAGTGGTAAGTTTCAGTTGTTGTATGGTCTCCATGGTCATCACATTGATTGCTACACCCAATTTAATTAAATTATTGAATATGGGTTGGTCATGGATGCTAAAAATAACTACAAGACTTCCTAGATCAAAATATTTTGGGGGAATTATATTTCCCAACATAATATCTTCTAGTTGGCTAATGACCTGGACTGTTTTAAGATATTTCATCTTTCTTCCCTTTTTTTTAATAATTTCTCTCTAATAGTTTATTGTAGATAGGAACATCCTTTATTGCTTGAAATATTGGGATTTTTATGCACACATTCTTGATTTATCCTAAAATATTGAATTCAGGCTCTGGTTCAGGATGTGATATGTTCAATCTCTCTAGAAAAGGAGGATTGTCAGTTTCTTTTTTATTTTTGAATGGACTTGGCTTAGGATTGGCCATGGGTGGTTGTGGATTAGTATGGAGTGGAGCTGGTTCAAAGTGTTTTATGATTATGGGTGAGGTGGGTTGTGGAGGAACACAACCTGAGCGAAGTTGAACTTGATTAATATCCAAGGTGTATGTTGGATATTGCATTATTTTAGTAGATTGTATCAGTTGAACTAACTTATTGGTAGGATTGAGGATGGGATGGGTAGGTAATTGAGTGGTTCAAATTCATTATTGAGTGTTTGACATTATGGCATGTTGTTGTTATGGTTATTGCATTTGCTGGGGAAAGCCTTGATTACCTCTCCATTATTGTTGCCATGGATTAGAGGGATAGAACCATTTCTAGTTTTGAAATTGCCTCGATTGAGGTTGTTGTCCATTCTATTGCATCCATAACTGATTTTGGGGTAGCTACCAACTTGTTTGAGACCAATTTTGATTGGGTACATTTATCTAAGAACCATATTGAGGATTATTTGAGAATTTAAAAACATAGAGTTTGATGGCATAACTGATCTTTGTACCCATAGTTTTTTTTGAGCCACAAAAAACACCTAATTTTCATCTTATCCTATGGAATACAACTCCACTATTTTAGGATTCTTCTCAGTTATGCTAGCTAGTTGAGCTTTTATGGAGTGGCATGTGCAATCTGCCTTCTTCTTTCTACATTCAGGGTAATAGGTGGCTAAGCCTTTCTCAATTTCTTCTTGCTTCCTTCATGTATGTAATGTATCAAGCTGAGTAACTAGGTGATTGATGATGTCCTACTTCATGTCTTGGAATAGGTTGCTAAATTCACCTTTAAATAGTCTTATAGCAGATGCTATAGGAAGGGTTCTACCCGTACTTTTGTTCATGGTTGATCTGGAGTAGTTCATACATAGAACTGTTAGTTCATCAAATGATAGTGTAAAAACATCACCACTAGACATTAGATCTAGTGCCTATAGACAATTGTCTCTAATTCATTTTAGGAATATCAACTTGACTGATTCCTTGTCCATTATAGTTTTCTTGGATTTTTTCAATCTGAACAAAAATCTTTTCATATATTCCTCCAATGACTCGTCATTAGCTTGTGTCGTTCATAAAATGTCATCTCTCATGTAGTTTCTACCCCTACAATAGTCTTGGTATTTCATCAGAAACTTCTCCTTCATTTCTTTCCAAGTAGAAATGGCATCCTTTATAAGTCCCATGAACCATCTAAGTGCCACATCTTTGAGTGTTGTTGGAAACATTTTGAGTTTTTAAGCGTCTTGATTATAATCATAACTGCAACATAAGATGTCAAACTCAAAAAGAAATGTATATAGATCCTCATATGCTTTTCCTCTAAAGGTAGGGATGGAAGAGTGAGGGATATTTTTCATGGGTGCATTTACATTAGGAGTAAGGATAGGAAATTTGAAAGCATCAAACTCATTGGTAGTGTTTTCTTCTTAGTGATCCCTCATGAATACTCTTTGCGTTGGTAGATGGGAGGTTGTTGCTACCCAACACTCAAAATTTCTATCAATTCTTTTATTTCTTGGGGTTTAGAAGATGGAGACTTTATATTTTTATTTAAGAATGTATGGGTTCCTATACAATGGGGATGGTGTGGAGGTTTCAGAAGATTCTGCTAGTGTCTCGATAAAGAGTCTCTCTAAATTGGAAGATTATATTGGTTTGGTGTTTCTTCTATGGGCAAGAATAGCTTTAAATGCCTCCTTAGCAAGAAATTTGGGTGATAGAGGGAAGAGAACTTCATACTCCTAAGTATGAGGTGATAAGGTGGTAATTATCAGAGGTGGTATATGTGGGTCTCTTCTAGGGGTATGAACCTCTTCAAGGTCTCCAACTTGTGCTACCAGTTTAGCCAAAAATTCTTCCTTCTCTACCTCTTCTATTGACAATTATGAGTGATCCTCAGGAATTCCTTCAAGTTCCTTAGTTACTATAGTATGAATATCAGATCTTGCAGCAATGTTTCATGATTTAGGAAAAAATATTCCTATATAGTCCCCTTAGTTTTGCATACGTTAACCACTTCTTTTGTTTTTTACTTTTTGCCCACCCTACCTGCACAGGGTTAGTAATATGAGTTTTTTTGAAATTTCCATTATCCTACTTGCAAAAATGGAAATTTAAACTATGAAAGTAGGAAATATTTAATCTAAAGAATAGCAAACTTTTGGAAATAAAAATAATAAACAGCCATAAATAATTGCTATCAAGATTAAAGATTATAAGTGTGTGATACCCTTCCCTGACAATGGTGCCAAAAATGACTAGCAGTTGATTCACAATCAGATGTACTTATCTTGACCAAAATGGATAAGGAGAGTCACAATGGACCTGTACCTTCTACCTAATTTATATGTCAACTTGAGGACATAGACTTGATAAGATGATGTCATTGTATATGCACACTCAATCTCTAATTTGATGTTTTGCTAATTGTATCTAAGATATTGAAGTATAGTAAATGAAATGCTTGAAATAAAATATGAACAAAATATTTTGAAACAAATACTTACGCATTGGAAGCTTCCTTAAACAAATATAAGCAAGAATGTAAATCACACAATTCAAAATTGAATCACATAATGCATAAAGAAATCAAATAACATGCTTAGTTGTTAAATTGGTTTGGATTGTTGCTATAAGGCTTCCAAAGGGGGCCCTTCCTCCTTTCATCTTTTAGCTTTAATCCTTCCTCTCACAAGACTTAATTGAACTTAGAAATGCTTGTTTATATTAATCAAAACTACAGCAATGAATTACTACAGGAAGTTGCAATAATTGTTGCTTGACAAAATGTACTTATGATAATCTCTAATTAACATCTAATACTCAACTCTGTTGCTACATATTTATATACAGTAGAGGAGATTATTTTATGCAAAAAAATATACACATTCCATTCTAAGATATATTCGATTTAGGATAACCAAAACTAGTTCATTTTGCTAAAGTCATCATTCATGATAATTTTGCAATATTGTTGTAGGATAAATAAGGCTTTTTTATTATTCAACTGCTTCCTTATTGAGCTTTGTGGAGGTTAGAGTCATTTTTATGAGTCAGTTGGAAGAGAATCAAAATTTGTTCATCCATAGATTTGGTCACGTAGTGGCTGTAGAATGGTCTGTGTAATGAGATTCCTTTGTTGTAGGATGTTCTGCACTACATACCTATCTCTCCAAAACATCCTTAAAACACATTATAGAAAAAGCATCCTAATGCAATAGATAATCATCATATATTTAATTCCAATACATAATTTCAACTATTTAAAAGAGTATAGAAACATAATGCTATATGGCTTATGAAAGTAGGAAACTATATGGAAAAGTATTCAAAAGCATGGTTAACAAGCAAAATGAGTACAATAGATGGACACAATAACAAGACATTTATGGGGCTTGTCAATGTCAATTATTGAATTAGGGGTAACTTGAGTCATGGGTAGTTGGAACTATTAGATAGTTTGAGATTGGTATGTAGACAAAATTATTAAATCTTTTATGAGAAATAATATTGTAACCGAACATAATTGGACATTTATTTTGTACAATATTTCTTTGAATTAATAATGGAATAATGTAGTTACTTCAACCTAGTTAACTTTATATCATTGTTTTCCATAAACAAAACATTATTCACATGTGATAGCTTAGGCCTTTAGAATGTTTAATTTTGTTCCCTTATCAATCATTATGTTACATGGCTCCCATTCATTCAATGAAGTGTTAATGATCAACTCTTGGTCATATTTTAATTTCTTAACAACATGAACTTCCTTCATCTTTCTAGGAATTGTGCATGTGCATACACCATTCTCATCAACAACCTTTCCTCAGACAACAAAAAATCCATTGTTTCTTTATCATTGGATTTTTTTCTATGATCCCCATATATTCCTTGTCGTTTGTAATATTTTCTTGACGAGTCTCCTTTATATTCACATTTATGTATGTGATTGCATGTAGTTATTCTTGAATGCTTTATATAATATCCTTTGCAACAAAGAGAAACCTCTTATCCATTGACAAATTTTAATAGTCTATCAACCTACTCTTGGCTTGCACATCAATTAATTTCATAGAACCATAATATTCATTGCATAGGTATCCTCTTCTCCTCTTGTGGTGATGTTCACCTTTGGGCCTACACCTCCCTTTTGCACAACTTATTTTTTTGCCCAATTATGACCTTCATGTGTAACACATATTTTTCCCTCACCTTTTTCCATCACATCCTTCTAAAATATTTTCTACTAAATATTCAAGTAATCTTCAAACTTATGCCTTTAACTATAGTGAGGACATTTAGGGAACTTTGTGCATTTTCTTTGATAATGATATGATGCTCCACACTTAAAATAGGTTCTTTGAAACCTATTTCCTCTTATTTCACTACCTTGTCTTCCATTATTCATTCCACAAAAACCCCTTCACTGATGAGGTTTTTGATTATGTGTGGAAGCATTTTATTGATTTTGGTCAAAATCATGTTTTTGTGCACCCCTTTTATCATCTATGACTTGAAAATTTACTGTGTCATGATTATGTGATTCACAAATTTTACACCACGTTGCATTGAATATTGTGGCCTCTTGAACCAATGCATAATTCCTTTATTTTGTGTTACTCCTAATGTACTTAGAAAAAAACACTAACAACTTGAATATTATTGTGTGTGTAGTTGTTCTTTGTATAACCTTTTGTCTCTAAATTTGTGCACCATTTCCTTTGAATATATGTAACCATATTTGATATTTGAGACTTTAATAATGGTTTGATTCCACTATAAAAATTCCCCATAACTTCCATACAAATCCCATCATCCAATGTTTCTCATACATTAACAAAAGAGTTTGTGGCTATTTGTCTTTGAAATGCTAATAATAATCTTCTCATAAATCACTAATCATGTTTCAGTAAATGATTCTCATTAGATAATTAGAAATTAATGTATTAAAATGCACATCAAACAAGCATATAATCTCATTATCTTCTTTCTTAATCACCTTCAGATAAAAAATATATTTTTGTTTAAAATTTATGATGTGGAACTCCCTCAAGAATATAGCTTTTAGATGGCTGAAGTTGACCATAGTTTGATCGTGATCAAAAAAATTACATAGGGTATTCCCATGATCCATCAAAATTATGGAAATATGGCTCAATTTAATCTCCTACATAGTCACTCCCTGACACACCATACAATTTCATACTAGTAGGTGTGTTCCTCAACATCCTACATCCCATGATACTATAACAACTTCATTGACATCTCATAGTATATTTTTAGTTGTTGTGTAGTTTTTTGTGCTTGCACATTATAGACACTATTAATGAATTATATAGCACCTTGGTCTTGTACACTTGGAAAATACATATCATGGATGTACCTTCATTTTATAGACCTTTCTTGTTGCCCAAAAGGCTCACTTACACTATCTCTCTGTATCAAATTACTTATCTCTTAGTCTGACCAATGTTATTCTAATGAATTAGACCTTCTATCATGCTCAGAATGTTATAAACCTTCTTATCTTATATTTCTATAAGTTCTAGACACGTGTCTGTTTTCTAGCTATCCAGACACTTACATCCCAATCAAAAGCCTACATCAACGTAAGTGTCCTAACCAAATGAAAATGCTCTAAAGTCATCCAAATTGAAAATGAAATGCATACCTATGGTCAGCCTAAGTGTTTTAATGTGAGATATTCTCCAAATGAATTGGTATAAATACAAGATCAATCCTAATTCATATCATACCTAGCACAAACCTAGCAAATCACAAGGAAAAATACCAAAATCATTCAATCAAGCATTCAAGAGGGAAAAACTTCCCTATTTTATCTTATTTCCACATCAGTCAAAGAGACAACTCTATGCACTTGTTTATCAAACATTGCATCGTTATGCACACACAATCCCATATGTAGGGGAGAACTACATGAGTCTAAGCCCCTCTTTAGAGTAGTGGATATGTAGGCAACACCCATTGATAAATGGGTCTTTGGGGTTATCTCAACATTGTGATCCCACTAACCCATTTTTCCCACAACCATTATGAAGATGAATAACTAAGGTTTCACTATTTGATAAGGAGAAAAAATTCATGATCCATATGTATGCACATTAGAGAAAATTTGAAATAAAACCCCAAATATATTAAGTGGTCAAATCTTGATCCAATAGGTATTTCATATTGGACACTTATGTCCAGACTAGATAGAAGTGCCAACGCAACAATCTGAAGTCAACACAAGTGTCTGAACCCACAGAGGTATAATTTTTTAAATCAGATGACTAAGCTAGAATTTAGATCCAATTTATTTCCAATATGTTCTATATCAAATTTGAGTGCACATAGTAATCTAGCTAAGTATCTTATTTTTATTATCATTACAATATAAAACATAGTTGTACTTTATATTTTTAGCATATCTTAGTATATAAATTTAGAATATTGTTTATCTAAGTTTTTAAATTAATTATCCTGCTATAGAGATAGTTTATTACCCTCATGCCCTAGGCTATTTATATCCTCTTTAACCCTAGATTACCTTATCTAGATTTTAGGTTTAAACATTTGGTAACTTGATCCATATGAATGTAAAATATTCTAGGGTGATGTTTCCTGGGGTTTCCTATTTTATTTTTGATTTCTCTCTTTCCTTTTTTTTTGAAAAATAAACTAAAGTGTTCTTCCATGGCCAAATCTACTCAACCAAGGGATGACTTAAAAAGAGAGGAAAGGTATATTTGTCAAGCTATAACCCATGCCAACCAAAGATATCAAACAATACCATATAAATATAAGTGGGCATATGTGATGTCTGGATTTTAAAAACATATTCAAGGTGTTCCTAGCTACCATCGTGAACCCACTATTCACCCATGGTTTATAAGAAAATCTTCAGTCCATGCTATTAGTAACTAACAATGAAAGTCATATAATCATACTCTTTGTGCACCTTATACCATAAAATTAGATACATATGAGAAATATGCTCCTTCATATGATCATCAAAATTTTTTACAACTACATAAGGAAATCATGGTTGATTTACAAATTAATTAGGGGGTAATCCTTCAATTAAATTGACTCAAACCCATATAATTCCAACATTACCAAATAATATCCCCCTTATCAAGGGTGATGATTCTCTTCTCCATTCATTTGACATTGAATTTTTTTGAAAGCTTAATCAAAACATCATGGCATCTTTACCAAGTAACATTAATGCACCACAAAGAAAGAAACATTACAATCCTAAATTATCTCAACCAAACAATCTTTATAAGGATTCATTAATACCAAAAGTTCATACCATACCAAAAAAGGTGCCTTTACCAAAAATTACTCAAGCTAAAATCTTTATATCCTTAACAATGTTGGATGAACCAAGTTCTTCAAATATTCCAAGCTCTTCAAATGATATACCAAAAATATAACACTTTAGAGATCCAATACCGTTACCAAAGTATCCTAAATTCAATGATGCAAAACTTGCACTTGTTATCCATGAGGATGATGATACTCATATGTCTAGACTCAAGAGAGGTGGTGGCTTAGAATCAATGATAACACCTATGCCAAACACCACCATTCCCATGGAGTATCTTATTTCTATGATGAAAACTATTGGGTATCTTCAAAAGCAGCTTTTTATACTTCAAATGCAAATGAATTTCCATAATACTAATAAAAATGTTGCCTCATTCAAAAATCAACCTCTTGCATAATGTATACTTGAATATCCTTATTTGCATGGTTTGGAATTTCCAAATTTACCTATATTTTATAATCATAAATATACATTTGAGCACATGATTAACTATGTACATTCTTTTGGTCAATGGGCAAAAGATGAAAAATTATTACTAAAGGTATTCCATATGAGCATTTTTTATGAAGTTAATAATTGGTTATATAATCTACCAAAGGGTTCCTTAACCAATTTTTCATAATTAGAAGATGTATTCCTCATGGCTTTGAATATCCATAAGCTACCAAAACTTACATTAGAACATTTGCACAATTATAAAAAAATGTGATGACTAATGTCCTCAAGATTATATCATTCGATTCAAAAGTACATGATACGAGCTAGCATTTAGACCTTTAGATTCGGAATTGCAATTCATTTTTAGTAGAGGTTTTCTTTCTCCATTAAAAGAAAGAGCATTGCATAAAAAATATGAGTCATTTACCCATTTATGTGTGGATGTGCATATATTTGTTCCATTCATACTTATTTATCCAAGGAGCTTAACATATCCCATTCTAAATACCAAAGTTTTATCCGTCACACGATGGAGGGAGATGGATTATCAAATGAACATTATGAATACAAATGTTGTGTTCTTAACCTTTATATGGGAACTTTAAAACATTTACTCAATATGGGACCAATCCAAGGTCCACATCCTATGCAAACATCCCAAGTTGAACAACCCAAAAGCTATCCATGCCAACAAGATTTAACAATCACATTATTCATGGGTGGTGCTTATTTTTGGCATAACCATATTGATCCTACACAAATAAAAACTACTTGAAATATAAGATGTTTTCAATAGCTTGGCTTTGATCCAAAATAATTACAAAATAAAGGAGGTTGGAAAGATGCCTTGGGAAACATAACACTACCAATTGCTTGTGGTCCTAAAGTGTTTCAAACATGGGTTTGGGTTATGCCACAAAAATATTCACTAGCATTTACATTGTGCATTCTTTGGTTATATCAAATAGAGGCAAATATTGACCAAAATCAACAAGGTATATATTTTTCTCATGAAGTAAAATTGATCCATATTCCAAATGATATCATTTATTCTTTTACTGCACATGTAAAATGTGAGGAGGAATGTTATGCACCACTTCCATTTATCCAACCATGATCCAAACAATGTAAAATATCCAACTTAGTGTCACAAGGTGACATATTCCAATATATATATATATATACACCAAAAAAAACAAAAATCCAAAAATCCAAAACTATTTTCAGAATTTACATGTTCTATTAAGTCCTTGGAATATATGTTGTTACTTACATGTTAGTGGATAGCATATAATTTATTTATATATACACATGATTTTCACGCATCTTTTGAGTGTGATACATGCATACACAGATAATGATCGATGCACTTTTGGATGTTAGGCCTTCCCTCTACTCATGTCATGTGGACATTAGGGAATCCACTTCTTTGATCACAATACACCCAGGTTATATCATTTTATGATCATTTTGCATTATCATATTTGAGCTTATATACTTATATCCAGGGACTAGTGTGATATGTTTATGTTGGTTGTTTATGTTCTATGCTATTTATTTATGTACTTACTTGAGTGTCTTGTATTGTTTATAGAACATTTGAATATGCTCCAATGTTTGTGGCCCCATGCCTTTGTTTGCCTCTTTTACATTTTAATATGTCATGCTTGACTTTGTGGACATTTGGCTAAGTCATGTCCCTTAAGTGGTGTGACATTTGAACATGCCCCTCGTTTGAGGTCTCCTTGGACAATTTTATTTTGATTTGATTTTGAGTGCCCTTATGTGTGTGATTGATTGCTTGTTTAAATTATATTGTTATTATCTAGGCATTGCCATGATATATCATGCATCTTAGGGCTTGATGTGATCACATTGTGTATGCTTCAATGATACATTTACATAGACACATTTCTCCTATATGCTACATGATACATTTGAGTTTACATGGTTATATTATCCTTTTTAGGTAAGGTAACTACCAATTTCTACTTCCATTCAACTCAAAATGGGGGGCATGTCATAGAGATATGGTTTCCATATTTTTCATAGTTCACATATTCAAATATACAGTGGCAACATATTTTAGAAGTATGTCATCCATACTCATACATGCTCCTAGTTTCATATTTAAAGTGGGGACATGTTTTGGAAACATGTTATCCACACTTATACTAGTTTTTAGTTTCATATTATAGTGGGGCATTTTATGGAAACATGTTCTCCACACTTACATAGTTTTCAAATTGGCCAAAATTCTCAATTATATGATTTAGATACACAATCGTGGCAAAACTATATACATTGGTACACTTTTTATATTTGGGTTTCAACATGAGACATGTATAAGGTACATATGTTATGCAAAGGGAACATAAATTGAAAAATCAAATGATCTTTCAAATTTCAAACACTTCCATACACATTAGCTCATCAGGTTGGACTATTACGAACTATATTGAGCTAATCTACTATAGTAGTTGGTTTGTTTTTGGTATGGTTGAGGTTACTAAATCACTCAATATTTTCAAGTTTATAGTTTGGATTTGATCACATCATCAAACCTCACCAAATTTATTGTGTGAGTTGATTTGATTCACTCATGCTCACTAGGTTATAAGTATGATTGGGTTGCATAATTGTGTTAATATCAATTGTCTGGTGGAAATTCACCTTTTTTCTAAGGTTATGGGAATTTTTCCTCCAATATTTATATATTTACTCACTTAAATTTTTTTATATTTATCTTAATATTAACTCTAATGCTTCATAATGATACATCTTTTCAAATCAAATTACCAAAAGGCAAGGCAGTTGCATTAATACACATGTGTAATCCTAAACCTCTCTTTCAATTTCAATCATTTCAATACTTTTGATTTCATATTATATTTATTGATTATACACTATAACATGCTCTTAGTTGCATGTTAGTCATCAACAAAGCACTCAAGTTGGACTCACGCAAAGGCAATGTGCGTTATACACACCCAGGTACATATTTCTTTTCCTTTAAACTAGCAATTTCATTACTAGATTGATGGGGGGAAATGTATACACTATTTTTGAACTAAATAACACCTCAATCTTATGCACTTGGAAAATACATATAATAGATGTACCTTCAGCCTCTAGACATTTTCCAATGCCCAAAAGGCTTACATATACTATATCTTCATGCCAAATTATTTATCTCTTAGTCTGAACAATGTTATTTTGATGGCTCAAACCTTATATCATGCTCAACATATTATAAACCTACTTATCATTTGTTTTTGTAAGTTTTATACCTATGCCTATTTTTTAGCTACTTAGAATTTAAATACCAGTCAGATGCCTACATTGATGTAAGTGTCCTACCCCAATGCAAGTGTCCAATGCCTTAAAGTAATCCAATTTTCAAATGAAACATATACCTATGGTCTACCAAAGTGATTTAATGCAATATATTTATCAAAAGGATTGGTATAAATACAAGATCAATCCTCATTCATACCTTAACTAACATAGACCTAGCAACTCACAAGACAAAAACCAAAATAATTCAATCAAGCATTCAAGTGAGTAAAGCTTCCCAATTTTCTTTTATTTTCATATCGATCACAGTGATAACACATCTACAAATATGATACTTAAGGAACATCCCATGAGCCATATTTTTTAAGTTACAAGCTAGGTCACTTTATGTACTTGCTTATCACACATTGCATCCTTATGCACACACAAACCCATATGTAGTAGAGAACTACAAGTCTGAGGCCCTCTTTAGAATAATGGATATGTAGACAACACCCACTGACATAAGGGTGTTTGGGATTAGCTCAACATTGTGATCCCACTAACCCCACTAACCCATTTTACCCACATCCACTATGAAGATGAAGAACTAGGGTTTTTTTATTTGATAGGGAGGGATAACCTATGATTCAGATCTGAGCACACCAGAGCAAAGGAGACACAAAACCCAAATTATCCTAGGTGGTCACATCCATATCCAATAGGTATTTCATACTAGACACCTACGTCCAAGTTGGACATAAGCAACGATGCAATGGTTTGAGGTTAATGCAAATATACAAAGCCGTAAAGGTATAATTTATAAAACCAAATGATTGATCCAAAATCCATATCTAATTTATTTCCATCCTGTTCCATATCATATTTGAATGCACATAGTAATTCAACTAAATATATTGTTTTCATTATCCTTGCAATATATATGATAACTATACTTTCTATTTTCAACATATCTCAATATATAAATTTAGATTTTTTTATCTGAGTTTACAAATTAGTTGGCCTGCAATAAAGATAGTTTATTACCCTTGTGCCCTAGGTTATATTTATCCATTTAACCCTAGATTACTTAATTTATATTTTAGGGTTAAACACACATCACTCCCAATAATAGTACTTCTACTTTCACCAATTGTTTATCCTACACCCCCTTACACCATAATTGTTGCATTTCCTCCATAAATGCTCCTGTCGACCTATGGGAATTTCATTTTGGCCTTCCTCTTGGTACACTCATCATAATATTTTAGTGTATGTAATCCAATAATCCACAAAAAACCTTATCACTTAATTCACCAATATTATGTTAGCTTGAAAAACTACTCTAAACTAACACAACACACAGACATCAGCTAAAGAAAAACTTAAACTCAAGAATTTCCATAATTGTGAATCAATATTCAATTCCTTGTAGATTCATATCCTTCTTCATAAATTGACTCTATGGATTCTTAATTTCATACCATATCTTCCTTATTAGAGCGACTATCTTCTCTTTAGAATCTAATCATGTATGTTCCTTGTTTTATGTGGGAACTCATAACATTTAGATGACTTAGTTACACCTTCCCCATGGGGTCCATAATTTTTAGTCTTACTTCCCTTTCCCAATACTCATCCATCCTCCCTTACCTTGTGTTAATTATATTTCTTCTCTATTTCCCCCTTGCCTAGCCTTTATGTGGCGCAAGGCTTAGCCAACTATGGTTATGGTTTCAACTACAATTTTTTTTTATCAAACAAAAATTATCCACACATACTCTTTTGATCTCCATACTCTTTATAAATAAGGTACTAATAATGAAAACAAAATTTTGTGTCTTTTCTTGATCTTTCCTACCCTTGCACAAGCTAGATCATGTGCAACAGATACATGAATACTCACAATGTTGACATATGACTAAAGCTTCCAGATTTAAGTACTCACCCAAGGCACAATAAGAGAACACTGAGAACCCCATTAACATAAATATATATAAATAAAATAATCATGTGCAAAATTAATTCATGCAAACCCTAAAAAATAGTTAATGAAACTAAACAACAAGACATCTCATAATAATACATCCTTTCATTAACCGTCAATATTCACATAGAATTTACAAACAATTATAAAAAATAAATTAATATAATGGTCTTATATATTCAAGCTACAAATAAAAATCAATAATTAGAGAAACCTTTTACAATTGAATACATTTAGAAACTTTAAGTTTGATCTTCACTTTATCCATGTGTGAAACAAATATTTGCTAAATTATATAAAAAACTAGAGAAAGAGAAAAAAAAAAAACTAGAGAAAGAAAAAGATATGCAAGGTTCAATTTTATTTAATTTTATTTTATGATCCAATTTAGTTGTCAAAAGGTGAGAGTGGAAATTCATGTTGAAAAGTGATAGGGAGATAACATATAAAATTGATGATGATTAGATAAGTTTTTCTAACCATGCACTTTTATTGTAGATATGTTTAGACCATACATTGTTGTTTTCGATAATGTTAGTATAGAATATTTATCTTCCTTTTATTTTTTTATTTGGATTATCATTACATTTGAGTTAGCTTGCTTAGGTGTAATTAGGAATAGGGAGTTACTCTTGTTCATTATCATTGGCTAGCAGATGTTACTCTTTGATTGATTATTTTAGACTTAGAAGTTACATATCTATTCTAGGCCCTTTGTGGCTATTCATAGAGGAGCTAAAAAATTTACTCTCTTATTTGTACATCTTGATTTTGAGCTATTCATATGGAGTGTGTGTTGGATGATTTATTCATGTGTAAGTACAATATTCTCATTTTATGGTTTCATGCTATTTCAACAACTCAATACAATTGCTTCTCTTTTTTTCACAAATTAGTGCTTGCATTTGATCCAGATATATTGGTAGTCACTTTGTCATGGTATCAGAGCTCCAAGTTGATATATGTTTGTCTGGTTTTGATTTATATAAATTTAATTTTTGAAATCAATATTATTATTATTTTTAGAAGGTGGTTTTATACAAGGTATGGCTTGCACAATTAACTCAACATCTTTTATTTACTACCCATGACAAACAACTAATGTGCTTGTGTAGAGGCATGCTATTGTCTCATGAGTGTCACATGACCTAGTTATCTCACCTTGATGGCTTTGTTCAAGATCCAAAACCACTATTTGAATCAATGGCCTGCTAGCTACTACTATTATTGCTTAGACAAGCCTGCTCTATGCTCGACCATTGACTTCACCTCCTGCCTCCATGTCACATGGCCTAATCCCATTGCTTATGTTATACGTGTGAAATTTCATATAGCTTGGTCTTATAATGCTCAGTCAAGCTTCCATCCATATATTTGCTATCATGAGCTTCTTTTTTTGCCACCCTCAACCTTGTTTAACATTTATTTTTGAGCTTGAGCTCCATTCCTTCACTTACAAATTGACTTGCTACCTAATTGACCCACTTGCAAACTCCATTTACGACCTTTTAGCTTACCTTCATCACCCATGACCTGCACATGGGCCCCCTCATAATGGCTCCACTGTCACATAGATCCTTAGCAAGTTTAGACCCACATCAAGCTCATTCTTGGCATCATCCGTCCAAGTGAGGCCTTGAGATCTCTATGACGATCTCCAAGCTTGCAAACTCCAACAATGGAAACACCTCACTGCTAAAATTATTTCCACATATCTAAGTCAAATTAAATTTTTAGTAAGTGTAAAAAATCATGCATGTTAAATTTATTTTTTAGCAACTTGATTTAAAAACCAAGGTCAAGTAGACTTTTATTTATTTGCATGGATATAGGAGTGCATAGTGGAATTGGTCAAGGCACTTACTAACATTGTTGAAAGGTCTCTCGGTTGAATCCATCCTTTAGACTTTAATGCATTTTAAAAATTAGTGAAAATTTAATTAAAACGTACCCTTAGTGCATTTTAAAAATTAGTGTAAATTTAATTAAAATAGATCATTATTATTCATTGCAACTTTCGATCGGTAATGATAGGAAACAATATTCAAAAGTGCATGATTTTTCTGCCCTATCCATTGATCTCATTTATTTTGTAAAACATATTAAATTATAAATTTATAAAATATTGAGGGGATTGATAATATTTGATTTGAGGGGGGTGTTGTACAGTGTTGTGCATTATTTTTTTGCATTTCTACTTTCCTTTCTGTTCACATTTTCTAAAACTACAACCTTTTTTTTGCATTATGTATTCAACTTCAATAATTCCTCTCACACCATTAAATTATCATGAATGGAAATCAAAAATGCAAATCATTTTTTAGCTCAAGGGTTTTCATCAAATTGTAATGGCCACTGAGACTTAACCTATTGTAGAATCAAAAAAAGTAAAACGGTCTAACCATTGTGATAAAGCCTTTAGATTTTTATGTATTTATGTCTCTCTTGATCTAATCTTTCACGTAGAATTTGTTAAAACACCTAAAAAAGTATGGACCACATTGGAAATGCTCTTTGGGAAGTAGGATGTGATGAGAGGTCATGAATTGAAGAATTAATTCATCAATTTGAGTCCATGTGACTTTGACACACTACAAGATTTTTTCACTAAGTTTAAATCTCTAAGATTGTAGTTGAAAGAATGTGGAATAGATAATAAAGACAATCAAATTTTTGTTTGTTCTCTCCAAATTGGGTCTATATTACTCTGTGTTTGTCTTCACTTTCCATGCCACAAAAGTGCTCTTGGAGCCACATGGAAAATGCCTTCTTTAGATACTTTGTTTGTTGACTTAACTTGGGAGCAAGATAAGTTGATATAGATGGACCTAATGAAGTCTTCAAAACCTCTAGCCATTATTGTTATTAATGGGAAATGGAAGGCTTGAAACAACGAAGAGAAGAAATAGAATAAAAAGTATCAAGAGAAGGATCAAAATACTCTCACCTCTAAATCAAACAATGAAACCTCTTCTTCCAGTGCTAAGCCTAAGAAAGAAAGGATCAAATGCGGGTATTGAGTAGGGCAGCATGATGAAAGCAAATGCTTGAAAAAACATATTGATCACCTAACTCTCATTCTTGAGAAGAATAATATGGGTGTTCTTGAGTCTATAAAACCAAGTTCATCAACTGCATATTCCTCCAAGGTAGAAGACAATGGTAAAGATAAGGTTAAAGAAAATGGTAAGGAGAAAGTGAAAGGTAGGACCCTAGTTGCAGTTGTTCATCTGACTCCTACATGGGTTATTAACTCTAGTGTACCACATCACATGGCTTCTTCACACATAGAGTTCACTTTTTTGGAACCATGTGACATGTCCACTATTAGATTGGGGATGACACTTCTACATAGGTTTTCAAGAGAGGGTTTGTTGATGTGAGTGGTGGAACATTAAAAATATCTTAAGTATTCCCTCACTTTTAATTAATCTCCTATCAATTTACCAAATTACTCACCTTGGTTCGGGTATGCGAGTTGAGTTCACTCCAGATTCAGTGTATGTTAAAGAGTTACACAACGATACTATATTAGTAGTAGGAGTTGTCGATCCTTAGACTCGACTGTATACCTTCTCAAATTTTATCCCTGACTCTCTTTCAGATTCTTCTTCATCAAACTCACCTGGACTTGATAACATTTTAGAACCTGAGCACATCTTTGATGATGAGGACTCTTCTTCTAGCACATATGACTATAGTAGTGATGGGGACACACCTCCACCATCTCCTTGCCACCTTCCAGATAATGAGGAGTTATTTCTAGATCCACTTACTTCTAGTCCACTTTAGACATTACAAGGAGTAAGTACATTGATTCAAGATTCATCAAACATCGAGCAGTCTAGCACACAGTTTCAAGGTATTCCACTTTCCTTCTTATCCTCAGCTTTTAATGCACCATCATTGCATGGAGTAGTTGGCCCATCTACTATGCATGAGGTGCACAATTATTTTTATATGAACCACACATTGGTTGGAGATCCATTAGGCACTTGGTGGACATATTCACTATTCCAATGTGATCCACTCGTCACTACATCTACTATTGATCCACACTCACTCTAGAGAGTTCTTTTAAAGGATACAAGGTGGCTACAAGAAGTTGTAGCTTCTAGTGAGGTTTTTTAGCCCTCTCTTATTCTTTTATCTATTTTTTTTTTAGAGAGGGACCCTCATTCATATAGATTGTATCATTGTCTCCACTTTATGAGAGTTGTTTTGTATATGGTTACCTCATCAGGCCTTGTTGTTGGGACCCTTTTTTTCTACCCACCTAAGTTGTGTTAGTATAGGAGTGTTAGTGTAGGATATTTATTTTCCTTTTATTTTTAATTTATATTCTTCCTACACACATGCATTATTCCTACACTTGAGTTAGCTTGCTTAGGTGTACTTAGGCATAGGGAGTTACTTTTGTCCATTATCATTGGCTAGTGAATGTTACTCTTTGATTAATTATTTCAGACTTAGGAGTTACATGCTTATTATAGTCCCTTTGTGGATGTTCATAGAGGAGTTACACATTTTACTCTCCTAAATGTACATCTTAATTTGTGAGTTATTCATATGGAGTGTGTGTTGGATGATTTGTTCATGTGTCTTCTTCAATATTTTCATTTTATGGTTTCATACTCTTTCATTAACTCAATGCAATTGCTTGTCTTTTGTTCACGAACCATTGCTTGTATTTGATCCAAATATCTTGGTGGTCACTTCGTTAGATAAAAGTGTAAACATGCCCAAAAAAAATTATGATTACATTTCCCTGCTTCTAACTTGCAAAAGCCTTACTCAATTTCCTTATATTTCACTCTGATCACCTAAAAAACATGGTTCTTTGTCTTACCCTAATCAGGGATTAATATTTGAAAGCTTAAAGAAAACATCATATGCTTTGGGGCATATGTTGAGGGTTAACTTAATTTTTAAGAACCCTCTACTTATAATGGTCCTAGGCAATTAAAATATCAAAAAACAATAAACTTCTATGTTCAACAATATGCAACCTAGTGTATCTAGCATGAACTTATGTATTTTAATGAATTATCTAATGGTTGCTTGATTTTCCTTTAAAATACTTGTAAGTGTTCAATAGATTCATGTGAATAATAAATGAGTTCCCTATATTTTGATTATATTTTTAGATGAACCAAAATTATTTTTTATTCCTAAACATATTGAATTAAATTTAGGACCCTATTGGCATGTAAATTGACATCAAATAGTCACAAGGCAAAAAAGGTGAGACAAAGAAAGTGAGTGCACTCTATACAAAAGGGGCCACCCAAGTTTCTTAGTGGCATACACTTAAATCCTATATATGTCTACATAGGTAGTGCATGTTCTGTACAAGTGTTTAGAATGGCGAGAAATCAAGGGAAAGAGAATAAGACATTTATAAGAGGTTTGGATAAGAATAAAAACCCATCAGAAGTAAACATGCACATGACGATGACATCTCATTTGAATAAATAATGGACAAGTACATGTAAATATCTTAAAATCATATAATTTAATGACTAGTGGTCATTTTGAGGTGTCTATATTCTACCCCACTTTAATGTGTGTGTTTAAACTTATCAAAGCAAAAGAAGAATTATGGATACAATTTATTTTTCCCTCTATTTGGATCCCCCTTATCCAAATAAGTCTTATATTGCAGTATAATATTTTAGGCCCCATATTTATTTTTTCTATTTATGAAAAAGGTCCTTCACACAAATGATATATGACAAACACTATTGTGGAAGAAGTTTGTGCTCTTGAAAGAGATTAGAAGGAGAAAATCAACAACCCATCTCATGCCCTTGCACCCCATATTGTGTGGACTTTCTTCATTTTCCATCTTAATATTCAATGTTGGCATTTAATGTTCACATGAAAAGTAAATTTATAAAGAAAGGTTGAAGGTTCCCATAATAGTCTTTACATTAGGACGATTGAATCTCAACCAAACATGATACCTGTAAACTAAAAAGTTGATGTGGTTTAATATCCAGTGGCCTACACACAATCTCATGATTTGATTCAGTCCTTAGTGCCATTGGATGCACCATTATCAAACAATGGCACAATAAATTTTAGGTAGTTAGGCATTATTTAGGGGTAGCCTTTGTGATGTTAGCTAGCCAAAAAAATGTGTAGACAAGGTTGTCCTTTTTGAAATCCAGATTTAATATATGTAATTTACTAACCTATGTATAAAATGTGACAGGTTTATTGACTAGTTTCTTTTCACGATGCTCTTTAGATATATATTGTTTATTAGTTGCAAGCATTTTTTTAATTTGTGAGTGACATGTTTGCAATTTTTTCCTTATTTAATGGTTACTCATTTTAACGTTACAAGGTTTGATTTTAATCATTATAATACTATATTTATGCTTGTTTCTTATAAAATACCATATATTTTTTAAAATCATATTAGAAGCAAGGTGATTTTTTTTGGGTGAATTGAATCAAATATGAGTAAAAATTTTAGATATAACATTAAAAAAACCATAATAAAATAAAATAAATATAGTCTTTTTAGTTTTCTCCTACTATAATCTATTTTAATATATGAAAGACATTGTTGAATAGTACTATGATCTATTTTAATATATGAAAGGTATTGTTGAATAATTAGTTGTAATCAAAAGGGTAATGTTTTGATAAGATTTATATTATCATCAAAATTTTAAATTATAATTAAGGTCAACTGTTAAAATATAGTTTTTAATTGTGAAAATTTGAGAATTGTAAGTAATACATTATTGACTTAATATCACACTATTTTTTTTGACTTTTGCAATATGTAATCAATGTGGGGTCACAATCAAAACTATATTTTCTTTTCAAATATTTATGAAGACTAGATTAGAATATTATTTTTTGTGAGATTTTTTGTGTTTTTAAATAATATTTCCATAAAAATTATTACCAAATAATGTTTGTCATTATATGGTTTTGGTAATAATCACTTTTAGTGTCTTTCCATTTGATGCTTTGATGTGAAGAACATATTTTTTTGAAGTGAAATTATTCTTAGCATAATAGAATTTCATATTAGGAACTACACCCTTGTAAAAGAAGTATCTATCTTCTCATGATGGACTCGTTGCACACCATCGACATGTCCTTATTGTTATAGGGTACTTGTTGGAAATGCATAATAAAAAAATATGAATGAAGAAACTAAAGTTTCTACTGTATACTTTTGACATAAATCTCTTTCAATGTGACCGTGGAACTTAACGAGACCATTGCTCGTACATATATTTAGAAATATTGTGATTACAACTTAATTCATAAAATCTTTACAAAGGATAACCAAACAAAACAAATAATCTGACCGATAATCTCTTAAGATGTTTATCACTCAAGCAAGGCAAAAAATAAATAAACGAGTACCAGTTTAAAATGTATGAAGATAGTTGTATGAATATCATCTTGTACTTTCAATATATAAGATGTAGAGTACCTCCCTTTCAAAAACACAAATTCTTTCCCATTAAACTAACTCAAATATATGTGCATACTTAATCATGTTAAACATTGATATTATAAATTCATGTCTTCAAAAAAGATACTCTTTAACGATAAGATAGTTAATACTCTTTTAAATGCACGTTCTACTTTATAATCATAATTAACATACTTTTATATTTTTAATATAAAAAATGAAAAGTACCTCTCTGTCAAAAATGTAAATTCTTTACTGTCAGACCAACTCAAATATATATACATCCTTGGGCATTTTAAACGTCATATTGTGGGGTCATGACATTGAGGAAAATACTCTTTAACAATATGATATACCTTTTGATCATGATCGACTAGGATTGCATAGGGGATGTAAAGCCATTATAAGTGCCGTCTCCTCTTTTCTTTGTCCAGATATAAATGTGCAAAATTTCCCCTTTGTTGCACGTTAGTAAGTCGTTCACGGGGATTTGTCTTTAAATTTAAGCAATTATCCCAATGTGGGGGCCCTTCCGTGGATAGTAAAAGTGTTTATAGGCTTTAATGACGAGGCAAAAAGTTAAAAGTGCGGCGACAATTTTGTTGTTGGGATAAGTGATCCCGTGAATTGAGGTTGATGAGCATAACATAATTTAAATGAATTTATAATTGTTTAATTAATTGAGGAATAAGCAAAGGGCCCAATTCTTAAGAAAGGATTAATAATTTGACATAATTTGTTTGTGATTGTATAGTTTTAATTAAATAATAATGTAAAGTGGTTAATTATATGATGATATGTCATCATCATAAAGATAAGATACTCAGTACATATATTATGGTCACACTTCTAATCGTGAAAGGATAGTATTTCTTCTTTTTTTTTTTTTTCTTCATGTGATTAAAAATGTAGTGTTCAATGAATGAAATGGTATTATTTTGTATACATAAAAATAATCAAACTTTTTGAATAGTTAAAATACTCATTGTTTTATGAAAATTTGAAAAATATTTATTTATTTGATTTGTGATTGGTAAAAAATAGTTTAAATATTTTTTGCGCTTCATGTTTTTCGAAGAAAAAATATTCAACAACTAATTTCTAACATTAATACTTGTCAGGGTTTATGTTTTGCACTGCCACTATTTTAATGCTCATGTCAAGATTCTACTGATGTCGTTTTACAATGTGGCACTATCAAATAGTTGGAAAACTAAGATTAAAGAAGCTTTGTTATTATTACACTGGGTATTTTAGAATTGAAGCAAAGTGTTGTAGATTACAAACAATCATTGTGGAAATTTGATTGATTCATTGCAAATCAATGACTTTTTTGTGGAGAGGAATGACAATGTCTACTTGCTCTTGACATCCAGAAGTTATTTTTTATTTTTGTTTCTCTTTTCTCTCTAATTTGCGATTATAATTGCAAGCTTTGCTTTTTGGATGCTCAACTAGAGGATTAAAATCAATTTTTTACTATGATGATTATTGAGAACTCTGATTAAACCACATACTATTCAACCAATGAAATGACATTGTTTTGTGTGCATAAAAATAATCAAACCTTTTCACTAACTAAAATGCTTATTGTTTAACAAAAAATTGAAAACTCCCTATTTATTTGACTTGTGATTTGTCAAAAATATTTTAGTAAAAAGCTTTCCTACTTACCCATTTGTTGCCATAACAATGCTTCTGAAATCCCATATTAAACCAATCAAATCATATTTCACTACATCAATATAAAAAGTGACATCTAAAGTAGACTCCAAACTTATAAACCCCTGTAATATTAGTTACATTAGTTAGGGGATGCCAAAGATAAATAAATTTGGGTTATTAAAAATATTTGTATTAAGATAAAAACCTTTTGATTAATAATATGAATGTAAATTCATGGGTTTTACCCAAGATGGCATTTTATTAGAAGTTGAACTTTGATAGACACACAAGCAATGCCCAACCAAAACTTTACACTTGTTGTTCTATATTATTTTTCATTTTAGATAACCTATTTCATATATGTATCAAAACATGCTACTTGGATGCATATACAACAATTTCATGTGAAACAAGTTTTTTATGGTCACACAACCGAGATTCATTTTCCCTCTCTGAAAGAGAGGGAAGAAACTAGTAGGAACACCGTGACACAAGAAGATAAATGATAATGAAGGAAAGTCTTTGCATGGATGGAAACACTTATCAAAGTAATATGAAAAATATATTTTTAGTGTTCTAAAGAAAATAGTACCAAGTGTATGCAAAATTGATTTTTTATGGTGTTTATATGATGACAATGCCAAGTGTAGAAAATGATTTTAGATTTTATTTGCTCATTTTTAATGTAACATATTTTATTCTTACATTTTTATCATTTTAAAATAAAATAATTATAAAACTTTGGAAACAAGAATCACTTTCAGTGCATCTCATGATCCCATGAACATAGGATATTGTTAACTGTCCTCGTGACCCTATAAGTCCATGCACTTGCACTTAGTCCTGTGATCCCTTCATGCCTCCTGACCATTAATCAACTACCACGTGTTATATTTTAAGACTTCAACACTATTTGAATGTGTTGTAATACTTATAATATTTTGATTGCACATGTTTTGTTGTTTGTAGAGATTAAAAGTAATTTGTGAACTGTACGAATCCTGTGACCCCAAGCTAATCGCAATAGTCCACATGTCATAGCATTATTGGTTATGAATTGCACATGTGACTTTAAAGACTCCATGGATGACATCATCCCATGATCTTGATATTAAATTTGATGCCTATCATCAGCTATTAAAACGTCATCCCATTCACACTGGATTGAAATTAACAAGAAAATGAATGTTATCTTGTGATCTCAAAGTCCTGTGATGATGCCATGTGTATGTTATAGATATTAATTGCAACTATGTTAAATTTGATAGCCATCACCGCCCATCATTGCACGTCACCCTGTGACTCTAATCCAACCACATATTACCACATAGACGACCATGCCACTTTGTGAATATGAAGTTTAATTTTGTAGGCATGTAACCACCACCAATCTAAAACAAAAGGAGAAATTTGAGGCCATATGATAATGCCATGTGGACAACAAAGATGTCCCTTTTACATGAAGATAAAATTTGTGATTTTCGATACCTTCAACCCATCACAGAATTATAAAATTCACAGCATAATATTTAATGCATAATAACTTACTAAATTCAAAATTTAAAGTGCAAAGATTACAAGCGTTGGTATATAGATCACATCCAACTCGCACCATGGAAAAATTTGTAATGAAACGCTGAAATTAAGCACAAAGAATTTTCTTTAGGGGCGAATAGAGCATACAACTAGGGACATCATAGGCCACTTGGTGAATTCCCAAATAAATGCCACCATTAATAAATTAATTGGAAGAAATATTATACTATATATTATACCAATACACCATGTAACTAAATATGATATCAATAATTTAATACAATGCCATGTAGTTGTACATTCATAAACTATGTTCCACATTCCAATATCTTAATACTATTTCTCCCCCTCCAAACTTTCTTCCACATTCAATGCATATTTATCATTTCATTGTGTATTGTGTGTTCATGTAAATTTCTAATTACACCTTAATGCTTAAGTTTAGTTAGGCTAATTTCCCTAGGTTTTCTTATTTGGATATGTAATATGCACTAAAGTCCAAGTTGCATATCGACATGGAATCTATTCAACCATTTGTATTTATACAATTATTTATATTTATGCAACCACTTGCATTTATAATTATAGGTTAACTACTTGCATTTATGAGAGCCTTTCAATGCTATAAATGCAAGCCTCTTCCTTTCTCATTTGTGGTAGAATAGTGATAGAGCATGTAACAAATGATAGCGCATTAAGGAGCTATGTAATATAAGAGAGTTGTTTATAATCATATTTGTGTCATAAGATGGATTATATCGTTATGCTCTCATATTTGTGTCATAAGATGGATTATATCATTATGCTCTTATATTTATTTAATGTGAGTTAGTCTCAGTTTGTTGATCTCATGATTATACTCTATCCACATGTTTTAATATGGTACCTAAGCCATAATAAGTTATCTTCACTACTGTTTTACTATTTGGAGTAGATTGGACCTCACTCGCGTTTGTGTAGTAATTGAGAAAAGTATTTTATCCCTTTGTTTTTCTTAAAATAGACATATGCAGCTCTAGATTTGTCGTAGCAAACATGCATGTTGTCGATCAATTTATAGAGAACTGACATGTTTTTTACCAAAGCTGGTTGTACTAATGAATCTTAAAGTAGATGATTTATGGGGGGTAGGTCCATGTTTCAAGAAAACTAACCACAATGTACTCCTAATTTGTCATTCAATTGTGACCGTCAAAGGGTGAATGGGTTTGATAAATATTTTTAATTTGAAGTGTTTTAAATTATTTTGAGGGTTGTTTATTTATTAAATTTATTTTATAATATTTTTTTTGAGAAGGGTTTTTTTAATTCTTTCTTATGTTTTTTGTAAATAAAAAAATATAAAGAGCTTTATTTTAAAGTGGGGAGTGGCTAGGGGTTGGTGAATTTATTTATTTATTTTTGAAAGGTAAAGGAGGGTTGGACGGTCCCTCATTTATTATTTGAAAAAGTGAAAAATACAATAGCCATTAAACACATGACACCATAAGGAAACAAAACAACCCAGAAGGCACAAAGAAACCACCCCTAAAACGTGGGTCAACTAAAACAAGACATGTAGGGCAATAATGCAACAAAAAACACTCCCAAAGATGAGTCCACCAAACAAAAATAAACTAAATAAAATCCAACACATGAGACCACCACCCAATTGACTCCCTGCTTACGAGCCACCAACCCCACCAGTCACTAGAGAGCCACCACCGATCCTACTACTGCCTCCCTCCTGTAACACCCTATGAAAATTTGATGTCTCACCCCTCAGCCACCCTAGAAATTCACCCAAAATAGCCCAAAGAATAGTTGTTCTCTCGATTGAACCATCATTAGCCACCTCTATAAATTTCCATCACCATAAATGAGATTTGCCCATTCACTTCATCTCAAAAGCTCCTCCTGCCTTTGGCGTTGCTAGCATACTTTCCATCTGAGCCTTCATGTAGGTCAAAACTACCCTTAGCCTAGTTGAAGGACCCCCCCAATCCTTGATGGAAAGACTATGGGAATTGAGAATGAGCCACGTAGAGTCGAGTTGATAGTTTCACCATCGAGGCTAGTCGTGATGATTTCCTTACGCTTAGAGCCACCACTACCATGGCCATTAGTGCCCACTTGGAATTTAAATTAAGCATTGGAAGTACTCTCCCCATTGGCCTGGGGTTTTTGAGACAACATTGCATGAATTCAATATGCTCCACCAAATTGCAAAAATGATCCTCTAAGTTGTGAAAAGAATGTAGAGGAACCAAACTTTGATTGTCTTGATCAGAGAAAATTAAAGAACATTGTCCACCCACCGATAAGTCATCCACTACATTCACTAGACCTAAACAAAAACCTAGATGAATGATCCTATTACCACTACCAAGGTCAGTTCTTTATCCTTTGATGTCATAAGTAGATTCCCAACAAATATCGAAGCTACCAACGAATTCACTTTCACCCTGTAATTGGTCTCCAAAAACACCAGACTAATAATATCTTTTAATAATGATGAACAATGGCTTTAACCTGTAATCTGACACTTTCACATCAAACACCATCTCCCTTATATCCACCTTGACATGCAAAAGAGGCTCACTCGATGACATATGTAGCTTTCACTCCATACTAACAGTTTTTCCCACTCACCAAAGCCTATAGGAAATAAAGAATGCAAAAAATGAGAGTCCCTCAGATTGACTAGTAATGAATGCATTACCAACCCCATCATACCCAAATAATTCATGATGAGAAGACATCCCATACGTGGGATATGAAGCTACCTTCATCGAAGATGATTTACATCCAAATTAAGTCATCAAATCCACACCCCTCATTACCAAGTCACATCCACCCATCCAAAATTATCCCATCAACCCTCCACACTACCCAATCATTATCAATAATGATCTACTCAGTCTGTGAGATCCCTCTGCTTGTAATGCCATCACCCGTATAATTTACTTCATGGAAGCAATGCTTAACCTCCCAAAAATTGAAATCATCTAACATACTCCACACCGGATTAAGGATGATCTTAATGTTTCAAGAGCCAGCCCACTTATTTCACAAGGCTTTAATTATTACCATTGAATCATCCTCAAGTAATACATGATCTATGCCACATTGAACCAGAAGATCAAATCCTAAAAATAAAGTTTATGGTTCCACCTTAATATTGATGCCATCCATAAGCTTCATTGAAGCCACTTTAATTAAAGAGATAACATAATCATGAATTAAGCATCTATGCCCTAAGGTACATGAGTTTTGCCTAGAGGCCCAATAAATATTCAATATGAATAAACCTGGATGAAGATACCCAATCCATCTTGGCCACATGTCTTAAAGCCTTCAATCACACAACCAAGGTGAACCTAATTTTTTATTAACATGTTTTTAAAAAATTCAAAATAAATATAAATATTCATGGGTGGATTTTTCACCCATGTTCCCCACTCCCCACTCCTCTCCACACAACTACCCTTCGAATCTACCTACCCACCACCGTCGCTCTTCCTCCTTGGTACCTAACGACCAACTTGCACTCCCATGGCACCCTAGCTCCCCCCGTCTAAAAAATCCTTTTTTGACACTAGTGCGCTTTGCCTAAATACCACCTGATCTGCAACCACCCTACGCTAATTGCCTTGCCTCTCATAGCTTGCACCTACCCCTCCATTGTTGCCTGCTCACAACCTTATTTTTATATTGGAGTTAGCATTGGCATTAGCATTTAGAGATTATTATTGAAGTATTGTAATGTTATTGAATAACCCTACCTTCATTCTTTTTTGGAATTAGCTTTGGCATTGTATGATTATATTGAAACATTGGACATGTAAAATATAATTTGATCTTTATGGTACCCATGAAACCATTATTATTTGATTTTGGCCATCCCTAAATTGTACAGTTTCTACCCACTTAGTCACCTAAACAACAATGATTATTGACCTGGCCAACCACAGTTGTTCTTACATATCCTTTGGTGTTTTGATTAACAAAATATTTTTTTGTTATGTTATAAATTCGAATTGATGGGGGTAATTGTGGCTACTTTACTCATTCAATACATTAGATTTATGAGGATAGGTCCACCGTTTTTCCCCCCAAAATATTATTTATACTTTACAAGGTCTTGAAAAGGCTTTTTCGATCGATGAAGATCAGTGGGTGGGGCCTAGTCTGACAGGCAGTTCGAACACCCCTGTAAAAATTTAGTTTTTATCTAATCATTACCTTTCCATGTTATAAATCCCCCTCAACAATTTTAGCTTTCGTGCTTGCATGTTTTGCATTCCATTAGACACCTCACAATTGAGTTCTTTTTCAAACAACACTATGCCTCTTCACTCATATCTTGAGCATCATTTGGAGTTAAGAGCCAATTATTTTGGTGTTGTGTAGCTACTTCTGACCTCTTCCATGTGATTTATTTTTATATTTTCACTCCACTTAAAAATCTAACTTTTTATATTTATAGAGGCCTTCTTTATAGTCAAACACTGCCAAACTTTCCTGACACTTTTATCTACACTCAAGACACCTTTTGAGGTGCAGTGTCTATTTTTCACCAAAAATATAGATTTGTAACTAAAGTTGAGTCTTATTGTATAAAACTTTTTTTATTTTTCCCATTCTCATGGCTTTGTAGATCTAGGATTTTGTTTTGGAAAATTGCATCATTATAAAAAAATTTGGGGGAATTATTTTTTCATTTCACATCATATAAAGTACCAAAAACTCTTTTTTGAGGGTAAACACATGCTTAAGACACTCTTAAGGATTGTGCCTTGCTCCTTTTTTTGGTGCACTTATGGTTCGTTCCCTGTCATTATGTTTGGACATTTGTATTTGAAGCAATTGTGGTTTGTGCCAAGTCTCCTTCAAGCACCCTTTCTTAGTATCTTGCCTTCTTCTTTGGAGAATTCATCAATGCCCCTTTCTTAGCCTTGTCCTTATATTGATTGTAATGGAATTATGCCCTTATTTAGACACCTTGATGTAAGAAAATAATAACTTACAAGCAAAGAGTGATATGGTCCTCTATAAGGTTGCTTCACTTCATAAAGATATTTTTATTTTGTTCAGGAAAACAAGGCCCTTAAAATGCAAAATGCGATCCCCCTCACAAAATTTGTAGAATATGACTCACTCATTCACACTTTACAAGTCAATGTTGTACACTTACAATGATAGTCTAATCGTGTGGATCCATAATTAATAGATTTGGTCCAAATTTAATACTCACTTCTTACTTTAGAACACATCCCTTGGATGCTCTCCTTGATTGTGATCTACCAAACTAGGAGTCATATTGTGATCCCACTACACTTGTAATTATTATTATTGCGACCCATGCTTCTAATGATTTTAGTGTTTATGTGCTTGCATCCTTTAAAAATAAAAATATTGGTTTTGGTTCTCATCTTATTCGATCCATGGTTAATTTTGGTAGAGGTATAAGAAAGCATGAACAAGGCATTTTTTTAAACATATAACCCAATGTTTAAATTATTTGCCATGGCATTGACGATCGATTATGTTCTTCCATTTCTTTGTTAGGACCACTTTGTATGAGCTCCACTCCAATTTTTCTTCATTCTATACTTTCATAGGATATCAAGTGATACATCCCTACTGCATATGGGCATTCAATATCTTCATCATTGATTTGTTAAGAGACTATACTTAAGCACAAGAGCCCTGAGCCTTATTCACATTCTATCAGGCATGTGAGAGTTGAGATTATTTTTGTAAGGCTTACAAAAAAATTCCCTTTATTTTGGCATGAGAGACCTGAGTTGTATTTAGTTAGGCATGGAGTCCTAACACGTCATCGGATCCATATAGGCATGAGAGTATTGAATCCAATCTAGATGTTTTCTTGCATGCATGGTTTGTTCACATAGCACCAAATAAATTATAAACATCTTCTTACACCATGTGTATTCATTTTAGATGGATTTATGATCGGTTATGGAAACTCCTTATGTGGAATGTATTGGTATGGTTCCTCCACTATTCAGTTGCATCTTCCACACACCATTCATAACTCCCAAAAAATTTCTCATTTTATGATGACTTCTTTATATAGTATGCTTCTTATGGTGAGAAATGTATGGTGTCCCCAACATCTGTTTGATTTTTGGTGTCTTTTAGATCCATGCAATGGATTTCTCAGTACTAGCAGTGAGATCCTTGCGTCTTACCTCCTATTTTCATGTCATCATGTTGTTCTAATTTTTTAAAACCAAATAACAATATTCAACATTTTTCTTTGGGAGAGGGGTGGTGTTGTGTACTATTTTTTGGGTGAGACCCTTGAGGTACATCTCACTATTTTCTGGAAAATGTTCTATGTTATTGTATTTATTTCTAAGTGATACCATAGTGGTGCATATTTTTTCTAGAGAAGTCTCTTACTTTCAATGTACATGGGTACCTCATTAAACCTAGTGTCGAGAACCATTTTAGAGGTTTAACCTCAGTTTTTTACACACTCTAGAAGTTGCATTTGGGGGGGGGGGGTGTTAGTGTAAATTTCTAATTACACCTTAGTGCTTTATCTTACTTAAGCTAATTTCCATAGTTTTTATTATTTGGATATGAAACTTGCACTAAACTCTAAGTTGCACACCAAAATGGACTTTATGCAACTACTTGCATTTATGAGATCCTTTGGGCTTTATAATTGTGGGCCTCTCCTCCTGTAATTTGTTGTAGAATAGTGAGAGAGGATTTAAAAATGACATCTCACTAAGGAGTTATGTGATGCAAGAGAGTTGTTTGTAATCATATTTGTCTCATTATGTGAATTATATTGTTATGATGCCACATTTATTCACTGTGACTTAGTCTCATTTTCTGATCCTATGATCAGAATTTGCCTACATTTTTCAATAGTGTGTATCCCTTTATATTTTAATTGGGTGCATAGTGTTAATTATTAAAGTTTTTAACTCCATATCTAGACATAATTGAAAATTTTAACGAGCTTTGCGATAGTAAAATTCATAATTGTGGAAAATTTTTATTAGTCACATTTAACAAATTAACAGAGTTATTTTTGTAACCGAGACCACTCAGTGAACATGTAGAACGTCGAGAGTCTCTGATTGTGACATTTGTAACCCATCCATCTATCATGGCCTAGATGACCTTATAAAATATTTATTAAGATTATTTTACGTACAAGAAACAATCAATCCATGCATGAGAATTAGATAAATTTTGTGTCTAATATATCTATCTTGACCTAAAGTGTGCTTAATAAGCCACTTGCACCTTTCATGTCTCTGTGGTGGCTCTCTTAACCACACCATGTGGTTAAGTTTCACTATGTTGATAATATTTATTTTTAAATTGTAATTTGTAAATTTTATCTTGTAATGTGCTCCAAACATAAATACATATAATTAATAAAAAAAATCTAAAGTCTGAAGCTCTTAATTATTACTTCATGGGCAATGATTGTGCCAGGGTGAATAAATCTACCAATTACTAAAGTTTATACAAATTTAAAATTTGTATTAATAAATTGTGGTGTATAAATTTCACACTTCCTGGCTTACCTTCATAAAATTTGTGGAAGCCCATGATAATGACATATGGCATATATCCCCGTGTCACAACCCAATGGACTCTACCTACCTAGCCTTGAGCAAGTTTGCCTCCATGAGGTCAATGGACCCACGATAATACATAATCCACCATAATGTATGAAAACACGTGAATAAGTTCAAAAGCTTAAGTCATTGACATGGCCTCCATATATAACATTAAGACCTCTACATTTGATTTGTTTCAATATAATATTTCTCTTATTATTTCATGAATGTCCATACGATGGTCACAAGGTCACAAACACACACATATGTTGAAGCAACATCACTATATCAACCATGGTCATTTTTTAATTTATATAAATAATAATAAATAAGTCTTAAATGTATTGGCAAATGCTTCATCTTCAACTATTCGATTTTCATTATGCATTCATAGGTTAATTGTTTGTAAAGTAATTTATTTTTGATTGGGTGTGATATATTATTATTATTATTTTTAAATGTTGAGATGTATCAATTCCATCAAGATGGTTATTGTTTAAATATTATTTAAAGGTGTTAGATCTCTTCATACATGTCATAGAACTTGTGAGCTATGAAATAGTTAGAGTGATTATGTTAATTTTTAATTTAAGATTAAATTTTGCGTATATTTTAGTAGGCATCCACTTAAATTCATGAAGGTTCTTAGCTTAAATTTTGTGTATATCACTTTAATTAATATTTTTAGTATTTTTTCTAAAAAAATCCTATTTATTAGTGATAAATGGCATCAATCTAATTGCTCCAATATGTCAAGCTCGAAAAAATATTTTTTGCTAAAAAACATAGACTCTAAATTCAAATGTATGGCCATGAGATTACACTTTTTGATTAATTTATCAAATGAAATGTTAGTTTGTTGAAGAGAATGTGGCCACATAGAGAAGCTAGAGATCTACTAGAAATTCCTCTCTTGGTAAAATCACCAAACAAAAGACATAATTTTAGAAAGTTGCTTTGCATCGACTATGATGCTAAATATACATAAAATGGACTTATTGAAGAGAAATTTAATGTGTTAAATAAAATATAGTTGCTAAATTTAAAGCCAAATTCAACAAGCAATGTTAATATTTTGTAAGTGTGTCAAAATATTAAGTCTTAATGATTTATTCAAGAGAAAGTTATGATAGATCTGTTACACATGTATGTAATATTTAAAAACAAATTTTCATTGTGATTATAAATATAGTTGTGTACAACACATCCTTTTTATTAAGATTATGTAGTGCCATATATGCAAAGAGCCAACTACGATGAAACATATAGTTGTGTAATACACATCCTTTCTATTAGGATTATGTAGTGCCACATATACAAAGAGCCAATTTTATACTCCAAAACCAGCTATAAAGTTTTTCATTTCAAAAAAAAAAATTAATGTGATTATGCAAAGCTTCAGGTTTATGTTTGTGCACATACTAATGTGTCTAGCACTAATACGATTGGATCACACAATTTCATTCATAATTAATTCTATTCGATTAATATGGATAATTCAATTACACATTGTTTTAATAAATAATTCAATTACACATTGAATTAATACATAATTTCTATGTTATGATCATGAGTTGATAGTTAGGATCTCAAGAGATAACTTTACTCAAATTATTTTAAGGATAAAATGGTCCCCACTATCGGATTCAAAACATCTAAAAACTTAGAGAATTCTTGTAAACTTACCTCTTTATGTTTTTGTATGCATCTAAATCCGCTCGCTTCATTTAACATCACTAATATTAGTATTAGTTGACACTAACTTCATTTATCCCATCTAATCTAATTTATCCCTTTTTGTCTAATATATTCCCCATAAATATTTCTTCACTAACTATAATCTTATTCCACTTCTTCATTAATTTCCCTAATCATCTCTTATCCCATCCTGACCCTACTTATCTATTATTTGGGAATTTTAAATTCCCATGGCCCACCTACTAGCCTACTCCTAGGCTCTCCTACACCCCTAGTCCCTAATCACCTACCTAATCCCCTACCTAATCCTAATTAACCCCTAAGAGGATTCTAGAATCCTCTCTATTCTCACCCTTCCTCTCTAGAAGCCTCTAAATCTAGAGGCTTCCAAGGAATTTTTAATTCCTTTTAATCCTTCCCTCCACATTCTATTTAAACAACCCAATCCTCCATTGAAACCAACTCAATGAATCCATAAAGTCTTCATGCCCACATAATCAACTAGCAATCCCAAGTAGCCATTGAACCCATGCCAATCTAAGTCTTTGAATCCATCATCAACATCCATGATCATGCCAACATAATGTCAAAATTCTGATTCTAAGGTAATCTCAATCCAATATTCTTATTTTTATATCCGTCTAATCGTGGTTTAGATCAATTAGCTTTCAGATTAGAGTGTTGGTTTGAATTATGCATTCATCTAGTTGCATTTTGATTCTAATGGCTCTAGATCTTACTTAGGTAGTTGGAAATTTTGGGTTTTTGATGTAATTATGAAATCAAATCCTTTATGATCAAATTTCCTACTACATTTTGGCAACCACGGTGGGACCACACTCCCAATTTAACAATTTTGCATCCTAGAAGTGTTTTTGGCATCTTGCAGGTTTGGTTAGACAAGGATAAGTGCCGTATTTTGGAGAAATTTTCACTTACAGGTGAAATATGTGGTATTGCTCTAAAATTATGACATTGCAGTCATGATTTTACCTCAAGAATTATGATTTTACAATAACCATCAAGTTTTAACCACTAACCGTTTCTTTGTTCGGTACGTTGTTATCCTTGTGCAATACCATAATTTGTAAATTACAATTTTGCATCAAAAATCATGGTTTTTCATGCCAATCTATGGTTTTTTATAACCCCAAATGGCTAACGGCTTTCTGACTGTGATAGGTTTCTGGCAATCTATAAAATCACTACTTTGAGATTCATGACATTGCCTTGCAAGTCATGATATTACAACTGTAGTCATGATATTGTAATTTTGTCCAAATATGCTAACCGTTATGTTTTGACACCTTACCAACATGTTTAATTTTGTCATTCTCTATCTTGTATGAAGTCCAATGACCATGCAGGCCATTCTTGAAATCCTATTCTCGATCTTGGAGTATTCTGTTAAACATATTTTGTGATTGGGAATATATTTGCTAACCACTATTTGTAAGGGGTTTTATCTAATATGTTGTGTGACAGGGACACTAGGAAACATCAAAGGTAGGATCATCTAAAAACAAAAACATCATATCCTACCTTTTTCCTATCTTCTGCAAAACCAATAATCATGCAGTCATGGTATTGCTCTAAGAATATCGATTAACATTGATATTAATAATATTATAATTTGCCATTTTGGAATTAATTATGTCTGTTGGTTTAATATATTTAGATCTATAAGGTAAACTTAAGATAAAATTTGAGTTAAATACCCTTTCTATTATGCAATTGTTCATATTTTTTGTCCATTTTGAATATCCTGTCTTGATATCCTTTATAAAATTTTATACATCGTAATAAGCTTTAAATATATCATCTATGAATAGGCACTTTGATGGATCTAGATCAGTCATAAAATATCTAAGCATCTATTTTGGTCAAAAATCTAAAATTTTAAAGTTTTGAACTTTCCCACAAAATCATTAATCTCATAATCACGATATCACCCTGGTAATCACGATAATGAACTAACAGTTACAATCTTGCAGTCTGACTATCATGGTTAATTGCCTATGGTAAAATTGCAACTTACAAATCTTGATATTGCACCAGTAATTATGATATTACAATCTAAAGTTGTGATTTTGCACTAATTTTTGTGTTCAAAATTGTCCTTTTTGAGTGCATTTTTAGAGCCATTTTTAGTGATTTTTGAATCATTATGGGCCTCCTGCAAGGCCCAAAATTCCCTCAGACCCCACTAGGGGATCTGTCCCTTGACCCTGTAAGGGTGTTGCCCCTTGACCCCACTAGAGGCTGCCATCCCCAAACCCCTGCATCGTAACCCACTCACCTAAAGGAATTATAGAGCCAAATCATGATTTTTTTAGGGTATTTTATTAAAGCTTGTTGGACTAACACTTTGTTTCTTGGAGGGGTAAATCTAGTGGATATTTTGACTAACTAACATCTTCTTTTGTAAATTATATTTTGGTCTCACATTTTGTCTTACAAGTTTTCCCTCAAGATTATCAACGAAACTACTAATCATTGTCTTGTAGGTTGCCTCTTTAAAAGTGCCACTTGAAACTACTAATCATTTTATTGCAAGCCACCTATAAAAGACCCCTTTTGGCATTTTGAAACTCATTTTTTTAATCATTTTGTCTTATATCTTACACATTCTTGCATCTTGTACATATCTCACACTTAATCTTAATCATTTAATTAATCCCTTTTGTCTGTTTATTTGTCACTCGAGGGCTACGGTGGTGTATGCTCTCCTCCTTGCATCCTTGCAATGATTCTTAGAGGATCAAAAACCACCAACAAAACCTCCAAATTTTTATTTATAGGGATTGATGATGTGGATTTCATCACCACACACTAGACCAAACTCCGTGTTCTAGTGGAGTATAAATATCAAGAGAGCTATCATTAGGTGCTAAAGCAGAATTCCCCATAAAGGGTTCCATGGAGTGAGGGGAATTTAAGCTATAATATGTAAAGCAATTAGACAACATCCTGCATGAACTTGGGTCCCATCATACCTTTGTGTATATCGAGGACACCCTTAGAGATCCTATTCAGCCTAGCATAAGACCTCTCGACAATAACAGGTGATCCATTATTGAAGTTAGTATTAGCTCCCAAGTGACCATCATATGCAGATGGGGTTGAGAGGGTTTGAGATATTTAATAACGGGTCACCATCCTAAAACCTCACCCATAAAGTCATTAGATGGTGTGGTCATCATGTTACACACCCTGGAGTTTACTAATCATAGGTTTGTTTTGGGTGAGTGTCATATTATATCCATGTTGTTTGTTATCCAAGTCAGCCTCATACCTAAACCTATACATTCTAATCTAGGATTTTTTGCACATATCTTGTATATCCTTACCTCATCATTAATCATATTGTATATCCTTGTCATCATCCCATTGTATATATTATCTTTTGTACATCTTTTTACATGTCTCATACTATCTCCCATCACCAGCTTGTCTTAATCCCCTCCTAGTTTAAACCTATCCACCCGTCATTGGTCATACCCCCATCACCTACATATCCTAATCACATCTTGTCATCCACATATTATCCTAAGTTCACATGACCTTGCCTTCACCTAATCACCTCATCCCCCATCTAGTCCAACCTCATCCTATCTTATCCTAGTTGGCTCTTTAGGTCACACACTTGTCTAAATCATATTTCCTATTATTACATCACCACTTATTTTCCATTTTTCCTTCATCACATAATACTTTCCCATCCCACTTTGAGTAAATTAGTCTAAGTCTTGAGCTAGTCCTTTTGTCCTTTCATGTTATCATATCATTCTGGTCCACTATCACTCGTCACTTGGATAGGTCTCATACCTAATCGATGTCCTGCTAGCATATTATCACTTTGTCAGTTTTAATCTAGCACCTAATCAATCATCAATCTAGTCATCTCTAATCCAATAATCTTTCCTATTCATAACTATCACCCATCTAACCATTATTTTTCTAGTTTGAACCTAGGCACCCATCCAATCCTTTTCCTAGATTGAAAATTAGGCATTAGTAATAGATCCCTGTCCCTTATTATACTATTGGTCTAAAATCATATCCTAGTCCTACATCATCTCAATCACATTTCATCCATCTCATCCTCATAATACTAGCTTGGTCATTTAGACCTATTTTGTTCAAGAGACCATATCTAATCTTTAATCTCCCTCTGCATCGGCCCCCTTCATAATACATTCTCTTGAAGTTAGACCCCATTCTCATATAATAATACATATTTTCCAACAAGGATGATATCCTCTTGTGGCTCCTTAGATGGGTGTCCCACTTCCTGAAGTCCTTGACCCCATTCAACTCATTTCACCTCAAGTCCAAACCCATTTATGTGAGTCCCATTCAAATCATCTTCCTACTAAGCATAGCTCATCATCCACCCATTCTTACACTAGCAAAGGGATTCCAATCTTGGCCACCTCATCTACTACCAATCCATCCAACCAGTCACATCAATAACCATCTGATCTAAAGTCTAAATCATAAAGTGAATCGGGCCCTTAGACTCCCCTTCCTATGTCCTTAGAAGCCATTTTCCACCAACTTGTCACTATTAACGTGATGGTCTATCCACCCATACGACATTTTGATCCCACCAAGCCTAAGCCATATGGGTATAAATCTCATCAATATTGTGCATATCACTGAACTCCAGGGCATACCATTAATTGATGTCAAATTTCTAAGATTATGTTCAAGACCTCATCGACCATGGTGACATAGAAATTGAGGATGACCAAATGCATCTATATCCCTGGGTAAATAAGAAATGGAATGCCAAAATTCCATTCTCGATCATGATCAGACCCTTCCTTTTCCAAGCCAAGGTCAAGATACCCCATCCATCTTCCATAGTCCCCCCATATTTGAAAAATACTCCATCAAAGACAAGTTTATCCCCCAGGAGCCTAGTCTTATATTCCCTCATAATTCCCTCTATAGACCTATGTTTATCAAATTCATTGTTCCTCCATCATCTCCCCCTCATCCACCATATCAAAAACCCCATGATGAGAGGTTAATCATAGACAATGAATCTTCTCCTAGCAGCATTTCTTCTTTCCACAATAATCAGATAGAAGAAGAACAAGACTGATAAAATCACTACCCTGGATAGATTATTCTTAGAGGCACTGAAGGATATCAAGAATGGGGTGGTTGAATTTTATAAAAACTTTTGTTTGATGAGCCTAGAGATCGATTAGCAGATCAAAATTTGGTCCACTAGTCTATGCTTCCAAGTGTCACTGATGGAATGAACCAAATATTGATAGCCCTCGTCTCTGTGGAAGAAGTCAAAAATTATGTCTTCAATTGGTGCTAATAAAGCACCATGACTAGATGACTTTGAAGTAGGGTTATTTCAACACTTGTGGGACAATGTAGGATCGGATGTTGTAGAGATGATGGAGGAGTGTAGGAGAAGGGAATTTTTTTTTATGGAATGGAACAACACCTTCCTTACTCTCATCTTAAAGGAGGAGGATTGCCCCTATTTTGATGCCTTTCAACCTATTTCATTGTGCAATTCGGTATATAAATTTGTCACTAAGGTCATGGCCAATAGAATTAAGATGTGCTTGGAGGAGATCATCCTTGAAGAACAAGTAGGATTTATATTAGGCATAAAAATCTTGGATGGTATTGGCATTGCTCATGAATCCATTCATTCCCTTCATAACAACAATAGGTCTGGGATGTTCATCAAGTTAGGCATGGTCAAAGCTTATGATCGATTTAATTGGATATTTTTGGATAAGGTGCTAGAGAATTTTAGATTTTGCTCAGATTGGAGACAATGAGATTGGAACTACATATCTGCTCCATGTTTTTTTGTATTGGTCATTGAAGTTATAACATGTTTTTTAAAACTTCTCAGGGCATCATGAAAGGTGATACACTTTCACCTTACTTGTTTATTGTCATGGTTTAAGCCTTGGAAGGACCATCAAACGGGAAATGGTGGAATATAGACTTAAGGGTCTTTATATCAATTCTAACTTAGGAAATATATCCCACTTGAAATTTTCAGATGATGTTATGCCTATAGGCGAGCGTTCAAGCTAAGAGGCAAGGACACTGAAGGACATATTGGATAGGTAGCAGGTAGCAGCTAGACAAAAAATTAGTCCCAATAAATCACAAATCATCTTTCATAATGTTGCCCCCCATGTAAAATATAGGATCCAAGTTATCCTTGGGTTTTAGGAAGGTTTTTTCCTAGCCCATATCTAGGATGCCCTTGTTAATATGCAGATACACATCTAAAGTTTGGTAATCAATACTTGGCAAAATTCAAAATAATCTTTTAACATGGAAAGGGAAATGGTTATCCTTTACTGGGGGAGCTTAGCTATTAAAAGATACCCTCCAGGCTATGCCCACCTACTTTATGTATATATTTCAAGCCCATATGAAGGTGAGAGTATAGAATAAAAGAAGAAGATGAATCTAATTTCATGGGATAAGGTTTATATCCCTAAGGAATGGGGTAGTTTTGGAACTAGAGGATTGGACAAGATGAATAAAGTTCTTGGTGCCAAACTTATCAGGGGAATATGTTCAAATAAAAAGAAACTTTTGAGTCACATTCTTTAACATAAGTATCTGGACTCACAACAGATCAGTGTGTTATTCACTCAGTTCCATCTTCCACGTGGATCCACTTTGTGGACCTTCATTCAATCTTGTTGGAGTATAAAACTTATCTTTCTTAGGTGGAAAGTAAGAAATGGAGAAAATATGTTTTTGGGTAGAATGCATGGGTTTGATCACAACTATTGGTTGAGACAAATGTTTTAAGGCCTATCATGGATTATGATAGCAATTAATGGGGTGATAGGATCAAGGACTACTTATAACCTACAATGAATGGGAAAGGATGCAAGTAGTTAGATTGGCCAAACCATTTTTGACTAAATGGAGATTCAAATCCTAATGGTAGAGCTAGAGAACTCTTTTATTCCCTCCACAAATAGAGAAGATATGTTGGTCTAGGAAGAATGCCCCTCTGGGGATGTCTCGATCTATTCTACTTATCAAATTATCCTCAATATGTAAGGATTGGTTCTCAATAAGTTCCTAGCCAATTTTGTTTAGAAGCACAAATGCCTCCTTAAGGCCAATATCTTTCTTTAGGTAGTAGTTGATGTGGCATAAAACACTATTCATGGGCACTATTCCTAAATTACTATTCACTAATGAGGTCGAGGACACTATTCATCCTTTGTGAGGTGTCAAAACACTATTCTTGATTGCTTAGGTGGCATGGGTTGAATTTGTCATGTGGCAGAAGAAAAGAATAGTCAAAAAGTAAACCTACCCCTTCTGGATGCTTGTAGGGACAAGTTCAACTATTTCAAATTGGCATCTTTGTTTTTTTTGTCCTTGCTTGAAGGTGACGCCATTTTTTCAAAGATGCTTATGCTTGATCAAAGATGACCCCATGAAGCATGTGGCCTAGATTTTATTTATTTACACCTTATCTCTTGTCATGATTCCCCCTCCATGTGAAGGTCTGGCACCATTTTTGGGCCCCCTTGTTGTTTTCTCTCATGTATTATATGTATGATTGTGTTCTTGCTTAATTTTGGTAGGATAGGTTGGGAATGAGGTGAGTTTAGAGAATAGGCTTAGAGAGAATCTTGAAGGGCCTCCTTGGCTTGTGATGTCAAGTTTGTATGAGTTGAGAGTGTAAGATTGTTAAAGCTTTGATTATGTGTATGTGAGAATTGTTGAATTAATGAGAATGGTGAGGATATTTTGTGATAAAATCTTAAGTTGATTATGTGTTATGTGAAGTTTATGGATTGTTAAATCCATTTTGTGGTTGGAGGCCACATCAATTGGTATCAAAGCAAGTAATATTCATGTGGTGAGGAGAGCTTTGCATTTAATATGTGAATGCATTTTTATTTTGCAGGTATGAAGATGGATAAGAAGAGTGCAAGATTTCCAATGGAGAAAGAATGGGAGAAGAAGCTAAAGACATGGGGCATACTATTGGAGTTATTGCTGGAGAGGTTTGAAGAGTCTGAAAGTGCAAAAGAAGAATACATGGTGTGGAAGATAGTAGACTCCCTAAAAGCAAAGGTGGTTGCATTGAGAAGAGAAATAGCCACATGGAAGAGTGAAGAGTGCAACCATTGAGAGTTGCAAAAGAAGAAGAAAATGAGTGAGAAGAATAAGGTTGTCATGGAGTACAACAAGAGAGTAAGGTTCTCATGTGAAGAGAATAAATCTGATTTTAAAATCATCAAAGAGGAAGAAGCTTATGAGTAGCCTGTAGAAGAAGAAATCCTCATACAAGAGGATATGGAGGTGATTCTTGTTGAAGAGGAAGATGAAGACATCCTTGTGAAGGATGATAGATATGAAGATGAATAAGGAATCTAAGAGGAGATGCATGTGAATGAGGAGAGCAAACAAGAAGAATTGCAAGCTTATTTGGAAGAAGCAATGGATGAAGAAGTTGTGCAAGCAAATGCACAAGAAGATATTTTGATGGGGTTGCAGCCATGTGTAGGGGCTGAAATTAAAGTTATGGAGGATGAGAAAACAACCATGGGAGTTTTTTTGGATGGGCCATTGACAGCCCATAATGAAATTGAAGAGCATGAGTAGCATGCAAGCATTATAGAGGAAGAATAAAATATGCCTTTGGAGCATGTTGAAGTAATGGAGGATATTTTGTGTAAGTATGTGCACATGATAAGATTGAAATGAATATTGTTGCAACCATGAGAGAGGATCTGCTAGTTATTGTAGTGTGTGATGATGTTGATGATCCAACAGATGGTTGGATGATGAGTAAATAAAGTCAGGTGGGATTTTGGTGGAGGTGGATGGCTAGTGGTAGGCTAGAGATCACATGAAAAAATGAGATGCGTGGTAGAGAATCTTGGTGGAGGAGGACAGTTCATGGTGGGTGTAATCCCACAAAGGGAAAGATTTTGGTTTGTGGTGGTGGGTTAGATCCCACATATGAATCCATTGGGATATGAATGAGCATTTGGCAGAGGAGGATGGTTTTCGATGGGAGGTGTGATCCCACGAAGAAAAGAGGTGGAATACCAATGTGGAAAAACTGAAAAGTGGAGAAGGAAAAATAATATTCTTTAGGTGCACTTGGTGTGTTATAAGGGGATGTTGTGGTCATTACTCTTCATGACCAAAAGAGTGGTTCTACCACTTACCTCATCTATGTGATCATGAGATCACATTATCTACCTTAGGTGTCTGATGCAAGAGCATCCAAGGGTTTGGGAAATCTTGCATCACCCAAAAATTGAGTTTTGTGTTCGTGTGCTCATGTGTTCATTGTGTGTGCCTACAAAGTTTGGATAACAATCAGGATAACTCGCAAGAGCTGAGTTGTTTTCAACTGGAAGAGAATGATGTGGTGGAAAACACTATTCATGTGCACTATTCCTAAATTACTATTCATTGGTAAGGTGGTGAACACTATTCATCATTGGTGAGTGTCACAACACTATTCTTGAGTGATTAGGTGGCATGGGTTGAATTTGTCATATGGGGCAAGAAAATAATGGTCAAAAAGTAAACCTACCCCTTTTGGAAGCTTGTGGGGGAAAATTCAACTATTTCAAATTGGCATCTTGCTTTTCATTTTGTCCTTGCTTGAAGGTGCACCATTTTACCAAAGATGCTTGTGCTTGGTCAAATATGACCCCATGAAACATGTGGCATGGATTTTATTTGGGTACATCTTGTCATTTGTCATGATTCCCCCCCATGTGAAGGTGTGGCGCCAATTTTGGGCCTCCTTGTTGTTTCTCTTCATGTATTCTATATATGATTGTATTCTTGCTTAATTTTGGTAGGCTAGGTTAGGAATGAAGTGAATTTTGAGAATAGGCTTAGAGAGAATCTGAAGGGCCTCCTTGGCTTGGGATGCCAAGTTTTTATGAGTTGAGAGTGTAAGCTTGTTGAAGATTTGTTTATGTGTATGTGAGAATTGTTGAATTAATGAGAATGGTGAGGATATTTTGTGATAAAATCATGAGTTGAATATGTGTTATGTGAATTTTATGTATTTTTGAATCCATTGTGTGGTTGGAGGCCACAATAGTAGTGCATCACAATGTTTTAAAATATGATCAACTCAGACGCAAGGGACATATAGGACCATCTTTATGCTTTATGTGCAGAAGTAATGAGGTATTCAACAACAATATCCTCCTATATTGTCCCTTTGTTTGGAAGGTATGGTTTTTTTTCCTAGAGCATTTCAATATTCAAATTGCAAATCTTATATCTATGATTAGGATGATTTAGTGGTCACAACATAGAGTTAAGTTAAATAGCCTTGCCATGAGCTTTGATTTAGATCCTTCCATCATTTACTAGAATTTATGGATCAAAAGAAACAAGTGAATATTCAAAGATACAAAGTATGTGAAAGAATGTCTTTGGTCAACCATCCAAAACGTTATCTAAGAAATTATGAAGGCTAAGGCTTTGGGCCAGTATCAAGCATTGGGGCTAACACTAATATAGTGAAAAACTGGTTTGGTACATATTTGCCTAATAAGGGGCTTGATTCTGGAAATGGTGCAAATCCCCCTTTGTCAGTGTTTTGGTCCCCTCTAGATCAAGATGTATATAAATTCAATTTTTTCTGAGCCTCCAAGGGCAATCCAAGTCCAGTTAGCTACAGTAGAGTTTTCCATGATCATCTATATCAACCTATATTAGACAATGAATGTGAATCCAATAATGTAGAAGTAGCTAGAGCACTCTCAAAGACATCCAAATTATACTTTTAAAAGGTTGGAGAAGATTACTCATTAAAGGGGGTTGTCAAATATTAGAAATCAAAGTTTCACAACCAACGATCTGATACTAGATGTTAGGAATAAAACTATGATACTACATGTTATATCAATGAATTATATCCTACAATGCAAGTAAATAAATATAGAAAACAAACTAAAAAAAACATAAACAAGAAAGATGACACATTACACAAGAGATTACATAAAAAACCCTTGCAAACAAGCAAAGAAAAAAACCATGAACAAAATGGCAGCTCCAACTTCATATTAATCTCAGCATCAAACTCTATTCCACATCTCCTCCAGCAACTCCATCAGTGCTTACATACAAAACACTCAATACTTCCCCCTGAAGCATTTAGGTTGTGAACTAAGCTAAACTATTCTACATGATCCAAGCTCTAAACATGCAAGCTCAAGCTTGCATGGATCCTCTAACATGATGAATTACAATAGAGAATTATTATGCATATTTATGCATTTACAACAAGAGAGAAGAAGAGAGAGAGTAACAACATGTAACCCCAACGAATTAGCCATATTCTATGTGGGCACTAATGATCAATAGTAAAATCTTTGTTTTCATGTGCAAGGGTCAACAAAGTGGTCCATCCAATTTAGACAAGATCCAAGCCACTTCCATGTGACTCCAAAAATTGTCTTCCACTCCACATATGAGGGCAATCATCAATAGTAGTTTTCTTATCTTCATTCTCCATGTGACCACATGAGTCCAAAAGATGTTTGTAATAATTTTTTGACTATCTCCACACATGAGAATCATGGGTCTTTTAGAAATTCAACCCACACCAACCCTTTTGTCTTTTGCACCATGTAACACCACTGATGTGATTACCAAGGACAAACCCATGTGCCTTGGTGGAGTGTTATGCCCCACTCCCATCACATCAACCTGATCACTTATTAGATACCCTCCATGGACACCTACCACATCACCAATTAGCTACATCATTCATTAATCACATCACTAAACATCCACATCACCAACAGGTCATGTCATCATGAATAGTGACAATGAATAGTGCTTGTGAATAGTGACTATGAATAGTGACTTCACATCCTAACATACTCTCACTTGAAGTCAATATACATAGGATTTTATGACACCTAAGTATTCTATAGCCACCTACTTATATATGCCATCTATTTCTCTAACACAAACCCAATAAAAGTTTTGTTGCACTATTAAAACTTTTTTGTCCTGATCGGCTTTGTCAACATCTAATCCTCCATAGCATATTGTAGCACTGAAGTGACAAATCACTTCTCGACACACAGACTAATCCTCCAATGGGATTCTCCCATGAACTGCTCACAACTCCTACTGCCTGGGAATACCTAGTCTAGTGTTCACCATGGCAACATGAGGCTTCCTACTCCTGATGAATCCAATACACCGAACATAACATGTTTTCTCCTCTTCTGAGACTTTCCTAGGAAGACAACTCAAAATGCAGGAAGTGGGGTACTTCCTTGCTCTCACATCCTTGTGCATCTTCATCCTTGGTTTGCTCCTCCATACCACCTTCATCTCATGAGTCTCTATTGAGCCATCACACTAGTGATCATGTTGGGCCCTACATTCAACATGTTACAACTCATAGTAGCAACCTCTGTTATACACTTGGATCTCCATGAAGGTACTAAATATACTATACTCCCTTAGCACGTATGTTGGAAACTCATACAATGACTTATTTAACATGCAAACCAACAACACATTTGCCTCAACTTTGTATTTATCTCTCCCTAAAACATATCATGCTACTCCAACTCCTTAAACAACAACTAGGGCACGTAGCACTCTTGATATTAGTGAGGAGAGAAGATTTCATAGAAGTTAAAATAAGAGTTTTTAACATAAATTTTGAAGCTATAGACATAACACAAGTTCACTGGACCAATCACAACTCCTAGAAAGTCATCGCTACTTGGTGCATCATTGCACCTACTGAGTTTTTAAGCCTAAAAATGCATCCAAAATGCATCATGTTCCACCAAATGTTTCCAAACCACCAAATCATGTGCCTACATTATTAGTCCATGCATCGGTTTACCTATCCAATGCCAAAACAATATACACAACACTCTAGCACCCTGAGTTAAATGGCCAACACCGGCCTTCTCCTTTTCGGAATAACAGGTCTCAGTTGTTCTTCTACATGTAGCCTTTAGCTATCAATCATGCCAACCATGACACAAGTGAACCAATCATAGCTCCATGAAAGTCATCGCACTACTCGGTTTACCAATGCACCTACTAAGTTTTCAAGCCTAAAAAATGCATAAAATTCATCATTGTTCTCCCGTATGTCCAAACATACAACCTTCTCCTTTTGAGAACACCAGGTCTCACTTGTTCATCTACAAAGTCATCTTCCTCTTCCTCTTCCTCAACTACTTGAAAATAGGTATATCTTCATATTTCTCTATACCTCCTTCCTTTGCATGGGTTTTTATTCTTTCTATAACGTTTCAGCTAACAACATGTGTTCAGTAGGATACCACATCAATACCCCTTCTATTTTTTTCTAAGAACCAACAAGGTCATCGCCTTGTCCTCCACCTCCTCCAAAGGAGTCCAACTTGCTCCTCAACCTGGAGAGTTGCTTCTCCAACAGGTACATTGTGTAGGCTGCTAACTTGTCTAGCAAAGTTTTTTAAGCTTTCTCCTCCACTCATTTGCGGGCTTCTCCTTAGCGATATGAAGAGAACATAATCTTCACCAAGAGATCCTCCACATTTCTCCATAGAGAGATACCTACCAAAAAATAAAACCTTTTTTTTTAATCTCCAACTTGATCTCTTCTCTTGTCGCAGTTGTTTCACCTTGCACACAACTAGCCAACAATAGAAAATATTCACACATGGAATTTTTCACCATATCTCTGATACCAAATGTTAAAAATCAAAGCTTCACAACCAAAGCTTTGATACTAGATGTTAGGAATAAAACTCTAATATTACATGTTAGATCAATGAACTATATCTTACAATATAAGTAAATAATTGTGGAAAATAATTTACAAAAAAAACATAGACAAGAAAGAGGACACCTTATACAAGAGATTACATGGAAATCCCTTGCAAATAAGCAAGGAAAAAAACCATGGGCAAAATGATAGCTCCAGACTTCATATTAATCTCAGCATCAAACTCTCTTCTACAACATCTCATTAGGCAACTCCATCAGTGCCTACATTATAAGCACTCAATGCTTCCACTTAAAGCATTCAGGTTGTGAACCAAGTTAAAATAGCCTACAGGATCCAACCTCCAAGCATGCAAGATGAAGCTTGCATGTATCCTCTAACAGGATGAATTACAACGGAGAAAGCTTATGCATATTTATGCATTTACAATAAGAGAGAAGAAGATAGGGTAACAACATGTGACCCCAAAAAATTCACCATGTTCCATGTGGGCACTAATAATAAATAGTAAAATATTTGTTTTTATGTGTAAGGGTCAACAAAGCGGTCCATCCACTTTAAACAAGATCCAAGTCACTTCTATGTGGGTCTAAACATTGTCTCCCACTCCACATGTGAGGATAAAAAACAATAGTATATTTCTTGTCTTCATTCTCCATGTGACCATATGAGTCCAAAATATGCTTACAATCATCTTTTGACTATCTCCACAAATGGAAATCATGGGGTCTCTTAGAAATTCAACCCACACCAACACTTTTATCTTTTACACCATGTGACTACCAAGGACAAACTCATGTGCCTTGGTGGAGAGTTATGCCTCACTCCCATCACATCAACCTAATCACTCATGGGATACCATCCATGGGTCCCTACCACATCATCAATCAATGACATTACTAATCATCCACATCACCAATAGGCCATGTCATCATGAATAGTGCCTATGAATAATTATTCATGAATACTGACTATAAATAGTGACTACACATCCTAACATACTCCCACTTGAGGTCAATATATACAATGTTTTACCACACCTAAGTATTCTGCAACCAGATATTCATATATGCCCTCTACTGCCTTAACACAAACCCAATAGAAGTTTTGTTGCACTACTAAAACTTCTCTATCCTGGTCGACTTTGTCAACATCTTCTCCTCCATAGTAGATTACAACATTGAAGTGACAAATCACTTCTCCACACACAGACCAATCCTCTAATAAGATTCTACCATGAACCGTTCACAACTCACACTACTTGGGAATATCCAGTTTAGCACTCACCATGGCAACACAATGCTTCTTAGTCCTGATAAATCCAATACATAGGACACAACATGTCTTCTCCTTTTTGGAGACTCTCCTACGAAGATAACTCGAAATGCAATAAATGGGTTACTTCCTTGCTTTCACATCCTTGTGCATCTCCATCCTTGGTTTGCTCCTCCATACCACCTTCATCTCATGAGTCTCTACTAAGCCATCACACTAGTGATCATGATAGGGCCTGCATCCAACATGTCACAACTCATAGCACCAACTTATGCTAAACATTTGGCTCTCCATGAAGGTACTAAATATCCTATACTCCTTTAGCATGTCTGTTGGAAACCCATACATTGACTTTTTTAACATGCAAACTAGCAAAACCTTTGCCTCAATTTTGTATTTATCTCTCCCTAAAAGAGATAGCCATGTAAGAATCATGTTTCTCTAACTCCTTGAACAACAACTAGTGCACAAAGCCCTCTTGATAGTAGTGAGGAGATAAGATTTCATACAAGTCAAAACTAGACTTCTCTACATGACTTTCAAACTTATCAACAAGGCACAAGTTTACTAGACCAATTAGAGCTGCTATGAAGTCATTGTGCTATTCGATGCATCACTGTACCTTTCAAGTTTTAGAGTCTCAAAAATGCATCCAAAATGTATCATGCCCTACCAAATGTTGTCAAATCACCAACTCATGTGTCTATAGTGTTAGTCCATGTATCGGTTTATGTAGCCAATGCCACAATAATATACACAACACTCCAGCACCCGAAGTTAAATGGTCAACACCGACCTTCTTCCAGAAACACCATGTCTTAGTTGTTCTTCTACATGTAACCTTCAGTTGTCAATCATGCCAACCATAACACAAGTGGACCAATCACAACTTCAGGAAAGTCATCGCACTACTTGGTGCACCAATGCACCTACTGAGTTTTTGAACCTAAAAAATGCATCACTTCTCTTCTACTTGTCCAGACATATGACCTTCTCCTTTTGGGAACACTAGGTCTCACTTATTCATCTACATCTTCTTCCTCTTCCTCAACTACTTCAGAGTAGGTACAGCTTCAGGGTTCTCTGTACATCCTTCCTTTGCATGGGTTTTTCTTATTTCTACATCTCGGCTAACATGTGGTTAGTAAGATACCACATCAACACCCCTTCTATTTGTTTCCAAGAACCAACAAGGTCATCACCTTGTCCTCCACCTCCTCCAAAGGAGTCCAACTTGATCCTCAAGCTATAGAGTTGTCTCTCAAATAGGAACACTATGTAGTTTGTTGACTTGTCTAGCAAAGCTTTTTAAGCTTTCTCATCTACTCATTTGCGGGCTTCTCCTTAGCAGCATGAAGAGAACAAGATCTTCACTAAGAGATCCTCCACCTTGTTCTACATAGAGATACCTGCCAAACAACAAAACTCTTTTTTTCTTCTTAAATCTCCAACTTGTTCTCTCCTTTCATAGTAGCTTCACTTTGCACACAACCAACCAACAATAGATAACACTCACACATGGAGTTTTTCACCATGGCTCTGATACTAGATGTTAGAAATCAAAGCTTCACAACCAAAAATCTAATACCAGATGTTAGAAATAAAGATCTGATACTACATGTTATAAACTATATCCTATAATGCAAGTAAATAAATGTGGAAAACAAGATTTTAAAAAACATAGAAAAGAAAGACGACACATTACACAAGAGATTACATGGAAAACACTTGTAAACAAGCAAGGAAAAAACCACAGGCAAAATGATAGCTCCAGACTTCATGTGCTTACATACAAAGCACTCAATGCTTTCACTTGAAGCATTCAAGTAGTGAACCAAGCTAAACTAGCTTACATAATCTAACCTCCAAGCATGCAAACTCAAGCTTGCATGGATCCTCTAACAAGTTGAATTACAATGGAGAAAGCTTATGCATATTTATGAATTTACAACAAGAGAGAAGAAGAGAGAGAATAACATGTGACCCCAACAATGTTACCACATTCTATGTGGGCACTAGTGATCAATAGCAAAATGTTTGTTTTCATGTGCAAGAGTCAACAAAGTGGTCCCATCCAATTTAGACAAGATCCAACCCACTTCCATGTGACTCCAAAAATTGTCTCCCACTCCACATGTGAGGATAATCAGCAATAATAGCTTTCTCATCTTCATTCTCCATATGACCACATGAGTCCAAAAGATGCTTGCAATCATCTTTTGACTATCTCCACACATGGGAATCATGGGGTCTCTTAGAAATTCGACCCACACCAGCCCTTTTGTCTTTTGCACCATGTGACACCACACATGTGACTACCAAGGACAAACCCATGTGCCTTGGTGGAGTGTTACGCCCCACTCCCATCACATCAACCTGATCACTCATGGGATACCTTCCATGGGCCCTTGCCACATCACTAATCAACCACATCACTCACAAGTCACATCACTAACCATCCTCATCACTAGCAGGTCACATCATCATGAATAATGCCTATGAATAGTGATTCATGAATAGTGACTTCACATCTTAACATCAAATTGTTATCAAGGCCACCAATAGGGGTAGAGGAATGGGCAATCAAAGCAGTGGTGAATGAGGTGAGTTGCCTCAAAGTTGATAGTATAGAGTTTTTGCATACCCAAAGATATGGCAATTGAGTGGTAAATTAGGCAGCCAAGAAGGGGTTGGCCTTCGTAACTCTATTGCTAGGCCATGAAAATTTTGGGAACCCCCTTTCCCCAAGCAATAGTAGTCATTGCTTATGTGGGATGTTTTCCATCACTTGCATTGATAACAACATTGATAAACACATGATTTCGACATAGGGTGGCATACTACACAATTTCCCCCATTATCTTTCATCACTCACCTTCTGATACCTTCCATCCATCAAGGTCACCTCATTTTATTACCTTGTGTCAATTCCTTCACACACACACACCACAAGCCTTGTTGTGTTTTTAATGCCACTATTATGAATGGAATTAAACATTCAAGGTGGTGTGATGGATAGGTGTGGAGGCAATTCAATTCATTTGATGCCCTTTTCAATTACATGTTTGAAGCAAGTGGTGAAAATGGATCACGGTGGTCCTTCCAATCCTCCAATGGGTAAAAAGAGGAAGAAAAGGGTATCCAACGAGATAGGGAAATGTTGGGGGGAATAATCTTAGCTTATATTGACTAGGGGATTTAGAACCCCTTTGTGCATATTTGGATTCTTAGAATGTGGCATGCAGCCAAACAAGTTAGCGATGTTGAAGGCAAGAATATTGAGAAATTCATGGGCATGATGCTCGATCCTAAGCAATCAATAGGCAAGAAGAATGTCTTTGAAGTTTTTCAATCCTTCAAATGTGCAAATGTGCTTTCTATTGAAATTATCTCCTTCACCTTAAATGAAGACCATAAACACCTAAAGTGCCTAGCTCAATCTGTGGCCATTGACAAATAGTGAACACCAAAACTCAATCCTAAAAGGTCTATATAAGCTTAATTAGGGTCAATGTTTTATGGCCAATCATTTTGGGATTGAATTACCTAAGGACTTGGTGTTTCCCCCCTATTTGTTTCTTTGACTTGGAAAATGAAGAGGAAGTGGATGATGCTCAAAACCCCTAAGCTCATTGTATCTGACTATTTTATCTTTATGAATAGACTATATATACATATAAATTTATGTATTTTGGAATCTATGCTAAGGGGGCCTATGTAATTTGCCTTTCCCTCATCTTTCTTCTATTTCACATTTTGTGAACCTCTACCTCTGATAAGATCATGCTCTGTAAATAGTTACCATAGTTTAATATAACTATATATTAGATTATGGTTTGTGCATGGATGAATTTCATTCCATGTTGAACTTTGCACACACCATATGGTTTTTGGGTACTTCTCACTCAACATATAAATCACTCACTCTACACACACGGTAGTATTTCCTCTTTTTGGTATTCTTGCATGGTGCTAGTCTAGCCATTGATAATAGTCAATAACACTCACTATAATTTATGACTGTGTGAGGGAGTATTTCACAACTTGTGAAATAAATGAGGTTTCTATTTTTCACTACTTGAATTGTTGCATAGTGATCTTATGTTTTTTCCCACTTGCTCATTTTCTTGCGCAAAATATGTACTCATTGTTATTGATAATTTTTCTAAAAGATCTTAGGTATATTTTCTCAAATACAAAAGTGGAGTACTTGAGAACTTCAAAGCCTTTAAGGCTTTTTTAGAGAAGCAATTGTCTCTTCCACTCAAGAATTATCCACACTTATAATGGGTGGAGTATGTTAGTAATGCCTTCAATGCATTTTTTTTTAGCATGGCATATTGTACCAATTTACAGTGCCCTATACTCCTCAACAGAATGGTGTAGTTGAGCAGAAGAATAGAAATTTGAAGATGGCAAACTGTATGATCCAATCCAAAGATATAACTCCTTAATATTGCGTTGAATAACTTAATTATGCAAATTATATACATAACCACATACCTCAAAAGGTTGTGCAAAATATAACCCCTGAAGAAGCTTGCTCTAAAATCAAGTCTACTTTATGTAGATTTCGTGTGTTTATAAGTAAGGCATGGGTGTTTGTTCTTGTTGAAAAATGTAAGTCTATGGAGAATAAAAGCCAACCCTAATCTTTATTGGCTATTGTGGTGATTCTAAGGCTTATCTCCTTGTTGATCCCATCATTCATGATGTTCTTTCTTGACAGGTAGTCAGATTTAATGAAGATTGTTCTCCATTGGAGATTTCATCTACTTCTTCTCCATCTTTCATTTCTCCTCATTCCTCTCATTCTGAGGACCCTAATTTTGTTGATGACATGAAGGATGCCCCTGCATAGTGTCCTCCTCTACATACTTCTCAGTGTATGCCCAAGTGGGCTCACTCTATAAGTAGTGAATCCTTTAGCAGGTGATCCTTTTGATCCTCTGCGTACTCGATTTCAAACATCCAATATTGCTCTTTCGATTCGTGCTATTTTAAATGATCCAATTTTATTTTTTGAAAAGACAAGAAAACCACAATGGGATGATGTTATGCAAGAATAATATTCTTCACTCATGAAGAATCATACATGGGACACAATGCCTCTTCCTAAGGGAATAAAACTTGTGCGTTGTAAATGGATCTATAAGACAAAATTAGCAACAAAGAATTATATAAAAAAGTATAAAGCATGTCTGGTAGCCAAGGGCTTCTCACAGGTTGGAGGAGTTAACTACTCTAAAACCTTTGCCCATGTTGCCAAAATCGATTTTGTTTCATTTTGTACTTTCTCTTGTTGTCGCACATCGTTTGTCAATACACCAAATGGATGTGAAGTGTTTTTCTACACTGTGAGCTTCAAGAGGAGATCTAAATGGAGCAACGACTAGGGTTTGTGAATAATTCTTCACTTGTATGTAGGGTTTGTCATTCTCTATATGGTCTCTGTAGAGAGGATTACAAAGCAAGTTAGTTAAGCATTAGTCATAAACCATGAAACATGCATAAAGAACTAACTAACTAAGCCTATCTATTCCTATGGAAATTACAAAATATAGCAAGAAACAAATGAAAGAAAGCAATCACCATATTACCTTCCGAAATGGATTCACCATACCTATGTGGCTCAAAAACATGTTTTCCCTTGATCAAGCATCCTTGTCTTTGTCAACAATGGTGGTAAGCTCCTCCAATGCCTCAAGAACACTCTATAAAACCTAGGCTCTTGATTGTAAACCACTAAACTAGCCTATCAATGAAGCTTTGTGGAAACAATTTAGCATTATAAATTTGAAATGTTCAAGCTTTGGAGATATTTGAGAATAATAACCTTGCACCAAAATAGCTTAGAAATGATGTCCATGGCCTTTCTATTTATAGATTTTTGAGATTGGTCAGGATCAACCTGAACCATCCATTCTGAGATGAAGATGTGTGGTTGAAGATAATCTTAAAATTTGGAATTAAATCCTTAATTATCTTCAAGATGACCTTGGAAGAAGGGGCATTGAAGAGGCATGGGAGGCATTAACTAGGCATGGGTGACCCATAATCTTGATATTTTATGCAATTATGGCTTGATGGATGCCACCCCATAGATGATGTCACTAGGTGATGCATATAATAAGAATTAATTTTCAAAAAAGAAATATTCAACAACTCTCATGAAAAATATACTTAAGCTCTTGATTTGGATTAATTAGCCTTATACAAGGTTAATCAATATTTGTGTAAATATTTGAAAATTGACCCTCAACTAATCAAAATGGTCAGAAAGTCATATTATTAGGTTGTAATTTGACTCGAGAAGAATTAGAAGGTGATGCTAGATGTGTTAGAACCATACTCCCATTTAAGATGTCGCCAACAGAAAATAACAAAGGTATATGACGTGTACCAATGAATTAGAAGAAAAGAGTGATCAAAAGCACTAAATGGCAAAATTGTCATTTTGACTCGAAATGATCCGATCAAAGTTAGCTGGCCCATAAAATGCATTGCCCTATTTAGGGATACTTTGACCTAAAATGGCACTTGTAAATGATAAGTTCAAACCATTTAGGATGTTTTATAGATTTTGACCTAAAATGTGCATTTGAGTGCAATTCAAGTAAGATTGACAATTTCAATGCAAATGGTTTTAGGAATTGGATGTCTACATTTTGCCTCTGTTTGAGAAGGCATAGTGAGACATTCAAGTGAAGCAACATCTTTTCAAAGAAAAGAGTTGTCAAGAATAAATTGGAATAGACCCATGATGCCCCCTCGAGAGGACATACTAGGATGAAAGAGCAGGATGAACTCTCAAAAAGAGAGAGAGAAAGTGAGAGATTAACCCAGGGAATAGATCACATCCATATGAGCTAATGCTTGCACATGTGATCACCACCAATGATAAAAATATAATTAGAGGTATAATATGCCCCAAAGACAGGGGGAATGTGAAAAATACAATCCATAAATGTAAGGGACACACTTTAAACGTACCCAATTTGAGAGTATAAGTTACGTGCTTACGACATTGATCAATCCCAAAACAAGTTGCACATTAAAATAATTGCCATCATGGGATTTAATGTGGAGAGACTGGAATTAGAGGAAAAGGGAGAATGTTATGCTTTAGGAAGGGAAGCACCACTAGAATGGGGTCTCCAAAGAGAAGATAATAAGAAGTGCCCCAGTAGAGCAAATTGATCGTGATAAAATAGTTGTGCTCCAGTAGGGAGAATCTTGATCATTGATAAAGAATAAATAATGATTTGCCCCTATAGAGATAATTTGATTCAAACGTGGTTCAGATTGTGTGCCCCAGCATGGGAAATTCAACAAGCAAAATAGCTCAAAGATATAACCCAAAAGATAGGTTAAAACGAGCGGGCGTACACGTACATGCGATGGTGTAATGGCTTAGAAAGCCATATAAAACCAAGCATATGAGAATGCACAAAGTGATGAGAGAGATGAAAATAAGACTGGAGATAGCTAATCTAAACTCAATAGAAATTGAGCGCTACCTACATAGTTCCATGGACTCATGTCCATCATGAACTTCAGGGCAATGTTGTTCACCCAAGTTTGAGAGAGAATGGAATGAAGAATGATGAAAAGTGACCAAAATTTGATTAAACTCATAATGTATACAAAGAGATGCACGTCTAAGCATAGACAAATAATCCTAAAATGCATGCTACTTAGAAGCCTAATTTCATATCATGAGCCTAGGTTTTATAGAGTGTTCTTGAGAATCGTTCATCAGCGTGGATGTTGACATTAAGACCTTGAGACCTGAGCACAAAGTGCTTGCTATAGCAAAAGAAATTAGGCATCATAATTATGAATAACTTAGAATGAAATAATATTCTAATTGCGCTGAGCTAGTTAAAATGTGAATATCTATAACTAAGGGTAATGGTGAAACAATGACTAAAACTAGAGTTACAGTGATTTACATTTAAACAAAAAAGCAAAAACAAAGAAAAAGATAAACATAAATGAACCTAACTTGAAATCAAGATATGCTCTATCAAGACTTAAGTAGGAAAAAAATGTTTAAAAATAAAAGGCAAGAACATATTAACGACATGAGACCGAGATATGAATAATTGAGATCCATGTGGACCATCAAGGCATTCTTGAATAAAAAAAAGAAAAGCAAAATCAAAAAGAAAAACAAGACAAAGAAACACAAGACCAAGAATGGAACAAGAAGTAATAAAAAAAGAGGAGAGGAAATAAAAGGAGAGGTGTGAAAGCACAACAAAACACCAAGAAAACACAACAAAATACCAAGAAAACCCAAATAAACACACACAAACAAAAAACCAACTTAGTGCAATTTGAAGATAAATGTTCATGCATGTGCAGTAGAGGCGTTATTTTTCACCACATCATACCAAAGAACAATGACACAATAATTATTCCCTAATTAAAGAGGAACAATGACAGAAGAAATAGGGGAAGAAAAGAAAAAGAAGGGGTTGGCCGAGCTGACTCTAGATGTATACGACAAGTAGACGCTGCCTACATAGTTCTATGGATGCATGTTCCAACATGAACTTCAGGCCAAATGTAGTTCTCCTAGAAAATGGAATAGAAGGAAAATGATGATCAGACTAGCATGATTAATGTTATAGAAGAATATGGAAGATGCAACAAACAAATGAGAATGGTCTGGTAAACAAGAAGCTAATGAGATGAGAAAGAATGATCTTGCAAATCGGTAAGTGCATGGGATAAGATGAAATGAACTAGTGTTTCTATGCTTGAAAAATAGCAAGAGCATTCAAACTTAATAGTTTCTTGAAAAATGACGAGAGCGTGGGATGGTAGAATGAGAATGTATAAATATACAGAAGTGTGAAACAATGTTTTTATTCTTTTGTGGATCATGTTCTGATGTTTTTGGTATTTTCAAAGTATTTTCAATGTTTTTAGTGCTTTTGAGATAAAATATGCTCAAGGTGGGACCATCTAGTCGAGGAGATGCATGTCCTGAGAGTAGAGGTTCCAATAAAATAGTTAAGCCAGCTACAACGGCCCATGCTCACAAATCGATGAGAGTGAGGTTCTTGATAAGAAAGTAGTAAAATACTTGTACTGAAAAGATGTGGATGGTCCTATGTTGAAAGTTGCACAAGATTGTCCTAGTTGAACTACTTTATAGAACTATTATTGAAGATGTTCATAATGCTTATGAGACATAATTGAGATCATAATTGGTCAAGGGACAAAAAGTGTTCTAGCTTATAATATGTCCTAGACAAAACAAAGAATATGCCTCTCGAAAAGAGCAATCCAAAATGGGATGAAGAATGTGTTCAGAGTGTTAAGAGTTCAAAGCCTTTACCATCGGGATTCATGAAAAGTGGACCTAGGTGGTATAAAATGTGTTCAAGGTAAGATAAAAGGGTGGGATAAAATTATGACAGCACAAGTTGCCCCCAAGTCAGGGGTCTTATAGACAATGGTTCAAAGTTGTACATGTATAGAACCTCTTAAGGTGTATGGTCTTCATGGGCTCTGAAAGTTCTTCACCATTAAGTTTAGCAAATCGATATGCTCATGATCCATAGTTTGTTGTGATGATGTATGGTCCTAACCAATTATGTTGAAACTTGCCTTTTTTTTTGGGTTTAGCATTCTTTTTCTTATAATTCTCTTTCAAAACTAAGTCACCAATCTCAAATTCTCAAGGGAGAATGTGTTTATTGTAGCTTCTCCACAATCTATTTTGATAGGCTTACAAGTTTTCTAGGGCAGCCAAATGCTTACCATCAAGAAGTTCTAGTTCTTGCAACCGTGAAGCTCTATAGTCTTCATCATCTTCAATGTGCTCTAATGATATTCTTAATGACGGGATCTCAATCTCGATCGAGATTATAGCTTTAGTGCCAAAAACAAAGGAGTACAGAGTAACTCCAGTTGGGGTGCGATGATTGGTTCTATAAGCCCAGAGGGCAGAAAAGAGTTGTAAGTGCCAATTACGGCCATCATCATCGACAATCTTTTTTAAGATGGTTAGAATGGTTTTATTTGATGCCTCAGCTTGTTCATTGCCTTGCATGTTATATGGAGTGGATTTCTTGTGTTGGATCTTGAATTTTGCACAAAGAGCTTTCACATCTTGGTTTACAAAGAATCTGCCATTATCAGATATAATACGGGTTGGGATGCCATATCGATAGATGATATGGTAATGAATGAATTTGGCTATTTGTTTCCTGGTAACATAAGTGAGGAATGGCCTCAATCCATTAGGTAAAGTACTCGATTGCAGTCAAAATGTGCTTATGGCCATCTGAAGATGTTGGGTTAATTTTCCGAATGAGATCAAGACCCCATGTTGAGAATGGTCATGGTGTTGTAAGTGGATGCAATGGTAAGGAAGGTGCATGTATCAAGTTGCCATGCTGCTGACAAGGAACACACTTCTTTACATAATTACAAGCATCTATCTCCATTTTAATAATACCCTATTGTGGTAAGTTTCTTTGATAGGACTACACTATTGCTATGGGCCCCACACATTCCTTCATGAACCTCCTTGAGTGTCAGCTTGGATTATCCAAAATATAAACAACGAAGAAGCGTTCCATCATAGCATTTTCGATAAAGTGTGTTTCCAAGGAGGATATAACGTGTTAGGCGATGAAGGAAAAAATTTTGTTGGTTATTGGAAAGGTTGGTAGGAAAGACATGGCTATGGAAATAGTTATATAAATCTTAGTACCATGGTAGCTCAAGTGAGAGATTAGGATCAACAATGGTGCATATCCTCTTTGAATCTGATAAAATATGCGTTGGTTGAAGAAGATTTTCAATCAGGAACTGATACTCTTTAGCACTATCGTGCATTTAAATCATGGAATCAATTATTGCCATGGCATCAGCAGACCTATTGTTGACTCGTGAAACTTGCTCAAACTATAGAGATTTAAAATGTCTTTTAAGGTTATCAACAATTTGCTTGTAAGGGACATGCTTATCATCTCTTGTTTGATATTGATCATTTGTCTGATTTATGATTAGCTATGAATCTCCATAGACCTTTAAGCTTTGAATATCCCACTGTATGGCAAGATGGAGCCCTGCAACCAATGCCTCATATTCGGCCATATTGTTTGTACACTAAAATTGTATATGGAAGGCCTTGGGGATCAAATCCCCTTGCGACGTTATCAACAATATGCCAGCTCCAGATCCTCAGGATGTGAAGGATCCATCAAAATAGAGTGTCCATTGTTCAGGCTCTTGTGATGCTTGTTCTATCGTCATGATAGAATCATCTGGAAGGTCAAAGTTGAGAGGTTGAGTGGCTATGATAGGAGCTTCTACAAGTTGGTCTGCAAGAATCTGTGCTTTGATTGCCTTTTGATTCTGGTATTCCATATCAAACTCACTGAGGAGCATAATCCATTTAGCCATGCATCCTTGGAGATATGCTTTAGATAAGAAGAACTTGAGAGGATCTACCTTGGCGATAACAAAAGTTTTGTTATTAAGCATATAATGTTGTAATTTTTGAGTGGCAAACACCATAGCTAAACATGCCTTCTCAATAGGCATATAATTATGTTCATAGACTATCAATGTGCGGCTTAAATAATAAACTACGTGTTCCTTACCATGATCATCATGCTAAGCCAAAAGTGCCCCCAGTGCATATTATGTGGCCGATATGTAAAGGAGCAGTGGCTTTCCTTGCATTGGAAGTTGTAAGACTGGTGGATTGGCCAAGTATGTTTTGATCTTTGCAAATGCTATCTAACAATCTTTATCCCACTGAAATATCACCCCTTCTTTAAGAGATGGGTAAATAGGTGGCACTTATCTATCTGTTGAGAAATGAACCTGCATATAGACTGGATCTTGCCTTGTAGACCCCACAACTGTTTAAGATTATTGAGTGCATTTCCATAATAATGGTGACCTTTGCAAGGTTGAATTCAATCAATTGTTGTGATACAATGAACCCTAGCAATTTTCCTGATGTGACTCTAAAGACACATTTCTTAGGATTCAAACGGACTTTATATGCACAAAGCCTCTCAAATATTCTTCGTAGAATGTCAGGGTGTCTAGCTCTTGTTCTTGATTTTGCTAGCATATAATCAACATAGTTCTCAATAATGTCATGCATCATGTCATAGAAGATGACAGTCATTGCACGCTGATATGTAGTTCCAGCATTCTTCAAACTGAATGGCATGACTTGGTAACAGAATGTTCCCCATAGAGTGGTGAATGCGGTCTTATGTTGATCTTCAGGGGCTATCTTGATCTAATTGTAACCAAAAAATCCATTCATTAAGGATATCATCTCGTACCCAACAGTTGAGTCGATAATCATGTCAATGTTGGGTAGAGAAAAATCATCTTTGGAACATGCCTTGTTGATATCATGAAAATCAGTACAAACACGTATGCCTGGGGTCTTTTTACTTTCTGGCACTATGTTAAAAATCCATTCAGAGTAGTCCAGTGGTTTGATAAAATTGGCTCCTAACAACTTCTCCAACTCGGCCTTAACCAAAAGGATGATGCGTGGATAGATCTTTCTCAACTTTTGCTTGATTGGTTTAGCATCAGGGTGAAAAACTAGATGATGCACAACTAAATCTAGATCCAAGCCTAGCATGTCAGAGTATGCCCATGCAAAGATATCTATATAATCCTTAAGAATGGATATAATATGTTCACGTTCTGCTTCAGTAAGGGAAGCTCCAAGATAAACATTTTTGAGATCCTCATGGGTTCCCAAATTCACTTCTATTGTGCTCTCCATAAGGGGTGTGGATCCATCTTCTAGAATTGTAGGCAATGTATGGTCATGATCATCTTCTTCTGCCATATCTCTTTTTTATTCTTCCCAAAGATCTGAATAATATGAAGAATCAGAATCTACCTTCTCAGGTAAAGGCCAATTGGCAAAGACCTCTGGAAACTCAAGAGCAAGATGCTCAAATATTTGATGTTGTTCTGAAGAGATGCTTGTACTAGCTATGAAAATTTGGCTAGATGGACTTTCTATGTCTTGAAGGGATGAGCAAACTTTCTTGCCTAAGAGCACCTGAAACAAGTTTTCACTCAAAGATTTGTCTTTTTCTGTACTTTTTCCCTGATCAACAAGTGCCTCAAAGACATTTTCACTTGAAGATCTCGATGTTTGTTCTTTATTATGACCATAAAAGTTTCCCTACTCTCCAAAGTAGGCAGAAGGATTCAATGAAAAATCAAAACCCTATTTATGATCACCAAGGGGAATGCATCTCATAGGCCCATGTACTCTACAATTGGTTCTTCATTTTGAAACTCATCGAGGCATATGACCGAATTCTGTTGATCCCAATCTATGAGTTCAGGATGGCAGAGGCATAGGTTATAGTGAGGGTTTGTTTTAGGCTGGGAAGAACCACTAGGATGGCTTTTTGCTTCAGGATGGGAAGCTCCAATAGGTGTTATGGTCAATACGGCATTTGAATCAAACAAATATGAATCAACAAGCTCATCAAAAAAGCTATAATGGGACATTGCGTTGCTGCTAGGAGTCTCGTTACCAGTCACTTCGAAAGAATCACTCCCAAACGTTATGAGGTCATCCTCTGGTGGTTTAAATATGAGACCATGATTCCCATTGACAACTCCAGCGGATAAGGGCTCTAAAATTCCTTGCGCCTGGGGCCAAGGCCTTTCCCTGTATAGTCAAGATGACCCATTATCCTGTTAGGGATATGATACTTTGGATTCGGAAAACAATTCACAAGGCCCTCAGAATATAATCAATCTCCCTTGGTAAAAGTCTCTTGATCTTTCTTTGGTGGAATTATAAGTACAAAAATCACATGAGGTTTTGGTTGCTTCTTCTTTGGTTGCCAAATCTGATTGGGTCTATTAGGAGTATGGGAAGTTTTAGGCTTGCCAAATGTTTTAGAGGATTTTGATAACTTTGCAATATGGAGGACATTGTTCAGATGATGCATAGAAATGTTTGTCTTTAATAATCACCTGCTTGGCCAAGGCTGCAGGAAATGGATCAGTTGAGGTGGAGGCTAGATCACCAAGATCTATATAATTAGATGGAGATAGATGAGAAATGATGACTTTGTTCTTCTTTGCAATAGTTATAATTTCAAAACTTTGCTTCGAGATGTTTGCAATATTTGTATGGTTGTTGATCAGCAGGAATAGTAACCTTGATCCCATCATGGGAAAACTTGAGGCATTGGTGAAGAGTAGATGGAACTATCTGTACTTCATGAATCCAAGGACGACCAAAAAGTATGTTATAAGGAAGATCAATATCCACAATATGGAATAACGTATGATAAGAAATAGCCCCAACCATGATTGGAAACCAAATTGTACCAGATGACTCCCTCTCAGCATTGTCGTAAGCCTTGATTGTAATAGTCTCTCGTTGAATGTCGTTGTCCATGTAACCCAATCGTCGCACCAATTTAAGAGATATGATGTTCAACCTTGAACCATTATCTATAAGACCTTGCTTGATCTTGTGATCCGCAATGATTATCTCAATGTATAGTGGGTTATTGTGATTTGGGCCAAGGGTGGACATGTCCTTTTGATCAAACGTGATTTGTCAAAACGAAGACAAATGTACAATTAGGTTCTGAAACTGATCAAGGTTTATATCATTAGGCACTATAGACTCTTGTAAAAGTTTGTTGAGGATGGTTTTATGGACATCAGATGTCCACAAGAGTTCTAATATAGAAATTTTTGTAGGGGTTTTATCTAATTGGTCCATTAGACTATAAGGCCTTTGAATTGTGGATTGAACTAGTTTAGTATTTATTGGAACAATATTCGGCTTTAGAACCATTGGCACAATGTTCTCATTGAATTTATGGAAAGAAGTGGGCAAAGGGCCATGGATGGTAACTCACGGGTATCTAGTTGTGACTGCACAATCTAGAGGTGGCAAGGAGTTATTATAATTAGAAAGATGAGGCAAAAGGCCTTGGATGGTGATTCATGGGTGATTAACGGTATTGTTATAATTTTGGGTCAGTGAGGAGCCTTTAGAAGAATGGTACTATTGTTCAGGATTAGTAACCCATGCAAACGGAGTAGCAACATGATGATGCAAAATCGACATGGTATTACTAGGGGGAGAGAGTGTTGACCCTATAATGATGGGTCTTGTGTTGCAAGGAACATGAGATTGGCCACGTGACGTCACAGTAACAGTGGCAATGAGGGTTGCAGAAATGCATCCCACAGTGTTATTGTAGTCGTAAGGCACATTATTATAAGTCACATTATTAGTGTGGAGATCATGATCTCAATTATGCTCATTATGATTATGACCTTGTTGTTGGTTCTGACTTTGCCTCTATCCTTGATTGTGACCATTTTGATTGTTTCTTGGTGGTGGTGGATCATGTCAAGGAAAGGGGTCTTTTTAGATTTTGATATCCTGATTTGTGCCCTGATTAGGGGCCAACTTAATTTTCAGCTCACCATTTTCAATAAAGTCCTCAATAATCTCTCAATTGAACGCAGTGATATGCACCGTGACCAGCAACATGATGAAAGTTATATCATTCGTTCTCTTTGTACCAGTCTAGTTTTCGCTGAGCTTGAAGAAATGGCCTTGATACTGGCCATATAATTAAGTTTGTTGCAATGAGATTTTGTAAAATTGCTTCAATCGATTCTCCTAACTTACTAAAAACTCTAAAATTGTTATGAACGTCCTTCATGGAGGTTGTCTTTGCAAAGAAGGTAGCGGATTTGAGGGAGTTAATTGTACATTTGGAGAAGGCATAGTTTGTACCATTTGTACATGTCTTGTTTATGTCACCCCATTTCCAATCATATTCTTATTTTTGTGAAAGCCCTTAGAATTATCCTAAGTAACTATTTGAGGAGCCAGTGATTTAGTCTGATTAGATGCTTGTCCTTGTGCAAAGATCTTAACAAGGCCCCTAGAAATAAGAGCCTTCTCAATCTGCACTCCTTTGTCAAAAATTTCTTCAAATGAGTTAGCACAAGCTAACCGTATATTATGCGCAACTTCGAGATGCAAATTCTGTGCAAAGATATCAGCGAACTGTTTGTCCAGTAAATTGTGTTAAAAGCGGCCTATGAATGCTCTCCACCTTTGTAGATATGCAACAAAACTTTCACCATCATGCTATTTAGCTTTGCATAAGTCAAGGACAATCAATTCATGTTCTATGTTGTATGAGAAATGGTTAACGAACTTTTCTAATAAGTCGTTCTAATCTGCAATTGATCCCTTAGGTAGTTTAAATAGCCAATCAAGAGCTTGTCCCGCTAAACTTCGCAAAAACAATCATAATAAGTACTCGCTACTATAAGAAACCTCTTGACACAAGATGAAGAATGCTTATATGTGTTCGCATGGATCTCCTTTCCCTTTGTATTTGTCAAATTTGGGTGCCTCAAAGTGAGGTGGAAAAGGGTTTTGGAGAATAGATAAGTCAAATGGATATGGACATATCTCATCGAATTTGGACTTTTTGACTCTATTGTTCGTCTCCAATATTTGGACAATTTTCTTCATAGAATTTCATTCTTGCATGTTTGGTGCACTTGTGGATTGGATAAAATGTTGTTGGGGTGGAATGTGATCCTGGTTTTGTTGCTATTGGGGTGGAATGTGCCCCTAGTTTTGTTGCTATTGGGGTGGAATGTGCCCTTGGTTTTGTTGTTGTTGGGGTGGAATGTGCCCTTGATTTTGTTATTGGGGTGGAATGAGCCCCTGAGTTTGTATGGATCTATATGGAGCGTATACCTTTCGATCCATGATTTGGTTCTGATTTGCTACTTGAGTTGAGAACATAGGCCGTTGATTCTTGGATTGTAAAACATTCTCTAAATTCCGTTGTTTCACACTTCAATGATTTTGGAAATGTCTATGTTTATTTACCAATCTTTGGTTTGTTTGAGGGATTTCCTCAATTCGAATTGAATGTTTAGGTTTTTCAGTTTGTAAAGTAACAAGAGGTTCTTGATGATTGAAAAATGTATGTTTCGTGTCAAATGGAACTTCTTATAAGGTCTCTTGTGACTTTAACTATTCATTTAGATTACCTTTATCCACTATGGTAATGTTCTCATCCAATATTTGTTGTGTATTGTCCACCATATCTTCATGTTCTTTCGAAGCATTATTTTGAATTGAAGTGGCAACTAAGGAGTCAGTTAAGTCTGCGACAAGTTGATCTGCATATCGTTGACCTATTATCTTGATCTTAGCTAGAAGATCTGGTTTTGTGGGTTTTGACTCTATTTGTATTTCCTTTCCTTTGTTAGAAGAAAGTATGTCTATTTGTGCAAAAGCTTGCTCTTGCCTTCGTTGTTCTCCTTCTCTAACCAAGGTATGCAATTGTTTCGTAAAAAAGTCAGAAGGTAGTCTAGCCCCTGATTCTATCAATCTAAGAAGGGTTTTATCTTGATCTTTTTGGGGTTGATATTCATTGTCATCATCTTCAAATCTTATTGTTGCAGGGATATCATCAAAAACAGTGGGGTTATCTTGACCATCATAAAATTGTTCATCCTCATAACTAAGGTCATAAGAGGCCCCACTATAAGTGAACCTTTGAGTCATGTCTAAAAAGCGTTGCTCTGTGCATTTGACTAACTTTAGACCAATGTTCGATAACCAATCAAAGTATATTTTGGCTCATTTTAAACAAACAACCAAGGTATTAATGAGACTATAAGGGAGGGTGGTTTGAAACCACGCATAATTTAGAAGATTTGGTTCACGAAATTACTCAACCTCTGGTAAAGTTGAAATCGTATAGATCGGAAGAGAGTAAGGTAACTCAAAGATCCAAAGTAAAAACTAGTACACCAAACCCTAGAGCTTTGTGATACACCCACACTACAAAAGCTAGTTTCATTTTCGACAAATTGACCCTAAAAATTTAGAGGAAAGCTCTCCAAATTACGAAGAAGACAAAATGAACTAAGCAACTCAAGATGTAAAGACATATGTGAATCACTAAGTATAAAGCTAGGACCAGATGGGAGCACAACGTCGCCACATGATTCTAATAGGATAAAATATGTTCTAGGACCCAAAGCGTGAGTGATACGCAAGATGACTTGAGTCCACCAAGATGATAATGTGATTTTGAGTCTTAATAAACGACCTTCAATCCAAATAGAAAATTGAACCCAAGTTAAAACAAACCTAGTGCACAAATGGGGAACCCACTTTGACGCACCAACCCTTAGAACTCAGAAAGGTTCAATTTCGAATGTAGATTATAAATGAAGGATTTGAACAAAATGGGTAAAATTTCTAGACTCAATTGGGCAGCATGACCGTGCCAAAGTGAATGTCATGACACAGCTTTTGATAACAAATTGAACAAGGAAAAGATGAATTTTCCATTTGGGTAGTGTAACGCGTCCCTTGCTCAAGAAAATTGAGGACAATATGTTTTGATTAAGTTCATTGCATTAACAAGCAGTTTAGACACAAATCAATAACAAGTTAATGACACAAAACAAACGTCTTAAATCTAAACTGACAAGGTATGGCAAAGCGGGGTCTACTAAACTATCAAGTTTTGAACGTTTCTAAGAGAATCAATTGCACAATGACTTTCACGTAAAACAATGCAAAAGAAAAACATAGATTTTGGGTTCGTGTCACTCGACTTGTTGCAAAAAGGTCTAATTTTTTTTGCAACCACTACATCATGTTGTTCGCTCAGTGTAGTGCGATATCCAAAGTGCCACTACGTCCCATATGCAACTCCAAATGAGTCAAATGAAGTCAATGCCGGAAGGTGAAACCTCGGGTCAAAGCTTCCCTATTGAACTTGTGGGAGGTGATGAAATCCCCCTCACAAGCCAAGATGCATAAAAACAAAGAAAGCATGAAAATAGAAAGACTTTAGAGTTGTTTTCAAGATCATCCAAACTTTAATGAGTTTTTGGGGAGTGTTTTAGGCGACATTCTTTCTAAGCCTTGGACTAGGCTATTTGCAATAGGAATGACGCTTTTGATTCCAACGGTTCCTTATAGGGGACAAATGGAAGAGCATACACGCAACATTTATTTTCTTGTCAAATAAGATTAATCTAATCAACTATTGCAAACAAGAATTAACAAGTGTGTTCAATTTTAAACCCGAATGAAATGTTTGGTGGTGTTTATTTGACCCCTTGGTCTTAGTTGGAAACTTTGAAAACATTTATCAAAAACATCTAAAAATTCTTTGTTAAGCACCAAAACAAGATTTCTGATTAATTTTTAAGCATGCAAAAGTGATTTAAACATGTTTTACGCAAATTTTAAACTTGATCATGCAGCAAAATTGTTAGCATGTCATTTAGCATTTAAGCCCTTTTGAATTTGAAACAAGAAACTTTGGAAAAGTAGGTCTCGGTCTGTGTTTTTTGAAAAACATAGTGATCGACATCGGTTACGGTCAACCGAGATTTGACCAATGTCGATTTCACTGATCGACGTCAATTAAGCCAAATAACCGATGTTGGTATTTCTGCCGACGTCGATTAATGTGTAAAAATCGTGGCAACCAAAAACGGCAAAATAAAGTTAGAAAACCAATTTGCAAAAGTTTTAAAAGCTTAAATAATTTTTTTAAAGTTGCAATAGGATCTCTTTTAGGTGTAGGATGCATCTAGTCCCAATCGCTGTGGCAAGATGTAGAGAAGATTACAAAACAAGTTAGTCAAGCATTAGTCCAAAAGTTTTAAAAACTTAAATAATTTTTTTAAAGTTGCAAAAGGATCTCCTTTAAGTGTAGGATGCATCTAGTCCCAACCGCCGTGCCAAAATGTAGAGAGAATTAAAAAACAAGTTAGTCAAGCATTAGTCCATAAACCATGAAACATGCATAAAGAACTAACTAATCGAGCCTATCTATTCCTATGAGAATTACAAATGATAGCAAGAAACAAATGAAAGAAAACAATCACCATATTACCTTCCCAAACGGATTCACCATTTATGTGGCTCAAAAACATGTTCTCCTTTGATCAAGCATCCTTGTCTTTGTCAACAATGATGGTAATCTCTTCCAATGCCTCAAGAACACTCCATAAAACTTAGGCTCTTGATTGTAAACTACTAAACTGGCCTATCAATGAAGCTTTGTGAAAACAATTTAGCATTATAACTTTGCAATGTTCAAGCTTTGAAGATATTTGAGCATAATAACCTTGCACCAAAATAGCTTAAAAATGATGTCCATGACCTTTCTAATTATAAATTTTTGATATTGATCAAGATCAACCTGAACCATCCATCTTGAGATGAAGATGTGTGGTGGAGGATAATCTTAATATTTGAAATTAAATCTATAATTATCCGCAAAATGACTTTGGAAGAAGGGGCATTGAAAAGGTATGGGAGGGATTAACTAGGCATGGGTAACTCATAAACCTGATATTTTATGCACTTATGGCTTGATGGATGCCACTCCATTATCTCCCCATAAATAATGTCACTATGTAACGCAAATAATAAGAATCAATATTTTTTTTAAAAAAAAATTCAACTCTCATGAAAAATCCAATTAAGCTCTTGATTTGGATTAAACAAAGTTAAATCAACATTTGTGCAATTATTTAAAAATTGATCTTCAACTAATCAAAATAGTCAAAAAGTCATTATTGTGTTGTAATTTGACTCAGAAAGAATTACAAGATGATGCTAGATGCATTGGAACTGTACTCCCATTTAAGATGTTGCTAACAACAAATAACAAAAGTACATGGCATGTACCAATGAATTAGGAAAAAAAAGAGTGATCCAAGACACTAAATAACAAAATGATCATTTTGACTCGAAATGATCCGATCAAAGTCTGGGTCATAAAATGCATTGCTTTATTTAAAGATACTTTGACCTAAAATAGCACTTGTGAACGACAAGTTCAAAACATTTAAAATGTTTTATAAATTTTGACCTAAAATATGCATTTGAGTGCAATTCGAATAAGATTGACAATTTCAATGCAAATGGTGTTAGGTATTAGATGTCTACAGTCTCAAAAAAACTCCTTCAACTTGGTATGAGAAGATGGATAGTTTTCTACTTACTTAGAGTTTCTCTCATTGTTCATCCAAAAACACATGTATAGGCTACTAATATTGGTTTCATATGTTGATGATCTTGTTCTCACAGGAAATTCAAACCACATGATTCAAGGTATCAAGTACAAATTGATGGAGCAATTTGACATGGCAAATTTAAGACCTCTACACTATTTTCTCAATCTTCAAATTCATCAATCTTTTAAAAAGAGATCTCCATTGGAAAACAAAAGTATGCTTGTGATTTGTTTCATCGATTTGACACCATTAATTGTAAACTTGCACCCACTCCATTTCAATCAAGGGTTATTTTATCTGCTAGTTGCACGACTCCTTTAGTTGATTCAACGTATCGACAGCGAGTGGATAGTCTTTTGTACCTTACACTCACATTGATATCACTTTTGTCGTTACCTTGGTCTCTCGATTCTCCCATATCACTGAGACTCGCAAATCCACACCACACGAATCTTCCCAAATAATGAAATATCAAAACTCTAATTGGGCAAGTGATATTGATACTCGCAAATCCACACCACATGGATCTTCACAGAGCATGGGATATACCCTAATTTTCGCTTAAAGGAGGGTGTTAAGAATGTTCACATCAAACTAAGTTGTCACTAGTTAGTCTTATCATCATTGTGTCCACTAGAATTGTTGAGCTCTAATTACAAAGTAAGTTGTTTGCACATAACATTAGTGCATAATCTTGTAATTATTCATAATTAAGTTTAACTCCACATGGGCTGGAACATTTCTTATAATCAGTTGTAACGACAAGTTGTCCAAGCCCTTTCACTCTCTTATATTATAAGCCCTATGATGCATGATAGATCAAAAAATAGAATTCAATGGCTTGTAATAAGCCTGAATTTGGAGCAATAGCATTATCCTCTGTTTTTCATATTGCCGATTGTTACTCAATGTTTTTGCAAGAGCTTTGTTGCGGTTTTGTTCTTCTAAATGGTAGACCCTAAGGATCTCTATAGCCACCTACTCACTTTGATAGCTCAAATAAATCAATAATTTAAAAGACTACTTAAATGTAGAAGTTTTCTTCGTCAATTGGCAATTTAGATGTTTTCTTGCTCGGCAATCTTCTCATTATCATTGTTCAAAATATTACAAATTGTCCTAAATCAAAGGGTTCTGTGTGTCTATCAATTATTTCTTATATTGACAACTATTATCAGTTGTAAAATGATGACAGTACCGAATATGTGTTTCAATGCAAATGGCATTACCGTAAAAGATGACAATATTGCATGTGTTCTTTGTTTCTTTATCACTGCAACTGATAACGTATCATTTCTCTTAAAAGATGTGTTTCACTTGGAGTTCCAATTTGTATGTGTTTTGAGTTTCTACTGAAATTTGATATGTACCTTGTCATCATTTGTGTGATATGAAAACCTAGGGTACCTGCAAACATGAGAGAAACGTGATATGATCATCACATTATTGTATCGTGCTAATAGAGGTTTTCCTACTGATATGATGGAAATAAAATGATTATAACCAGGGGAACACTTGGAAACATTGCACATATCCATCATGAAGCCTTGATAAAACAAATTTTATGCAAACATCAAGACAGTTTTGACATAACACAGATTAGAAAATCAATAATTTTTGTCAGTGGTGAAACAAACGCAACATTATCACAGGAAGTCAATTTAAATTGCAGATTCAAGTTTATAGATCAATAATAGTAAGGCCAATATAGTGTTTCCTAAGTTAGCAATCCTACAAAGTTTTGACGAATATCCCAGCAGTTATCATCCACTCTCCAAAACAGTTAAAAGCGTTCTTTTTTTGTGGGAAATTTTAATCCATTCGTTCAAATGATTGAATCTCCCGTTCAACAGTGGGGTACAAAATATCTCAGGTGAGACCCCTACTAAACAGAACTTGCGTAGGTTCTGAGGTGGTTCTGTCGGAAATCTTATTAACGAGAGAATTGACCATGTGACATGCAGATATTCTTTTTTCATTAGATAAATGCCAAAAAAAAAAGAAGTTGTTACTCGCTTCCAAAACAAAATCTAGAGCAAATATAGATTGTATATAGTTAAATATTAATTTCTGCTCTTGATCGACACACATTGTTGAAAATGGCATGGCTGGTTTGGGTGGTCTTTTCATCCTATTATATATCTTGGATGGCAACAACCACTACATGTTTTAATCGTGGGGTAAAAACAATTGAAGCGGGTTGTCAGCATAGTTTCCAGTTAAAATGCAGATGCTATGACTATCAAAAACATTTAGAAGCATAGAAAGTGAAACCAAGCAGGCAACAGATCTTTATTTCTAAAAATGGGCCATCTCTAGAAATTTCCTTGTGGCCTCCATGTCTCATAGGTTTTGAACCAAGATGAATACCATTGACGAAGAAATCCCAATAACTTGATAATTGCTCTCTTTAGCCATTCTAATTCTTTAATCATTCTAAAGCAAACATCAATGGGTACACTTGCAGCAATAGGGAAAAAATAGTCAAATTTAAGCGATAACTCTCAGCAATGGATTTTGAATGACTGAAGTTGAAATTTGCAGACTGATTGTGTCTTCTTTCCTTTCATTGTATCTTCTACAATACCACTTACTTTTAATTTTTGCTTGACAAATAAAATCAACATGCAGATACCATAATGCTCTCTTTAGCCATTCTAATTCATTAATCATTCTAAAGCAAACATCAATGGGTACACTTGCAGCAATAGGGAAAAAATAGTCAAATCTAAGCGATAACTCTCAGCAATGGATTTTGAATGACTGATGTTGAAATTTGCAGACTGATTGTGTCTTCTTTCCTTTCATTGTATCTTCTACAATACCACTTACTTTTAATTTTTGCTTGACAAATAAAATCAACATGCAGATACCATAAGTTAAAAATAATACCTTCAAATGTATATATTGAGTAGTTTCGTACCTCAATATGGTATAATGGGCTAAATCTAATAGTTTATCATGATATTTCGGCATCATAAGTTTGGCACCAAAAAACCTAGTTTTGTTGGGTTAGATACATGCTAACTTTTGACAGCAGAATCAACTGTAAACATATATTCCTCAAAGACGACAGTCTTTTTATGATATATTACAGACACACTGTACAGTAACGAAAAATTAGATACAAAACCAACCCAGATTGCAGGAAACTCCAGTGAGTCAACTTTCTCAAGACAATGCTGTTAAAAATATATAATTCAGCTGTTTTTCCAAAATGCGAGGCGAGACAGACGTCGGGTCAAAGAGTGAGGTGGGCTTGTTCCGAAGTCATTTGTAATTTCTGAAGGATCGCGCCAGAACTTAAGCACATGAAGGCTTTCTTCCTCTGTAGACCTCTGAACTATGATTCGAGATGCAAAACCCTTCTGTTTCATAATCAAGCAAATTTCTGAAGGGTTATTAGCAGTTAAAGTAACAAGATAAAACCAACCTTTGCTGGATAAGAGGTTGTCTACAAGTGCCAGTATCCTGTCTATGACACTACGACCATTCTCACCACCAGCCCATGCAGCAGTAATTCCATCACCACCAACCTCCTCCTCTGAAGTGGGTACATAAGGGGGATTGACAACAAGTACATCGACAGTTCCGGCTACACGCTTGTCTAGACCTGATGCAAGATCAGCCAAAATCACATCTGCTTGTACACCGTGGGCTGCTAACGTCTTCTGTGTTGCTTCAGTGGCAGCAGAACTAATGTCTGTGGCAAGATATTGAATCCCAGTTTCTTGCCCAAGCATAAGTGCCAACGATGTAATTACATATCCACTCCCGCACCCAAGTTCCAGACACAAGCTTGGCCGAGCTTCCTCAAGGTGAACCCGGTCTGCAAGTAGGGCATCAACAAGCGCAAATGAATCGTCACACGGTTCATAAACATCTGAGTGTTGTCCAACAAGACGAATATCTGCACTCTTCCTACGCCGGTTAGATGTGGAAACCTTCAATAAATCAACAAAAGAGAAGATTATGACCTTAAATGAAACTTAGAACATCCTCATATTACCACATGCTCAGTCTCATAAAACACAAGCGTCACAAGAGCTTTCTGGCATTTTATTTTCCCATTGAAATCATCAAGATTGCTGAGAAATTGCAACTTAAAGAAAGAATAGTTAGCATGATGAATTCCTAGAATCAAGTAATTATTCAAAAGACGAGAGGGTCTTTTAGATTAGTTTGTTAAACAGCAACTATAATAGAAAGGCAAGGCATAGTTCAAATAACAACCAAAATGTCTACAGCAAGGAATGGCAAAGAATTAAAAATAATGTGATTACTTTCCCAGAAGGGAAGTTGTACTTACATTTTCACTGTATTTGAATCATGGAAGATCATAGAAAATGTGCACTTACCGGACACCAACTTCTGGTATGATTTCCATCTTGAGACATATGGCCAGGAGTAACAAGAGCGTGTATATCTATTTTCTGGTCCATGCCAATCACTATCTCCGAAAATACTTTTACCATTACACGTGATGGAACTAATACATAAGATCCTCTCAGAGAAATTTATCTAAATCTAGGAAGAATAAGGAAAACTTACAATATATTTGCTCTAGTTTCATAAGCTTAATGTAAATAGCACATTACATTCATGATCAATCAGCCAAAAATGAAAGCATTGCAGAAAATGTTCACGGGTGATGTTCTTTATCCAATCTGTATTTGAGATGAGTACCATCTGGACAACACTTTCAAAAGAAGTGGACAGCTTCATAACCATGATGTTGAGAATAAGGACAAGTAACGAAGCTAATATGTAAGAAAATTGTGAAGGAGAAACTTAATACAAGATCCAAATCACAAAAGAAACTGATTTCTCCAAAAACAGACCAAAATGACCGAGCGCTGGAAAAATGATAAAAGAAAGCAAAAGAAATCATTACAAAGCACACACTACTGAATGATAGAAGCTGATGCCAAATTAAAACACAAGCATGCATAATTAGCCCATTTATAAGTTCCATCCTGTTTATTACAGAAAAGTGAAGTCGATACTCATAAAAGAAAATTGAGAGATTAGTCACCCCCTGTGAGGGGCAGTAACCTGACAGGCAGACTTGGTAAGTCCAGCCCTCAGGACATGCACGTATGCAAAAAAAAGAAAAAAGAATTAAAAAATGACAGTTAACAATAAACCAAAACTGAAAACATATTAGAAAAACACCTATGAAAAAGGTCACATTGGTCTTAAAATGACCTAAGTGACCATTTTCAACCTTCTTTCGTTTTTTATCATTCTTATTTCCAAAAATATTTTCAGGTTTTGGGGCATGTTTCTGGTTTTCAAAGGATCTCTATTGGGAAGCAAGAGGTAAGCATATGTTTTTTCTCTCTTCATCTTTTTATCTTCTTCATCGTCTCTCCTTTTTCTTCTATCATTCTCCATTTTTTTATATATTTATAATGGATTCAAAACTTAAACAAACCCTAGTTTTTTTGTTTCTTTCTTTACTTTTTCCTTGTTTGTTTCTTTCATTCTTTCCTGTATTTATATTTTTTCTGACTTTTTAAAAACCCTAGCATTTTTATTTTATTTTTAATCTCTAACGTTACAAAATTCATAAAGTCAGCACCACAAAGTAAAAAACCCTTGTTAAACATGTCACTCTGGGCACGAAAGAGACATGATATGCAACTATTGTGTTACCATATTTTATGGAGGAGCATTAATCGCCTCTAATACCACCTTGCCCGCATGGCTGTGAGGAAATAGAGGATCAAAAGAAGAGGCTAAATCATGAGATAGGCCAATCTCTCACTCTTAATCTTCCTCTATCCCCTGGATCAAGTTCAAATAGCATAGGACCTAGAGTTTGCCATTCAGACAAGTGGGAAAAGGGGCATCAAATTCCCACATCCTCCCACACTCTACTCTTAGTTCTGAACCATCACTTGAAAGCATGAGTTGGAATAAATAAAAACACAAGGCATAAAGGAGTGCAGTGGGAGAAATTTATTTTTTATTTTTTTATTTTTAATTTGTGGTAACATTCCATAAAATGAGAATACGTATTCATTTTTTTGCCAATTAGAATTAGGATTTCATTGTAAATTTTAAGTTTTGATAATAAAATATTAATACTAAAAATTTTCCTGACTTCTAACTTTTTCACAACTCTAGAGATCCAAATCCACAAACTGTAAATACGATAAAAGGCAAAAGAAGCCTTCAATATTTTGTGAAAAACATTCATATTGTAGTTGGTAGCCAAATTATTAAAACAAGTGTTGTAGAGATTCATGATTCCAGCTGTGATGTACGTTTAGGTGGTCCATTTCTAGATACATTAGGACCATATACTTATACAGTAAATTGTATGGTTCTGAGTATAGGGAATGGAAAAGTAAGTCCCTGGGCTTCAAAAGGCAATCGTTCCAGACAAAATGAAAGCACAATGGATGAATTCTTCAATGAAGGATATAATAAGCCAGGTAAAGCAATTAGCAACAGCCAAGATAATGAGGGAAACATTACATTCTCTTCAGCATATAATTCGTCAAAATTTAGAGCAAAGAATAGCCTGTATAAAGGGCAGAATTGACAAAGCCTGCGTAGAACCTGCTCTGCAGTTTTGGTTAGCCGATAGCCCAGAGGCTGACATTCCTACAATATGTCATAGACCAGTGCAAGGAAAAAGAATAATTCTGAGTATAGAAGATGACAAAGCAAAGAAACTTCAGGTAAAAGAATTAAAAGGAAAAAAAAGTGATTAGAATTTCTTCTTCTCAGTAGCGCGGTTCATGTTTTATTGTTAGGAATCACAAAAATCCGGAAAGGCTATGAAGTATAACCCTCTCAACGCAATAACAATGGATATAAAGCAGTCATTACAAGATGAAGAACAGCTCATTCATAAAGTTGCTAATGCAAAAAAAAATTAAAAAATAAAAATTAGCAAATTTGACTACAAATCTGGATATCACCATATAAAAATAAAAGAAAGTGATATTCATGAAGCTGCTTTGCCCCTTCAGGGTTATATGAATGGCTTGTAATGCCGTCTGGATTAAATAATGCTCCAGCCCAGTTCCAGCAAAGGATGGTCAGAATTTTTTTCAACTTATCATGAAACCACAGCAAACTATATTGATTATTTTCTGCTGGTTCTCAGATGATATAGAAAGTCACTGTAAGCACCTAGAACAGTTTGCACTACTTGAACAGTATGGAATAGGATTATCTGCAAATCCTAAGACAAAGCAGCTGTTCCAGACAGAAATTGCATTTTTAGGTGTGCGTTTAAAGAGTGAAAAAACTATAATGCAAAAGCATGAAATGGAAAAAAAATTGCTCGGTTTCCTGAAAATTTACAAAATATTGAACAATGTCAGATATTTTTAGGCTGACTGGACTCTAAACTATATACATAAATTCATTATTCAATTATTTGCAAAAACTAAGCCAATAAGGGATCATATAAAACATAGTCCTTTCAACTGAAAGTGACAAAGGTGGTCCAGGTATGTAAAGAATCATGATCAGCTCTTCCAGAATTAACTCCATGCTTTTCAAGGCCATTTATCCTTCAAACAGACACTTCCAAAGAAAATTTGGAAATCGTTCTTTTGGTCGAAAAACAAGGTGAAGCGGAATTGAGCATGCGTGTTAGTTCAAAGATCATGAATTAAACTACTGGCCAGCAGAAAAAGAAAACGTCGCTATAATTAAGGTTGTTAAAAGATGGAAATCAATATTGCTTCCAGAACAGTGTGTAACCAGAACAGATGGTAAAAAAATTCAAATCCTTCATGAATAAACCAGTTTCAGCGCAACCATATAGAGGTAGGTATTCGTGATGGCAACAAAGTTTGTCTCAATACACTTAAGTTCAATTCATTGCCAGAAAGGGCAATTCTCTTCCTGATGCACTAACAACAGAACTAGTCAGCATATGTATGTTTTCTCCTAGCACCTCATCCAATAACAATGAACCATGTTGGAATTATCTCGCAAATCCTCTACAGGAACTTCTCATCAAAAGTTGGTATGTTAATCAACTGCTTATGTATATGGGCAACAAGGATATGATCATTTCAACACAAAATCTCTTCATATTGAAAAATAAGCCTGTAAACATTGGACCATTCTCATTAAACAACATAAACCCATACAACAGGCAGCTTACAAATAGCATATTGACAGACACAGGAAAATCATGCATCTAGGGGTAATCAACAAAGTGTATTTTTGCAGAATACCCTTCCCAAATCATGCTGATGATATTGGTGCCACCCTAGATGATGACATGAAATTATTCTTTGATCAACTATTGCTGGGAATCAGCCAAGAAATAATAAATGGATTAGAAGAATATTTAGCGAACCCAGAAAAGCAGTCTGTAAACATCTAATTTTGGCACTACGCCCTTTAGCATAGTGTCTTTGTCATGATTTAGCACACTTGATCCACTTGTGTGCATATGGCTATTTTTGGACATCTTTCACCTCCCGTTATCATCTCTTCAGTATTGAATTGTCATTATATCCTCATGTTAATGTTAGATGTCTCTATTGTTAGCTTTAAGATCTCAGTCATGTATTATTTGAGCAATATGGTCACCATTCTTAGCCTTTTTGCCTATTAGTAGAAAATTGGCAATCTACCGATTTTGTTTCATACAAAATTAACATCATTGATTTTATCCATCTTGTTTTAGTAGATCCCTCTTTTTTCACATGCCTTTGATTTCACTTATCACATTGATCCATGATCCACTTGTGTACATATGGCTATTTTTGGACATCTTTCACTTCCCATTATCATCTCTTCGGCATTGAATCGTCAAAATCATAGTATGCATACTCGTCGATTACTCGCCGACCAAGCGAGTAATCACCGAACATTAGCATAAACGATTATTCGCACCTCGCAATCGTTGAGAGTCAAGCACTCGAGCCTTGGCAAGTATTGGCATAGTACTCGCGAGTAATCAGTAGAAACGATTATTCACCCCTCGAAATCGTCATGAGTCGAGCACTCAAGCCTTGGCGAGTACTGGCACAGTACTCACTGAGCACTCATGAGTGCTCGGTGAGTATTGTGCCAATACTTGCCCAGGCTCAAGTACTGGGTCTCCCACGTCGAGAACAAGTACAGACCTGCAAACGCATCCAGAATGCTGAGAAAACACGAAAAAACACAGACTTTTGTCTTATAAAAGCTTACACGTCCCCACATTGGAATCACACAGCATTTGGATTGTTTTGGAGCATTTGGAATGAATTGGAGGGAACAAATTGGAGCAAACTCGATTTCCACAGTATCTTGCCTTCCTATGGTGATTTTGGTGGCATCTATCACTGAAACAAGCAATGCCATGCTTGCTTTGATGACCCATATAGCTGAAACAAGTTACACATTCAAATATAGCTTCAAGTTTTCAACCTTCCTATGCATTATATAGCTGAAATCTGTAACTATTGGTGTGACTGTGCATGCTTCAAAGTTCAACCTTCCGTGGCCAAAATCTGGTTCAAATGCTCATGCTACAAACATTATTAGATGAAACAAGAATGGAATGCTTGCATACTAAACAATCTGATGAAAGTTATGCTTACAACCTTTTAAGTGTGCATTCTTTCTTGATTCTTCCTCTTTGTATGGCTGCCCCAAACTGACGTGAAGCATTTGCATCTTCCTTACACCTTGCTTGCTGCCCATGCTTCCCAACAAGTGGTGCAGGTGATGTATAATTGCCATATGAAGTTTCCAATAGAAATAAGTGATGCATTGCCGGTGTTTGTGCCAACCAACATGCCCTTCTCTTTCACCAAATGAAGATAACTCTTTATCGTGTATAAGAAAACCTTGAACATAAATTCCACCAAGATTTTTCCAAAAAATGCTCATACCAAAAATACATAGAATACTTCTTGGCACCATTACCTTGCTTTGATGGTGAAGCTACTTGTGGCGGTAAATTTACCTGTATTTGCTTTCCTAGAAATCTTTATTTCTTATAGAGCCGCCTCCTTTGACGGCTGCCCATAAGATGAAAGTGCACTTGTTACTCTTTTTTCTTTACATTTGGCTACCTTTTCCTACTTAAGATTTGGCTAAACCTATTTACGATTTATGCATAGTTTTAAAAAAAAAATTAATAGTATTGTTGAATTTTTATTGTTAATGTAAAAATTACGGTTTATGTTTATTGTAAATACTAGATGTCATTTTAAATGTTTTTAATAGTTTGTCCATGTTGTATGCATAAGCCCTAGGATTAAAGGTTTAAATTTAAAAGTTGATGGTATAAGGCTTTTTTTTTTTTTTTGTTGTATTTTAATTTTTTTAAACATTTTTACTATGTTGTTTTGAACAAGTTGTAGGTTTACCCTTAGCATACAATGACAACAGGGACTGCATCAGAGTAAGAATCAATGAGTGGTAGCCAACCAGCGCCCCATAATGCTCACATTGCTACTTCGAAATACGCCATAGGGTTGGGCCGTCCTAGATGACGACAATTTGTACGTTTTGTTTGAAGAAGATTGGTAAAAACATCGATCGCTTGATGTATCATCTTACCTGCATTCCTTTCCACAATATCACGCCTTGTCTCAATGTAACAAAAGAGGCAACAAGAGAGGTGGTTGCAAAGCTTGCTCTGTTGGACGAAAAGAAATTAGAGAGGGCTAGGGAGCCTAACAACAACCATTGCTCCTGCATCGACAGAGGAAACTAAGACAGCTATGATAGAAAATGTCGGCTCTAGTTGTGGTCCTTGCAAGCAAGGCACATCCACTTCATCAAGTTCGAACACAAGCCAGCTACACAATTTTTTTGTACCTAAAAACATTCCTAGGGCACAACCTTCTTGAAAAGTACATGGAATAAAGAGCAACACGTGTAAACAAATAAGGCATGTGCAAATTTCTAATACTTAAACAACTTTTTCTTCAACATGACGATGAGCCCGTACAGGTAATATTTGGTGATAACATTGACAATTGCAGAGAAAGGGTGCAAGGCACCCTCTTCAAAAGACTTAAGTGAGAAATCACTCCAGGATGCAGTTGAAGATGCAAAATTAGTTGTGGAAGATCAAAAGAGGTTGTGGCAAAAGTTCAAATGGACCATTATTTCTGATGGATGGATGGATGGAAAGAACCCCACCCTCATCAATTCTTTAGCGACTTCAAATGGTAAGTTGTTTTTTTGAAGTCAATTGATGCATCTAGCAAAATAAAAAATGCATAAACTTTGAGTTTAATGCTCAAACAGGGTGTTTTAGAAGTGGGCATCAAGAATGCTGTCCAAGTTATCACTGACAATGTAGCAACGTATGTGACAATTGAGAGACTTCTGAAAGATAAACATTCTTCACTTTTTTGGACCCCTTGCACGGCCCATTGTCTTGACCTTCTTTTGGAGGACGTAGGCAAAATTCATTGGATGAGATAGGTTGTAGAAAGGACTAGAGACATCACAAAATATATTTATAATCACCTTTGGATTCTGAGCTTGATAAGAGAACACACCAAGAGGACAGAGCTTGTACGAACAAGGGTCACAAGATTTACAACTAACTTCCTTACATTGCAAAATATTTGCAATTTGTTGACAGCTTTGAAATAGATGTTTGTGTGCCAAGCATGAGTGGACTCAACATATTTAAAGAAAGCTAATGGAATCAAAGTTTCAAAGGCGATTTTTATTGAGGACTTTGTGGAGAGACCTACAGAGATCATCAAGGTAAATTCAAATTTCAATTTAAATTTCAAGTCAATTCCTTTATTTTTAATTTTTTAAAGCATTCACTTTAATTGTAAGTTTGTAGCTTTTTGTTTGTAACTTTATGTGTTGGAGCCTTTGGTGAGGGTTTTGCGTTTGGTGGATGGGGAGCAAAACCCAATGAGTTACAAAGGCCATAGATAAGGCCAAAGAGGCCATCCAAAACTAGTTGGAGGGGGGCGATGGGCAGTAGTGTTAGATTTGATCCCATTTAGGAGTTAATTGATTGGAGGTGGAACAATTAACTCCACCAACCCATCCATGCAACAAGTTATTATCTTAACCCCAATTTTTTCTACTCCGATGGTTTCACAAATGCTAATGGGAAGGTTATGGAGGGTCTTTCAACATGCATTAAGAGTATGACCCCTGACATTGAGACAAGAGACTTCATCATTTCAGAGTTGTAAAACTACAAGTAGGCTAAGGGGAGGCTCTTTTCTTCCGCACTAGCTATCCAAAGAACCACGCAATCACCAAATAATAAAAAATGAAGTATTTACTTGTACATTACAAGTTACAAATTTACAATTATTAATTACTTACAAACTTTTAAATATCTTGTTGAAGTGTCATGGTGGGAAGATTGGGGTGGAAATACCCTAAATCTTCAAAAGGTAGCCCTCCGCATTTTATCTCATCCTTGTAACGCTTCTAGATGTGAGAGCAACTGAGTTTGTTTGACATCATTCATACAAAAAAAACACAAGTTGAGTCAACAACGTTTCAATGCCCTTGTTTTTTGACAATACAACCTTCGACTTTGTGCAAAAAAGGTGGAAAAAACATCACAAGAGCCTACCGATCTAGATGAGATCGATCCCTATGACGATTGGACTTCACAGAACAAGAAGGCCCCCTTGTTCACAGAAGACGAGATTGTTAATTTCAAGAGTCAATTTATAGAGGGTGCAATTGCAATAGGAGAGATTGGATTGGATGACATCCTTGTAGATGCCAAAGATGAGGCAGAGATAGATGTGGAGCCACAGGCACAACGATCTACGCAGAGCAAGGAGGGGCAGTCGAGTGAGAGGACTAGACTCTCTCAGTCTCCCTTAGTTTTCACTAGAGCAAGAGAAAAATACAAATTCTTGTATAAGTGTCAACTTGTTGTGGACAACGCATAGTTGTATTCACTTTAATCATGATTATGTGATTTTGTACTTTATTTGTATTCAAATATAATAAAAAACACTTTCACAATGTTTTACAAACTCATTTGATACATTTTGCAACTATAATTTCTATAAATTTTTTGTTTTTCTAATAAATTTTATTTTTTTAACTTGTCAAATAATGGTGACTAGCTCTCAAATAATCACTGAGTAAACTGTGGGGGTTGGACGAGTACTCTCCGATATAATCATCGAATAAATTTTATGGTCAAGATATCCTCATGTTAATGTCAGATGTCTCTGTTGTTAGCTTCAAGATCTCAATCATCTATTCTATGGGCAATATGGTCTCCATTCTAAGCCTTTTTGCCTATTGGTATAAAATCAGCAGTTTATTGATATTTGTTTCATACAAAATCAACATGTCGATTTTATCCATCTTGTTCTTGTAGATCACTCTTTTTCCACGCGACTTTGATTTCTCTTATCACATTGTTCAATGATCGGCCTTTGTGCATCATGTCCTAGAGAGCCCTATATATACAAGTCAAGATTTAGTTATTCAAACAACACAAAAGAAGGTTTCGATCTCCAAGTTATTGAACCGCATATTCATCTTATCTATTGCTACACTTGGTAAAGAGCCTACACATTGAGTCTACAAAGCATGTACAACATTTTCAAGATGTGTGCCATCATCACCTTGTGCCAAAAGAACCTTATGGTGTAAGCATACGGTTACATATATTTATCTAGGAGAGGAGATGAAGCCCTTACTCTCACTTGGGTTGGATTACACTCACATGCACAAAAAAACTATGTTGCCTTCAATTCCAAGAATGCAAGATATGTAGCTACAACTCCTCAAGGGATAGTTTGAGTCAGCTAACTTGTACACACTTGTTTTGTTTCTACATTTGAGGGTTAGGTCAAAGAGTGCATGAGAATTTAAAGCATTATGTCCACCAATTCCGCAAAGCAATTGCATAGCACTACTCGCCATAAACTTGCATGCCCGCCCAAAAAAAGGCAAATTCAAAAACTTAACATGGTACACATTCAACGTCCAAGTACAAATTCAACATGTCGATTATGTACAATATTTGGAGACTTGCTAATTACATCCCAATACAATCAACGGTTCAAATTCACAAAGAACAATTCATTCAACTACAAAGCCCAGATCCAATTCCAAATATCCAATACAATCATCAAGTGTGTCAGTTTTCATCTCCTTCATCCTTTCATTGTTTCTCATTGCTTGTTCAATCGTTTGTGTCATATTTTCAGTTTCTATTTAAGCCCTACGTTAGGTTTGATTATTGTACGTTATTGTGATATCTTATATATAGATTTGTGTCAATGTTTTAATGAGTTATGCATACAATATTTAGCCTCTAAATTACAATTTACAAAAATATTTTGGTCAACCCAACATGGAAATGTTTTTTCCTAAAAGCCTCAAGGAGTATGCATCGGATTGGTTCTACACCTTACCTATAGGCTCCACACGTTGATTTAATAATTTGGTTGACATATTCTTAGCTCATTTTCTATAAACCTTAGTCAAAAGGTCACGTTTTCTCAAATTGTTCGACTTAAACCAAGACCCATTGAGAATGTTGTTCATATGAGCTACATAGTATTTTCTCCAATAGTTTGTTACAACCATTCAGAGACAGTTATGTTCAACACTTCTCAATCTTTTGATGAACTTTTCCATATGCTTCACAACTATGAGATTAAACTCATAGAGACCACTCTATTCAAGTATACATCTAATGCTTTCTACCTCTACTGCCTCCAAATATCAGGGAAAATCAACATTCAACACTAGGACTAATGATGTGCCCAACTTTCAAGCTAAAAATGAGGCCAAAAACTGTAAACGTGATATCATGACCACTTGACGTGTGTATTTCCACCTTCTAGGAATATTCAACAATTTATAAGGTTACCTAAACCTCCCCACAAATGCTTAAACAATTACTTGAATGCAACTTGATTACTTTACCTAAGCCATATCAATTGGATACTTCTCAACCTATGTCTAAGGGTTATGATGCCAATCAACATTGTGATTACCATAGAACTTCTAGACATACTACCAATCAATGCCATAAACTAATACGTAAGATACAAGATCTAATCAATAGTAATAACATTCAAGTTGATGGCCATAATACTACATTGAACAAGTCTGTTGTAACGCCTAATCAATGCTTGAAAATCTTCAACAATCCTTTACCAAATCACAATACTAAGAAGCAATAGGATGTTCACATGACTACATCCATGCATCACTCAACAGTTTCCAATGATGATATCATTGACAGCATTATAGGAATGGCTATTGCCTCTCATAAGCAAATACCATCTATTACATTTTATGACCACGAAATTCCACACGATGATACAATCAATGGCCCTCTTTATATACACGTTTTTATCGATTCACATCCTTCAATTGCACACATCATTATGGTTGACAACATTTCAAGTCATTTTTAGCTACTATAGGGTACACTCAACAATATTTACTAGGTATGACTGATACTTAAGGAGTTATGACAGTATTACACACACACCCCTCAATGGTATTATATTACCAGTTTCAAATGGTCCTAACACCATATTAGTGTGGTTCTACATAGTTGCAGATACCGGTTCATACAATTTATTACTTGAACGCCCAAGGCAAAACAAAAATGAGAACAAATCATCCACAAGACATAAATTGTCTTAAAATTGTGCATAATGACAAAGTACATATTATTTGTGACACACCTTTTGAGTTACCTATCCCACCTCAAAAACATGAGACATTACCAAAAGTGCTTCGTAAAAAACAAATTATTCAACCTTTTGTGACACATGCTACTATTTCACTGCCTTTAGTTAATGTTCCCACTACATTTCCATCTGCAACGTCGACATCCTAAGTCACAACTCCTAGCGTTGAGATTCCTACAGCTACACCATCAAGACATACAATGCCTTATCATCCACATCCCAAGATTGATTTACAACCTTTGATCCTTCCTTTGGCATCAATTCATACTAGAGCACCTACTGAGAGTTCAACTATACAACATATCTGAACTAATATGCGGGGTTTTCAAGAGAGATTATAGTGGCTTCCTTGAACCCACTTCATAACTTGCAACCATTTCTCCAATACCTCTAGCAATACATTTGACTCCCCACAAGGATGGTAACCTATTTATGATCTTATAAATGCGATTATCGATTAACTATGCTAGCCTATCTTTGGTGCTTCTTCAATATATCAATGATGTACCATAGTTACTAATTTGTATAATTTCTTATATTTGTCATGTATTTCATGTGCCTTCCTTGAGTGTGTGCCTTGCCTCATCTTTCTTCTAGATATGACATTTTGGCACTTGCCTTCTATTTGCAGTGACACCCCCCTAGACCCTAGGTTTAGGTTGCTTGCTATGTTGAATTGGCCCTTGCCCCTTGATTGTTGATCTCATTCCAAACTTTTGCTCATATTTTTCAATGATAACATTTATACCAAGACCTTTTGGCATATCATACATTGATTTATGAGGGCAGGTGTAAGTTGTTTGTAATCCTCTTCTTCTTCGTTCCTTTTGTAGTCCTTTGCTTGCTTGCCTTTCTGATCTTGATTTGTGCCTCTTGGCTTGGCTATTTTTGCTCCTTGGCTTTTATCATTGCTGGATTGAGCTATATTTGCTTCTTCTTGTATGTGCCCCTTGGCCTTTCCCTTTGTGCGATCTTATTCTTCTAGAAACTTACAAAAATGCAAAAACATTCAAAACATAAAAAATAAAAAATTGCTTTGTCAATGGGGATGCATATCATGTTTATTTGCCTACACTATAGGTTTACAAATAATGTTTACACACATGCTTCTCATATTATTTTGAGTGGGTGTGATGCAACATATACAGGCCACATAAAATCATGGACTTACAAATGCTATGCAGCTACATTTCACACCCACATCCCAAGGGCAATTGTCACATTGGAGGTATGCCTTACACTAGGGGCATCTTCTAAAACGTGTTTACCATACTATCATTCATGCTTTCGATTTATCATACTGCGCTACTGACATTTATGAGACATATATTGCTATTGCCTACATTTTGTGTGTTACATAGATACAATGGGTGTTCTCTTGCATGCCCATGATTGCTTGCATGTGCTTGCTTGTGCTTGATTTTGCTTGCGCAATTTCTAGTAATCATGTCATGTCAAGTTGTCATCTCTTGTGAGTCATATGTCCTTGCATGATGGTTTCCCATTCCTATGAGCTTACATGATTGTGTGAATAACTTGACTATATTATATGATATACTATGATTAGTGTCATGATCCTTATCATGCATGATACTATTTGCAAATTACCATGCATCTGATGTGGCATATCACTACTTGTGCGTGTGCTTCATTGTTATATCTAGCCCTCCTAAGGGCACAATGGTAAATGGGGGCATATCACTTTACCCTACCTTGCTTTTCCATTAGGGGAATTGTACCCTTGACTATCCTCCTTAAGCTTGTTATTTATATTTTGCGCATACAGAGTTTGCATTGGGGCATAACATCATTCCCTGTCACATTGCTATATTGGGCCACATTGATTGCCCTTCAATCTCTCATCATCACACGAGGTTGCATCTTACGATTGAATGTCATATGACAACATTTTGCAATAGTTATATGTGTTTACATTGATCTTGACAAATGATTATAATGTCGGCTATATTACATCATAGCATGTGGTGTGCATAACTCTTTCTTATGAGATGAGAGATGGCAAGAACATGTTTGCAATTCCTCACCTCAAAAGGGAAGCATACATATTTCTACATTCAAATTTTTCAAAATGGAGCAAAGAGTTGAATCAACAAAGTGCCAAGAAACGACAAATAATTGCTTCCCCAATCAAGAAGCAGAGCTAAGTTGTCGGAACTTGCTCGAAAAATCCTAGCCCCTGAACAAATTTAGTTTAGTAGCAATTACCACAAATGGCAGCAAGGTCCACCTGGTATCAAGTCTATTCATTCCTATGCTCACATTTTCAATTTCTATTTCATTTTTTTATATTCACAACGATTCGAAAGGCATTGACTACTTGCAATTGTCTGCAGGAGCAATTCAAATTTACCAGGAGCTATCATCACATGTGGGTGGAGCCGTGCCCAAGCATTCAATCATTCCATCCATCCTTCACTGGGTTAGTGCAGGTATGCGCTTTCATTTATCTTTTTCCTTTGACATGTGTGTTTTCACATATGCACATCAAAATGGGTCATTATGTAGACACCTAATTTTGGGACAACGCCCTTTTCTATTGCATCTTTGTCAAACTTTAACAACCTTGATCCACTTGTGTACATTTAGTAATTTTTTGACATCTTTAACCCCCCATTAGCATCTCTTCAACGTTGATTCATCTAGATATCCTCATATTTGTGTCAGATTTATCTATTTCAACTCCAAGATCTCAGTCATTCATTCTTTCAGTAGTCTTGTCTCTATTCTAATCTTTTTTGTACATTTTTTCCTACTAGTATAGATTTCGCAGTTTATCGATCTCTCCTATACAAAATCAATGGTCTGTCAATCTCTCTTGTACAGAATCAACTACCTATAGATTTTGTCTATCTTGCTAGGTCATTTCCTTGGCCTAATTTCACGCACCATTGATTTAGCTTATCAAATTGTTCCATGGTCGTCTTTTGGGCATCATGTCATAGAAAGCCCTATATATACAAGTCAAGCCCTAGTCATTTCCTAAAAAACACACAAGAAGAGCTTTGATCTCCAATTTATTGAGCCGCACATTCATTTTATTTATTGTTACACTTGTGAAAGACCCTGCACATCGAGTCTACAAAGCATCTATAACATTTCTAAGTCTTGTGCCATCATTAGCGGGGCCAAAATAACCTTATACTGGGTGCATGTAGTTTCATGTATTTATCTAGGAGAGGAGGTCAAGCCCTTACTCTCACTTGGGTTGGATTACATTCACATGCACAAGAGAACTACATTGACAATTCCAAGCTGGTGTGATAAGTAACTACAACTCCTCAAGGGGTAGCTTGAGTCAACTTGCATGCACTTTTGTTGCTACATGTAAGAAGCAAAAGAGAGAAAATTTAGCACATTATGCCCACCAATTTCGCTAAGCAATCGCACAATGTTGCTTGTCATCAACATGTGCATTTGACCAAAAAGTTGCAAATTTAGCAATTGAGCAGGGTACACAATTGACGCCCAAGTACACATTCAACAAAAACAAGGGTACATATTTGACGCCTAGGGTCAAATTCAAAACCCTGCCAATTTTGTACCATACATTTCAATGACTTGCCAATTTTGTCCCAATACAATCAACAATCCAAATTTCACAAAGAGCAATACATTCAATTACAGAGCTCAGATCTCATAGAGGGCAATACATTTAGTTACAAAGCCCAAATTTCACATAGAGCAATGCATTCAATTACAAAGCCCATATCCAAATCCATAAATCCAATGCAGTCCCCAGGTGTGTCAATTTTCACTGCTTCTCATTGTTCAATCATTTGTCATATCTTCAATTTCTATTTTAGGCCCGAGTTAGATATGATTGTTGTAGGCTACTGGCATATCTGTTGACACGGTGGATTGCACCCTTGACAGGATGTTGAGCTCTTGTCTTCCACGCATCACAATGGAAACTCCCCTCTTCCCTGTGGGCCTGGCAATACTGGGGGTAGAGTCTCTAGATAAGGGCTAGCTCCCTTTGATGTATCTCTGAGGTCCTGGATTTCCTACTGCTAACAATGGGGGGGTGAAAAGAGAAAAAGATGCTAAAAACAGAACATAAACTAAACGGTGATACACCAAAAATGGTTGATCTACTTAGCTTGAACCTACACTTTCCACCAAGAACAAGCTGGCATACACTTCATTCGATATGAGAAACTCTTCTGCATCAGTGAGCTAGGGGTCCGATGGAGATACAGGGAGGAAGAACTACCAGAGGTGTTCTAAGACGCACTATGACAGCGATTCACATGCGCCTATATTCCTGCTGTGGACACTTCTGACAAACCTGCAAAAGAAGAAACTTCACAATACACTAGACATGTTGGAATCATTCTGTAAAAGCATAAAGGAAAATTACATAGACATATACGAAAGTACAAGCTCAAATAAAGGTAAAAATGCTATGTCTTGATTCAAGGTAAAATCCGACAGAGCTCCGCCTTACAAGCCAAGAGATCTCTGGGTCGAGCTTTGCCTTACAGGCTAAGAGATATTTTTCTCAAATGAGAAGTTTACAATATATAGAGAGAGAAGAAGTAAAGGCGCCCCTTTTGGAAAAGACTTTGGCGCCTTTTTACAAGTTGGTCCATGTGCGTTAAGAGCATCGAAAAGAAGAAGTCGTTGTTGATATCATCCTTCTAAAAGAGGCCTGCTAGAACCATGTTGTATAATTGCCGGTCTTGACCTTGGCGTTCAAACATTAATGTGAAAGCATGAGCCACACCTCTTTTTTTCTAAACAAGACTGCTCCTTCAAGATATTCACGCGGTTTGTCTACTCATAAATGCAAAGTGGAGAAAACAAGGCGCGTTGTTTACTGTTTGCACTCCTTGATGACCACTTGGCGGAGACTATTCCAATTGCAGAAATAACTCGCCTCCCTTTTGCCACCTGGATTGTTTTCTCTGTTTCTACGCTTGGCTCTTTGGGCTTCCCTTTTGACAGGTCGTTGAGTTTATTCTTAACTTTTGTCTTTTCCCAACTTCGTCTTTTCCTGGTTTTGTCTTTTCCTCTCTTAGCTCTTTGGGCTCCCTTCTGATTGGCGCTCAAGTGTTTAAAAATCAACGGCTATTTTATTGCTGTAAAACTGATGTTCGTGGCCCTGTCACCATCTGAAAGCCAACGGCTAATTCATGGTGCCCAACTTTGACGTATGCGGCCCCGTCATCCCTTTGTTAATTCCTTCGACTTTTTCCTTTGCTTCAGCGTTTTTTGCTTCCTTTTTTCCATCGGACTTTTCCCTAGGTGAATTCCTTCGGGTTTTTCCCGTCAGACTTTCTGTCAAGCTTTCTGTCAGGGGAATCCCTTCGGACAAAAAGTCCGAAGAAATTCCTTCAAACTTTTGTCTGAAGATTTTGCCTTGTCTCTTTATTGCCGCATGATTTTCTTCCGAATGATTTCTTCGGACAAAATGTCCAAAGGAATTCCTTCGGACATTTTGTCCGAAGAAATTCTGCCTTTGCTTTTCCTTATATCTTTGCCTTGCGAAAATTTCCTTCGGACAGAAGGTCCGAAGGGATTCTTTGCCTTTGTCTTTCTTCCCTTTAAGTGCTTTCTTGCCCTCCACAAGGGTTGTTTGGCCTCTAAAATTGCCTTTCGAAAAAGTTGCAAAGGTCCTTTTGTTGCCTAAGTGTTGGAAACTTGTTTCTTTCCTACAAAGTCCGTAGAATCAGCCTACAGAGTCCGTAGAAACAAGACTTGTGCAAAAATCAAAATTGTACTGGCTCAAAACAGCAGGAGAAAAGGGGGACTGATTTTGGCCTGCAGGACCAAAATGGTCAACAAATTGGCGACTCCTAGGGAAAGCATCCCTGCTATGCTTAAAAACCAGTTGCCTTATAATCCATTGGGCACGGAGTCAGAACGCAACTTGAAAAGGTCAGCAACAGCTTCGATAGATCCAAGAATCAATCATGAAGCTTTTACCCCAAACACAAGGAAAACACACACAAGGCTAAAAACACTACTTGTGCAAACAACACTTAGGGAAAACAAGAAAGAAAACTGAAAGCAAACTACTATGTACAGCGAACCAGAGATATTTGCTTCCCTCCTGGGTCAAAAGAAAAGCTTCTTAAGTCTCCTTCATGGCAAGGAAACTTATGGTGCCAGACAAGTGGCTGAATGGAATGGAGATTCGGTGACCTGCTCCTCTTCCCTGCCACCTTGATTGGCTTGCATCCGAGTGTATCAGAGTCAAACATGCTCCCAACATATATGTGTACTTTTCTTGTTCTTGGAAGCTTGTCGAATGCTGGTTCTCCATGCTGGTGCGTCTCATCAAGAAATCAATCGCTGCTAACTCGTCACCATAAGCCCTTTGATATGCATCACGGATTGGCTTGTCTCCCTCTGCCTTCTCAGAGATCAGTCTCTAGTTGTTCAAAGACATCCTCTTGATCCTCTCCCAACTCAGGTTCCATGGCACAATCATCTTCCTCATCAAAGCAACAAGGAAGTTCATCAAACAAGGGAGGAGAGAGCTCACCATACTTACATTCCTCTTCATATTGCTGGAACATCCGCATGTATGCATGACCTGTGTCTTCCCCATTGCTGATGATGTCTTCAAAGGGAGCCTCCATGATGATTTCATCCTCGTTGCCATCCATGATAGCCTCTTGGGAAGCTGCAGATTGGATATTCTCTTCTTCAATTGCCTCTTGCAAAACAGGTTTCTCCTTGAGAAAGAATGAAGTGGAACGCTGATGATTAAACCCATGTGGAAGAGGAGGCAGTCTCTGAGCTAGAATCAAATGATTCTCCTCCTTCCATTTGGCCAGCACTTCATCTATGTCAGATGTGCACTGATAGCTCTCTTGGAGGTGTGTAGATGGGGTGTATTCAGACATGAAATCTGTTGCGTCCATCACACGTTGGCTGAGGAATCTCGCTCTAGACTCCAAATCTGCAATTCCCCTGGCTAGATCTTCTTGAAAGAGCCTTTCTTGGAGGTCACAAGCATCATCATGATGAGTAGGAGCCGGTTCGTCTTCTTCAAGGTTTTGAGCAAAACCTTTCTCCTTCTCCTTCCTACCCCATGATTCCACTGTTTGCTTCCAACTCATGACCTCGAAATTGGAACTTTCCCTTATTGTTGGAGGGCAACTAGGAGAGCTGCTTTAGGTGATTCCATAAATAACCTGAGCTTGATCAAAACCATATGAAGGAATACAAGGCCCATGATGCTGTGCAGTGGGACTATACATACAAAAAATAAGATTTCTTGATGGCACTAGGACTGTTTAACCCACTGATTCAACTCGGAGTCGCCATTGGTGTTGATAAAAAAACCTCCAAAGTCTGGTTGGTTGAAGACACCAAAATTCAACTCTTTAGATAAAAACTAGTTGGTCCCACCGAGCGTGCCAAAAACTGTTAACGTGGTGAATTGCACCCTTGACAGGACGCTAAGCTCCTGTCTTCCACACATCGCAATGGAAACTCCCCTCTTGCCTATGGGCCTGGCAAAACTGGGTGGAGAGTCTCTAGATAAAGGCTAGCTCCCTTTGATGTATCTCTGAGGTCCTGGATTTCCTACTGCTAACAATGGGGGGGGTGAAAAGAGAGAAGGATGCTGAAAACAAAACCTAAACTAAACGGTGATACACCAAAAATGGTTGATCTACTTAGCTTGAACCTACACTTTCCACCAAAAACACGCTGGCATACACTTCATTTGATATGAGAAACTCTTCTGCATCAATGAGTTAGGGGTCTGATGAAAATACAAGGAGAAAGAACTATCAGAGGTGTTCTAAGACACACTATGACAGCATATTCACATGCGCCTATATTCCTGTTGTGAACACTTCTAACAGATCTGCAAAAGAAGAAACTTCACAATACACTTGACATGCTGAAATCATTCTATGAAAGCATAAAGGAAAATGACTTAACACAAAAGGAAAACATAGACATATACGAAAGTGCAAGCTCAAATAGAGATAAAAATGCTATGTCTTGATTCAAGGTAAAATCCAGCAAAGCTCCACCTTACAAGCCAAGAGATCTTTGGGTCGAGCTTTGCATTACAGGCTAAGAGATATTTTTCTCAAATGAGAAGTTGACAACATATAGAGAGAGAAGAAGTAAAGGCGCCCCTTTTGGAAAAGACTTTGGCGCCTTTTTACAAGTTGGCCCATGTGCGTTGAGAGCATCGAAAAAAGGAACTAGCTGTTGCTGATATCATCCTTCTAGAAGAGCCCTGCTAGAACCATGTTGTGTAATCGCCGGTCTTGACCTTGGCGTTCAAACATTAATGTGAAAGCATGAGCCGCACCTCTTTTTCTGCAAACAAGACTGCTCCTTCAAGATATTCACGTGGTTTGTCTGCTCATAAATGCAAAGTGGAGAAAACAGGGCGCGCCGTTTACTATTTGTGCTCCTTGATGACCACTTGGCAGAGACTGTTCCAACTGTAGGTATAACTCGCCTCCCTTTTGCCACTTGGACTGTTTTGTCTGTTTCTGCGCTTGGCTCTTTGGGCTCCCCTTTTGGCAGGTCGCTGAATTCATTCTTAACTTTTGTCTTTTCCCAGCGTTGTCTTTTCATGGTTTTGTCTTTTCCTCTCTTAGCTCTTTGGGCTCCCTTTTGATTGGTGCTCAAGTGTTTAAAGATCAACAGCTAATTTATTGCCATAAAATTGACGTTCATGGCCCTGTCACCATCTGAAAGCCAACGGCTAATCCCTGGTGCCCAACTTTGACGTCTGCAGGCCAGTCATCCCTTGGTTAATTCCTTCGGCTTTTTCCTTTGCTTCAGCGTTTTATGCTTCCTTTTTTCCGTCGGGCTTTTCCCTGGGTGAATTCCTTCAGATTTCTCCCTTCGGGCTTTCTGTCAGGGGAATCCCTTCGGACAAGAAGTCCGAAGCAATTCCTTCGGACTTCTGTTCAAAGATTTTGCCTTGTCTCTTTATTGCCGCGGGATTTTCTTCCAAAGGATTTCTTCGGACAAAATGTACGAAGGAATTCCTTCAGACATTTTGTCCGAAGAAATTTTGCCTTTGCTTTTCCTTGTGGAAATTTCTTTCGGACAGAAGGTCCAAAGGGATTCTTTGCCTTTGTCTTTCTTCCCTTTAAGTGCTTCCCTGCCCTCCGCAATGGCTATTTGGCCTCTAAAATTGCCTTTCGAAAAAATTGCAAAAGTCTTTTTGTCGCCTAAGTTTTGGGAACTTGTTTCTTTCCTGCAGAGTGCGTAGAAATCACCCTGCAGAGTCCGTAAAACCAGCCTACAGAGTCCGTAGAAACAAGACTTGTGCAAAAATCAAAATTGTACTGGCTCAGAACAGCAGGGGAAAAGGGGGACCGATTTTGGCATGCAAAACCAAAAAGGTCAACAATATCTTAGATCGAATTTATGTCAGTGCTTTAGTGAGTTGCATGTGGAATTTAGCCGCTAAACCACAATTCATTAAAACATAGTCTACCTAGAATCGAGTTCTATCAAAAACAGCACAATTAGAAAGCAAAAGTAATCATCAAAAACAGCCAAGGTGTCTTTCAAAATCCAACGTATTCAGCCATTATGAATGGGATATGATTATAGATAATGTGCTCATGACAATCAATCACATCTATCCTTATGAGGAATAATTAAAGAGAGCATATATTCTGATTGATCAACTTTATAGCTCAAAAGTTGATCCATAATTCTTTTCTTAAACAAATCTACTTTTCTAAGTGGGAGGCATGTATACACTAACACAAGGGATATATCAGGGCCCATACTTCCCATCCATTTTTGTTAGGACCATAATGTATCTAGAAATGGACCACCAATACCTACATCACAAGTGGAACCATGAATCTATACACAACTTGTTTTAATAATTTTGTCGCCAATTACAATAGGAACATTTGCCACTAAATAATGATGGTTTCTTTTGTCGTTCGTATTTAAAATTTGGGGATTTGGATGATAGATCCATTGTTTGAAACATGAAATCCTGCAAAATTTAGACTTGCCCATATCTATAATAGCATCAACTTTGTGTCCAAAAATTGTTTGTAGGTTGGTTAAGTGGGTTAGTTTTGTCCAACACCACCCAAGTTCAAATCCCATCGGGCATGTGAAGCCAATTGTGGGAGTATAAGCCAATATTCAAGCCATGTTGGCTTCAAATCTAGTAATCCAGAGGGGATTTAGGCGCCGCCCTTATGTACCCAAGGCAGGTTCATAGTTATGTTCAAAAGCATTTGATGAATCAAAACAAATAAATTTAACTTTGATAAAAAAATCTAAATTACAATCACAAGCAATTTTGACTGGAATATAGTTAGATGTTCTTACCTGCATTCTTTGATGGATTTGATGTCGTTCCTTTATGTTTGCAATGTTTTGTTACGTCAACCCTAGCATATTAATCCCAATTTTAGCAACTTGAATTTTATTGTAGAGGTACACTTGCCACATACATATCATAAATGTGCCTTCAACTTCTAAACTTTGCCAACAATCCAAATGCTCGCATATGCTATCTTTTTGTACCTAGTTACTTATCTCTTGGTCTGACCAATGTTATTCTGACGACTCGGACCATCTAGCTTGTCCAATATATTATAAACATGCTTATCTTTTGTCTTTGCAAGTTATGGACTTACCCCTGTTTTCCAACTGTCCAAACACTTGCATCCCTTTCAGACGCCTACGTCAACACAAGTGTTTTACTACAACACAAGTGTCCATTGCCCTAAAAACATCCCAATTTGCAAACAAAACATACTCTTAAAAAAGATTGATGTAAATACAAGATTAACCCTCACTCATTCCTAACGTACAAAAACCTAACATAGACCTAGAAAAGGCCAAGGCAACTTACTAAAAGCACTCAATCAAGCACTCAAATGAGCAAAACTTCTCAATTTTCTCTTATTTTCATATTAATCATAGGGACAAAACATCTATAGCTCTAAAGTACTGACAGAGCATTCCAAGAGCTATATTTGTCAAATTACAAAGTAAATCGCTATTGTACTTGCTTTATCACATATTGCATGATTCACACACAAACCAACACATAAAAGAGAACTACATAAGTCTGAGGCCCTCTTTAAAGTATTGGCTATGTCGACAACCCTCATTGACAAAGAGATCTTTGAAACAACTCGACATCGTGTGCCCACTAACCCATTTGGGACAGTCCATGACCCAGATTTAAATGCACCAAAATAAAAGTGATGTAGAACCCAAAAATATCTAGGTTGTCATACCCAGTTTCAATAGGTATTTCATACTAGACACCTACATCCAAGTCAGACAATAGCATCGATGCAACCATCTAAAACACAAGTGTCCACAACTATAAGGGTCAAATCTCGAAAATCACGCGACTATTCCAGAATCCAAATCTAGTCCACTTTCTACATGTTCCATACCAGATTTGTATTAGTATCAGAACCAACTAAGTATTTTGTTTTCTTTATCATTACAATAGTTATACTTTCTATCTTTAGCATCTCAACATAATAAATTCAGTATATGTTTTATCTAAGTTTCGCAAACAATTGGCCTGCTCTAAAGATATTCTATCATCCTTGTGCCCGAGACTATCTCTACCCCTCTAACCCTAGATTCCCCATAATCTACAATTTAGGATTAAACATTTGGTAAAGCCGACCTTTGTATCTTTGTGTGCAAATCCTAGTTGGCATAGGATTTCTTGTTTTTTTATTTCTAAAACACCTAGGGTTTGTGCTTGTCAAGCCTTAAAAAATCAATTCATCCTTATGAGAAAGTCAATAGAAGAGAAACAAAATAATTTCAACTCAAAGATTACATTGTTGTAAAATTAGATTACATACCTGCAGAATCCAACACATGGTAGTGTTAATCATGTGTTTGCATCCTCATCTACCAATGTTGTGCCAAACAAGGTCTTTTATCTAAATGAAAATCTAAAACAAAATCCAGCTAGAACACGTTATTCAAAATGTGACCAAAAGGCTATCAAAAGTCCAAGTGAAATTCTACGAGACATGCTTCGAAACAAAGCAATCAAATTACCTCGTGTACATCCTATACGGAGATCCAAATACCATTGTGCATATCATAGAATGCATGGGCATCATACAGAGTGTTGTTTTGCATTAAAAAATCAAATACAAAGTCACAAAGGTAGTAGTGATCATATTATTGATTCATCAACCAAGAAAACCACTCATTATGAATACCTCTCCTAAACCACAAGTACCAAAACAACAAATATGGTACTAAAAGACAATTCAAAACAAAAGAAGGGTCAAAAGAACAAAATAGAGCAAATATCATTACCAAAGGTTTTTAATAAATGATATACAATTACCAAAGGAACTAATGCTACGAAAACCACCAAAAAATAAGCCATGTGAGCTCCCTTTGTTGCTCAAGCATCGAACAACAAGAGGGCGCAATTCCAAATGATTATGATAGAAATGATATTATTCCTAATATAGAACCAAATACAGATAAAATTATGGCCAACCATGTAGCTTAGGATGTTAATAAGGTATTAACATTTAAGGCGCACACGAATACTAACAATGGCATACCAAAAAGGTCTCGAGCATAATATGGCACAGTTTCTTATTCATATATAAAAGCTCAAAAAGTTATATCACAAGTTGAAGAACAACCTAAGAAGTTACATCTTTCCCATACCACTAACATAGAAGCTTGGTATGATCATAATGATACTGATTACATAGCATATGAATATGATACACTTGATACTCCCACAGAGACATCAGTTATAGTGTTAGAACCGAAAGCAAAAACCCAATTGCCACATGATCATTACAGTCGAGCATTTTTATTCCCAACTAGATTCCATTGTGTACGATGATTAGCTCAGTTATCACTACATCAATGCAAATGATCTGACCTAAGGATATCAAATTCCAAAAATACCAAAAACATCAAAAAACTTCAATAAAATCCAATATATTTCCAGCATTTATATGTTCTATAAGCTACTTGACATATGTGTTGTTGGTTCCCTTTTGGTAGATAGCATATCAATATTTTCTATATGCACGTGTTTCACACATCTTTTGAGTATGATTCATATATACACAAATACATGATCTATGCATTTTTGGATGTTGGGTTTTTCCTCTACTCACATCACCAAGACATTGGGGGCATCCACCTCTATGATCATGATACATCCAAGTTATACCATGTTATGGACACTTTACATTATCATGTTCAAACTCATGTATGTACTTACACATGCCTTTATTCATGCTTATATCCTTTGTAATGTATTTGATATGCTATTTACTTAATATTTTATGCTAACATATATCAAGGGACTAGTATGATATGCTTATGTTAGTTGCTTATGCTTTCATTTATGCACTTCCTTGAGTGTCTTGTCTTGCTATTGTCTCACTTATTTGAACATTTGAATATATTTCATTGTTTGCGGCCTATGTGCCTTTGTCACTTTGACATTTGAATGTCATTGTTTGTTGTATGTTGACATTTGAATATGTCATTCTTGCTTTGTGGACATTTGACTAAGTCATGTCCCTTCGATTGTGCGGCATTTGAACATGCCCCTTGTTTGAGAAATCCGTGGATTGTTGTCTTTTGATTCGCTTTTAAGTGCTTGTGTGTGTACTTGATTGTTTTTTGAGCTTATACTATTACTATAAAGATGTTGCCATGATCTACATAATACATCTTAAGACTTGGGGTGATCACATTTTTAGTGTTTCAATGATATATCTACCTAGACATATTCCCTCTATATGATACATGGTACATTCACAATTTACATGGTTATCTTATCCTTCTAAGGTAAGATAACTACCAGTGGAGCATGCCATAAAGGCATAACTTCCACATTGATTCACGGATTCAGATTGTAGTGGAGGCATGTTTTGAAAACATGTTCTCCACATTTGTCAAAATTTCAGATTCAATGGGGACATGTTTTGGAAACATGCTCTCCACACTTATTCAATATCCAACATACCCAGATTAGCGTAGTGTGGGGATATGTTCTGGAAATATGACCTCCAATTGGCACTTATATCAAATTTCAAATTACAATGAAGGCATGTTTTGAAAACATATTATCCACACTTGCAGAATTTTCAAATTGGCCAGATTCACAGTTAAATGATTCAAATACACATTTATGACAAAATTCTATACATTGGTACCATTGTTATGCATAGTTTCAACATGAAACATATCTAAGGTGCATATGCTATGCAATGTACACCTAATATTGCAAAATCAAATCAATTTCAGATTTCAAACACTTCCAAGGGTTGTCATCACCCTCTTAGTTGAACTTTTACGGATTGTATTGAGCCAATCCACTGCAATAATTGATTCACTTTTTGGTATGGTTGAAATGATTAAACCACTCAATCTTGCCAAGTTTATAGGTAAAGACTTGATTACAGTGAGTTGACTTGGTTCACTCACACTCACCAGGGCATGAGTATGATTGGGTTGCATGGTTGAGTATGATTGGGTTGCATGGTTGGTTGGTTCAATAATTTTAACGCTTTCAATCTCAGATTATATGCACTGATTATATACTATAACATTCTCTTAGTTACAGGTCAGTAACCAGCAAAGTACTCAAATTGAACTCAAGCAAAAAAAATGTGTACACACGCCCAGGAAAGCATTTCTTCTCTTTTAAACTAGCAATTTCATTACTAGATTAAAGGAGAGGCCAAACATAAACATTATTTCTAAATTACATAGCACCTCAATGTTGTACACTTGACAAATATATATCATCAACACACCTTCAGTTTATAGACCTTTCCTATTACCAAAAGGCTCGCATCTGTGATCTCTCTATGTCTAATTGCTTATCTCTTAATTCGACCAATGTTATTCTGATGACTCAAACCTTCTATCTTGCCTAAAATGTTATAACCCTATTTATCTTCTGTCTTTGCAAGTTTGGACCTGCCCCTGTTTTCCAACTGCCCCAACACTTACATCCCAATCAAACCCCTGTGTCGACACAAGTGTCCTATCCCAACGCAAGTTGATTAATTACAAAAAATAACACAAATGAATGGGAAAAGGATAAGCACAAGCCCTGACATATTCTTTATGTCGGTATCTACATACCTGCAATTTACAAAATTAGATTCTTTTAAAATAAGAATTATGGATCAACTTTTGCATTTTAAAGTCGATTAATCATAATCTAAGCTCCCTTTCAGTTTTCCTCATAGGACGGAAGTGATTAATTGCCCTGAGCACATTATCTATAATCATATCCCATTCATAATGGCCGAATACTTGGCGTTTTTAATGACAACTCGGTTGTATTCTATGATTACATTTGCATCCCAATTGCATTGTTTTTTGATAGAACTCGAATCAAGGTAAACTCTAGTTCTCTGGGTCCGCCAAATATTCTTCTAATCCATTTACTATATTAGGGATGATTCCCAGCAATAGTTGATTGAAGAATAATTTCATGTCCTCATCTAGAAGGGTCAACATGTTCTTGAAAGGGTATGCCGCAAAATAGAATTTGTTGATCACCCCTAACCTAGCAAGTTTCCTGACAATTGACTTTTTTTTCTAACTTTTGTTCTTTGATTTTCCCCTTAATGGCAAGCATTAGTGGATGCATTGGCCATAGTTGAGCAAGGTTTTAAAGCACCTAATGCATATGATATAAGAATGTCAGTTTGAATGAGAACACAACGGACATGGGTACAAATTTTGATTACCAATGAGCCTATATGGAGGAGGAATGGCTGCAACATAATATCCGAATGATGGCCAAATAGAAAAAGCTTGATGTTGCTCAATTTCCTCCTTTTTTTCTCAGATTGAACAGTTTTTATTAAATCCTTTTATGCTTAAGGGAAAATAAGTGTTGAATGTTTATGTAGTATGTTGGAAATTGTTGTGACAGAGGTAGGTGACAAAAAATCATGCAGCAAATTATGTTGCTGCAAGTACACAAAGGCAACCCTGTATTTTTCAGACCCCTTGCTCAGCCCATTGCCTTCACCTTATATTGGAGGTTAAGTCGCCGCATTCAAACTCATATTCAAATTCGCAGAGGATAAAGTTCATAGCTAAAAAAAATCACAATCAAATTCGTGATTAAATTCAACTAAAATGTTAAACTTGCTTTTTAGATTAAATATTTAAAAATTAATGAATTTCAATGAACTTCAACAATTTTTTTAACGAATTTTGACAAATTTCATCAAATTTCAATGAATACACAAATTTCTTTAGTCATATCTGGTATTCGGCATATTCGATTTTTACATAAAATTCGCCAAACGCAGCAACATAGGTTGGAAGATCTTGGCAAATTTTCCTAGGTCAAACCAATCATGGAGAAGGGCCGAAATATTTGCAAAAATATACATGAGCATGTTTAAGTCCTCACTTTAGTGACGAAACACGAGGAGACAAGGAGTTGGTTTGACCTCCACCACACTCGTGACATTGCACTCCTTACTACAATGAAAAGCTTCATCGATATGTCTAATTACTGAGGAATAGACTCAACCTCCTTATTCGGGGACCAACACCAATGCTAGGGTTGACATTGTAGGGTGGCCATTTGATGATGCCAACTTTTAGATTTCGGCCAAGGAAAGTGTGAAGGTGAATTTTTTTTTATTTCCTCCTCTCTTTTTATTTTGTCTTCAACTGAAGTCTTTTGGTATTTTTTCAATAGGTCACAATGTTATTAGTTAATCACCTTCATATGGTCAATGGAGAAAAGCCCACAACATATTGTCTCTGAGGGCATAGACAATATGTTGTACTCAAGAGCCCATTAGTCGCTTCTATGGCCATGTGAAGCCCAAATATCATCCCATTTGGGACATCAAGACTGCCAATGACAAATGTAGTTTGATAAACCACATGTTGGTTACCTTTTAAACACAGCTTTCTAGTTCCTTGAGAATTTTATAGCCAACGAGGAGGCTTTGAGTGACCTATACACAATTATAAGGAGTATGGGGCTGAATATGCAACTTAGATCCAATATTATGAGCAAGATTGAGATCTATAAACTTGCTGAAGGGGATTTCTTTGCCCTAACTATTTGCAAGTCTAATTGGAGTTAATTGCAACTAGGAGTAAAATTGTTTAATTTCATTCATTTTTTAACACTTGTTATTGAAGATTGTCTTTTATGTTCTTTTTTTTTTTACTAAAAAGGATTTTATATTTCTTGTAATAGACACAAGGAGGGAGTGTTTTGGTGCTAAGGTGTCAACCATGCAACATGTTGGTTGTGAGCGCAATTGGAGTATGTTTGAGCACATTCATCTCAAATCACAACATTGACTTAACTTTTGGTGTATAGTTATGTATGCTAGCAAAGTAGTATTTCTTGTGTATGTCTTTTAAGTTGTTTTGATGTGGAATGTTTATAGAAATATTATTTTTCCTAATATTCATTGTATATCATGTTTTTTTTAAATTGCTGATCTCGTATAACTTTTTTAGTCTCGTGTCAAATCTGACTCTCATTACTATGATACAAAGCAATACTCCTTTGGATAAAGGCCAAAGGTATATTGAGAAACATCCTTTTCAAACTAGAATTTTTTAGTAGCAAAAAAAGGTCTTCATTAATAGAGAATCCAAACATGACAACAAACAATTATCAAGTCATTATATCATCGAAATAAAACAATATGACAGCTCCATAAATGTGTGTCATAAACACTCAATGGATGGTATTATGAACCACTCAGACCCTTGCTTGTTTTCTACGCCGAGCATTTCTTACAAGTAGTGGATGGTATTATTTGTCACCCTCACTATCTCCAACACCATTGATCCCACAACTTGAGGTTTCCCCTTGGCCAGATGTGAGTGTGTTCTCACCAATTACAAGTTGAAACAAATCACCACATTTTCTAACTAAATCAGATTTGTCGTCTTTGTTCCCTGCAAGAATGAAGACCAAGGAACACATGCCCCATTTACTATGAAATCAGGGCAAGATATCATTGCCTCTACTGCAACTCATCCAACACTTTAATTGTTTTACTAAGTTGTCGGGTTAGCTAAAACTCATTAGTTGGTTTCCATTGGTTTCTTTATAACCAACTTGAGTAAGCTTTTTAAAAGCTTACGGATGTACAAAAACAAACTGAAGCTTTACATTGAATATAACTTTTATTTTTCCCCCAATACTTGGAGCCATCAGTGGTATCCAAGCGTTGGTTTGTAATAGAGTATTGAAGTCTAATTTGTAGGTGCTTCAAAGAGTAGATTAGCACCCAAAAAAAGGAGATTAAAGCTAAAGTCCTGTTGTACTACACTCAGGGATAGTCAGTGACAATGAGCATCATTTTGTCCCAAAATTTGGCAGAAGAATTGCTGACCACATCCATCATAGAGGACGTTGTTGAAAACCAGAAGATCTACTATGCTGGTCTTTTCATTATGTCCAAGAAGTAGCCAAAATGTGGCCCCTGGGAATGAATATGACAGCTCGTATGAGGTGGTTGGATCTGACCATTATTCATACGGCTGATTTTGGTATTAATGATGCGCACAACGAGTCAAGCAACTTGTGATTCGGCCAAAATTTCACTATGTTTGTAGGATTTGCACCGATCAAGCATTACATCAATAGTTTTGCAACGTTAGCGAATTTCATTGAAAGCCACTTGAATGGAAGACAATTGTGGGTGATGCGTTAGAAGGCGCAAATTAGTGATGCAAGGCAAAATAATGGTTATATGTGTGCTGGTACAAGAGAATAAAATGGCAGGCATCTCTTTGTTCGATGGAAACTTCTAACAAACTCTATGTGAAGAAGACGCCTTTCAAAGCCCTAAAATACAATGGGCTCCACCAAGCAAAAGTGTCAATCAAAACATTCGGTAGAAGTTTTTTTTTACCATCTATGTTTATTTTTTAAATTATCTTTCATTCAAAAATAATTGTTATAGAGTATTTATTGTCGTTATATGCCTAGATCGATTAGAGGCGAGGTGGATAAAGAAATTTTGGTAATTACTTGCAAACAAGAGAAGGTCAAGGGTTCAAATTCTATATTTTGGACAAATTTCCTTTTTTTCATCTGATTTTTTTTGGAATATGCATTTTTTTTAAAAGAAATTTCTTATTTTCAAAAACATTGTAAAGAAAAACAAGGTATATAAGGGTATAATAAGAGATATAGGGTGTGATTGAATTTTTTGACAAATCTTTGAATCTTTTGTATATTGAATCTATTTACGAGGGTCAAGGCAAAACCCCGAGTAGCAATCATCTTCTTGTTGTTTTACTTCTTTGTAAGTCATAGCAAAAATTGCAAGCTTGGTCTCTGAAAACGGTAGATTGTCACCTAAAAATTACAAGAAATGGAATAGGAACATGGGGAACACCTTCATTTTTAATGACTTATGAAAAATCACAAAAAAAGAAACCACACCACCAACTGAAGTCAAAAAATTAGTTGAGTATCAAAAACATAATAAGTGTGCGCTTGCACTGTTAAAAGCATCCTGCACTGAACAGATTATCATTCATATAAAGGCAGTGAAAACTAATGCATGAAAACCCTGGAAAGTGTTAAAAGATCTATATGACAAACAACCCTGCATATAAGAAGATTGATCTCTTAATACAGTTGTTTAATAATAAGCTTAGCATTGACGAAGATGTATCTGAATATCTCTCCTGCATGTAAACATTGAAACAAAAATACTACACAACCGCTGGAAAGATAGATGATATGTTGATTTCCATCACACTAAAAAGCCTTAGTTCTACATACACCGATTTTGTTGAAATGCTATAGCTTAGTGATAAACTTAATGGTGCCACATTTGACTCTATTTGTAAGTTGTTGACTCAACATGAGCAACAGTTTACAAAGAAGAGTACGCCTACTAGAGAGGCTCACTATCCAAAAAAAAGTAATGCTGCCATTTTGGCCCACATACCAAACTTCTACTGGTTTGAATAGATGAGCAAGTTCTCACTTGATGAATGGATCAAGTGGATTTGAAGCAAATTTTGCAAGTGATGGGATCAAGGCAGGTTTTCATAGTGTTGAACAATTGCAAAAACAGATCCAAAAAAAAGCCTATGTTACATCACATCTTCAACTTTTGGGCCAAGTGTTAAACATTCAATTTCCTTCAGAGGAAGTGTTCCACACAAAGCCCACGGCAAAAGTACAAGGCTTTTTTCTTTTGGGAGTTTTGTTTCAACGTTTTGTTCAAGTATCGGGAATTGTTTCGGACATTTTGTCCAAAACAATTTCCCCAAAGGGTCTTTTCTTCGAACAGGTCCTTCACATTTTTCTCGAAGGGTACTTTCTTTCAAAAAATGGTCCACTTTCAAAATCCAAAGGTCACCATTTCAAAGTTTCTGAAGGACCATTTTAATGACACAATTCCTTCGAAAAAATACAATTTTCCCAAAGGCAAAATTCCTTCAGACTTTTTGTCCAAAACAAAAAACCCGAGGGGCACTTTTTTCAGGGAAAGTGTCCCAAACAATTTCCCCGAAGGGTGCTTTTCTCGAGGAAATAGTCCACTTCAAAGTTCTGAAGGGCACTTTTCAGAGGGCAAGGAACCAAGACATGAATTCTTTCGAGCATTTTGTCTACAAGAATTATTCGAGACAAGGATAAGGCAAATGAATTCCTTCGAAAAAAGTGTTCCACACAAAGCCCGAAACAATTGTCCGACAAAAGATCCAAAGGAATAGTTGTTTGATTTCAAAAGGCCCTGGTCAACGTCGCAGACGTCAAATTGAAGCCCCTTCAACTAGTCATTTGAATTTGAAAATCCAAGGACGTTCGCACAAAAGTCAAGTTTGAGCCTCATGAAATAGCCGTTTGCATTCATAAATCGTCAAAAGGGTCCCCGACTGAGAGCAGGTTTGACAAGTGTCCAAATCTTGGGTGCCCGAATCAAATCTAACGGCAAGCAGACAAAGACAGGGTAATAGGCTCAGATCAAATCAACGACGCACGATCAATCATGAATTTCAAATCAACGACACGCAAGCAAGTCAAAGAGTCAACGAATCTCAAGAGGAAAGGCGTGATGTACAAGTGGCACAAGCGCATGAGTCCAAGCAAAGGATCGACGAATCGCGTTCATTCGCCCAAGTAGATCCAACAGTGAGTCAAGGATCCGAATCAATTTTCGATGACCATTCAGAGCAAAGGAGAGTCCAAAATGACTTAGACAGAGGTCGAAGAGTCGATTTTTGACTAAAACATGGTGGAGCCAAGCCCGTGCACATTTCAATTGGAGCCAGTAGCAGATATTTCAAGATCAGACGCCATTAAGACTCCGCAGGGACATAATAGGCCTTTTTAGACCTGATATAGATCGAGGTGGGCTACTAGTTGATCATACGATATAGATATGTCCAAGTGGATGTATCAAATATAGAAAAATCAATATTTAAATTGGTTTTCAATCTATAGTAGGCCCAAGTTCACATTTCAAAACGGAGGCAGATATATGTAATTAATGGAGGAGCGTCTTGAGCCATACTCTCGACAAACTGCCATCCAAAGCAAACTTAATCGTGGTCCATGGATATCAAGACTCTATCCTTGTAGTCCCACTAGCATTAATGCAATCAGCAGCTTGAGAGCGCTGCATAAATCTCAATCATTATGACCCCTTCTCCACTCTCCCATGCAGGTTCTCCATTTTTTCTCATCCCTTTGTGCTATATATAAAGGGTTTTGCGCCTTAAAATGCATCCCTCTCTTGGGGCATGACTAGACTCTGCCAAGATTGAGCCTTGTAACCTCTTGAGATAAATAAGATGATTGTTTTCAGATTCCATGATATTAACCTAGTGAATTCATGTCAGTTTGATTTCTATAAGTGGTAGAGCCTTCTCCCTTGCCAAGTCCTGATCTCACCTCGTTGGTAGATTGTCTAGTTATGCAAGTTATGTTTAGTGTTCAATGTCATTTGTTTGAAGCCAACTGTGGACATGTTGACTGGATTAGTGCCTTGAACTAAGCCTCTCCATCATCCCCCTTAGGTTTCGCTCACTTGATGAACTTCTTCATGAAATATTGATGCATGACAGGCATTTGGAGTCATAGATCCCGTTATTTGTTTCTGTCTCACTAGTGTTTTAGAGGCTCAAGTATGAGTGGATGGACAATCTTCATGGTGCATCACCACAAATTAGAATAGGTTTTACTTTTGCAACTCCTCCCTTTTCACTCCAACCAGTTTTAGGTTTTAAAAGCAAAGGTCCGAAATGATACATCAAAGGAGCTAACCTCGTTAAAAATCCTAGAGGTCTGGTCTATATATAGGCAACCCACAGCGTTCGACCATTTCCATGTTAGTCCAAGTTTTAGGAATTGAACACTCCTTTCAACAAGGGTGCAACCTATCGAGTTCTAATAGGTCCCATCATAGAGATCATCGACATGTACAACGACAATTTTAGAAGCATTCTTTGAAAAACTCTCCAAGACTCTCTCCGAGTCATTCTCCAAGACACTCTCCACACCATTTTAGACGGTCTCCACAGTATTCTCATCAGCGCTCTCTAAGATATTCAAAACGCAAACATCACCATAGGCATTCTTCTCTCCTATGGTTCTTCCAATGATTCAACTTCTTTTAGATCTCGTCAGCACAAGAGCCCAGATGTTTCAAATGTGGTGGTATTAGCCATTTTGCAGATGCATGTCCTTCTCGACTACCCCGCTCTCCACATAAAAAGAATGCTAAGGCAAATTATGTGGATCATTTTAGCGGTAGAGCTTCTAGTTACTCCAGTTATTCCGATTATTATGACACTTCATCTAATCAAAAGGCATCTTATATGGACAAGGTCTATGGTCTCGATGGACCTAATAACTTGTCATGAGTGATCAATAATTCACCCGTATTGTGCGAGCTACTAGGATCTATTATAGTAAAAAAAAATTGACTTGTGTTCTTGCTTTCAATTCTATTTTTGGTTTTCTTACCTGATATTCATGACATGGAACAGACAAGATTGATTTTGTTTCTCTTGTTGCACAGCTTCACACCTCTCCCTTGATAGGGGAAGTGATATAGCATTTGGTTGGTCTTCGATCAATCATCGGTGACAGTACGAGTTGACATGGGTTGCTAGCACCTTCAGTGTTGAGCAAAGGTCGTCAACGTTTGTTGGACATCAAAGAGATGTGCTATACACAGTACGGGTTGGTCACTTTGACAAGCTTTTGGGTAGAGCCTTATATGGATCAATGTGGTTGAATAGGCCCTAAATCGTATTCTACTACAATACAATACAATGATCACAGGGGATGAGCAAGCCTTGATCGTGTTCATCAACCTTTTATGCCACAACTTGTCAGAGAAATTTATATATAAAACGGCATCAATTTTGGTCAGCACCAAAATGTATAGTACACCAATTGCAATTGCTTTAGAGTTTCTTTGATGACTTCAAAATCATTGCTCCTGTTCTTTCATCTTCCATACCCCTTTGGATCAAGGAAGAATTTGTTGGATCATTTTATAATCCAAAGTTGTTAATTGTTTGTTTAATTGTTTTAATAAGTTAGTTGTCGAGTAGTTAAAACCCGTTAATTGGTTTCTGTTAGTTGGTTTCTTTATAACTAACTTGAGTAAGCTTTTTGAAAGCTTACAAATGTACAAAAATAAATTGAAGCTTTACATTGAATATGATTTTTGTTTTATTTCGCTGATACTTGGAGCCATCAGGTACTTGGCTCTTTATCTTCGCAAGGCCATCACCCTTGGCAGCAGGAGGAGCCTAAAGACTCTAAAACCCTCATGTTGATCATCTCTCTCTTTCAACCCATCTAGGTGATTGGCAGCACTAATCGCCTTTTGGACATCAGTGCATCACACATCAAAGCTAACAGATCGATAGGCGACACTTCGCTCAGCAGATCATTACTACTCAAATCCCTCAACTTGCTCTCCCTCAGCACCGTGGCTTTGCTTCTTTATGTCGACATGGCTCACCCCTTTTCGACATGGATCTCTGCTACTTACCGGCCACCCCTAGACCACAAGAGCAAACTCATATTATGAGTTTCTTTTCTATTACAAGAAGTACATCACCCTTGCATGTTAGGGGAGATTCTAGAGGAAGTGTTTTGCTTCCCCCTAGGATCTACCATATTGGCCCCTCCAACATTAGGTACTCCCCGACAAACACTATCAGATCTTTTCACAGTGATTGATGATGGGTCAAACGGCTCCTCTACTTTAAGCATAGACATAGATTTTCGACAAGGTCTTCCAATCTTCATTGGCATGTGCTTTGGGGGGCTCTCGTTTGCCCTCCATTGCTATTTATATTGGTTTCATTACCACCTTTCTTAGTGGCACACTACTTTACTTTGTCTTATGTACTTGTATTCTTTTTGTTCTTGGCTTCTTGGATTTTCTTTCCTTGAACTTTCTATTCTTAACGATTATTTCATCAAGTTCCATTGTCTTACTTTGGGTCATTTGTGGACATTAATATTGTTTCTTTCTTTCTTTGTTTCTTTCAATGGATCAATTTTATTCAAAAAACAAAGACATGCTTATATAGTAGTTTGCTCCTATAGACTAAGAGTCAACACTTATCTTTCCCTAACATCAATCTTATATTATAATCTATAGTTGAGTTATCACAACTCAACATACACATAATCTATTGTATTATGACCTACGTTACCAGATATTATAGTAGTTTGCTCCTACAAACTAAGAGTCAACACTTATCTTTCCCTAACATCAATCTTATATTCTAATCTATAGTTGAGTTATCACAACTCAACATACACATAATCTATTATATTATGACCTACGTTACCAGATATGCCCCCCCCCCAAAAGCCCTGCGAGCGTAGGGAAACTTTCCTCGAATACGGGAGCGTGGGGGAGTACAAGGATACGCCCAGGGAGCGTCCCTGGGTTGTGGATACACTCTGATACGTCTAGGTGACGTATCCGGACGTATTCACAACCTAGGGACGCTCCTTGGGCATTTCATGCCAAAAAAAAAATCAATTTTGCTTAATAAAAAGTCAAACACGGACTTCAAAAAACAAAACAAAGTATGAAAACCTCTCTACGGTTTCAATGGTTGGTTGTGTTTGACTGTTTTCAAAACGTGAGCCTCGATCGATTCATTTGTATCTTCTTTATTAGCACTGTATACAACCGCTATGAAGGTTACCAAAGCAAGTCAGCAAGTCTTCCAGTTATTAGATTGCGTTTCAGCCTTACCAAAATAAAGGAAATAAATGTTTGTAACATGATCAAGATGAAGGAAAGGTTGAAATCATGTTTTTTTTTGCTTATCCTTTTATGTCCCAAAAATATGGTTCTCCAGGACTCTTTTTGCTTATCCTTTTATGTCCCAAAAATACGGTAAGATCATTTGCACAGAGATAAATACAAAAGCTCAACTCATGAATAAGCTCAAAGAAGAGAACAAGGCATAGTCTTAAGTTGATTTAACCCCAGGGCATCTCATTGTAATCTTCACCAAATCGCAGAGAGTGGATTTTCTTTTGTCTTTATTTTTGTCCATACTTGTAAGTTGTAACATTTGCATTATGTACTTGTAATAATAAATAAGACTAATCTAAGTTTGACAATTAAATGTTATGATATTAGGCATTGAATTATTAGTATGTTTTGTGGTTATTTAACTTATTATGTTTCCTCTATGCATATTATGTGGTTTATTTCGCTTATATGTCTATATTTTTATATTTTTTTTTTATGTTTATGTACAGCCGTATCCAGCAGTCCAAACCCCAAAAAAAATCGCAGTATCCCCATATTTGATTCTTGTACCCGTATCGGTAACGTAGATTATGACTAATAAAACAAATAATACACCATTGGACTTTGATGTACTAACCTAGGATATTCCAACATTCCCCCCCTTAATACATAGTTCAAATGAAAGAAAATCAAACTCCACAAGAACTATGAGATACTTCAGTTCAAAGGGAAATAAATCATACTCCACGAGAACTAGGAGATACTTCAATTCAAAACGAATATTGATGGATGGGAACACATCACAAATCCAACACAAGTAGTCTGAATTAAGACTCACACTTCGTACACATTACATCTTTATAGTGGGAACGGCCTCACTACCCCTATGATCAAAAATATGAACACACATTAGTTGGGATCTTACAACAAATGTAGATGGGAAGAAACACACCATCCAATAGACAGTTACACACAATTGTTCACAATGCAATCGATCTGACCAAGTCTTACTAACCTCTACAGCATGTAAATAGGGATCATAGTAGTATAAATCATTTGGAGAAAAAAATATTTTTTTTCCAATTAGTGTTTTTTCAAAAAATCGAGAATAATTGGAATAACTAAAAGCCGCTAAAAAAAATTGGAAAATGGAGAAAAAACTAATGTTTTCTAAATTTAAAGGCATTTCCATTGCTTAAAAAATAGATATAGATTATGAGAGGAGCATTACATCAAAATCAATCAACTATTTTCTTTCATTAATTTCCATACCGTGCAAATTTCATTACATTTGCATTTCAAAATGCATATTATTGTCATTTACAAAAGAACAAAAAATGAGAGGGAGCCAATGGCAACGAAGTAAATTAGGGATCAACAGGTCTAGATGTTGAAGCTCTAGGGTTAAAACCTCTCTTGATTTGAAAGATGACATTGGTGTCGTACCCAATGCTCTCCAACAATTTTTAGTCAATTTCATCATAAATAGGCTCATCATTATATTCAAGTTATTCAAATCCTGAATCGATTTTGTCAAAGTCAATCAAGATCAATCTGTTGATCTTCAACGGTACCTAATCATCCATTCTTGAGTGATTTGATTATGTTTTTTAAAATGTATATGCTCGAACACACTCCATCTACACTCACAAGCGGATGAGCTACATGGCTGGTCCAAAAAGAACACTTGCATCCATCGCATGTGTTTGGTTTGTTTTCCAAAGAAATCCCACGGTACACCATTGTGCAGCAAAAAACAAAATTTATCGACATTGTATCATGCACAATTTAGTCAAAACTTAACACTTTTTTGTAGCCTTCAAATTCTTTACAATTGAAGCAATTTTCACCAATTTTTTATATTTATGAATCATCCTTAACATGTATTCCTATTAATTTAGTACCCCCATGACATTTGCAACATCTGTAGTCTTCCAACAACTCATCTTATTTTTGCGATATTCGAATGTCATCTTCCTTGGAATCTTTTCCTGTACTAATAAGGTTAGGGTTAGGGTTAGGGTTTTCCCTAGCCTTCTCATTTTCCCTGGATTACCCTCAAATCTCTTGAAATTTTTTAAAACGACTCAAAAAACATTTTTTTGCTATAAATAGTCAAAATTTGAAAAAATTGCGTTCTAATCACATTAAAATCACACTTTCCAAATAAACATTGTTTTCCACAATTTTCAATAGATTTTTCACATTTGACTATTGATTGAGACAAATCACAATTTATAGGGTCAAATAAAGCATATTTTCTAACACATTTCAAGTATACTTGTGTTTAATCGCTCTTTTTAGACGATTTATGCTACTATGATAGGGACAAACACTCTACAAATGCACCATGGGATCCACTTTCACTTCAATTATGCTATTCTAGTTAGTTGGGCCTCACCAAACATGATCAAATCAAAATAACGGAACTTGATCCTCGCTATGCTTTCAACAGATGTTGGCCCACTCACTGAACATCGCATTTTCAGTCATTGTAATTGATCATTGTCACTTGATCACAAACTACAATATGGTGATCACTACACTAATCACCATCCTTGATTTTACTCAATTTGGAATAAGGTTTTTGTTGAAACGTATGCATTTAAAGACCCTCATCATTGTCATTGATGAATACATCTCTTCAACCATGTAGTCTTTTTGGCTCTCTCTTTAGCCACCATAGCATAAAGTGAATCTCAGAGTTAGTGACTAACTCGAGATCGTGATTAGCCTTCTTCCTTTGATTTCCTCCAATTTCTTGTTGACTTATCTCAACTATCTAGGTCAAACTTTCTAGTCTTGCATGACACGCCCAAACAACTCCAACAAACTCCCCATTCATGGACAAACACAAAAAATGGGCAAACGCACTTAGTCAAACATCAGGTTATCCCAATAATGCATCATCGCGATGAAAAAAAGGACAATACTAGACTAATATGGCATTAGATTTTTAGACATGACTAGAAAACTCAAACTTTGCCTATAGCTAAAATTATAAAAAATGGTCATTTATTAACTTATTGACCCATCTATTATAAAACAACTTACACAAACTATGTCCCAGCCAATTAATAAATTAAAACCACATAAATCATACTATAAGAAAGAGTTTTGAAAAGGCTAAATTATATTAAACAAACTAAGTGATATTATTTTAATAAAAAAGATGAGACCTATAAACAAGAAGTCAACTATTATCACAATCCCTATAAACTCCCTACACAAACTTATCTATAATGAGCTATTTACAACCCATACAATCCTGAAAATCATTTGAAAACGACTCAAAAAACATTTTTTTGCTATAAATAGTCAAATTTTGAAAAAATCGCGTTCTAATCACATTAAAATCACACTTTCTAAATAAACATTATTTTCCACAATTTTCAATAGATTTTTCACATTTGACTATTGATTGGAACAAATCACGATTTATAGGGTCAAATAATGCATTTTTTAACACATTTCAAGTATACTTGTGATTAATCGCTCTTTTTGGACGATTTATGCTACTATGATAGGGACAAACACTTTATTCACTACAAATGCAGCATGGGATCCACTTTCACTTCAATTATGCTATTCTAGTTGGTTGGGCCTCACCAAACATTATCAAATCAAAATAATGGAACTTAATCCCCGCTATGCTTTCAACGGATGTTGGCCGACTCACTAAACATCGCATTTGCAGTCATTGTAATTGATCATTGTCACTTGATCACAAACAACAGTATGGTGATCACTGCACCAATCACCATCCTTGATTTTACTCAATTTGGAATAAGGTTTTTGTTGAAACGTATGCATTTAAATTGCCTCATGATTGTTGTCATTGATGAATACATCTCTTCAACCATGTAGTCTTTTTGGCTCTCTCTTTAGCCACCATAGCATAAAGTGAATCTCAGAGTTGGTGACTAACTCGAGATCGTGATTGGCCTTCTTCCTCTGATTTCCTCCAATTTCTTGTTGACTTAACTATCTAGGTCAAACTTTCTAGTATTGCATGACACGCGCAGACAACTCCAACAAACTCCCCATTCAAGGACAAACACAAAAAATGGGCAGACGCACTTAGTCAAACATTAGGTTATCCCAATAATGCATCATTACAGTGAAAAAAATGACAATACTAGACTAAGTGAAAAAAATGACAATACTTGACTAATAGGGCATTAGACTTTTAGACATGACTAGAAAACTCAAACTTTGACTATAGCTAAAATAATAAAAAATGGTCATTTATTAACTTATTGACGCATTATTATAAAACAACTTACACAAACTATGTACCAGCTAATTAATAAATTAAAACCACATAAATCATACTATATGAAAGATTTTTGAAAAGGCTAAATTATATTGAACAAACTAAGCGATATTATTTTAATCAAAATGATGAGACTACATATAAGGTCTAATCTCCTATTAACAAGAAATCAACTATTATCACAATCCCTATAAACTCTCTACACAAACTTATCTATGATGAGCTATTTACAACCCATACAATCCTGAAAATCATTTGAAAACAACTAAAAAACTATTTTTTTGCTATAAATAGTCAAAATTTGAAAAAATCGCATTCTAATCATATCAAAATCACGCTTTCCAAATAAACATTATTTTCCACAATTTTCAATAGATTTTTTACATTTGACTATTGATTGGGACAAATCACGATTTAAAGGGTCAAATAAAGCATTTTCTAACAACTTTCAAGTATACTTGTGATTAATCGCTATCTTTGGACGATTTATGCTACTATGATAGGGACAAACACTTTATTCACTACAAATGCAACATCGGATCCACTTTCACTTCAATTATGCTATTCTAGTTGGTTGGGCCTCACCAAACATGATCAAATCAAAATAATGAAACTTGATCCTCGCTATGCTTTCAACGAATGTTGGCCCACTCACTGAACATCGCATTTTCAGTCATTGTAATTGATCATTGTCACTTGATCACAAACAGCAATATGGTGATCACTACACTAATCACCATCCTTGATTTTACTCAATTTGGAATAAGGTTTTTGTTGAAACGTATGCATTTAAAGAGCCTCATGATTGACATTGATGAATACATCTCTTCAACCATGTAGTCTTTTTGGCTCTCTTTAGCCACCATAGCATAAGGTGAATCTCGGAGTTGGTGACTAACTCGATATCGTGACTAGCCTTTTTCCTCTAATTTCCTCCAATTTCTTGTTGACTTAGCTCAACTATCTAGGTCAAACTTTCTAGTCTTGCATGACACGCCCAAACAACTCCAACAAACTCCCCATTCATGGACAAACACAAAAAATGGGCAAATGCACTTAGTCAAACATCAAGGTATCCCAATAATGCATCATTACGGTGAAAAAAATGACAATACTAGACTAATAGGGCATTAGACTTTTAGACATGACTAGAAAACTCAAACTTTGACTATAGTTAAAATTATAAAAAATGGTCATTTATTAACTTATTGACCCATCTATTATAAAACAACTTGCACAAACTATGTACCAGCCAATTAATAAATTAAAACCACATAAATCATACTATATGAAAGATTTTTGAAAAGGCTATATTATATTAAACAAACTAAGCGATATTATTTTAATCAAAATGATGAGACAACATATAACGTTGATCTCCTATTAACAAGAAGTCAAATATTATCACAATCCCTATAAACTCTCTACACAAACTTATCTATGATGAGCTATTTACAACCCATACAACTCATCTATACACACAATAATATTATGCCACTAATAATCCTAACATTTACCCCTTTAGTGTGGACATACGTACAGAAACCACACCATCGTACTGGAAACAAACATATACGTCAACACACACATATATTCAAAAACAAACTAGATATGCACTCTGCTTCTAGTGATAACATACATACGTAAACACAATTGTTCACGCTTTTATTTCCAGTGAGCATTGGGCTTCTCACCGACATATCACTTACATCTTTGCTTCTAGTAATAACCTACATACGTAAACATAATTGTTCACGCTTTCACTCCCAATGAGTATTGGGCTTCTCACTAGCCTATCACTTATGAATACTTTCAAGGTGTTGGGCTTCTCAATGATATAGTAGGGAATACATACATTAGTTTACAATGAGTGTTGGGCTTCTCATTGAATCTTTCATTTGATGCATTCCAAAACAGAAAGAAAGGCATACAACTTGCGAAGGCACGGATGACAGGCAGACTTGATGCTAAAGCATGAACCTAAAAATTGGACCCCCAAATATGTGTAGGCCGGTGTGATCTCTAGAAGTTTCCTTTTGTAGAAAAACTAGAATTTAGTGAGGAAGTGTTTGGAGATATTGAAAATATTGACCTTAGCTTTACCAAGGCTGACCACAAGCAATTGGAGGTCACAAAAACGAGCAAGGGCGTCAAGTTGTAATTGTAAGCCATCGGTACAAGGGGGAGAGAGGGCAACATCATCGGCAATAAATAAGGATAGCTATAAGCACCTCATGCAAAATAAAAGCTATCATCCATATGGGTATGTTACCGAAGAAACCCAACTCATCAATGTACATGTTGAATAGGATTGAAGAGAGAGGACATCCTTGCTTGACCATATGGTACTTCTTCACAAAGTCAGAAAAAAAATGATAAGTACAAAATTGCCCACTAATTGTATCATAAAATCTCCAAGTGGCAGTAAACAGCAAAAATCTATGATGCCAATATCTCTCAACTTCTAGAAAAGCAAGTGTCTCGAAACTGAGTCAAAGAGTTCATTGAAATAAACAAAACAGCAAAATACTTTGGAAGACCTGCGACAAGCTACTTCAATAATACCCTGGAGTGTACATATGTGATCAATAGTCGGGTAGTCCCTTTTGAAGCCACCATATCCCCTAACTCTGATATTATTCCTTACCAAGTACTCTGACAACTGCATATATAACATTGTGGCATAAAACTTGGCAAAGTATACCCAATCATTATTGTCCTATAGTTGCCAAGAATAGAGAGATCCCCGGACTTATGAATTGAGTGAATAATGTGTTGGGACCATGACCGAGGGAAACCTGAGTACATCATCACCTTATTAAAGATCGTGGCAAGTGGAAAGGCAAGGGAACCCACACCATGTTTGATGGACTCAGCTTTGAGACCTTCACAATCAGCTACTTTGCTAGTGCACAATTGCAAAATAGCTCCCGTGACAAAAGAAGTGGAGAAAACAAATGAGGATGTTTGAGGCGTAGGGGTAGTGGCAGTAGGATGGACTAAAACATCATGAGGGAACTAACATAGGAGACCCTTACTTCAAGGGTGATGTCAGCAACTGTGGTTTTTCTTGGGAGAGAAGTACGCCAAAAAGTCTTGGGTGAGCGGTGGAGATTAAAAAGGAGTAAAAGCCATCTAAATGCAAGAAAATCGTGTTTCTTACATCAGAGAAGACAATGGTACTCCCTACGGATATGCATGCATATCCCAAGATCCAATATGGATATGTATACAATACGCCCCAGCAACAGCCCAAGCATGTAGCTGTATCTGGATATAGCCCAAGTTTAATCACAAAACATATCAGATACTGCCAATATATAAACCAAGTTATAACCCAAAAACCTATGCACCAAGGATTGTATGAATGGTTTTATAACTGATCACTTCGAGTTTGTGGGTCCACTATGAATTATCCTGCATACAAAAGGCAAGAGCTAAAATTAAAGAATTGTTATAAATAGCCTTATGTGGAGAAGTAGGGCATGTTTTTGGGAAAATCGACCTTTTATACAGAAGTGTCAGACTGTTTTGGCCAAGGAAGCATCCATTTTGCCCTGGATTTGGCCCAAGTCGGCGTCCACACATTCTCAGTAAAGTTATTCTCCTCTCTATTAACGTCTAACCTAGTCCAACAATATTGCAGCTGTGTTCACATTCCAGTTTTCAAAAGTCCATTCAAAAGAAAAACAAACATCCAGATTTAGATTTTCCAGCTATTCTAGATTTTAATTTTGGGCAATTTCGAATTTTCAGTTAACGCTCTTTCCAGATTTTAGAGTTTACAGCAGTCCCCAAATTTTTAGTTCAATTCACTTTAGATCAGATTTATATTTTCCAGCTCTAGGGTCGCCCTTAGTTCTATAGTAGATCAGATTTATGTTTCAAGTTTCAATATTTTCAGTACTTCCAAAATTTCAGCATTTTTAACAGTTTGATGTTTCTGTTAAGAATTTCAGACTTTCTTCGGTTTTAATTTTAGTTTGGCTCATAACAATGGTATCAGAGCACTCTCTTGGCCTTGCGGGCAGACATCAAGTGTGGCCTCGTACTCAGCTACTAACAGAGAAGTTGGCTTGAAATGAGAAATTGCACTATCCCTGGAAGGAGTCTTAAAACTTTCCACATGCAGAAGGCAAAAAAGTTAAAATGGGAGAATCATTATAAATCTGCACTTAGGTAGCAACATGGGGCGTGCTTTTGGGCAATTAGTTCTTTGTGCACATATCTGAGACTGTGTCTTATCCAAGGCAGCACCCATACTGTCCTAGACTTAGCCTTTAGTCTCTATACCCTCTCAAACGAGTTATTCCCCTCTATAGAATTTCTGATTTACTTTCCTGTTTTCCATAAAATTAATAAAAGAAAAAAGTTCAATGTTATATTTTTCAGCTATTCTTCAGCATTACAGACTTGCTTCTGTTTTACATTCATATTTTTCTGTTTAGTTACCGCAGGTTTTTTACTTTAAAGTAGAAGATGTCAGTCCTTGACTAATGGCTTCTACTGATACAGTCTTCAATCCACCTCCTCCCCTCCACTCGCCCTCTTTGAACATCATGATCCCATTCTTATTGTGTACTTGCAAGTTACTTCTCCCGTCATCAACTTTCTTGCAATATGCAATCTTCAATGGTTTGATTCCATAAACGTGTGAAAACTTATAAACGAGCAATTTTTTGCTTGTTCAACTGCTGTGACTGCAATATGCAGCCTTCAACAGTTTGATTCCATAAACGGGCAAAGTTCTATACATAAGCAACTTCTTGCCTGATTTGACCCTGAGAAACAGATCTAATTTGGAGATTGTGGTAGTCACTCAAGATGGTTAGATTCAGAATCAAGACAGAAAACAGATATGTACCAGAAACAAATGGACTGTAGACAAATATCTGTAAGATTTTCCTCCAAAGGGCTTTTCTCCTGACCTTTTCTCTAAGGGAATTTCTGTCCAGTCCCTAAACCAGGTTATTGTCACCAAACTGCATGTAGATTACCCCAACAAACATTGACAAAAAAATGGAATATTTCCTTATATTTTTCAAGTTAAATTTCAAATTTTACATGAAGAAAATAGACAAATGGTACTAACAAGGATAGATTGAAAAGTTGCAAACAGAATCATGGAAAACACATACTAAAAATGAACATAATGAAAATGAGTATATGCTTCATTACTTACTTCACTGCTATGCACATGGACCATTATCTTGACAGTACATAAGGACCTCAGAAACTCAATGACCAATTCTCCTCCACTTTGTCAACAGTTCGTAGAGATCACTGTTGGATGGAAGACGATGGCATTCAGATAGTAAGAACCATCTGTGGAACTGGCCCCACCAAAAATTACTAAATAATTAAAAGAATTGTTAGCCCTCATTTAAAACCAGTATTCTGAAATATACAATTAAGGAAAACAAAAGCCAAAATTTCAAATTGTCCACAAACTTCTCAAAATATCCTACTAAGACATACTTGTGTGTTTATTGAAATATAGGAGTGTGTTAGAGCCCAAGTATTGCACACAAATGAAGAAATTTCCATACAAAATGCTAAGAATTCCATAAGATGTCTCTGATGCTATTAAGAAAGTACAACTGGCCAACAAAAGCTGCAAAAGTACAAGTTGCCACAATATAGGATAACGGTGCAAAGGTGATTGTCCAAAGAAGTATCATTGAGCCATAAGAAGGCTAAGAAGCCATTACAAGGGCCACTTCCTGGCCTGTGGTCCATCTGATGACAAAGATAACAATTAAATCATAGTTAACAGCAGGGATGAGGAAAGGAGATATATACCCCTTGTGCTTCAATGGCCATCATTTGAATTTGTAATGTAAGTGTGCTCAAGAAAAGGATGTTTTCTACTGCAATTCCTACCACTAAAGAGGACTGAGGTGCTAAAAAAAAATCTTGGATTGATTTTGAGGCCATCTATAAATTCAGGTAGAGTTTCAGGTTTTGGAACTCTGAATAGCCACATGCAATGAACTGTTATTAAATTTGAATGTTTCCCTTGTAACATATCCTGTTTTAATTGTTAACCTCTGTTATATGAGCGAAACCTAGCAAGAAATGGTAAAGAACAAATAAGTTATTTACAACTAGAGAACTGGCAATATTAAATTCCAGCACACGGGAGTCACATAGCCAAAACAAAGGAATTCATCAATAACTAATTGACATAGTCACCAGGAAATTCCAGGATAAAGAGTAGGATTGTGTCCCTACATATTCTGGTGACGATATTTATATATAATATAGATGTATCCTTACTCATTTACTCACACACCGAGTTGAATGGCATCCAATGGCATCCTCCTATACCCAAGCATCTCCAAGTGACTATGCTAAATGATGATGATGGTATCGATGGTCACATCAGCAATCTTTACTGTTGAATTTTGGGCGCATCATTCATTGCCCCAACATTTCTTCAACCCAGTAACAATGTGCTCATTTGCTCAAGATGGAAGCAAATAAATAGTAGTTCTTGGGCAATTGAGATCTACTGCTAACAAAGGGCATAGACGTGACAGTCATATAACAGGAATAAGAAGATAAAATGGATATGTTTTTCACATTTTTTAGCCTGCTTTTGATGGTCACGGTGTTTTGTTTGGGAGATTTGCACCATACATTGGCATCACTTAGATATTGATGGATTGTTGTTCATCACTTTAATTTACAACTAAAGGGACTTTAGATAATGGTGTTGTTTGTAAGTTGTGAACCTTAATTTCAGCATTCTAAAATTCTGACAGCAGCAACGGATGTTGCGCTGTAATATCATATAAGACTGATTAAAATAAAGAAATCACTTTTTAAAAAAATGAAACGCGTATATGTTATAAATCTCAACTCCATCTCAAGTTTACATTAACTCATCTTTGAATCCAGAATAGATAGTCCTTGTTAATATTGACTGAGCGAAAGCAAACTTCTCTGACATGAGAGTCAGTTGATAATCAAATGTGTGAACAACAGCTCATCACCAAGGCAACTTCAAAAGGGGAAATTTTCCAAAAAGCAGGTGTATGACAACTAGAGATCCTTCAGGAGAGAAGTCCCTGAGTATAAGTTTACAGCATAAAGCTAACATACTGGAGTTTGACATGTGAAGGTTGGCCAATGTTAACTCTCTTTCTGTTGAATTTCAAGAACATCAATAGCTAGGAGCTCAATTTGTCAGATTTTCTATTCTCTTGCCTACAATCCTTACCCCACTTGTTTTGCTTAAGAATAGTCCTTTGGGAGATGGTAATATGGAGGTGTTTGATGGAACAGACAGCCATGCTTGCCCACATGGAGTTTGGGAAAATGAGCTTGCTTAGAGGGAAAGGATGTAAACTATTGTAATTCAATCCCATTCTCAATTTGTCTATTTTCATACATTCCAACTTCCCATTGCTTGCCACCTTGAGACTTGAGAGATGTTTGTATGATTTCTACCATTTGTGAGAATTGGAAAGAATTCAATTTCCATCCTTACAGGAACCATTCCTTGGTGGGAGAGTCTCACCCCTTGAAGAGAGATTTCTTCCATTCAAGAAAGTAGATTTTGCATATGAACCTTCTTTATTTGTGAGGAAGAGATTGATAATTATAGATTGTGAGAAATTTTAGCATATGAAGAGATTGCAGCAACTGTTATGAGACTTCAGGAGCCTTTGTAGGCCAATGTGCTCTTCATATAGTTAACTTCACATTTAAGTTTGGTAGCTTTGAAAAGAGAAAGTAATTCAACATCTTGATGGATTTTGATATGAAAGGAAATGAAAAAAAATGAGAAAATCTGTTGTTTGGATTTAGCATGTAAATCCTTCCCTATAGGTCTCTTGTCCAAAGACTTATTTATACTTGAATGGCAAAGTATTAAAACAATATATCTCTTTTTCTTTGTTTAAAATTATTTCATTTGCTTTCCTGCTGGTAGGCAGAGATATTTGAAGGATGTAGCAGCCTTGAGGGAACCATAGGCAGCTAGGGAACATAGGCATGCGGAGCACCCATAGCAAGTCTTTTTGGCGGAGGATTTGGTGGCACGATAGAATCCCAGCACATGGAAAGAGGGGAACTTCCATTTTCCTTTCTTTCTCTAGGATGGCATCTTGTTGTGTGTCACAGGGAGAGATTGGGGTATAGATTGCCCTTCAAGTTAAGGATCATGCCCCCTCTTTCTTGACCTCTGAAACTTGCATTTTCCCTTTGATGAAATTGATGATTTTGGAAAAATGTACCCTTGAATAAGGAAAAGAATTTAAACCTTGGTGGAGTCAGGTTTGAGTAGGCCATCAGACCCTTATAAAAGTATGGTTATGTGTAATTTAATTTTGTTGGAGGTATTTATTAAAAAATGTGAGAAACAATCAATACCATCCTAAAGGCAGTGATAGCGTTCTATAAGGCAGATAAAGCATTATGTGAGGTATTTGATGAAATTGATGATTTTGGAAGAATGTACCCTTGAATAAGGAACAGAATTTAAACCTTGGTGGAGTTAGGTTTGAGTAGGCTATCAGACCCTTATAAAAGTATGGTTATGTGTAATTTAATTTTGTTGGAGGTATTTATTAAAAAATGTGAGAAACAATAAATACCATCCTAAAGGCAGTGATAGCGTTCTGTAACACAGAGAAAATATTATGTGAGGTATTTAATGAAGTTGATGATTTTGGAAGAAAGTACCCTTGAATTTTGTTGGAGGTATTTATAAAATAATGTGAGAAACAATTAATACCATTCTAAAGGCAGCAATAGCATTCTGTAAGGCAGAGAAAGCATTATGTAAGGCAATGATCATTTTCCCTTTGATGAAATTGTTGCTTTTGGAAGAATGTACCCTTGAATAAGGAAGAGAACTTAAACCTTAGTGGAGGCAGGTTTGAGAAGGCAATTAGACTGGATGAAGTTGATGATTTTGGAAGAATGTACCCTTGAATTTTGTTGGAGGTATTTATAAAATAATGTGAGAAACAATTAATACCATCCTAAAGGCAGCAATAGCCTTCTGTAAGGCAGAGAAAGCATTATGTAAGGCAATGATCATTTTCCCTTTGATGAAATTGTTGCTTTTGGAAGAATGTACCCTTGAATAAGGAAGAGAACTTAAACCTTAGTGGAGGCAGGTTTGAGAAGGCAATTAGACCCTTATAAAAGCATGGTTATGTGTAATTTGGTTTTGTTGGAGGTATAAAAATGTGAGAAACAATCAATGCCATCCTAAAGGAAGCGATAGCATTCTGTAAGGCATCGAAAGCATTCTGTAAAGCAATGATAGCATTATGTTGAGTGGAAATAGTGTTTTATCGAGTGTCGATAGCGTTATGTTGAGCGGCAATAGCATTGGGTGGTGATATCTTTGTTTCATGTTATTACAAGCAGCCGTGTTGTTACGCTGACCAACGATAGTGTGTGGCACTCTATATATGGTGACGCCATGTTGTTTACCGGAGACAAAATCCTAGGTGTAGAGATATCATCTGCAAAAAGATAATAGAATTTGGGGGGTTGGTAAAGCAACTACGCACCTTGAAAGTTTTCACTAGATTGGTAGGCTCTTGAATTTCTTGACCTTGACCAGATTTTCATAGATTGGACTGCTGGATGTTGATTGCAACATTTACCACTTTAAATACGTGAATAATTACATGTTAAACACATTGCAACTTGTGTGGAGGTAGCCAAGTGGAATATGCTTGAGTGGTGCACCTTGTTCTTGAGGTCTAATGCCCAAATACTTAATTGTATGCTCGATGGCGGTAACCTTTGTGGACCTCAATTTGTTCCCATGGAGGGTGTAGATGCAATTCAGGTGTGGAAGGGGGTAGATGCCAACTGTAGTCATTTTACTCTTATGTTAGCTTTGCATTGATGGAGACACATGAACATGTGGCACTTGGACATGTACGCCATGGAGTAAGACTTTGTTATTGCCAATTGAGACAGCCGGCCCCTTATTGTCAATTGCTATCTTGCTTTAGGCAAAGACATTACTTACATTGAAGCCTTGTGAAACCATGTTATATGCAGATGTACCTTATTTATCTTCGTGGACTCAGACTATCGAGGACCCTTTTGTAGACTACATATGTTCTGATTTTTTGATGCATTGTTCCTTCTTGTGCTCATTGAGAAAGTTTAGATGCACGTTTCATTATAATAGATGCTTGTAAGCAATTGGTAGTTGCTGATGTACCATTAAGCTATATGAATTTGTCAACAACTTCATTGTACTCTTCATATGCCTTACATGGATGTGTAAAGAAGTAATTGTGGATTTTACGGAATGCTTGGAATTCACAATGGAGAGCCTTAGAAGTTGGCCTCATGGACCAGTGCTTGATGCACATCGCATTGTAGTATTGATGTCAAGGCATCAGTATATTATTGTACCAGCCTATGTGGCTGGTTGACCGTCGTAATTTTCTTATGACATTGTACTTGGTGATTACATGGCCATCCTTTTGTAGACAATGTTGTGGTTTGTGTAGAGCAGAATCAAGGAAGTAATGAGGCTTGGGACCAAGTCTGTTAGGGTTAGCTTGGAGATGGAACCAAGAACTCCTTGTGCCCTATTTGTACTTTGTACTCTAGGTCTCCATGGGATTATGAAGGATATAATGCTTGGCATGCTTTATAATTCACTTGTCTACTCTTGACGGTGTGAAGAATGTATGAAGTTGATGTTTATGGTTAGCTTGGCAAGTTTATATTTCAAATTGAGGTTATGGATGGGTATAACTTGAGTAGGATGTTTATGAATGATATCTCTAGCTTAGTTTCCTTGTTTAAGCATAATTATGAATAAAATATGAGCCTAGACTTAAAGAGTTGTGGATTTTATGGCATGCTTGGAATTCACTACAGAGACCCTTGGAAGTTGGCCTCATGGGCAAATGCTTGATGCACATCCCAATGTAGCATGTTGATGGACTTGGATGTCTAAAGACGTAGTTATGGATTTTATGGTATGAGATCTCTAGCTTAATTTCTTTATTTAAGCATAATTATGATTTAAGTATGAGCCTAAACTTAGAGAAGTTGTGGATTGTATGGTATGCTTGGAATTCACTACAAAGACCCTTGGAAGTTGGCCTCATGGACCAGTGCTTGATGCACATCACAATGTAGTATATTGATGGACTTGGATGTGTAAAGAAGTAGTTGTGAATTTTATGGTATGCCTAAGAGTCACTACGGAGACCCTTCGAAGTTGACCTCGTGGACACCTACTTGATGCACATCACATTGTAATATGTTGATGTGGAGGCATCGATATATTTTTGGAATGAGATCTCTAGCTTAGTTTCCTTGTTTAAGCATAATTATGAATTGAATATGAGCCTAGACTTAGGGGAGTACTAGGGTATACTTGTTGGAAGAGATAAGGAAGGTAGTTCACTGCATTTTCATTGCATACTTCGAATATTTGTTGATGTTAAATATGTGATAACTTTGTAATTGGGATTTGAGCACGTTTAACCTGGTGGACACATGTTATGGTTTGAAATCTTGACCCTTGTGATCTACTAAAATGCCATAACATTAAATAAAAATTAATGAAAATCTTTTCATTAAAACTCAAGGCAAAGGGTTTATTCATTGTATCTGCAATCACAAAAGAAACATAGATGTTACACAAAATATAATTAAGCATTATAATTTTATTATGCAAGCCTTGCGTCATTGTTTATTACAAGACTCGTAAGCCATTTGAATAGCTCGAGAATCGAATGTTTTATTCATTATTACAATAAAATGATTAAGGCCATACATGAACTTAACCAATGTGTAGTCCCGTTGCCATTGCAGTAGTGTATCCTACCCAAAATGCCCATATTGTCGTGAATCCATCTTCACGTAATGCATGGGTAATTAGTTGTTGCAACTGCTAAGTAAACTAGAAACTGGTGTTGAATATTGGGTTCACTAAAGTTTGTTGTATCCTAAAGTGTTGTCTTGTCTTGAATGCATCATGCTTCACCTATTTGTATGTTATATTGATCAATTCCAAAAAATACTTATAATATATATCAAGACTAAACATGATATATCCACTACAGGATATGCTTGCATTGAGTTGTTGAAAACCCAACACCTACTACTCTCCACTCTTGAATAATTTTGGGACATCTATTGTGCACAACACTCTTGTGCTCTCTCTATATGCCTCTTCCATTTTCACCAACCTTTATGGAAAACTTCCATTTAGATTTGACTTTGGTTTCTGAAATTGTGCTTGGTTTCAATACATGCAAAATAGAAATAAAAGCAAAATTTGGCTACTCTTCAACTTGTTTGGCTAGTCATCTTTTTATACATCTTTCATCATGGTATGGTACCACTTTGGCCTCTTGTGTGGGTTTTCTTGATCTAATTGTGAAGAGTGAGAAACACTTTCTTCACCACTAGAGTCCCTCCCTAAAACTTAACTTTTGATTTTTCAATTTTTGAATCTTGTTCAATTTTAGCACCTGAACTTGTTCTAGGGACATCGTCAACAAGTAGCACTACAATACTATTAGTAGACTGATCATTATCTTAAAAGAATGGTACTTTCTCATCTACATCTTTATCCACAAAAATCTTGTATGTAGGGAAATCTAGTAATTTGTATGCATTCCTAAGCTCACAATAACTAACAAACATGGAAATTTTTTCCAATATAGAAGCAGTGTTTTCAAAAACACAAAAATTGCTTACATAAGATATTTTCTTACAATATGCAAGGCTTGTGTGGGACTTCGGTTGAAAGTATACACAAATGTATTGATTGCTTCTACCTAATACTGATAAAGTACATTCTGGGTATTCACCATACATTAATGCCATCTCTATGACTGTCATGTCTTGCCATGCAATGAATTCTTTCTACTCTATAGAATATTGCCTACATATACACCTCCTTTCTGGCAGAATTCCTTGAAATTATCAAAGGCGAACTCACCCCCATTAACCAATCTAAGGGCTTTTACATGTATACACCATCTTTCTTGCAAAAAAGTTAAGAGAAACATTTTTGACTTTCTATTCTAGAAAACAAACCCACAATTTCCTAGGAAAGTCCTCTACAATCAACACAAAGCTCCAAATATTGAAGGTCTTTACATCGAACCATGCAAACCCACATATACCAAATCCAATACTCCTTTAGCTTTTCGTTTCTTACCAATATCGAATGAATGTAGAAATTGCTTATCCATCTAACATCCTAAACATACACTATGACTCTTTTCATCCATTCACCATGTTAGTTTTTCTTAATGTATGCAAATACTGGTAATCAAAGTGACCATACCTTTTATGCCAAAGATCACTAGTGCTTTCAACCACTGCTAGTGCATGCTCATTTGTTGTTTTGAGATCCACCAGTTTATACAATCCCTTGTTATCAATACCAACAACAATCACTTTCTTTTCATGAAGATTTCTAAACATGCATTTGTTTTCTTTAAACTCTACACAAAGATTAGGATTTGCAATTATTTTAGTTATGGAAAGAATATTATTCATGAAGGAAAAAAGCGAAAAAATGCGTTATAGGTTTGAAAATCAAAGTTTCGAGCCAAAAGCTAGGCCCATACTAAGAGTAGATAAAGGAAACACTATTCTAGTTATGAACACGGTAGACTATGAAAGAAAAATGATAGACCTTTTGTTTATTCCCAAAAGCTATAAGAAGATAGATAAAGACCTAAGAAATAGGATTATAAGAGAGGTTGAACATGCTATCAAGATTTCTTCATTAAATAACAATGTGACGAAAAGACTTATACCAAAAAATTGCTTGGTTCTGCGTATCTATGGGTTGCCTAAGAACCATAAAGAAGGAATCCCTATGAAACCCATTGTTAAATACTATAGGATTGCCTTCTAATAGTCTAGCAAAATTCCTCTCTTAAATTAAAATCTCTCACGGGCTACACAAATTCTTTCGTCAAAGACTCTTCCCATCTGGTTATAACGAAAAGAAGAATTTAAAAGTTGATAAGCATGATATTTTGGTTAGTTTTGTCGTGGCTTCTCTCTTTACCGAAGTTCCCATGAATAAGGCTATTGATATCATAAAAAACTGTACTAATGATGAAACAACTAATTTGGTTAGGGTTTGTTTAAAATCCACCTACTTCAGCTTTAGAGGTATCTTATATGAGCAAATTGAGGGTATTGTTATGGGGTCCCCACTCTCACTTGTTGTGGCAAACATATATATGGAACATTTTGAGAATTTAGCCATCTTTCCCAATCTGTTAAAGCCTAAATGGTGGAAGCGTTTCATTGATGACACAAATGCAAATTGGCCACATGGCAGACAGAGCTTGGAGTGGTTTTTGGATTTTTTAAACAGAGGTCGGACCTCTTAAAATTTACTTTGGAAGCTAAAGAAAATAACCAAATTCCTTTTTTAGATGTCATCATAAAGAGCAATGAAGATTCTTTATCTCATCGGGTCTTTTAGAAGAATACTCATACCGACAGATATTTGCATGCGGATTCTCACCACCATCCGGCTAAAAAAATTGGTATTATTAGTAGCCTAGTCACTCAGGCTATGAGAATTTCAAACCCTTATCATCTTGATCTTGAATTAGAACACTTGTCTATGGCTATTAAAATGAATGGTTATGATGATGAAACGATTCGAAGAGTGTTCCAGAGAGCCCGAAGAACCACTCGTCCTATTCACCTTGAAGAAGATTTTGTGGGCAGAGTTTCTTTTCCTTACATTAAAGGAACTGATGTCTTAGCTAGGATACTCGAGAAAAATATATTAGATTAGCTTTCGCTCTGCTTAATACAATCAAAAATATGCTTGAAAGGGCGAAAGATCCTCTCAATCCAAGTTGTTACAAAGGTGTCTACTCTAATCCTTGTAGCTGTGTCAAAGTTTGTGGGTGAAATTGGTTGTTCGATACAGGTCAAAACCAAAGAGCATTGTGCTAACCTTCCTCACAATCACATTCAAAAATCCACCTTAGTTGAACATTCTTAATCCAATAACCATCATATTTGCTTCGACAAAATTAATGTCGCTGCCAAGGAAGATTTTTAATTGAGGATCCGTAAAGCAGTTGAAATTGAGAAAAATCCTAATAATTTGAACAGAGATAAGGGGTGGAGACTCAGCACAAATTGGAAACTCATTATTCAGCTCATAAAAAATAAAAATTACTGTACTTGACCCCCTCTTTGCCCCCCTTTTTGGAATTTTGGCCAACCAATTCATTAATGTCTTAGTTTATTCTTATTTATGGTGTTCAGTTTGTGCCTTTATCTCTCATGTTTTTCATTTCTCTTGATGATGGGCTTAGCTTTTGGCTCGAAATGTCAATTTTCAAACCTATAACGCAATTTTCAGCTTTTTCTTTTATTATTCACTGCGTATTCATTAAAAATCTTATTATCATTCATATCAATCACTAACTGAACATTCTTGAAAGTGCAAGTAACAAAATTGTTCAATGCAATACGAACATCACCATATCCTCTAACATAGTGAACCCAACCATCACCTAAAAAAACTAATTCATTACAACTATCACCTTCAACAAAAGTTACATACTAGTCTCTATGGCACGTGTAGTGTCGAGATGCACTAGACTCAAAGTACCATGTTCTTGACTCTGTCGACTAATATTGTATTGCCACAAATGCAAAATCACTTGTTGAATCTTGTTCATCTTCTTCAACCATATTTGCAGATTGTGAATTCTTTCTATTATTTGCCAAATCAATTTCCTTCGACAATCCCTCTTGAAATGCCCTAGTTTCTTACAATAATGGCATTTCCACTTAGTCTTCTTATCGCATCTAAAAGCCTTGTCACTTGAATAACTACTACCACTATACTATATGTTTGCCCTTTAACTAACCTGCCCTAAATGTACTCTTTGTGGAACCTAATGTTGTTGCTTCTAACTGATCTTCTCTTCTTTCTTTTTGTATGAGAAGTGCGAACAACTTCTCAAAGCCAAGACTTTGTCTCTGCGATCCTGTGCAATGACTCAACAAAATGAGTCAAAGGATGAGAAGTGCCCTTGACTATCTTCCTCTGCCCTTGAACTAATGTGCACTGAATGCACTCTATGGAACCTAACGTCGTTGCTTCCAATTGATCTTGCCTTCTTTCTTTATGTATGAGAAGTGCGAACAAATTCTCAAAATCAAAACTTTGTCTCCATGATCATGTGCAGTGACTCAACAAATAAGTCAAAGGATGGCATAAAGCTCTACAGTCCCAGAGCAATCAAATCTTGTTCTTTTCAATATTGTCAGTTGGTCACAGTGGTCCTTCAAATGCAACAAAAACTCAAATAGAACCACCCCCCTGCATCTTAGTGGAAAACAACAAAAAAATTCAGGCATAATACCCTTTCAGCTTCTGAAGCTTGGTATTTAGTTGTTACATGTTCCACAAATCTGATGCTATAGTAGCATTTCTAACTTCTAGAATTGAATTATCAAAAAAAGAAAGTTTTAGCAACATCAAAAGTTAATAATGACGTCTATCATAGTCATCAAGTTCATATGTTGGTCTTGTTTCTTTTGCAAATACAATTTGGTCAGTGTTCATATACTCGCATATCGTAAGTATTTTATGACTCCATAAACTAAACTTTTACCAATCTATTTTTTGATTCAAGTAGTAACAAATGTCGCAAACTCGTCTTTTTTCCCTAGTTTTTCACTAAAGAAATTACCCTACGAAAAATATAAAAGCTTTTCCAAAAAAATCTTTTGCATGTAGATTCTTTACTAAAACTAGACAACACTACTAGTTTTCAACTTAAAAGACTTCATCGTTAATAGACTTTGTACTAATTGTTTTCCGCTAAATTCCCTAAAAATAATAAAAACAATTGTTTCGATAAATTGACAAGCTTTTAGGCTAAAATTTCTTTTGCATGCGATTTTGCTCTCCTAACTAGACAATACTACAAAGTTTCAAATTTCCACACCTTGCCATTTTCTAGATCCCGAATTAATCGTCCTCCCAGGCAAGCTTTAAGACAAATATTTAAATAATATACTATGTTTCTAAAGTTTAAATTAATAAAAAATTTGGTCATTAAAATATTCTTTAAACTCATTCTACCCTATAAATAGTTGAAGATCTGAAAATTTTACTTCAAAAATTTGTAATTGTGCACTGACCAGTTGAAAATCAGCTGTACACAGCAATGGAAATGGCATTCTCCTCTTGAATGGTGCTCTTAGATGGCACCTTTTCTTATTTAAATATCTCCACAAAGCTAGATGATTAATGACAGATGATCTCAGGCATTTGGGCCAGCAACGAAAGGGATGTGCCTATGTTCAATACCATTACCTTTTCTCCACAAGTAGCGCCATGACTTTTCTACCTAGGTCTGCGCTCTCTATCTTCTGATCACTTCAACAATGTGCCTTTTCTACATGTGCAGCCATGCCTACTATCTGCTCCTCCTCTAATGCCTTATGGATGGCACATTCTTTCACCAGAATGCTATTTCTCATTAGTTTATTTGCTGGACCAAAGAGACATCAGGACAAAAAATATGAAGAACAATAGCACACTGCATTTGCTGTGCTCTACTTCTCCTTCAAGCAGTAAAAGACAAATAACAAAAAGGCTCTGCCACTTGTTCTCTACAAGGATCGCTTTAACAAGAAGCTGACTCCCTATCACGCCACTCTCCAGGCTCAAAGTAATCACTACGCTCAGCAAAAGATATATATACCAGGACCTTTACTTCCTACGATAACCAGCAATACAAATATTGCTTGCCCTCTCTTCCTCTCACCCACCGGGTTTACCAAAGAAGGATTTCTCCAGGCAATTCTCGGCTTGCTCACAAGCTTTTAAAACCAATAGCTCTAGTACCATGTAATTTTATTATGCAAGCCTCAAGCCATTGTTTATTGCAAGATACGTGAACCATTTAAATAGCTCGGGAGAATGCTACAAATGAGGAAGACATCCTTAGCGTAAGAACAAAAACAATAACCATAAGCATAATAAATCTTTACGGGATATCTGCAAAGCTTAATAAAGCTAACAAACTAGAAACTGACTAACAAGCTTAATATAACACAGTGTTATATTTATGTTATATTTAGTATATGACTTGTTAACAAACTAATCTAGAAAGCATTTTATAATTATTTCCAACTAATAACTGAGTAAGTCATAAAAACAAGTCTGCTAGTCAATTGCTAGTATTCTGAAATCAAACTTGAGCTCTTCAATGTCATGTAGAAGTTACCATTGCAAGTGTCTAAGTTAACAGTTTGAACGCTACACAGGGGTCCTGAGCAAGTGTTCCTTTACAAGTACAAAGTTCAGATTGTCAAAAAATACTGCATTTATAAATGCCATAACACCCAAACTGAGGGGAATTAGCCTGTGAAGAGATACTAGCCCATATTGAATCGATAGCGCACACCATTTCACAAGATCAAATACAATTTTTGTGTAGAAACTGTAACAAAGAAAGTCAAACCTTCATAGCAAAACCATTCCCAAAGAAGAAAAACATAAAGGAAACCCATATGACTATATTCACACAGAAGCCACCAAAGCAAGAAAAAATTGCCTAGTTATCAACAGAACCATGTACCTCCTTTGGCTTACTAACACATTTAAGTCAAAATCAATAGATTTGGTTATAGATGCTGCTATCTTTCCAGAGAAATGTCCAGACCAGGAGATCATCTCAAAATTCATAGCAAGAAGAAAGTTGCATTCATGAGTACATGATTGCAATGGAGGACAATAACTAATTCAGTGAGAAAAAATTATTTCTTCATGCCACATATGCCCTGTCTTGATACAAACCCTGTATCTTAGTAATTGTTGATGGAGCTGCCAATCATGACTACTCGCACCTTGTGATCATTGAGCAATTGTATAACAATCTGAGAGCCTCTCTCGAAGTGGAACAAAAAACCGTATGAGACACAGCAAACATTTAAATGAACTTATTGTAAACATCTAGTTGTAAGGAACTTCGGTTATATTGTTCTAAGGGGGTGATGCAATGATTCTATAACTAACAGATGGAAAGAACTGTATCCTCCCAATGGTGGGTTGATGTTAAGACCCGAAACGACAAGGGATATCTATTTCTTAGTCACACAAGTGTATCCAAAAGCTCTGATTACTAATGTTATGATTGCTTCTTCGATACATGACTACTACAAACAAAGTAAGGTTAAACCGCAATTACTTGACTGGGAGTGAAAGGAGGCTCTTATACTGAGTTCATTCCCAAAAAAACCGTTAACCACTTACTGGAAAATGGGTTAGCCCATAATGGCAAATGGAATCCCAGGACTTGGCTAAAAAACTGTAAAGACAAAAGCCACCAGATATCTCCTGTTCAAATTTCCTCAAGACAAATTCCAACTTCTGATTTTGTGATTTCCAGCTATATAAATCTAAAGACTGACTAAAACAAATGTAAAGACAAAAAAACACTCGACACCCACTTATCGCCAAACCACATCCCAACCAAGTTTCCATAGACAGCTCTAACAATCTAACAGGCATGATCTCAAATTGCAATAATCTTCGCGCTACATGCTCGAAACCTAATATAAATACCCTAACCAAGGAAAAAAAACTATAAACCACCCTAAAACTTTATAGTCAGTTTTCATCTAGGTTGTCTTCGCGGTAAATCGTGGACTCCCTAAATCAACTAGCGATTTAATTCAGGGCATTAAAAAAGTTAGCATTAAAAAACCTATTGTAATCTCCAAAATTTGCCATGCTACGGTTCGAAATTCAGCACTGTAATTGCACTTGATCACAAGCAAAATTAATTGCCAACGACAAAGGGAAAAAAAACAGCCGAAAGTAGGCAATAGACGTTTAATAGACAGGAAACTGAAAACAGCTTGAATCAAAGCTCAAATTTTTAAAAAGACGCAAAGATGCAATGAGTATCCGACTTAATTTCAATTTCTAGCCTGCTGAATTATAAATACCTTGACCAGAGAAAATATCAGCTTGTAATTTGTTGCATTACCTGAAGAAGGGTTAAACAATTTGAGGCTTCGAAGCCTTTGCTCCTCAAGGGTTTCAATGGAAAATATACCCGCATAAGTTGCAGTATATATAAAGTTGCAGAAAGCAAAAGTAGGTCTTTGCGCCCAATATCAGATTTGACAGAGGTATTTTCCCTGTTTTGTTTATTTATTTAATTATCCGAGGCAAACGAAAGGTCACGTGGTTTCCGTATGTTTATTTATTTAATTAATTAAGAGGGCAAAGAAAAGGTCGGTCGCGTCACGTGACGTAGCATGCTTATCGAAGTTATGGGTGGGGATATTTATCTTAATCTATATATTAATGATACTTATACATTAAAAATAACCATAATGATAGTCTCTGCCGTGGATATCATAAATGTCAATGGTCATCGGATAACGTAAAATGTCATGACAAGAAAGTTTGACGGTGTTCGTAAGGGGAATGTGTCACTTCCCTTGTGGATAAAGATTAGTTTGTTGACTAAATGAAATGCGTCTTTTCAATGTATTTACTGGAAGGGGAAGTGACTAGTTGAGGCCCATAGTTTTATTGGTAAGATATAGAATAGTATATGCATATATAATATTTCGAATTAAAATTCGAGTATATAGTACTTAATATATATATAATATTTGTTTAATATTAATTTAAAATAATCAATTATATCATGATATTTAATATTAATATTTTAAAGGTTAAGTTTTGATTATAAATTTAAAAATTATATATAATACTTTCTCATGATAAAATTGATTATATTATAAAATATATAATGATTTGGACCTTCAAATTTTAGTTGTAGGTAGTTATGACAACATATTAAAATGGGTAAAAATTTTAAAGTTTAATGTGATATCGCGACAAATCTATGTAGTCATGAAGTTAGGGCGTTTGACCTTTGATGTCTTTGAAAAGCTTTGAATCTGTAGACATGTAATTTTGATATAATGCATTTTATAATTGCGTTTTTCTATAATATGTTATCATATTTAGTTTATTTATATATATTTTATCATTCTCAAACATTTTCCCCTTGTATTAGATTCCTTATGACATATATATATATATATATATATTCATAAACATCTCAAATAAATTAGTTGTCAGCATTAAGAATTTAGTCAATGATTTTTATTTAACTTTATCTCAGTTTTGAGACTTTTTGCCCTTCAGGGTGTAATTGGAATCCTCTTCCTTTTGTGGGTCCTTTCACCCTAGGTTGATTCCTTATGTCTTGATTATCGCTTATCACTATCTTGTATAGATGACCTGTGCACAAATGTGTCTTAAAGAGCCCAATATATACAAATCTATCATAAGTCATTTCACATCTAGTATCGGTGTTCTTCTCATATTCTCTTAGACTTTAAATTTTAACTACACATCAAATCTATCCATTTCACACATGTAAAGGAGCTTGCACATTGACCCTGTATTACATCAACATCAATCCAAGCCTTGTGTCATCACATTTTGTACCAAAGCAAGGTCATATCAAAGCATATCATTGCATTTGATTATCTACCGAAAAGAGGTGAAGTGTTTCTCTCTTTTGGGTTTAGAACACTCACAAGCACTGTAACTACATTACACCTTGATTTTATTATGTGTGGGATATGTCGTTTCAACCCCCAAGAGGGAGGTGCAGGCCACTAATCATTCTACATATTCTATTTTTGTAACATTGTAGTGAATTAGGTCAACACCAAATAAGATTGATTTCATACAAGTTTACCATCTGATTTCACGAAATGAAGCCAATATCCTAATCATCATCTACCTATGAAGTGAACTAGAGAGTTAAAAAACCTGAAAAGTAACATAATTCAAAATTGGTAGCACGAGTTTAGAATTAGTGACCAATTCTATCCCCCTCTCATATCACACACAAATTTCAATGTTGTAGTCCGATTAGCCTTAGAAGCTTGCTCCCAATCTTAGAATCTAATTCTGACCTGATACAAAATTGATAGACCACTGATTTTTCCCCCTCTCAAATCACACTCGAATTCCAAGGTTGCAGTCCAGTCAACGTCAAAAGCTTGTTTCGAGTCTTAGCATCTAGTTACATTTCCCAAGTATGTCAATTTCAATCTTCTCTCACTTTCTTTCCATTATTATTGCTTACTCATTTACCAATCATACTATCAACACAGTAGGGTTACATTCATAACTATAGTTTATTATATTTCTATAGGTTTCCCTAGCATTTTTTGTTTTACCATCTTGTAGTGTCATTTATCCTTAGTGCCACTATTTAATAAAACATTTTTGTGAACCCAATCTTTCAACTTGTCAATCTTACAATATCCTTTCCCTTCCACTCCCTATGGTTTGATTCCACATTTCAGATAAAGTTTTTAGATCTTGGTTGTGTTTCTTTCTTCTATTTTAGCCTTAGCCTCTTATGTCCATTCACCTTTCAAATTTGCTCGTCGAATTTCGGTGCATCTTTTGACTTCTGAGCTTCTCAACCCCTTAGGGTCACATTATTGTCTTACATTTCCCTATAGGTTTTAATTTTCACCTTTTAAAATTAAAATTCAAATTTTGGCATGTTCCTTGGTGTTTTATCATTAGCCCTAACTCTTTGCATGTTTTCTTTATTATCAGTGCTTTCATCTTATGCCAATTAAAAAAGCTAAACTTTCCAGCCCTACTAGGTAAAGTGCTAGATTGATTGGTGTTATTATTGATTTAATTCAAATTTCTTTGATTGGTACTCATGCTTATTTTAATTTTAAAATGGCAATTATTAATGATGTTTCTCCTTTTATTGTTGTCAATGATGCAAATGTTAATACTTTTTATTAAAAATTGGAAAATAGGAGATGTTAAATCCTAATTAGATAAAATGAACTAAGCTGAATTAGGTTGTAAAATATACACAAGCATTCATTGATTTGTAAATATTTGGAAAGATGTTTAAAGGGGAACCCAAGAAGGAAATAACTTAGGTGGAGATTGATAATACGAGACTAATACTAAGAGTATAGACATGACGATGTGACTGTGTTGATTGATTGTGAATTGAAAACAGGGTTTCACTTGATCTTTGGATAAGGCCACTAGAATAAAATATTTAGGTGCAATGCGTTGGTGTCCTCAGGGAGTGCTAGCACCTGGTGGGGATTTTACCCTCAGTGAAAATCTTGGTGTGTATTATCGCCTATTGATCCTGTGTATGTGTTATGTGATGTGCAATTTGTTGCAAAAACCATTATATACCTTATTCTTCAGTGAAACCCTAGCTCAATGACACAAAGATGAATGCAATCATGGGGTAAAATGGGGTTAGTGATCAAAGTTGTGTTTGACCTTAACACCCCCTGTGTTTGAGCATTGCCTACATATCAATACTCTAAAGAGAGATCAAACTCCATATAGTTATCCCATGCTACGACAATGTGTGTGTGAGAGATTGGTATAAAATGTTAAATACTAGTGCAATCCTAATGTGATTAAATGCTTCAACAATGATATGTGACCTTGGATTTGTATGTGAACTTAGCTCAGGGTTGTTAGGGATTTGTGGAGTCTAAATTAGGAAAAATAAGTGATTTTTTATAAATATGTAGTTAGACATTATCATGTTTTGCAATCATATGAGCCTCTATTGGACAATGGCTCAAAAACGTGGCTTTATAGTGATTATTTTATAATTCTTTCGAATGGGGATTTTGAAACATGTGGGATGATCCATTTGGCAAATTTGAATTTTAGCAAATAGTCATTATTTGGCGGGATGACATGGCTACTTGAACTAGACAGTACCGGGGAGTGGGATAATCCAAATAGGGCAGCCTTGTCCAAAGAGTAGAGATGGCTAAACTATAAGTGTGAATTGGTCTGAAAGTGAGCTCAAGCTGCTTAAAATGTTGAATAAAGATATTCATAATAAAATCTTGCTTATGAGGCAAGGGTCATCTACATAAAAGGTGAATGAAGGGAGATCAAGGACTGTGGAAATAGGCATGATCTAAGTGTGTATAAGGAGTGATCACAAGTGCATTTTTTTAGCAATAAATGTTAATTATGTGTCTACATGATGATGAACACATTAATTATGCTTATAGTTTTTCTAATGATGATATAGATGGAACAACTCATAATAACAATATCAATGCTTATAAATCCAAAAGTCTGATACTATGACTGAAAGTGATTTTGAAAACTATCTTTACATTATCTCTAAGGAAATTGACATCACAGTTTATGTTGTTACTAAATAATGAAACAAAAAATTATTTTTCAAGGAATCTATACCTAAGAATAAAAATTCTACCAAATATCCTTTGAATGTTTCTAATTCATGTACCATAGACTATCCTTCTACATCAAGTAGCGAGGCTAGTGCTCCTACTAATGTTAGGATAAATTAAAACCTAGATCTATCCCCAAATCACATACACGAGAAACTATGAAATTAATTAATCAAACATTCAAAAAATAAATGTAAACATGCACATAACAAGAGACACCAGATTTAACATGGTTCACCCAAGATGGGCTACATCCACCAAACTTGTCCAATATTATATTTTTAGTAATACAAGGGAGAAACAAAATCCTATAACAAACCCTGTTACACCTCTTTACCTTTTATACCTCCTCTATGTGTATAATATTTCATTATTCTTATCACACTCATACATCTCAACCATATATCAATACATTTTAAGGTAAAAATGACTAAACATAACCTCTATCATCAGATCTAGAAACCTTTAATTAATAACCCATATTGACTATGAAATTACAATTTAACAAGTTAATAAAAAAAATCTCTGGGACATGCGATCCTTGAACCCCCCATCGAGGGGGTCATAAGGGGGGTTCACCCCATGCAACCCCCTACACCATCAGGGATACAAAGAATGGAATCCAAAACTAGGTTAAAGTAACATCAGAATTTTAACCTCTGATCTTGGAAGATAATCAAGCTTCACACCTAATAATCTCCCACTTGGAGACTGATTGCAGCAACTCCATCGCTATTGCATCCACTGTACTATCTGGACATGGACTAGTTCCTTAATTTAATTATCATCCATAAAGACCAATTGAAGTTGAACAAATCTTCAACTTCTCTCTTGTAACTACCTTGGTCATTATATCTATAGGATTTTCACTGGTATGTATCTTATCCAAGTTTAGTTGCTCTTTCTCTATCACTAAATAAATGAAATGATACGAAAATTGAATGTGTTTTGTCTTAAAGTGAAAAGCTAAGTTTTTTGCTATATGGATTGTACTTTGACTGCCACTATACAATGTACATCTTTCTTGACTATGTCCCAATTCTTCCATCAACCTCTATAACCAAATTATTTCCTTGTTTGCTTCTGTAGCAGCAACATACTCAGCCTCTGTGGTTGAAAGTGCCACAACCCTATGTAATCGTGATACCTAACTAACTATTGTACCACCTATTGTAAACACATACCCTACAGTGTTTCTTCTACCATCCAAGTCACCTGCCATATTTGAGTCAAATATCCCTGTAATATCACATCTGATCCACCATAACCTAACATTGTATCTATGGTCCCTCTTAAGCAACGAAGGATCCATTTTATTGCCTTTCAATGTTCCTTTCTTGGATCACTCATGAACCTACTCACCACTCCCACTACATGTACAATGTCTGGCCTTGTACACACCATTGCATACATTAAACTACCAACTACTAATGAATATGGAATGTTAGACATCAGATTATTTTCTTCTTGTGTTTTAGGACTTTGTTCCTTTATTAATTTAAAGTGTGCAACCAAAGGTGTTTCAACTGATTTTGCATCTTGCATATTAAATCTTTCCAACACTTTTTTGATGTACTCTCCTTGTGATAATTTCCACTTCCTATTCTTTTTATCTCTAGTTATTCGCATGCCAAGGATCTATTTAGTTGTACCTAGATCCTTCATAGAAAACCAATCACATAACTATTTCTTGAGTACACTAATATTATGCATGTTGGAACCAACTACAAGCATATCATCTACATATAAAAGTAAAATAATATAGATACCATTTTCAAATCTTTTAAAATATACACAATGGTCTGAATGACATCTACAATAACATTATTTCGTCATAAAACTATCAAACTTAATATACCATTGTCTTGGAGCTTGTTTTAGGTCATACAAGTTTTTCCTTAATTTTCACACCAAATTATCCTTACCAATAACTTCATAACCTTGTGGTTGATCCATGTATATTTCCTCTTTCAAATCTCCACAAAGGAAAGTAGTCTTTACATCTAACTATTCTAAGTGTAAATCTTCAATATCTACTAAGCTCAAAACAATTTTAATCGAAGTCATTTTAACAACTGCGAAAAATATCTCATCAAAACCTATACTTTTCTTTTGTGCAAAACCTTTAACCACCATTTTGGCCTTGAATTTATTTTTACTTGCATTCTCCTCTTTTATCCTATATACCCACTTATTCTACAATGTCTTCTTTCCTCTGTGAAGCTCCATCAAATCCCATGTCTAGTTTTCTATTAAAAAATCATACTCCTCATCCATAGCTTGCTTCCACTTATCTTTGGCATCAATTTTCACTACTTCTTCATAAATTTCTGGCTCACCATCATCAGTAAGTAATAAATAATATAAAGGAGAAAAATGATCAAGTGGTCTACTTACTCTTGCAGATCTTCTCATAGGGATTCGAGGTACCTATTCCTCTTGCACATTTTGATCAGGAACCTTTGGGACATGTTTTTATGTAATGTCTTCTAATACTATCTATTTATTTTTTAGTTCTCCTTGATTTTTTTCCTGCAACTGGTCCCTGTACATGACTTTTTCATTGAACACAACATCTCTACTCCCGATTATTTTCTTATATTTCATATTCCACAACTAGAATCTAAAGTCATCAGTTCCATAACCAATAAATATGCATTTTTTATACTTAGCTTCTAATTTATTCCCATGATCTTTGTAAATATAAAAAATGCCTCATAAGCAAAAACTCTTAGAAAATAATAATCTACCTTGTTTCTAGTCCATGCCTCCTCTGGTATTCCACCATCCAAAGCACTCGAAGATCCTCTATGTATCAGATAAGTTGTTGTAGTTACAACATCTGCCCAAAACTATAAAGGCAAACCTACATGTAATTTCATGCATCTATCACGTTCCATAATAGTCATGTTCATTCTTTCTAACACACCATTCGATTGTGGTGTTCCTAGAAATATTTTCTATCTATGAATTCTACTTTCTAAACAACAATTGTTAAAAGCGTTACAAAAATACTCACCTCCGTTATCTGATCTAAAACATTTTAGTTTTAAATCTATTTCATTTTCAACTAAAGCTTTCCATTTATTAAATATATCAAAAACATCATACTTCCTTTTAATATAATATACCCAAACCTTCCTAGTTGCATCATCAATAAAAGTAACATAATAATATGAACCACCAAGTGAAGATACATGAGTTGGTCCCCATACATTCGTATGCACAAGCTCTAACTTTTGCTCTTTTTTGGCTGGTCTAACCCTGAGAAACTTTACACATTTTTGTTTCCCATATACATAGTTCTCACAAAAGTCTAAATCTAATTCTTTCATACCTAGTAGTTTATCCTTTGCATGTAGGGTCTTCATTCCCTTTTCACTCATGTGGTCAAGTCTGTAATGCCACAAAGTTGCATCTTTATCTGTAACAGCTACAACACAAGATGAATTATCATTATTTGTAGACAAATATAAAGTGCCTAATTTTTTACCTTTTGCAACCACCAAGGAACCCTTTGCAACCTTCCATGATTCAACTGTAAATGTGACCATACAACCCTCACTACCCAACTGCCCTGAAAAGATCAGATTTCTACTCAAGCTTGGAACATGCTTGACATCCTTCAACACCCAAGTGTTTCCATTCTATAATGCAACATGAACACTTCATTTTCCAATAATGCTACAAGGTTCATCATCACCAAGGTAAACATTCCCATAATTACCTTGAACATAATATATAAAGTAATGTCTATGAGAGGTAGCATGAAAAGAACTCCTAAATCTAAAACCTAAGATTCAATAATATTATCCAAAGAAAGTATAAGAGCATCTTGTAATACATCACCTACTACATTTACTTCTCTATTACCTTCCTATTGGTCCTTAGCCGATTTATCCTTTCGAAACCAACACTCTTTCCTTATGTGTCTTGGCTTGCCACAGATCTAACATTCTATCTTGCCTCTTGATTTAGATCTTGCACCCCCTTTTAATTTTCCACGGTTTCCTCTTCCTTTATTCTTTTGCCTTCCTTTGTTCTCCACTGTTAATGCATTTCCAGATATGGAAGTTTCACCTGTGGTTTTCCTTTGCATTTCCTCACTTAGGATAACACCCACTACATCTTCAAACTTTAGTTTGACATTGTTAGACACAGAGTTGCTTACTTCCATTACCAAGCTATTCCAGCTTTTAGGAAAGGAACAAAGAATAAAAAGATCCCTAATGTCATCATCAAAGTCAATATTTATGGAATGTAATTGACTGGTAACCATGTTAAACTCATTTAAATGATCTGGTACTGAACCATTTTCAGACATTTTCATATTAAATAATTTTTTCATCAAAAATATTTTATTTGAGGTAGAGGTTTTTTCATATAACTTGCATAATGCACTCATAACACCTTTTGTTGTATTTTCTTGTGATATGTTGAATGCTACAGAAGATGCAAGGCACAATCATATGGTTCCAAGGGCTTTCTGATCCAATAGTTCCCAATCTTCATCTGACATTATCAATGGCTTCTTGGCTTGCCCTCCCAACGGTAAATAGAGGTTCTTCTGGTAAAGGTAATCCTCCATCTGCATCTTGCACAATCCAAAGTTTTATCCATTAAACTTCTCCACCTTAGTTTTATTTTCATCTATCATAGCTCCCACTTGAAGTCAAACCCTTTTCTTCCTGGGATTTAAAATTATGCAAACAAAACCTTTGCTCTGATACCACTTGTTACGATAAATTAAAACCCAGATCTATCCTCAAATCACATACAAGAGAAACTATGAAATGAATTAATCAAACATTCAAAAAATAAACATAAACATGCACATAACATGAGACACTAGATTTAATGTGGTTCAACCAAGACGGGCTACATTCACCACACTTATCCAATATTATCTTTCTAGTAATACAAGGGAGAAACAAAATCTTGTAATAAACCCTGTTATACCTCTCTACCTTTTTCACCTCCTCTTTGTGTATAATATTTCATTATTCTTTTCACACTTATACATCTCAGCCATATATCAATACATTTTAGGGTAAAAATGCCTAAACATAACCTCTACCATTAGATCTAGAAACCTTTAATTAATGGCCCAGATTGACTATGTAATTACAATTTAATAAGATAAATTTAATTTAAAAAAATTGAGACGCACGGCCCCCAGACCCCCCATCAGGGGTGTCATAAGGGGGGTTCCCCCCTTACAACCCCCCGCACTATCAAGGATACAAAGAATGGGATCCAAAACTTGGCTGAAATAACATCAAAATTTTAACCTCTGATCTTGGAAGATAATCAAGCTCCACACCTAATAACTAATACTTTTGTGACTCCACCTAAAGCTCTACTCAGCTCAATAACATTATTTATATGAAACCTACTATTTTTTTTTTGTACCTCATTTTCATAGGGCTTTGCAACTTGCTTCTAATGCTTCATCTATGGGTTCGAGCCTTTGTTGAAATACTAAAACACCCATCCCTACCAATATTGATTGTGTTATGGTTATTATTTTATTTGTTTTAGGGTTAATGTGACCATGTAGCATAAAATTGAATGATAAATTAGATTGATTGTGATATACAATTATTAAACAGATTTGAGTGCAACTAGCCAAATATAGTAATTTGATATTTATGGAAACTTACTATAGGGTTAAGTACTTAGCTTGTTTTAGGGTCAAGTACCAAAGGAGGACCTCGATGAAATTGCACTTAGGCTTGTATTCACATGATTTGGCACACATACCCATTAACAGGAGAACTACATGTAGTTTAAGCCCTTTCCAAAGTATTGACAATGTAGGCAACACTCAACTAGTCACCAAAGATGAGCTTAGGTCTATCTAACCCAACCTAGTAACCTCTTTTTTAAGGTCAAATTGGTCTTAAGAGCATAAACTAGGGTTTTCAACCAAGGATAAGGAAAACAGAGCTATCTGCATAGGATCAAAGGTGTTTTAATATATATGGGTCACTTGTGGGCATAAGAGTAGTGATCCAAATTGTCACAGAGCTATACAAATTTTCTAGATGGTTTAGATCCTCAGTTTACACAGTCTGTTTCCTGATTTGAGCCAACACATAGGCCCTACATAACACATTTGATGATTATGAAAAAAACAAAACACAAAACATAATCCTAAACAAGTTAAGCATCAATTATTTTAGCATTTATTTAAATATAAAATTATAATATTGTGTTATTCACACTCGTATTTATATGTGGATTGTTATATCTTATGCAATGTGATTGTTTTATAATTTTTTCTTTTTTAGATAACATAAATCCAAAATTAGATAAAACACTAGAAAGAACACATATATTTGACTCTTGAACACACTTTCCCTCTATCATATGCCCATCCACTATCTTAGCCACCTATATCATCCAGACATATTTATTTGTGATCAACTTGGTCTCTAAAAGAATACCTTTATAATCTTAGACAAACATTCTCCATACCTTAGATCCTCATTTTCACTCCCAAGACGTTATCAATAAACTTGGACAGTGTATGTTATCATAGGTGTCTCCCTCTATAAGAAATGTCCAAGGTCCCTTAATGACTATTTTTCACATTGAGAAATCTTCATTAGGTCAGCCTAAACATGTATCGTGGCTTGGTTATGGCAAGAGATTAATGAAGAGTCACCTAGCTATACAAATCATTCCTAAGGTTATTGGGGATATTAGATCATCTCTACACATCTTCGGGATCTCTCACTCTCTCTCAACATTATTCAAAATGCATATACAATAGAGTTCATCATTTACTATGACTACTAGATCTAGGTAGCACATACAAAATCATATTAACCATACAAATGAGTTTGAATAATCTATAGCATGTGCCCATTTTCTGATTTGGATAGTGATATACAATCTATTTCTTACCCGTACTTCTTACCCGTAGTGTGGGATATTTGCACCAATAGATACATGACTAACACTTGAGCATCCCCTTTATGGGATCACATGTTAGCACTCCTAACCTCTATTCATATGGTAGTTTAAACACAACTTATTATACCTAGCTTCTTATTGATTGTTTGCTTGATCACCCTCTCCTAAGTTGACTAATTGATATCTCCATTCTTTTAGTTTGACATGGAAAGTGCTTTCACATTGATCATTGTTCTAGCTCTTGGATTTGATTTGATTTGATTATTTAATGTTACTCGCCCTTGCCTTTTGATTTTGCACCCCATTCTAAACAATCACATTGTCTATCCTATGATTAAATTTAAATACACACCCTTTACAAAAATATGACCTTAGCACTTATTATTTTAGGCATGTTAAACTTAGATGTGGCATACCACTTACCCATCTCTTCATATTGAATATTTATGTTTGCTTTTGTCATGGCACATATTTAGCTTACACGATCACATATAATGTATACCTACATATCTTATGTTGTTTTCACACTGAATTTTTTCCACTAGGGACATGTGCCTATTTTTAGTCCTTTGACGTACTCCTTTGTGATGTGACTTTATCATACAATGAGGGTATATCACTTGCCTTCACCTTCCTAAGACAGATTTGCTATTACACTTGGTGTACATTATGCATTGACATATGTTATTGCCTATCCATATCCCTTGTATTCTTCTATTTTGCAAACTTGCATATTGACCTTAATTACATGCATGCTTATAATGATATTTTGAAACATACAAAAACATTAAAATTTTTAAAAAGATAAAACTAGGAGCTGTGCACAACTTGCATTGATGGTACACATAGTTTCTTTGTGCCATTTTTTCTATGAACGGTGATTTACATATCCATTTTATACACTCATGTTTTTCACAATATCCATGAGTTAGATGCAAGACATACATGTTGTATATGAGACATGGACATACAAATACATGACATTAATCAAACCCACAAGCAACCTTTATAAATTTGGGGGCATGCCCATACTAAGGGCATCTTGGCAAAAATTTCAAGTTATATCTTTCTATATTAGTCCATTGATCATCTTGAGCTACTTATACTATTTATACATGACTTGATCTTGTTCATACCTTTTAGAGTGTTGATTCCTGTGAATATTATGTTTTTTTATACTAGATAATGACATTGATTGATTATGCAGACTAATACTACTTGCTTCATGTTTACTTATTATCGATAATTGTGGTATTGTTTGATCATTAACATGTTCAATACTACTTATTCTATGTTATAAAAGTACATTGGTTATGTCTTGTCATGTCATGTTCATGTTGTGACATGTTTATATGTTTGTGAGATTTTTGATCATGATGAGTGTGCTTACAACTTATTCCATAGGATACCTTATGCGTGTTCATGTTTACATACCTTTATATGGAATAAATTAATTGTTATTGTGTGATTGGTGCCATAATTTCTATTATGTATGTATGTATTATATTTAATCTATTTATATTATCTTTACCATTATAATAAATTGAAATTTTTATTATTGTGTGCTTCATTAATATATCTAGTTGCCACTGACATGTATTTTCAAATGGATTATCATGATTATATCTTGTGTGCTATTAACAAACAAATACCTTTGCCTTGGATTACATGTTTCATATGTGCTTGTAATGATCAAAATTATTCTATGAGGACATATCTTATCGTGTTTGTATATGTATTTTATGTGATTGTACTTTTTCTATATAAATTGTGATGCACATAACTCTTTCTTTTAAGATAGTTTATTCGTTAACTTCATCCATCATATCAAAAGGGGAAGAGGATATACGATTGGCTTATTTTAGAGATTCAAGTCACCTGAAATAAATCAATTCACATTCAAAGACAAATTATATAATTCAAATGGGTTAAATCGAGAATATTGAGACATATTCACATGATTTATAGGAATAATTGAGACATTCTATAATGTTTTGAGAGACAAATGATGACATTTTGAATGGATTTGAGGAATAATTTCTACATTCTACATCACTTTGAGGGATAAATTGATCATATGGGGCATGCATTTTTTTTCATACAAACACTTTTCTATTTTTATATTAAGAATCAATAGGGAATGATGGTATTATGTGAGCATTTTGGGTCTATATCTATCTACAACATTTGATCGTTTTAACATACGAACCTGGTTTTAGGGTTCCACAAGTAGAGGTTGTTATCATGAAAGCCTTGTTTCATTAATTACCAAGAAAGGAATCAGGTTAAATAAAATTTTATCCATTTCAAGAAAGGTTATTTAGACACTGGAGGTAGTGTAGTTGAGGTTATTGTATTGTTGAACTTTTAGCACTACCTTCTTCAATGACAGTCAATATATTTACTCTCCTTAGCTTACCATTTTAGTAGTTTCATCTCCTTGGGGTATGTTCACCCCATGATACTCTCTAAAAAACTTCAACATGTGGCATCTTGGTTGGCATACCATCAAGGGCATCCATTCTTTATATTTTAAATTTCAAAATAAATAAATGATTTAGATTAATTATCATGCGAGGACATTAATATACACATGATTTCTTGTAGATTTCACATGGAGTAAATGACACATTCTAATTCCATGTCTTAATACTAAGCAAATTATCACAGGTACAAAACTTATTTATTTAATACTTTTAATTTGGCATTTTCAATACTAGATTAAAGGGAGGGGCACTTGTAGACACCTAAATTTGGTCTTTGATACCTTGGAAATGTTAATTTGGATGTAATTTGACATACTTGGACAATGCACATATATCTTACTCTTGAGAACACTTTCCCTTTTTTAGTCTAGCCATCTAGTGTCTTAGCCACCTTGTCCACCAAAAATATTTATGCATTATTAATTTGGTCTATATAGAAACACCTTCAAAATCCTAGACATACATTCTTCAAACCTCATTTTCTCATTTTCACTCTCAGGGCACTATCGATAAACATGGACAATGTTGGTTAGCGATGGTTTTTCCCTCTCTCAATAGTGTCCAACAACCCCCAATGGCTTTTTTTCAAATTGGGAAGTTTCCATAAGGTTGACCTAGACACATTTCATGGGTTGAGTGTGGTAGGAAATTATATATACAAATCATCATAAGGTTATTATAAACCTTGTATCATCTCTACACCTCTGCAATATCTCTCACTCTCTTGGAGAACTATTCAAAAGGCATATACACATCTCAAATCTGCAACGAGTGGCCCTAAAGTAGTCCATACAACCAAATATGAATACAAAGTTGTCAAAGTTGCAAAGTGCCAAATGTCAAAAATAAAAGGCGATACTACATCTAGATTATTCATGATTTTACACATTCAAGCACTCACTTAACTGATAAAATTACATGATTATGAGCCCTCGTCGGAGTAATGGAACATAATTAATATTCATCCATTCAATGAGGAGTGATTGGGGTCAATCAAACCCTAAATACTAACCCCTTTTTAAGGTCTATTGTGATCAATCAAACACAATTAGGGTTTTAAACAAAAGAGATTTAAAATAGTCATCATCCCATATATTCAAAGAATTTTCACATACAAAAGCAAATTTAAGCACGAGCAAAGGGCTCTAATACGTTACAGATCCACACAATGTATAAGGACACTGACGATAAACCCTGACAGTTTCGGTTGCCATGGGTGTCTGACCTTGATAGCAAAGTCTAGACAATCTATCACCCATGTTTCAAACCTAAGGTCTTAACATGGTGTTTCTTGAACATTTACAAATCATGTGGCATCTTTTATGAGTGAAAAACAATTAGAATTAGCTAGGTAACTCATATTTCTATTGTCTTATCAATTAGTTGCAGTATCTAATATCCCATTTCAATTCAAATTATTGTATTTATTAACATATTTCAATAATATGATTTACTGCATAGTGTCAATTATTTTATATCTCTCATGCATTAAATAATCAAAACAATAATATTCATTTATCTTATTTAGAACCATACAAAATACTTGTGAACTATCATTTGTAATCCCCTACTAACACTTTCCTAGGCTTAAACAATTTTCTCATCCTGAGGAAAAAGTTATAATTGATGTATGTTGGCCTTCTTCCCACTTTGGCCCTTAGGTGATCTCTATGAACTTTCTCACATATGCTATGTCTAGAAGCTTTGTTTGTAGTTTCACAAGAAGTGTCATTTACCAATTTTCACTTCTTGTGTGATACTAAGCGGTCCTTTCAGATTTTCAACTAAGTAGTGTACCGACCTACAACACTTTCTCAATTTTCAATAGGTTGGTATAAAAAGGAGGCTTTCCTTTATGATTTTTTAACCTTTATGGCCTTGCTTGTAAATATTTCACCTAAAATCTACTCCCCCAAAATTTGCACTAACTAAAAATTGACAAAATTATGGAAGGCTTTTATACCTTACCACGAAGGCGGTGGCAATGATTGCATTATGCTAATTTTACCAACTAATTAACCTACTATGAACTCATGTATAATTATCTTGATGTTCCAAGGGTAGAATAAATTTGTCGTTGTGGTTGACTGATGGAATCTTAGGAGGTTTGTTGTAATGTCAGTGTTTCTTAACTTTGGAGATCCTTTTGAGATCTCAAAGTCTTTAATAACTTAGATGGATCTAAATACATAGGCTCATTAAGCACATTCTTCACTAAAGCCAAATTATCTATGAAGTCAACTTTTAAATTATGCTAGTCACCTATCCCTTCCCAAGTCACGGATAAAATCATGCACAACTCTACCAAACTTTCCATGATTCCTTGCACATCATCTTCCATAATAGCTATAAATAGTGGCCTATATAGTGTATCATTTTTATCAATAGTCAACTATATTTTCTCAAAGTACTCTACATATCTTTATGCTTAGACTCCTATTAATGTGTTGTGTTGCATTTATAGCTCCCATATGTGCATCCAGTCCATTATATTGTCTCTACATTAAAGAGATGAATAAAAATGGGTTTCCATGTTAGACTCTGATGCACCTCCTATAATAATAGTTTGTGCTTCATCAACCTTGGTTGTGTTATCTTGGTTTTCTTTGATCACCTCTTGAAATTATGCCTTATAATCTAATAGTTGAATGGATATTTATCACTTTTGTACTATTGTCATGATGGCAGTTTTGTATTCATCCAAAAATTAAAAAATGGTTTGGGCCTCCATTTGGTTCCTTTATGTTTGGAATTTGACTTCCTCCAATCTTATTATGTACTTCTAGTAGTACAAAAGCTTTGTGATCAGTGTGTTAAACTACAAGGACTCTAATATTACCTGGCCTCGTAATACTTATTAAACCAACTGCTATGTCCTTAGCCTATAACATGTGTTAGAATATGTGTAGCTAACTTGTGGCTCACATAACCCCTTATCATATTTCATTTCTCTAATATATCATTTGGTTGGATAGGGCAACCTATGGACTAACCATAGCCTAAGAAGGCTATAAATAGGAGGTAGGGATAAGTACTTGATCATCAAATAGTGCATTCAACTCTATTTGAAGCTTGTGGAGGTCACCCCCTCGAAGTGGCTTGTCATTTATTCATATGTTCTACTATATTCCAATCATATTGTGATCTATTACTATTATTATACTTTATTGCTAAAGTAATTTCATTACAATTGGTATCATAGCATTAATTTAATCTATTTAATGTGTGAAACCATGATATAAGAGAATCACTTATATCTCTAAGTTGGTTGTGAATTTATCTTTAATTTTTACAAGGGTTTGAGGGTCATTCAAGGACAACTCAGTAGAAAAATCAGGGTCTAGAGATCTATTTTGTGTTATTTATTACTAATTTAGGGTTTTCCATAATTTTGCTTTAAAGGCCACATTTTGAGTTTTTTTTAGATTTATTTACATTTTTTGAAATCTTAAGAAAATATAGCAAGGGTTTATTCTTTGTAATTTATGCTTCGAAGCCGACACTAGTACAAAAACTCTTGATCAAAGTTGGGCCAAAGGTGATAATCAGAATCGACATTGTCGAACCTTGTTATGATAGGACCATAAACTAGGGGTTGAGGTAAGGGTATTGAAAATCAGGGTAAAACTCCCCATAAAGATGATATAGAGTCAGAATAAGGAGTTATCAAATCAATTATTCTAATATTTTACCTGACATATTACAAAGTAAGCCAACTCAAGTACAATGTGCACAACGTACAACTTGATGTGCAATGCCAACATTCTAAAATAAAGCTTGTACAATCGACTTTTGTCAATATGACATTGACTTTGAAGAATATTCAGACAAACCAACTAGTTATCACCATTATATAACCCTACCAGAGTGGATCTTTCAACCAACCCAATCCAAATCTAAGTACCTCGTATCTAAAGAACATGAAGTCAAAAGTGAAAATGCAAAAGTTTGATGGGAAGGATCCAATCACCTAGGTCAACAAAATATATTATTTTTTTGATATACACCAGATTCCATGTGGCCAAAAAGTGGCTATGGCATCCCTATATATAGAATCATAATAATTCATTGGGTATTGATGGTTATGTGATCAAAAGAAGAAGGTTCTCACACTCACCGTGTGTGCTTTTACAAAGAGATATAACTGCATTATGACAATAGTGTTAGTGATAACCACTTTAATCAACTAGAAAGTTATGACAAATAAGATCGGTCAAGGATTATATTCATTAATTCTAAAACCTCTTTTTGTGCATGGATAACATTCACGAGGAGCACCCGAATGACTTATTTATTAGAGATCTCAAGGACCACATTAAACATGAGGTACACATATTTAATTCATAAATTGTCTATGGATATATTCTCAAGGCTCGTAGGGTAGAGGAAAAAAAATATCTAACAAGAGGCAGTCACTCACCAACATCAAAGATCAAACCAACTTGTCACCGTCATTCCCTTAGCGTATTAGATTGACACATCAACATATTGAAGAGAAACAAATGAAAGGTTTATGCTTCAATTGTGATAGAATATGGAGTAGATGACATAAATATGTTCATAAGAAGTTGTTCTACATTGAAGGGGTCAATGAGGAAGAAGATGATGATGAAGCGTCTAGTGAAGACAAAAAGGTACCAGAGATAAAATTTGAAGAATCCCAACCAACTATCTCTTATCATGCACTTTCAAGTATTAACACTCCTCAAACCCTTATAGTTATGGGTTTATTTAATAAATAAAAGGTAAAGGTGTTGATTGACTCAAGGAGTACACATAACTTCATCAGTAGTAAGTTGGCTACTTGTTTGAATTATTTCATTTATCCAGCTCTAGAATTTTAGGTCATGATTGTAGAAGGTGGTACAGTCAATTGTTCTAGAAAATACCGTAGTATTAAGCTTGTTATGGTTGACTATAGGCTAGATTTTCTTATGTTTTTTATTCTCATGAGTGGGGAAGACATTATTTTAGATTTGAATGAATCACAACCTTGAGCATAATTAAGATGAATTTCTAGGAACTATTCATGTGATTTCATTCTGAAGGAAGGATGTTTGAACTACGGGGATCATAGGTAAAATATCCATAATTTGTTAGTTCACACAAGATGGTAAAGATTATTATAAAAGGGGTTTAATGATTTATATCATGATTGTGTTTTATAAAAGCTCAACAAATAAAGGTGGTTAAGGATCCTGATCTACAAATGATTATCGATGACCACCTAATTATTTTTAGTACCTTGCCAAAAGGACTTCCACCAAGAAGAGAACAAGGTCATGTCATATAAATGCTTTCAAGGAGTCAACCACCAAACACCAAACCATACCAATATCCATATGCCTAGAAAAGTGAAATTGAAAAGATGGTACACAAGATGCTAGAGGTCAGTATTAATAAACATAGGCAAAGTAAATATTCATCTCCAATGGTCATGCTGCATAAGAAGGATGACATTTCAAGGATGTTCCAAGAATACAAAGATCTCAACAAGTACACCATTAAAGATAAGTTCCCTATTATGGTAATTGATGATTTGTTAGATGAGTTACATGGTGTTGTTAATTTTATAAAACTAGATCTTTGTTTTGGGTACCATCTAATTTGGATTAGAGATGAGGATATTCATAACAAAACTTTCAAAACTCATGAAGGCCACTATGATTTTTTGGTCATGCCTTTTGGTCTCATAAATGTACTGTTGATGCAGTAGGTTGCACCCTGGGTAGGAGGCCGAGCTCCTGCCTTCCACACGCAACAATGGAAACTCCCCTCTTGCCTATGGGCCTAGCAAAACTGGGGGGAGAGTATCTAGATAAGGGCTAGCTCCCTCTGATGTATCTTTTAGGTCCTGGATTCCCTAATGCTAACAAATAAATGAAAAAGGGGGGGGGATGAAAAGGGAGAAGGATGCTAAAAATAGAACCTAAACCTAAATTAAAAGGTGATACACCAAAAAAGTTGATCCACTCAGCCTGAACATACACTTTTCATCAAGAACCAGCTCCCATACACTTCATCTAATGTGGGAAAATCTTCTGTATCAGTGAGTCAGGGGTCCATAGAGATACAGGGAGGAAGAACTATCAAAGGTGTTCTGAGACACAATTTGGCAGCCTATTCACATGCGCCTATATTCCTGCTGTAGACACTTCTGGCAGACCTGCAGAAGAAGAAACTTCACAATGCACTAGACGTGCTGGAATCATTCTGTGAAAAGCATAAAAGAAAATGACTTAACACAAAAAAAAAACATAGACATATGCGTGAGTGCAAGTTCAAATGGAGGTAAAAATTGCTAAGTCTTTATTTAAGGTAAAATCCGACAGAGTTCTGCCTTACAAGCCTGAGAGATTTTTGGGCAGAGCTTTGCCTTACAGGCTAAGAGAGATGGATCCCTTCTCAAAATGAGAAGTTTACAATATATATATATATATATAGAGAAGAGGACTTGGAGCTTTCTAGGAAAGACTTTGGCACTCTTTTTTTAAGTGGCCCATGTGCGTTCTGAGCCTTGGGAAGAGGGAGTTATTTAATAGATAATGATGTGTCAGCTCTTGCTTTGACTTTGGCATTCAAACATTAATGTGAAAGCATGGGCCGTGCCTCTTTCCCTGCAAACAAGACTGCTCCTTCAAGGCATTCACGTGGCTTGTCTGCTCATCAATGCAGAGTGAAAAAAAAATAGGTCACGTCGTTCACTGTTCACGCCTCTTGATGACCAATTTGTAGACACTGTGTCAACCACTGGAGTAACTCCTTGAGTCAACACCTTCCTTCACCACTTAGACTATTTTGTCCAGTTCTGCACTTGGCTCTTTCACCCCTCACTGGTTTTGCCTTTTATGGCTCCTTCGTCCTTCGGGGGCTATCTTCTACTAATTCTTCATGTCTTTCCAGCTTGATTTGGCCGCTTTCCACTGATTTCAACAAGTGACACGTGGCGTGTTCCACTGTGAAACAGGCAAGGGCACGTGGCATCATCCACTCTCTTATTGAAGCTTTAGGCACCTTTTGAGATTCCTATGGAAGATGACACATGGCAGCTTTCGTAGAGCTTTAGAAACAATATAGAAGCATTCAGGACTCATTCAGATTCATCACGGATGATGACACTTAGTAGCTTTTGCTCTCTTTAGCAATACGTTCGGGGCCCACCATAGTCTTTAAGGAACCAAAAGGGAGAGACCGCGGATGTTGACACTTGTCGGCTTCTGCCAAGCTTTGCAAGGGACATGTGGCACGTTCCGCTGCTCTTAGAAAAATATGTCAAATCCTTCCACGATTGCCACTTGGCGCCTTTCCCAGAACTCTTGAAGGAAGCTTGTTGAAAGGAGCTTTGGGACTCGAATGTAGACACTTATCGCACTCCATCAGGTTTTATAAGGGGCACATGGCACGTTCCACTACTTTTGGAGGCAAATTATCATGTGTCTCGGCAGATGACACTTGGCAGCTTCCACTCTCTTTCTTTTTCTGGTGTAAAATTGACGTTCGTGAGCCCATCACTATTAAAAACCAACGGCTAGTCCATTTCCCTAAAATTGATAGCCTCAGAGACATCATTGTCTTTGGCATTTCCTTTAGTTTTTTCCTTTGTTTCGGCCTTTTCTTCTCCAGTCATTTTCTCGTAGACAAAAACTCCGCAAGAATTGTCTCGTTCATTCCTTTCCTTTGGAATTCTTTTTTAGAGTTTTTTACCCGAGATCTTTCCTGAATTTCTTCAGACTTTTTGTCTGAAGGAATTCCTTCAGACATTTTGTTCGAAGAAATTCTCTTCTTTGCTTTAAACAAATTTTTTGAAAGAAACTTACCTTTTCGTCTTTTCTCTATGGGCTCTTTGCAAACGTTCCTTGCCCTCCATAAGGGCACTTGAGTTCATATCTGCCCTTTGCAAGGGCACTTGGAATGGTCCATTTTGCGCATAAGTGGGAACTTGTCTCATTTGAATCGAGCCATTGAACCAATTAAATGAACCAAACCGTTGAACCAAGCCATTAAAACAAGTCGTTGAACCAACGCTATTGAACCGGTTTAATGGTTCAACGGTTGTTGAACCAAGGCATCGAACCGACTGAGTGAACCAAGGCATCGAACTGACTAAGTGAACCAAGTGATTGAACCCACTGTAGAACTAGGCCGATGAACTTTACCTTTGAACCAAAGCGATGAACCACCTCATTGAACCAATTGAACTGAATGGTTTAATGGTTCAAAAAAGCTTTTCTAAAAGCCCTTTCATTTTTTTGAATTGGTTCATCTTCCTCTAGAAGACTTGTGCAACCCAAATTGAACTGACTCAGGACAGTAGGGAGAAAAGGGGACCGATTTCGGCCTACAAGACCAAAATGGTCAACAAATTGGTGACTCCCAGGGGAAGCATCCCTGCTATGCTTAGAGACCAGTTGCCTTAAAATCCATTGGGCAGGGAGTCAGATGTAGCTTTGAAAGAGTTAGCAACCGCCTTGAGACTCCCAAGAATCAATCATGAAGCTTTTACCCCAAACACAAAGGTAAACACACACAATGCTAAAAACACTACTTGTGCAAACAACACTTAGGGAAAATAGGAAATAAAACTGAAAGCAAACTACTATATACAGCTAACCAGGAATATTTGCCTCCCTAATGGACCAAAGGGAAAACTTCTTAAGTCTCCTTCCTACCAAGGAAACTTATGGTGCCAGACAAGTGGCTGAATGGAATGGAGACTTGGTGACCCGCTCCTCTTGCCTGTCACCTTGATTGGCTTGCATCTGAGTGGATCAGAGTCAAACATGCTTCCAACATATATGTACTATTCTTGTTCTTGTAAGCTTGTCAAATGTTGGTCCTTCATGCTGGTGTATTTTACCAAGAAATTTGTGGCTGTTGGTTTATCACCATAAGCCTTTTGATGTGCATAGTCCCTTTGCAATGCATCATTGTTTGACCTGTCTCCTTTTGCTTCATTGAAAACTCTATCAGACTTATTCTCTGCTTCCTCTTGGCCTTCTTGAAGAAGGGTGACTATTGTGATGTCTGAAATGAAATCACAAATTGATTGCTCATCCAACAGAACATCACCCTTTTGTTCAAAGCTCTCTTCTTCAAGGCTTCCTCAAGGTAGACAGGCCTCTCCTTTTCTTGCTCAAGGATCAAAGTCTCTAGTTGTTCAAAGCATCCATCTGATCCTCCTCCAACTCAGGCTCCATGGCATAATCATCCTCCTCATTGAAGCAACAAGGAAGTTCATCAAACAAGGGGGAAGAGAGCTCACCATGCTTACATTCCTCTTCGTATTGTTGGAACATCTGCATGTATGCATGACCTGCGTCTTCTCCATTGCTGATGAAGTCTTCAAAAGGAGCATCAATGATGATTTCTTCTTCATTATCGCTCATGATATCCTCTTGGGAAACCGCAGATTGGATCTTTTGCCCCTCACTCACCTCTTGTAAAATAGGTTCCTCCTTGAGAAGGGATGAAGTGAAAAAACCATGTGGAAGAGGAGGCAGTTCTTGAGCTAGAATCAAATGATTTTTCTCTTTCCATTTGGCCAACACTTCATCTATATCAGGTGTGGCCTGATAGCTCTCTTGGGGGTGTGTTCAGACAGGTCCATCACACATTGGCTGAGGAATCTCGCTGTGGACTCCAACTCTGTGATTCTCCTGGCTATGTTTTCCTGGAAGAGCCTTTCTTGGAGGTCACAATCATCATGAGCAGGAGCAGCCTCATCTTCTTTCAGGTTTTGATCAAAACCTTTCTTCTCCTCCTTCCTGCCCCATGATTCCACTATTTCCTTCCAAGTCAGGATCCTGCCATTAGGATGAGAGACTTAAGGGAGTTGAGGAAGACTAAGAAGGGTCTGTTGATGCATAAGAAGAGTTGTTTCAAATGAAAGCACATTTTGGTGTGTATAATCCATTGCTCATAAACATGGACCTTGTTTTCTTTCATATAGTTCTTTGATCAAGCTCAGAATATTTGTGGAATCCCCTCAAATAGCTCTCCTGGTTACCTTTTAACAATGAGGGAAGTAACACTGGAGTTTGAGGTGGTTCCATAACAACCTGAGCTCCACCAAAGTTATACAAAAAATGTGATTTCTTGATGGCACCAGGACTACTTAACCATCTGATTCAACTCAGATTCGCCATTGGTGTTGATAAGAAAGCCTCCAAAGGCTGGTTGGCTGAAGAACACACCAAAAATTCTTCAACTTTTTGGACACAACTTGTCCTAGTTGGTCCCACCGGGTGCGCCAAAAATTGTTGACGCAGTGGATTGCACCCTGGGCAGGAGGCCGAGCTCCTACCTTCCACACGCAACAATGGAAACTCCCCTCTTTCCTATGGGCCTGGCAAAACTGGGGGGAGAGTCTCTAGATAAGGGCTAGCTCCCTCTGATGTATCTTTTAGGTCCTAGATTCCCTACTGCTAACAAATAAATGAAAAAAGGGGGTGGATGAAAAGGGAGAAGGATGCTGAAAATAAAACCTAAACCTAAACTAAAAGGTGATACACCAAAAAGGTTGATCTACTCAGCTTGAACATACACTTTTCATCAAGAACCAGCTCCCATACACTTCATCTGATGTGAGAAAATCTTTTGTATCAGTGAGTCAGGGTTCCATAGAGATACAGGGAGGAAGAACTATCAAAGGTGTTCTGAGACAGACTTTGGCAGCCTATTCACATGCGCCTATATTCTTGCTGTAGACACTTCTGGCAGACCTACTGAAGAAGAAACTTTAAAATGCACTAGACATGCTGGAATCGTTCTGTGAAAAGCATAAAATAAAATGACTTAACACAAAAGAAAACATAAACATATGCATGAGTGCAAGTTCAAATGGAGGTAAAAATTGCTAAGTCTTGATTCAAGGTAAAATCCGGTAGAGTTCTGCCTTACAAGCCTGAGAGATTTTTGGGTAGAGCTTTGCCTTACAAGCTAAGAGAGATGGATCCCTTCTCAAAATGAGAAGTTTACAATGTATATATATATAGAGAGAGAGAAGAGGACTTGGAGCTTTCTAGGAAAGACTTTGGCACTCTTTTTTAAAGTGGCCCATGTGCATTTTGAGCCTTGGGAAGAGGGAATCATTTGATAGATAATGTTGTGTCAGCTCTTGCTTTGACTTTGGTGTTCAAACATTAATGTGAAAGCATGGGCTGCACCTCTTTCCCTGCAAACAAGACTGTTCCTTCAAGGCATTCACGCGGCTTGTTTGCTCATCAATGTAGAGTGAAGAAAAATGGGTCGCATCGTTCACTGTTCGTGCCTCTTGATGACCAATTCACAGACACTGTGTCAACCACTAGAGTACCTCCTTGAGTTGACACCTTCTTTCACCACTTGGACTATTTTGTTTGTTTTTGCTCTTGGCTCTTTTGCCCTTCCCTGGATTTGCCTTTTTTGGCTCCTTCGTCCTTCGAGAGCTATTTTTTGCTAATTCTTCGTGTCTTTTCGGCTTGCTTTGGCCACTTTCCACTGATTTCAACAAGTGACACGTGGCATGTTCCGCTGTGAAATAGGTGAGGGCACATGGCAGCATCTGCTCTCTTATAGAAGCTTTAGGCACCTTTTGAGAGTCTTGTAGAAGATGACACGTGGCAGCTTTTGCAGAGCTTTAGAAACAATAAAGAAGCATTTGAGACTCATTCGAATTCATCACAGATGATGACACTTGGTAATTTTTGCTCTCTTTAGCAATACGTCTGGGGCCCACCATAGTCTTTATGGAACCAAAAGGGAGAGACCACAGATGTTGACACTTGTCAGCTTCCATCGAGCTTTGCAAGGGACACATGGCACGTTCTTCCGCTCTTAGAAAAATATGTCAAATCCTTCCGCGATTGCCACTTGGTGCCTTCCGTAAAAATCTTGAAGGAAACTTGTTAAAAGGAACTTTGGGACTCGGATGCAGACACTTGTCACGCTTTGTTGGGTTTTTCAAGGGACATGTGGCACATTTCGCTACTTTTAGAGGCAAATTGTCATGTGTCCCGGCAGACGACACTTGGCAGCTTTCACTCTCTTTATTTTTCTGGTGTAAAATTGACATTCACAAGCCCGTCACTGTTTAAAAACCAACGGCTATTCCATTTCCCTAAAATTGATGGCCTTAGAGATGTCATTGTCTTTGGCATTTCCTTTGGTTCTTTTCCTTTATTTTGGCCTTTTCTGCTTCGATCATTTTCCCGCGGATAAAAAGTCTGCAAGAATTATCTCACTCATTCCTTTCCTTCATAATTCTTTCTTTGGGTTTTTTACCTACGACTCTTTCCTGAATTTCTTCATACTTTTTGTCCGAAGGAATTCCTTCGGACAAAAGTCTGAAAGAATCACTTGTGTCTTTTGCCTCGACCCTTGTTTATTTATGCAAAAAATTTTGGAAGGATTTCTTCGGACAAAAACTCTGAAGGAATTCCTTCAAACATTTTGTTCGAATATATTCTCTTCTTTGATTTAAACAAAATTTTTGAAAGAAACTTACCTTTTTAGCTTTTCTCTGTGGGCTCTTTGCAAACGTTCGCTACCCTCCGTAACGGCACTTGAGTCCAAAACTGCCCTCCGCAAGGGCACTTAGAATGGTCCATTTTGCGCCTAATTGGGAACTTGTCTCATTTGAACTGAGCCGTTGAACCAATTGAATGAACCAAACTATTGAATTGAGCCGTTGAACCAACACTATTAAACCGGTTCAATGGTTCAATGGTTGTTGAACCAAGGCATTGAATCGACTGAGTGAACCAAGTGATTGAACCCACTGTAAAACTAGGCCAATGAACTTTACCTTTGAACCAAAGTGATGCACCACCTCATTGAACCAATTGAACTGAATGGATAAATGGTTCAAAAAAGCTTTTCTAGAAGCCCTTTCATTTTTTTGAACTAGTTCATCTTCTGCTGGAAGACTTGTGCAACCCGAATTGAACTGGCTCAGGACAGTAGGGAGAAAAGGGGACCGATTTTGACCTGCAGGACCAAAATGGTCAACATGTACCATATACATTTCAAAGTTTAATGAACACTATCTTTAGGCTTTTTTTAGGGAAATTTGTGTTTGTGTATTTTGAATGACATCCTAATCTACAACAAATGTTGGGAAGAACATTTACATCATGTGAAACATGTTTTGTTAGTGTTATAACAACATCAACTTTATGCAAAAGTTTCAAAATGTGTTTTTGGAGTCCAAGGGGTGGAGTATTCGGGTCATATCATTTCACATAAGGGAGTCAAAGTAGATCCCAAGAATATCAAAGCTATGATGGAGTGGTAAGTGCCAAACACCCTCAAGAATCTCCAAGGCTTTTTTTGGCTCCTAGGTTACTATCGTATATTTGTGAAAAATTATAGTCGCATAACAAATCCACTCACAAAATGACTCCTTTCACTAGAATGAATAAGCAACGGTTGCCTTTGAAAAGGTAAATGAGGCTATACGTAACATTTTAATTTTGGCTACTTATGATTTTTTAAAAACTTGTATTATTGAATGTGATGTATCAGGATATGGCATAGGGGTAGTACTCATGCAAGAAGGATTGCGCATTACACTTGAGAGTAATCAACTTAAGGGTAAAAATAGGCTAAAACCAATCTATGAGAAATATATGTTAGTTATCCTACTTGCAGTCAAGTAATGGAGACCCCAACTGATGGATAAACACTTTAAGGAAAACATTGATCATGATAGTCTAAAATAATTTATAGAAAAATGATTATCTTTAGAAGAACAACAAAAATGGGTGACTAAGTTGTTGGGATATGACATTGAAATCATCTATGAGAAAGGCAAAGAGAATATTGTAGTAGATGTACTATCCAAGAATGATGAATATATAGAAACACTATTGTGTGCAATGACCATTTGGCAAACATAATGATTGGAAGAGGCAAAATCAGAATGGGTGAGTGATAGGGATACATAGGTTTTCATTCAAAATATGTGGAACTAGTCTAGTGATTTTGACAAATTTGAGTGGAAAGGGAATGTTTTATGGTATAAAAATTGATTATACATATGTAATAATTTTATCCTCAAACATAAGATCCTTTAATAGCTTCATGCATCTCTAATAAGGGGGCACTCCAATTTTTTTTAAACCTATCAAAGGAATCATGCAAGATTTTTTTGGGTAAAGACCCAAGGGGGATATACAAAGATTTGTGGCTGAATGCATGGAATGTCAACAAAACAAGGGTGAAACAATATTGAAACTAGGGATTTTGTAGCCTTTATGCATTCCTAAACAAAGGTGGGAGGAGGTTCTTATAGATTTCATTATAGGGTTTATGAGGTTTGAGCGTAAAAATGTCATCATGTTAATCATGGATAGGATCACAGAATATGCTCATTTCTTCCCATTGTCAAACCATTTTTAGCTAGTATGGTAGCTACTATTTTTTGGATACAATTCAAAAGTTTCATGGTATTCCCAAGATAATTGTACGTTATCGTGATTCCATTTTTACCAATAATTTTTTGACAAATTTATTGTCATGTTTGGGTATTCAGTTGGCTCATATCTCATCACCTCATCCTCAATATGATGGGCAAATAGAGGTGGTAAACAAATGCCTATAAGGGTATCTCCATTATTTTGTATTTGATAAATAAGAATAATGGGTTCATTGGTTATCGCTTGTAGAATGGTGGTATAACGCTTCCTTTCATACCTCTTACAAAATGTCTTCATCTCTAGTACTTTATGTTTATCAACCTCTATCCATAATTTCATCCTTGAGGCTGTAACCTAAGGTTTGAGCTGTTGAAGAACACATTCAACATCAATAGGAGGTATTAGCAAGTATGCGATAGAAATTGGGAATGACACAAACATAATGAAACATCAACCATATCAACACCAGAGTGAGAGACATTTTGACATAGGCGATTGGGTCTTTATGTGCTTGTAACCATATAAGTATATGTCTTTGAAACAATAGGGAAAAGATAAAAAACTCTCTCTAAAGTATTATGGCCCTTATAAGATCATTATAATGTTGGCAGTGTTGCATAAAAGCCATAATTACCTCAATCCACTCACATACGTAAAGTATTTCATGTATCTTGCCTAAAGAAGGTAGTTGGACATAAAGTTTCTACCTGGACTGAGTTACCATAATTGGATGAAGAAGGTAGCGTCATTCTATAACCTAAGGAGATCCTTTAGACACCCAATAAGAGGCTGAGAAGAAGAGAAATAATAGAGTATTTATTCAAATGAAATAATTTAAACTGTGAAGATGTAACATGGGAAGATGAGGCTTTTTTATAGTAGTGTCTAGAGCTATTCAACATCGAGGGCAATGTTATTTATAAGGGGAGAGGCATGCTACACCCTTAGCCTGTAGTGTGTGTCAGGATATGTGTAACCAACTTATGGCTTACATAACCCCTCCCTTGTCATATTTTATTTCTCTAGGATCTCATTTGGTTAGATAGGTCAGCCTGTGGAGTAACCATAGCCTAGGAAGGCTATAAATAGGAGGTATATATAAGTACTTGATCATCATATTGTGAATTTTGCTCTTATTGAAGCTTGTGGAGGTCACCCCCTCAAAGTGGCTTGTCATTTTTTCATATATTCTGCTATATTTTAGTCATATTGTGATTTATGGTTAATGTTCTACTTTATTAGTGAAGTTACACCAGTGTTGGGAAATTTTACTCTATTAATTTCTTGGCCTTGGCAATGTTCTCTTGCAATGTGTCATTTTATTATTTCAGCTAGACTACAATCTAGTCGATAGATGCATGCAATACACTCACACCCTCAATTTTATTTTTCAAATGGAGTTAAGATCTATTATGTATTTGATCTAGAAAAGTCATCACCACCAATTGTATTTGTTGAGAAGGATTAGAAAATTATGAAGATGAATATATTTTATCTATTTCAAAGGCTTTCCATATACCTTTGGTAACAAAAGACTCCTTAATTTTAATAGGGGTAGAGGTAATGAGCAAGGTATAAAGACTAATATTTTCCCAAAAAGTTTATAGATAATGAGAGCCTACAATGGTTTAACCCTTTTTATATTTAAGGATTAATATGAAAGAGAGTATCTTAATCAACTAAACAATAAACTACTCTAAAAGTAGGCCAATTAAATGAATTTATATTCTACAGATATTTTGATAAGATATATTGAATTTAAGCATATGTCAAATATGGAAAGTACAACATTCATTATTCTAAAAATAATAATATGAAGGAGAAAAGTTACTTAGTGTGTACAATGATGCATAGGCATATCTAAGTAGTACAGGTTCAGAAGTAGACTATCTAAAGGTCTGGATCCCATTGTTAAATTCTGAATATTTGCTTTCTATCAACATGGACATTTGTGTCAGCCTATAGACACTAGTGTCGACGTTATTATCCTGATTTCAATTCTTCTATCTGGATCGAATTGCAAACTCTTTTATATAAATTCCACATGCAATTTGATGTCACTATTACCTTACAAATTATCTATATCGATTGTACACTTAGGTTATTAATACTAGTCTTTTGATCAAAACCCTAGTTCTTCTAATTAGGGCATGCCACCTTACAAAATGGGGGTCAGTAGGCTCAAGTGAAGTTGAGCTAACTACAAAGGGCCCTTTATCAATGAACATTGTCTACATAGGCATATACGAGGTCCTCAGACCATTGTAATTCTTCGCTTTACGTGGGCTTTTGTGTAAACAAATATGTAATATGTTATATGCAAGTGCATATAGTGATATAGCTTGTAACCTGGAAAATATTGATAATGGGTTGTTATTTGAATGAATTTTAGTAGTGTAGTATAAACTTTAAAGGTTCTTCCTATATGAATAATGAGTGGACTTTGATTTGTATTTATAACTTCTCTTTTGAAATGTCTCCCATAAAAGGATTAATGAAAACAAATAGGCCTACTCACACATCAAAATATTTTCATGTTTGCAAGGTACAAGCACATGGATTGGATTAGGGACACAAGCGTCAATGCTAATATCTGAGTCTGAACACGAGTGTCTAAGAAGATAAAAAATTGTAGTTGTGTAACTAGTAGTGAAGTATATATAGAAGGTTTTAAGTGTATTGTGGGATATAATTGATCCGGGTAATTAGAATATCAAGGTTATACTATAAGATAATCATTTAAGCATAGTGAGATGGAAAACATGAGCCTTTTGACTGCAAGACAAGTTAAGAATTGAAGGGTAGAGCTACAATCGATATTTTCTAGGAGTACAAGACTAGTTTGACATATAAATCCAAATTCGAGTATTTACATTTGCCCCCTCTCCTCCCCACCCAATCTAGTAATGTACAAGGATAAAATTTCTATGTTAAAGGAAATAAATTTGTACCGTGATGTATACAACACATCTTAATTTGTCTTGATCCCAAATTACATTTTTTTGTATGTGTATGACCTACAACCAAAAACATGTTACATGTGTAATTAGTGCATATAATTTGAAAATGAATAATTAAAATTGCTTGAAATAGAAGAGATCAAAGAAGGAGTACACATGAATGTCAATGCAACCATGTTTCCCCTTGATAGTTTGATTTAGTAATGATGTTTCCTAGCTAAAGCATGGGAGAGAGGTTAAGAACTAAACCTTGGATATGTGAATATGGGAATTTGAGGGTGGTCATGCCCCTATTCTAGTGTAAGAGTGAGTTGTGCCAAGTCCATTGACAATACTAAATATCAATCACACAACTCAAGTTTAATCAAAATCTAGCCAATCTCGCTTAAGTCAAATAGTGTAACCATATCACCTGTAATAATAAAAGTAGTGTCAAGTCCATTTAGAGCATTGAATCTTGATCACATTAATCAAATCAACCAACTACTGCAACAAATAAAAGATCAAAAAATGTATTTTGGTAAAGTTGGTGCATGAATAGTAGAATGTTTTGAATAACGTATCTATAAATTGGTGCGTTTTTATGGCATATGCACCTTGAATGTTTATCAAGATGAAGTATCTATCAAAATGCAACCTATGCTCTATAAATTATGTGTAATATGTATCAAAAATCTAAAAAACTTTGTCCCAAATTTGTGCCAAATGTATAATATTTTATCCCAAGTATATATCTAAATCATGTAAACTTTATCAAATTCTACCAATCTATCAACTGTATGTATGTGGAATCATGTCTCTATGACATGCCCCCTCTTTTGAGGTGAGGGGAATGAAAAGTGATAGTCACCCTATCTCAAAAAGATAGTATAACCAAACTATATTTGTATCAATCATGTAGTAAATAAAAATATAGTAATATCATGTCAAAATAGATGTATCAATGAAACTTGCCATATTAAATCACAACAAGCCCTAAGATGAATGATATAGATCATGGAAACATTAGAAGTAATAAGCTCAAAAAACAATCAAACACACACATAAGCGTACTTAATGTCACATAAAGAGGGGTCTAAGGCGACTACAAACAAGGGGTATATTCAAATGCCACACACTCAAGGGGGCAATATATTCAAATGTCCTGCCTACAAATAAGTAATATGTTCAAATATTCAGTAATCAAGATAATTAAATAAACAATAAGTACACTCAAGTAAGCCATATGAAGCATTGAAGTAAGTGAAATATAATCAACTAACATAAGCATAACATACTAATCTTTGCATGCATAGGTTAGCAAAGTGTCTTATAGAATAACATATAGAGTACATTGTGTAAGATAATAGCATGAGTATAGGCAAGTCTAAATGTTAGGATATAAGCTCAATGTGATAATAGAAAATGATCAATAAATAATAGAACATGTGTCAATCATGATCATACAGAAGTAAGTTGCACATAATGTAGTGTGTCACATGGCATCTACATGTTCATGTATCATGGATCTAATCTATTATTATATCACACTCAAGCACCCGAGAAACATATGTGTGTATATAAATGATATGCTATCTACTAACATAAAGTAACCAACATGTACAAAAGCTAGTAAATATATGAAATGATAAATATTTTTGTATTTCTAAATTATTTGAATTTATTTGTGTTTTCTTAAATATTTGATGTTTTTGAATTTTGATTTTTTATTTATTTTTTTTAGAATGTTTGAAAAGAGTGTTAGTAGATGATCCCATCTAAGGGATGTTCACAAGGTTCTATATGGTCTAAATTAGCACAATAAATTGGTCATGCTACCAAGGATCATGTATATGTGCCAACTATAGATCTGGATAATTGGTAATACTTTGAATATGCCTCATAGGACTATGTTGTCATGAAGAAGTAGTATAATTTGAAGTGGTTCATGGATCCCATTGTTTAATGCTTTGTGATTTACTTGGTGTAATCTTGAGCCTTTGTACCATCTCTAAAACATGGTGATATGTTGTTAATAACTAGGTAGGTCAAGGAGGTGTGAATGAGAACCTCGTAGAATCCACTATATATCTCTGATACAATGGCATCCCAAGTATTGGTTGCCTAGGAAATGGGATTGTTTTTTTCTTACCCTTTCACTCGTGATTAACCTTTAGAGTTTCATAATTAGTTGTCATGGAACAAATTTCGCCTGTTGCAATGGATATTTAAATGAACCCCTAAAACTATAATCACCCTATTGGCATGAATATATTTAAGATAACCATGAATAATGGAAGGTACTTTATAGAGCTTACGAATTCTAGGTCATCCAAATAACATATTAAAGACTCTCATATGTAGTATAACTATAATTTGTTTTGGTCACATGTACTAGACCAACTTGTAGAGGTAAATCAATATCACCAAAAACTTCTTGTGTCTTCCCATCGAATGATTTGACCATCTTGATCAAAGGGAATAAATCATCCTATGTATATCCCAAATGTGTGAGTAATGCCATGGTACATACTTTCTCACTAAAACCATTATTAATTATAACATTTGCCTTGATAAACACGTGCCTTGATAAATAAAGAATCAAGATTTGAGTCATCATCCACAATGTCACTATCATCAAATGAAAAGGAAATCTTGTGAACTATAGGAGGCATCTCTCACGTATGTGTACCAATAATCCCATCTAATGGTTGCCCATAATGTGGTGGAGGAGGATGTGTATGATATGCCATTTTCACTTTTGGTATTTCCTTAGAATGATATTGTAATGGATTGTTGAATATCTTTTGATTTTTATGATCATTAGATTGTGATCTTGAATTCGTTAGAGAATACTCAAAGGTGAGTTGGTCATTGTCAATAAGGTCATGTGTCTTGTGCTTTAATTTGAAGCATTTATTTGTAGAATTCCCAACACATTTGTGGTAGTCATAATAAGCATTTGCATCATATATTTTTGGTATAGGTCGAATTGTATTAACCACCATAGGAGGAGGGAGAGATATGAGATGGCATTCCACTAGCTTCAGAAAGATTAAAGTTAGAGACTCAGGTAATTATGTAAATTGTTTCTTAGGTGTATTGGATAAGATGAACTGATTAGGTTGTTGTGACACTATATTAACCATAACAGTTTATTTATTTTTAGCCTAAGTAGGTTTTACCTTGTAGCTTGGTTTGATATAAAACTTGGTAGTGGATGTATTCAATTTATTTACTACACACTTAAGCTTGTTTAATGAAACAAGTTTAATGTGTCTATTGTGAACAATAGGGCACAAGTCATCAAAAGATTTGAACTTATTGAAAATAATAGACTCTTGCAAGGGAACAAGTGAACTTTGCTTAAAGATGTCTTGAAGCTCTTTATCTACCATTAGATTTGTTATTTTTGCCAACATTATCTTATATCTCAGGACATATTCATTAATACGCTCATTAGTTCCTTGTTTGAACTTGGCAATTTATGCATATGACATGTTTTTAGTAATGTTGATTGAGAAATTTGCTAAAAATTGATATGTCAAAGGCTTGAATGCTCTTATTGATTGTATTGATGGATCATATAACCATCATAAAACATAGTTCTTTAGACTATTTTGAAATAACCTAGTCAAAAAATTATCATTAGAAGCATAATCAAGGGATGTTGCATAGAAATATCAGAGATGCTACTCAAGATCACCCTTTCCATCATAAAGTATGAACTTGGGTGGTATAAAATTAGTTGGTAAAGGGTGAAAAGATATCTGAGGTGCTAGAAGATGATGTAATACATTTTATGATTTAATAGCATGAGTTCATTTCAAATCATTTTCTTTAATGTTAGTAACCTTGGCCTTTAAAGGTTGAATACCTTGGAGAAGAGTTTACATAATAGACAAATTGAGATTTAGCTTTTGTTGGGTGAATATTTTGTCACCAGCTAACTGATGAGCAAAATAGGTGATTTCAACCACAACATAAGGAGATTGGTTGGCCAAATGTGCAGGTTTACCACATCAAAAGGGGACAAATCTCTCCTCTCATCAAGGGGAGGTTCCTTGTAACTAGGAGGAGCTATATACTATATATATAAGTAGAAAATAACACTCAGGGGTACGACAACACCATCCATCTCTCTTCTTTCAGAGATGATGTTAACAAACAAAGGATAAATCCAGGTGAAAACATTGAAGGCACTTCTCTTCTTTCAAAAGTGGTCTTGCAGCAAACAATCAGAGTTCTTTCTAGTAGGTTGCAAGTAACTAGTAACAGAGGGTGTAGTAACTAGCAGACTGAGATGTAGCACAAAGTCTCCACCTCGACTGCCCAAGAGTGAAATATGAAGGATGATGAGGGCACAAAGTCGTCCCAAGATCCTTTACACAGAAAGAAACTAAACATACACACACTAAAAATAATTGTGGCAGCACAAAGTCTCCCCACAGTTGGCTTCAGGACACCTTCATGATTACTTCCACTAGTTCTGCTTATTTCATTAAAATGGACAATAACACATTCAAAAAACAGACATAAGAATAATCTCCTAAATGACACAAGCTATTACAGCACAAAATCTGAAAGTAACTCACTTTCTCATTCAAACAAAGAAATATGATCAACAATCTGAGCTCAAAGTCTCAGTAATCACCTTTCAATTTTGGCAGAGTTTTGCTTCTATAACAGAGAGATCTCCTTTGCATAAAACAAGATAATATAATATATAGTAGCCAAGAAAGGCTTGGCACTTTGTTTCATGGAATGACCCATGCTGCATTCAATGCCTTGAATGCATTTTCAATTTTGTCAAAGAGGGCCATGCTGAAACAGGGCATCTGCCTTAACTGTGGCATGTCAATTCATCTCAAATGTCTTCTCCTTAGCATGGGTTGTCTGGTTCTTTACCTAATATCTGCGTAGCTATCCACTTTGCCTTTACTCTAAGAGAGAAAAATAGGCCACGTCTTTAATGTTTGCAAACTCAAATATCTACTTGGTGGACTGTTCCACCTACTAGAAACAACTCTTATGCAGATATTTATAGTCTTTCCCTCTTTCATGTTGCAATTTGAGCTCTCAAGGTATCTTTTCCCCTTTTTGTTGGCTCTTTCAGCTCCTTCAACTGGTCGCTGAGTTTGTTTTAAAGTTTCGCGTCACATTTAAAAATTAACAGATATTTTATTACCTTGAATTTGACGTCTGCGGGGACATCATTGGTTCACTGTTTCAATGGTTCAGGTGGCCTTCTCAGCTCCTTGGTTCCATCACTTCTTTGGTTCATTCGCTTGAACCTTCTCCTTAAACTGGTCTCTGAAATCATTCGCTTCTTTCTTTTGCTCAGAGCTTTCTTTGAATCATTGAACTTGTGAACCATTTTGGTTCAAGGTTCAACGGTTCATCTTTTTCCTTAGAAGCGTTTGTTTTCTCTAAGTCTCTCAAGCTTTGAAAGAGTCCATAGAAATATGCCTACAGAGTCCGTAGAATCAAGCCTATCGAGTCTGTAAAAACAAACCTACAGAGTCCGTAGAAACCAACCTATAGAGTCTGTAGAAACCAACCTACAAAGTCCATAGAAATCAACCTGCAGAGTCTGTAGAAATAAGTCCATAGAAATCAACTTGCAGAGTCCATAGAAACCAACCTGCATAGTCCATAGAAATCAAGCCTGTAGAGTCCATAAAAACCAACTTGCAGAGTCCATAGAAATCAGCCCTGTAGAGTTTGTAGAAATCAATCTACGGGCCTTTGATCATTTCTTTGGCTTTATATCTTTGAAACCTCCCAAAGGAAAGGTGTCCCTTCGGGCCTTTGAGAAAGGTCCATTTCCTGGTCGCTAAGAGCTCCTCGCAAGGCTACTTGCCCTTCGGGGTCCTTTGGGCAGTCTTCGGGCGGTCTTCTTCTTCAATTCCTTCAGACAAAATGACTACAATAATTCTTTCAGACATTTTGTCTGAAGGAAATCTTCCCTTGCCTTAGCCACTTTCTATCAGGCTTTTGATCATTCCTTCGGACATTTTGTCCGAAGGATTTCCCTTATAAGATTTGGCCGTAGAAAATCTTTTCGAAAGATATCTCTTTCTCTGCTTTTGCTTACTGCCCTTTGCAAGGACACTCACCTTTGGTTCACTGCCCTCCATAAGGGCACTTTGGCTTTGGTTCACTGCCCTCTATAAGGGAACTTGGTCTTTGGGCTTTGGGGGACTCCTTTGAACCTTTCGATTGAACCAACCAATGGTTCAATGATTTAACGATTCAATCTTGTGTTCCGCTCATTCAATTGACCGCTTGAACCAACCGCTTTGAACCAACCGCATTGAACCTTTGAACCTTTAAACCTTTTTGGGTCAAGGTTCAACAGTTCAATCCTCCTTCTTTTTGCTAAGTCTTTTGAAGCCGTTGAACTTGCTGAAGCGGTCAAACTTTGAAATTTTGCCAAAGCCCTTAACTCTTTAAGCTTGCCAATGTCATTTAACCTTTAAACCCGTTGAACCATTTTGGTTCAAGGTTCAACGGTTCATTCCTTTGTTTGAAGCTTATCGATGGACCTTTTGGTTGAACCTAGGCGTTGAACCAAGGTTGAAAATGCCTGAGTGTTGGGAACTAGTTATTTTGAGAGAGTTTGCCTGTTGAAGCCATTAAACTTATTGAACTTGCTAGTCTCTTAACTGAAAAAGCTTGAATAATGAAGAATTTGAATGCTTAGAATAATTTTTGAGAAGGGAAGAAAGAATTTTGCCCTGTAGGACCAAAATGGTTCATATGTTGTCCCAAAAATGAGTGACAGATTTTGGGAACAACAGCTGGCTTTAGTTGGAGAACTTTCTTCAGTTAAAATTTTGAAACAGCTGACGAGAGTAGAAATCAAAATCTCCAGTGCCCTTAATTATGCCATTGGGCTACGAAGTCATGCTAACCAAAAAAGAAAGGCACTAAAAATGAAAAGCACAAAATAGAACTAAAGACTATATAAATATACATATGTATAAATGATCTTATCTAATACTTTAAGAATTGAAGTGCTTTAGATGTTGCCCATTGTGAGGTAGAGAAAAAGGCGTGCCATCTTGATACTTCAACAGGAAACTATTTTCACCGTTGAGCTTATGGATAGTAAATGGGCCTCTCCATAGGAAATCAAACTTCCCATGCATTCCCTTTGGTTTTCTCCTTTTGTTTCATAACAAAACTTGATCTCCAATCTGAAAATCACAATTTTTTATTTTTTGGTCAAAGAACTTCTTCACTAGACTTTGATGCATAATGATTCAGTCCACCACCATAGTTTGTTGCTCATCTAGCTTAGTTGAGCACATAATCCTCTTGTCAATGGAGCTTTTATATGTCTGATCTTCGATTGCCTTTGCCAGTTTCAACGCTGGCAACTCCAAGGTGATTGGTATCTCTGCATTGAGACCATACAAAAGTTGGAATGGTGACATATCTATCGCCCTTTTGAGTGTAATTCTGTCTTCCCATAAAGCATCAACTAATGCTTTATGCCATGTTTGTTGGTTGTCATCCACCAACTCTCTGATGATGGTCACTAGGGTCTTGTTGCTCGATTCTGCTTAGCCATTCCCTTGTGGAAAATAATCAGAGGAGTGGGAGAGGGTAATCTCATAATAAAAATAAAAATGAGTGATCTCATGAGAAGAGAAACAGGCTACATTATCTATGACAATCTTGGTTGGGACCCCAAACTTGGAAATAATGTTTTTCTTGAGAAAATCGCATACTACCTCTTAAGTATCATGCTTGGTTGGAATTGCTTCCACCCATTTGGTGGAGTAATCTATGGCTGTGAGGACATAATCATGTCTAGTGCTTGAAAATGGGTTTACAGCACCAATGAAATTGATTCCCCATTGCTGAAATGGCTCTTCTATCACCACTGATTTGAGAGGCAGAGTAGTTAACTTAGGTCTTCCAACAAACTGTTGGCACAATTCACATCTTTGTACCCATTTATATGCATCCTGAAATAGAGTAGGCCAGTAATACCTAGCTCACAGAATCTTATGGGCAGCTACAAGAGCAAAAAAATGTCTTCCACAGGTCAGGTTATGAAAAGACTTTAAAAGTTGGTTCTGTTGCTCTTTATCTACGCAGCGAAGGAACACTCCATCGAGGCTCCTCTTATACAGGCCATTGTCCCATAGGACAAAATTGGTAGCTTTCAATTTAATAATCCTCCTTTCTTTACGAGATAGGTGAGCGGGACACTCACCATAAGTAAGGAAATGAGTAATACATACATACCACTCATTCGTGGTGGAGACAAAGAGGACTGTTGGCATGTCTTCCACTTTTGTTTCTTCATGCCCTGCTTCTTCGGGTCTGTTGTCAGCAATCAATTGCCAGAGGCCCCTTCCTCGTACAAGCTTTGTTGGTTTGATAATGAGATCAAACTCTTGGATTTTAGCAATCCAATTACCCCTTTTGGTTCCAAACTCTTGCTGAGTTAGTATGGATTTGACTATGGTATCAAGAACCAGGGTAGAAACACGTGAATTCAGAATGTAAAAAGGAAAATGCTTTACTGCCTTGACCACATCATAAGCATGCTTCTCCATGTTTGAATACTTCAGCTCGTGAGCTTTGAGAGGATAGCTCATGAATGATATGGGAGATTCCACACTTTCTTTGTTCTGTTGAACTAGAATTGTTGAAAGTGTGTGCTCAGAACCATAACTGTATATGGTGAAATCCTTAGTATAATCTAGACAAACCAAAATTGGGGCGTGGGTAATAACTATCTTGATGTCCCAGAATGCCAATTTGCCTTCTTTAGTCCAGCTGAAGGTGGCCTTTCCTTTCATCATATTTACGATATGGCGAGTCTTCTCTGCAAACTCGAGGATGAACCTTCGTAAAAAATTTACTTTTTTGAATAAAGAGTGAACTGCAGTCTTACTTGCGGGTAGAGTAAGCTTTTGGATGGATTTTACTCTTTCTGAGTCAATCTTTATGCCTTCTCGAGATATAATGTGTCTGAGAAGCTTCCCTTCTATTATTCCAAAAATAAACATCTTGGGATTTACAAAAATGTCATTCTGGTGACAACGTTCTAGCACTTGTTGCAAATGGTGCACATGATCAGGGCGATGCTTGGAAAATACGGTCAAGTCATCAAGGTATACCATAATGAACTTACCCATTTTGTCTTTGAAAGTAATGTCCATTACTCTTTGGAAAGTGGTGCCAGCATTTATCAGGTCAAAAGACATTCTTTGATATGTAAAGGTGCCCCAAGGTGTGGTGAAGGCAGTCTTGTACTGGTCTGCTTCACCGACCTCTACTTGATTGTATCCAAAAAAGCCGTCTAACATTGATAACATCTTTAAACTAGTCACTATCTGAAGAACTTGGTCCATGATAGGCAAAGGATAGTTATCCTTTAAGGATGACTGATTCAAATTTTTGAAGTCCACACAGAGGTGAATTTCACCATTCTTTTTCCTCATAAGTACTATGTTGGCAATCCATGTGGAATGATGGATTGGAAAAACTATTCTAGCATTCAACATTTTATGTATTTCGAACATAATAGTACTTGATATCTTTAGATTGTACTGCCTGGATTTTTGCTTGTAAAGCACTGAATCACTCTTGAGAGAAATTTCATGGCAAACTTCTTCAGGCTTGAGCAACTTTAGATCATCATAGGAATATGCCAAAACATCCATGTACTAGTGAGGTAGGGCAGTGAACTTGATCTTCTCTTCCTAAGTGCAACACTTTTCAATGTTCACCATCTTGGGATTTTTCTTGGTGCTCGAATTTATTTGATCAAACTTTTGAGAAGAGTTTGAATCCATTTATTATTGTTTGATGAACCTGTCGTGCTTGTCAAATAATTTATCAAGAGAAACCAATCATTTGGAAATTTTATTCCCTTTAAGCTGTAAGAATTCCTCACCTACACCTGAACTTGATTTGGGGGCTGGTTCACAGCCTTCAAAGTGAAGCTGTTCGAAGTTGCCTTTTTGTTCCATGAAGGCAATGATTTGGTTGTCACCATTGAACACTTGCCAATGATTGGCATTGTCAGGCACACTTGGTCGAAAGACCAATTTGATAGTGTATTTGTCTCCCTTAAAATCAGGGTGAGGAACCAAGAGAGTTGCTAAAATAATCAAAGCATCAACTCGGTCATTGAATTTCTTGAGAACTGCAGAGATGCTGAAAGCATCAAAACTTTCAATTTGATCCCAAACCAGATTGTGATAATGGTGCAATCTCTCATTTTTGGTTTGGTACAGGTTCCTCACCTGAAAAACCATCAGCTTAGCATCTCCTTTGGCATGAAAGAACTTGACGCCCTTGTCTTGGGTGGCCTTCAACTCGAGCAATAAAGATTCGTACTCAATAGTGTTGTTGGTGTTGTTGAACTGTAACTTATATGGTGAAGAAAAAATATCTCCTTGAGGAGATATCATAACAATCTCAACTCTAGAACCGGTAGAGGAATAGCTGCCATCAAATTCCAGAATCCAGACATCATTGAAGACTGATTTTTCCTTAGATTTCTCTTTGTGTGGAGGGGAGAGTTCATTTGGGCTTACACTGTGCTCTCTCATGTCTTCTTTTGTTCTGTCTGAACTAATTTTTAGACTGCCATTTTCAGAAGTTTCATTAGCTGAAACACGAACATCCTCTATGATCAAGAAAAAGTTACCTATTCCTAAAGACTCAAATAAAATTTGAGCTTCAGGGGCTGATGTTTGGGTGACAATATTTTTGCCTCCTTTTAAGGAAGCAGCCTCTACATTATATTTTTGACAGAGATCCTCACCTCATACATGTCTATGCTCAATTCGCCACCGATGTCCTTATAAAAATTTTGCCCAAGAAGGATGCCGTATGAGGCTGGGACGTTGGCCACTAGGACTGTCATCTTGATTCTCTTTTCTGAGAATGCTACAAATGCAAATTGGGCATCCTTGATTTGTCCCAATAGTGGCACTTATTTGTTCTCCATGGAGAAACATCTCCCAAATGTCTTGGTTAGTGTGAGACCAAGGGATTTAGCTACTTTGGCAGGCATGACATTATCAGATGCACCTGAGTATATGATGCAATTGTTCAGCTGGTGTCCATTTATCAACAGGGAGACATAAAATAGTTCAGTCCTTCTGGGAGCAATAGGAGGAGTAATGATAAAATTGTTTAGGGTGGACATGTTCCTTGGGGGATCACGAGTTACCTTTCTAACATCTTGTCCTACAGGGACGCTTTGGTTCTTCACACATTGAACCAACTTATCCAACTGCTCAGAGTTGGATTATAGAAATTCAAATTTAAACATTTAAATTTTAGTTTTTTTGACATGGGCAACTATGTCAAATGTCTGAAATGAATTATGAACAAGGGAAAGGAGTTCGTCCTTCTAGTTTTTAGGAGGGGGAGGACTGATCTGTGAAATTAAAGTTGAAGGTGCAAAAATGTTTAGGATACTTACTTTTTTAGCAATCACTGGGTCATTTGGCTGGAAAGGCAAAGAAGTTCCTTATTTGGCAATTGAAATTACAGGTTGAGGTCGCTCCTATGTCTTTTCTTTATCAACTTGCTGGGTTGACTGGTTCTTGGACTTGGTGAATATGGCATATGATCCATCAACTAATTTACCTTCACTTCTAGGTTCATCCTGGTAATTCAGGAAATCAATGTTGGAGTGCCAGCTAATTCTTCTTATCCCTTTGTGAAGAGATTAGCGTCATCTTCTAGGTTCAACTCAGGTTGGAAGGAGAAATTTGATTCTACCTCAAGATATCCAACTGCTGAATTGGTTGGAGGTGCTTCAATCGCCAAATTTCTCTGAGTGGGAGAAAAGTGATTTGGCTGCCCTTGATTTCTGGTAGGATTGCCTTGGTATGACTGATTAGAGAATGTCCTCTTTGGTATATCTCTATACGAAGGGGAAGATGAAATTCCTTATGCCATTTACTTTCTAAAAGTAAGCAACTTATTTGCCAGCTTCTGCACCATTAGATCAGTGGTGCCTGTAGATAGATATTCAGAAAGTGAAGAAGATTTACCTCTGTTAGGATCTCTCCTTATCTTACTTGCCAAGATAAGGTCATCTTCCACCTCAGTATCCAAATCCTAAGTAGTAGCAAGATCTATGTGGCCAGCCCGTCTCAACAAGAAACTCACTTCAGGCAGCTGAGAATTGATGAAAAAATATTTGAGATTCTGGTTGAGCAATTATAAGAATCTTATTCCTCAGCTTGTCAAATTTAGAAATAAGGTCCCTCATAGATTCATGAGGTTCTTTCTTCATCTGTGTGAGTTGGGCCAATAGAGAATGCATATCTTCTGGAGGCTTGAACCTTGCTTTGAACTTAGCTTTGAGGGTGTTCCAGTCAGTCACAATCTAGGCCTGCAGATGATAGAACCAGTCTGCAACAGCACCTTGCAATGTTTTCACAAATAGCTTAACTGCTACGTCCTCATACTCCATGCCTATCACATAGCAGACTATGCTGAAATTCGCAATATGTTCATCAGGATGAACTCTCCCATCACCAAAGAATTTGGGGAAATTCTTCTTTGAATTGCATGGAATCTCATGTAAAGGTGGAGTTAAATTGAGTGGACCAAAAGAGTTACCCCAGGAGCCTTGAACCACCATGATTTTATTATGGAAAGTGGGGATAACAAATCTGGGTGGAGTATGTATAGGTAAAGCTCTACTAATAGCAGAAAAAGAAGCTTTGCCTTGTATTGGTGACCTGATATTGGTAGGAGGAAGACTCCTAGTTCGTTGAACTTGAAGTTATGGAGAAAATAAATCGAAATTGCCCTGCTGCACCAAATCAAAAATAGGGTCAACAATACCTTGGGCTCTCTAGCTTCTATTACAGTGTGGAGTTGTTAGATTGTAGAATAAAAATGAAAAAAAACTGACCCTGCTTTAGCTAGAAGCTTGAGACTTCAAACTACGCGCTCTTCCCCAACGGCTCTAGTTCGCAGACTAGATTATATAATAGAAATGGATAAGGCTATAATGATAATGGATAAGACACGGGTGATGCTTTAATCTGAAGCTTGAGGCTTCAAATTATGCAAAATTATTGTGTCCCTAGCGGAGAAAATTGATATTAGAAAAGAACTGAAACTGCTCATTCTTCCCCAACGGAGTCGCCAAAAACTATTGGGTGAATATTTTGTCACCAGCTAACTGATGAGAAAAATAGGTGATTTCAAACATAGTATAAGGAGATTGGTCAGCCAAATGTGCAAGTTTACCACATCAAAAGGGGACAAATCTCTTCTCTCATCAAGGGGAGGTTCCCTATAACTAGGAGGAGCTATATACTATATATATAAGCAAAAATAACACTCAAGGGTAGGACAACACCATCCATCTCTCTTCATTCAGAGATGATGTTCAAAAACAAAAGAGATATTCAAGTGAAAACACTAAAGGCACTTGTCTTCTTTCAGAAGTGGTCTTGCGGTAAACAGCCAGAGTTCTTTCTGGTAGGTAGCAAGTAACTGGTAACAAGGGGCGTAGTAACCAGCAGACTGAGATGTAGCACAAAGTCTCCACCTCGACTGTCCAAGAGTGAAATATGAAGGATGATGAGGGCACAAAGTCATCCTAAGATCCTTTACACAAAAGAAACTAAAAACACACACACTAAAGACAATTATGGCAACACAAAGTCTCCCCACAGTTGGATTCAGGACACCTTCCTGGTTACTTCCACTAGTTCTATTTATTTCATTAAAATAGACAAGAACACATTCAAGAAATAGACATAAGAACAATCTCCTAAATGACACAAGCTATTACAGCATGAAGTCTGAAAGTAACCTGCTTTCTCATTCAAATAAAGAAATATGATCAACAATCTGAGCTCAAAGTCTTAGTAATCGCCTTTCAATTTTGACAGAGTTTTGCTTCTATAATAGAGAGATCTCCTTTGCATAAAATAAGAGAATACAATATATAGTAGCCAAGAAAGGCTTGGCACTTTGTTTCATGGAATGGCCCATGTTGCATTCAATGCCTTGAATGCATTTTCAGTTTTGTCAGAGGGCCATGCTGGAACAAGGCGTCTACCTTAATTATGGCGCATTGATTCATCTCAACTGTCTTCTCCTTAGCATGGGTTGTCTGGTCCTTTTCTTGATATCTGTGCAGCTGTCCACTTCACCTTTACTCTAAGGAAGAAAAATAGGCCACGCCTTTAATATTTGCAAACTCAAATATCTACTTGGTGGACTGTTTCACCTACTGGAAATAACTCCTATGCAGATATTTTTGGTCTTTCCCTTTTTCCTGTTTCAATTTGAGCTCTCAAGCTATCTTTTCCCCTTTTTGCTGGCTCCTTCAGCTCCTTCTTCAGCTGGTCACTGAGTTTGTTTTCAAGTTTCGTGCCACATTTGAAAATTAATGGATATTTCATTACCCTAAATTTGACATCCATGGGGATGTCATTGGTTCACTGTTTCAATGGTTCAGGTGGCATTCTCGACTCCTTAGTTCTATCACTTCTTTGGTTCATTTGCTTGAACTTTCTCTTTGAACTGGTCTCTAGAATCTTCCACTTCTTTCCTTTTCTCAAAGCTTTCTTTGAACCATTGAACCTGTGAACCATTTTGGTTCAAGGTTCAACGGTTCTTCTTCTTCTTTAGAAGCCTTTGTTTTCTCTAAGTCTCTCGAGCTTTGAAAGAGTTCATAGAAATATGTCTGTAGAGTTCGTAAAATCAAGCCTACCGAGTCTGTAAAAACAAACCTGTGGAGTCCATAGAAACCAACCTGCAGAGTCCGTAGAAACCAACCTACAGAGTCCATAGAAATAAGTTCGTAGAAATCAACTTGTGGAGTCCGTAGAAATAAGTCTGTAGAAATCAACCTGCGGAGTTCGTAGAAATCAGTTTGCATGATCATTCCTTCAGCTTTATATCTTTGGAACCTCTTGAAGGGAAGGTGTCCCTTCGGGCCTTGAGAAAGGTCAATTTTATGGTTTCTAATAGCCCCTCGCAAGGGTACCTACCCTTCAGGGTCCTTTGGGCGGTCTTCGGGCAGTCTTCTTCAATTTCTTCAAACATTTTGTTTGAAGGAATTCTTCCCTTGCCTTAGACACTTTTTTTAGGGCTTTTGATCATTCCTTCAGACAAAATGTCCAAAGGAATTCCTTTGGACATTTTGTCTGAAGGATTTCCCTTGTAAGATTTGGCTGCGAAAAATCTTTCTGAAAGATATCTCTTTGTCTGCTTTTGCTCACTGCCCTCCACAAGGGCACTTGCCTTTGGTTCACTGCCCTCCGTAAGGGCACTTTGGCTTTGGTTCACTACCCTCTACAAGGGCACTTGGACTTTAGGCTTTGGGGGACTCCTTTGAACCTTCTGATTAAACTGACTGATTGAACCGACCAACGGTTCAACAGTTCAATGGTTCAATGGTTCAATCTTGTGTTCTGCTCATTCAATTGACCGCTTGAACCAACCGCTTTGAACCAACTGCATTGAACCTTTTAACCTTTGAAACTTTTTGGTTCAAGGTGCAACGGTTCAATGGTTCAATCTTCCTTCTTTTCGCTAAGTCTTTTGAAGCCCTTGAACTTGCTAAAGTGGTTAAACTTTGAACTTTTGTCGAATCACTTAACTCTTTAAGCTTGCCGATGTCATTGAACTTTTGAACCCGTTAAACCATTTTGGTTCAAGGTTCAACGGTTCATTCTTTGTTTGAAGCTTACCGATGGACCTTTTGGTTGAACCTAGGCTTTGAACCAAGCTTGAAAATGCCTAAGTGTTGGGAACTGGTTCTTTTGAGAGAGTTCGCCTATTGAAGCCGTTGAACTTGCTAGTCCCTTAACAGAAAAAGCTTGAATAATGAAAAATTTGAATGCTCATAACAATTTTTGAGAAGGAAAGAAAGAATTTTGGCCTGCATGACCAAAATGGTTCATATGTTGTCCCAAAAATGAGTGACAGATTTTGGGAACAACGGCTTTGATATTTGAGAACCCACCAAAGTTGATGAAAACTCTAATTGTGCTGATGTAGGCATTAAAACTAGTATTTGAGTTGAAGGATTAATTTTTCCCATGGAAGATGTAACAATAGTTGGACTAGCTAAAGGTTCACCATTATTGGATGTGGATGTATTAGACTTTGCATGTTTATTGATTTCTTCTTATGTAATATGTAAGATTGCATTAATTAATTAATTAATTATCTTTAAATGATTGATTAATGCTTATTTATCTTCCATTTCAAAATGACATTTCTTAACATTTTCCATTTCTTATAAATGAAAACAAATATGTAAAACATAATGGAAAGGAAAATTCAAATATGAATAACTACAACAAGTATAAACTTTAGAAAGTTGAAAACCCTATGGCAAACTAGATTTGCATGAAAAGACTCAAAAGTTTGGTTCACTAAATGTTTAACCCTTTTTAGGAATGAGGATTGATATGAAAGAGAGTAACCTAAATAACTAAGGGGTAATCTAATCTAAAAGCATGCCAATTAAAAGAATTTAGATTGTATTGATATTCTGATAAGATATTATGAATTTAAGCACATACCAAATATAAAAAGTACAACATTATGATAATATCAATACCAAGGAGAAATTATACTTAGCTTATAGAATGATGTGTGTGCAAATATCAGTAGTACAAGTGCATAAGTGGATTGTCTAAAGGACTGGATCATGTCATCATATTATGAGTATTTGTTTTTTGTCAACCTGGACACTTATGTTGCCCTATAGATACTAACATCGATGTCATAGTCCTAATTTGAATGCTTTTGTCTGGATCACAGTATGAACTCTTTTCTATAAATTCCACTTATACATGTTAGATGTCATTGTTGCCTTATAAATTACCTATATGGATTATGTGCACAAGTTCCCGATATCATTCTTTTGATCAAAACACTAAATCGTCAAATCAGGGCATAACACCTTATAAAATGAGGGTTAGTGGGTAAGTCGAGTTGACCTACAAGGCCCCTCTATCAATGAATTCTACCTACATAACTATATACTCTGAAGAGGCCCTTAAACCTATTGGGTGAATATTTTGTCGACCAGCTAACTGCCATTCAAAATAGTTCCTATCACCACAACATAGGGAGATTGGTCATCCAGATATACAGGTTTACTGCATCACAAGGGGACAAATCTCTCCTCTCATCAAGGGGAGGTTCCCTATTAAATATGCAGAGGCTATATACTATATAAATAAGCTAAAAGTAAGACACAGGGGTGAGATAACCAATCCATATCTCTTCTTTCAGAGATGATGCTAACAAATAGAGGAGAAAATCTTGGTGGAAACACTGAAGGCACTTCTCTTCTTTTAGAAGTGTTCTTGTAGGAAGCAGCAGGAGTTCTTTCAGGTAAGATAAGAAACCAACAACAAAAGGGAATAATAACAACAGGGTGAAATAGAATGCAAAGTTTCCACCTCAACTGCACAAAGAGTGAGATACGAAGAACAATGGGGGCACAAAATCGTCTCAAGGTCCTTTACACATAAACGGAAAAGAAAAACACACACTGAAGACAACTATGACAGTGCAAAGTCTGAAAGTAGTTGGCTTCAGGACACCTTCCTTATTGCCTCCACTAGTTCTTCTTGTTAAATCAAATAAATAAGAATGCTTTCAGAAAATAGACATACGAACAATCTCCTAAAGTAGCATAAGCTATAACAACACAAAACCTGCAAGTAACTTGCTTTCTCATTCAATCAAAGAAATATAAACTACAATTTGAGCTCAAAGTCTCAGTAATGCCTTTCAATTTGGGTAGATTTTTGCTTCTGATAAGGGGAAGATCTCCCTTGTAACAAATGAGATATTACAATATATAGCGCTCTAAGAAAGACTTGGGCACTTGTTTTCATGAAAAAGGCCCATGCTGCAGTCAACATCTTCAATGTGCCTTCAGTTCTGTCTAGAGGGACCATGCTGGGAATAGCGCATTGCCTCAACTATGGCGTGTCCATTCATCTAATGTCTCTTCCTTAGTTTGGACTATTTGGTCCTTTCTTTGATGTTTGCGTAGCTGTCCAATTTGCCATTGCTTCATGGAAGAAAAACAAGCTTGCATCCTTGATTTGGTGCGCTCAAAAGTCTACTTGATCCACTGTTTCACCTACTAGAAATAACTCTTTTGAAGATATTTCTGGTGCTTTGGTCTCGCTCCTCTCTTCACTGCTTAAGTACTTCTTTGCTCTCTGGTTGAACCATCACTTTAATTGAACTTGCCTTTGAAATCGTCCATGTTGCTTCTTTGTCCTTTATAGCCCTTCTTGTCTAAGTCTTTGGGGGGTCCTTTCTGCGTCTTTGACAAATGGCAAGTTCCCCTATTATGAAACTCATTGGAAACTTAGAAAAAATGCGATCCATAACACGTCTTGCCCGAGCAACTTCAAAAGGGAAACGCGAATGCAAACACTTGTCATGTTTCACTGAGTCATAACAGGACACGTGACGTATTCTGCTTAACTTACAGAAGCTTTTGAAACTTTTTGAGAGTCCTGTAGAAGATGACACGTACCAGCTTTTGCTATGATTTATAATGGACATGTGGCGGCTTCTGTTGCACTTTGTCTTTTTCCATCGAGCGCTTTTTCGTGGGCTTTTCTCTTCAGTCAGGATTTTCCTTTGCTTTCTTCAGGCTCTCTTCCTAGGTGAATTCAATTCCTTCAGACAATTTGTCCGAAGGACTCTACTTTGCCTTTTGCCTTGTTCATTTTTCTGAAGGAGTTCACTTTGTCTATTTTTGCTCGCTACCCTCTGCAAGGGTTCTTGGCCTTGGTTCACCGCCCTCTGTAAGGGCACTTGTTCCTTTGGCTTTGGGGCAGCCCCTTGAACCTACTGATTGAACCAACTTTGGTTCAACAATTTAATGGTTCAATCGGTTCATTCTTCGTTATTTGGCTAAGTCTTTTTGATCTTTTGTACCAAGCACATTGAACCAATTGGTCATTGAACCCGTTGAACTGATTGAACGTTGAACCCGTTAAACTGATGAACCAAAATGGTTCAAGGTTCAACGGTTCAAGCTTTTGAGACTCATTAAGTGCTCGGGGCCATGGATCCTTTAAACGGTTGAACTTTGAACCTTTGACATATGTGCATAGCCCTTTGAAGCTTTGAAAAATGAGGAATTTGAAAGCCCCCAAATAAATTTTGAGAAGGGGAAGAGAGGAATTTTGGCCCTGCAGGTCCAAGAATAGCTCATATGTTGTTCCAAAAATGACTGACACTTTTGGGGACCAACAGTTGGCTCTAGTTGGGGAACTTTATTTAGATGATAAACTTGGAACAGTTGAGGGGAGTAGAAATCAGAATCTCCAGTGCCTTGAAGTGTGCCATTGGGCTATGGATTCATGCTACCCAAAAAGAAAGGCGACAAAAAAGAAGATGAAAGGCACAAAATAGAACTAAAGACTATACAAATATACATATGTACAAATGAACTTATCTGATGCCTCAAGATTTGAAGCGCTTCAGATGCTGCCCATTGTGAGACAATGATAATGGTGTCCCGTCCTCATAAATTAGCAGGAAACCATTTTGTCTACAAAATTGGTGACAGGTGAATGGAACTCTCCACCAAAAAACCACTTGTCTGTGTCTTCCCCTTGGTTTTCTTTTCTTCTTGCCCCAAACCAAGACTTTACTTTTGGTGCAAAAATCACAAATCTTTGCTCTCCTGGCAAAGAGCTCCTTTTCCTGATTTTGATGGGCAACAGCATGGCCTAATACCATAATTTGTTGTTCTAATAGCTCAGCCCAACACATGTCTTGATTGTCCCCCTTAGATATCTTAGATTCTTCTTCATTTAGAGGGGAGGGTTCTTCTGCACTTATGCCACACTCCACCAATTCTTCTGCTATTTCATCCCTACCTGAAGACTCAAATAAAATTTGGGCTACAAGGGCCGCCGTTTGGGTCTCGACACATTTGACATGATCAATTATGTCAAATGGTTGGATTGGACTAGGCATAGGGGATGAGAGTTCTTCCTTTTGGTTTATGGGAGGGGTGGGAGGACTGGCCTACGAATTTGAAGTAGAAGGTGCAAAAATATTTGGGATACTTACTTTCTTAGCAATCACTGGGTCCTTTCACTGGATAGGCAGAGTGGCCCCACGCTTAGCAATCGAAATTGCAGGTTGAGGTCACTCCTCTGTTTCTCCTTTATCAGCTTGTTGAGCTTACTGATTCTGGGACTGGGTGACCATAGCATATGATCCCTCAAATGCTTCACCTTTACTTCTGGGTTCATCTTGGGAATCCAGGAAATCGATGTGAGAGTCGCCAACTGACTCTTCTTGATCCTCCGTGAAGAGACCAATGTCATTTTCTTGATTAAACTCAGGTGTGAAAGAGAAATCATGCTCTGTTTCCAAATACCCAACTGCTGAGTTGGCTGGAGGTGCTTCAATGGCAAGGTTCCTCTATGGGGGAGGAAGATGATTGGGTTGCTTTTGATGTGCCTGATTAGGGAATGTCCTCCTTGGTACATCTCTATATGAAGGAGCAGATGACATCCCTTGTGCCATTTGTCTTCTGAGGGCCAACAACTCATTTGCTAGCTTCTGCACCATTGGACCAGTGGTGGTTGCAGGTGAGTTATCAGAAGATGAGGAAGATGCGCCTCTGTTTGAATCCCTTCTTATCTTTCCAGCCAAGATAAGGTCATCTTCTAACTCAGTGGCTAAGTCTTGAGCAACTTCAAGATCTATGTGGCCAGCATGTCTTAGCAAAAAATTCACTTCAGGCCGCTTTGAGTTTATGAAGAAGCACTTGAGGTTCTTGGGTGTAGGCTGAGCAACTAAGAGAATCCTGTTTCTCAGCTTGTCAAATTTTGCAATAAAATCCCTCATGGGCTCATGAGGTTCTTTCTTCATCTGCTTAAGTTGGGCTAGCAAAGCATGAGCATCTTCTACAGGTTTAAACCTTGCTTCAAACTTGGCTTTGATAGTGTCCCAGCCAGTCACTGATCCAGTCTGCAGATGGTAAAACTAGTCTACAGCAGCACCTTGTAATGTCTCCATAAAAAGCCTGACTGCCATGTCTTCAAATTCCACCCCTATCACATCACAGGCTATGGTGAAGGCTGTAATGTGTTCATCAGGGTGGACTCTTCCATCACCAAAGAATTTGGGGAAATTCTTCCTTGAACTGAGTGGTAGCTCATGCAGGGGTGGAGTTAGATTAAGTGGGCCAAATGAGTTACCCCAGGGGCCTCAAACTGCCATGATCAGATTATGAGCAATAGAGATAACACATATGAGTGGAGCTGTCAGATTATAGGACAAAAATGGAAAAGAAATTGGCCCTACTTCAGCTTAAATCTTGAGGCTTCAAACTATGCTTTCTTTCCCAGTAGCTCTGGTTTTGCAGACCAGATAATATAATGGAGATGGATGAAAATAGAGGTGGATGAAAATGATAAGGCTATAAATGGATAATGGGTAAGACCTAGATGGGAGTCGCCAGACTCTATAATGGATAAGGGAAGAAACTGCTTCAATCTAAAATTTGAGGCTTTAGACTGCACGTTCATCCCCAGCGGAGTCGCCAAAAATTGTTGGGTGAATATTTTGTCGACCGGCTAACTGGCATTCAAAATAGTTCCTATCACCATAGTATAGGGAGATTGGTCATCCAGATGTGCAGGTTTACTGCATCATAAGGGGACAAATCTCTCCTCTCATCAAGGGGAGGTTCCCTATTAAATATGCAGAGGCTATATACTATATAAATAAGCTAAAAGTAAGACATAGGGGTGAGATAAACCATCCATCTGTCTTCTTTCAGAGATGATGCTAACAAATAGAGGAGAAAATCCTTGTGAAAACACTGAAGGCACTTCTCTTCTTTTAGAAGTGTTCTTACAAGAAACAGCAGGAGTTCTTTCAGGTAAGATAAGAAACTAGTAACAAAAGGGCACAGTAACAACAGGATGAAACATAACACAAAGTTTCCACCTCAACTGCCCAAAGAGTGAGATGCAAAGAACAATGGGGGCACAAAGTCATCCCAAGGTCCTTTACACATAAACGGAAAAGAAAAAGACACATTGAAGACAACTATGACAACACAAAGTCTGAAAGTAGTTGGCTTCAGGACACCTTCTTTATCGCCTCCACTAGTTCTGCTTGTTAAATCAAATAAATAAGAATGCTTTCAGAAGACAGACATATGAACAATCTCCTAAAGTAGCACAAGCTATAACAGCACAAGGTCTGCAAGTAACTTGCTTTCTTATTCAATCAAAGAAATATGAACTACAATCTGAGCTCAAAGTCTCAGTGATGCCTTTCAATTTGGGCAGAGTTTTGCTTCTGGTAAGGGGAAGATCTCCCTTGTAACAAATGAGAGATTACAATATATAGCTCTCCAAGAAATACTTGGGCGCTTCTTTTCATGAAAAAAGCCCATGCTGCAGTCAACGTCTTCAATGCGCCTTCAGTTTTGTCTAGAGGGACCATGCTGGGAACAACGCTTACCTCAACTATGGTGTGTCCATTCATCTAATGTCTCTTCCTTAGTATGGACTGTCTGTTCCTTTCTCTTATGTCTGTGCAGTTGTCCAATTCGCCATTACGTCATGGAACAAAAATAGGCTTGCATCTTTGATTTGGTGTGCTAAAAAATCTACTTGATCCAATGTTTCACCTACTAGAAATAACTCTTTTGAAGATATTTCTGGTCCTTTGGTCTCACTCCTCTCTTCACTACTTAAGCACTTCTTTGCTCTCTGGTTGAACCATCGCTTTAATTGAACTTGCCTTTGGAATCGTCCATGTTGCTTCTTTGTCCTTTATAGCCCTTCTTGTCTAAGTCTTTGGGGGGTCTTTTCTGCGTCTTTGACAAATGGCAATTTTCATTGTTATGAAACTCATTGGAAACTTACAAAAATGGGATCCACGACACATCTTGCTCAAGCAACTTCAAAAGGGGAACGCGGATGCAAACACTTGTCATGTTCCGCTGTGTCATAACAGGACACGTGACGTATTCCGCTTAACTTACAGAAGCTTTTGAAACCTTTTGAGAGTCCTGTGGAAGATGACACGTGGTGGCTTACGCTCTGATTTATAATGGACACATGGCAGCTTCCGCTGCACTTTGTCTTTTTCCATTAGGTGCTTTTTCATGGGCTTTTCTCTTCAGTCGGGCTTTTCCTTTACTTTCTTCAAGCTCTCTTCCTGGGTGAATTCAATTCCTTCAGACAATTTATCTGAAGGACTCTACTTTGCCTTTTGCCTTGTTCATTTTTCCGAAGGAGTTCACTTTTTCTATTTTTGCTCGCTGCCCTCCGCAAGGCTTCTTGGCCTTGGTTCATCGGCCTCCGCAAGGGCACTTGTTCCTTTGGCTTTGGGGTAGCCCCTTGAACCTACCAATTCAACCAACTTTGGTTCAACGATTCAATGGTTCAATCGGTTCATTCTTCGTTATTTGGCTAAGTCTTTTTGATCTTATGCACCAAGCGCGTTGAACTAATTGGTCATTGAACCCATTGAACTGATTGAACGTTGAACCCGTTGAACCGATGAACCAAAATGGTTCAAGGTTCAATGGTTCAACGGTTCAAGTTTTTGAGACTCGTTAAGTGCTCGGGGCCGCGGTTCCTTTAAACGGTTGAACTTTGAACCTTTGACATATGCGCATAGCCCTTTGAAGCTTTGAAAAATGAGGAATTTGAAAGCCCTCGAATAAATTTTGAGAAGGGGAAGAGAGGAATTTTTGCCCTGCAGGTCCAAGAATAGCTCATATGTTGTTCCAAAAATGACTGACACTTTTGGGGACCAACAAAACCAATGTTGTCCTCCCCTTTATGTGGGTTTGTGTGTCAACAAATGTGTAATATGACATATCTGAGTGCAAGTAATGATCTAGATTATAGCTTAGAAAATATTTCTCATGGGTTGTTCTTTAATTGTTTAGACATGTAATATGCTTGCTCATATGACTGATTTGGAAATAAAAAAGAACATGAAAGAGTAACTTATTTGTGCAATTGATTTTCATTGATGTAGTATAGGCTTGAGAGGTGCTTGCTAGATGAATAATGAGTGGGTTTTAACTTTTATTTATACCACCTCTTTTGAATTATTTCTCACAAAAGGGTTAATGAAAGCAAATAGGTCAACCTGTACATATCAAAATATTTTTAAATTTGAGTGTTTGTAAGGTACAAACACATGCATTGGAGTAGGGACACTATCATCGACGGTAGGATCAGAGTTGAACACAAGTGCTCAAGAAGATAGAAAGTTGTCAAAGTTTTGTAACTGATGGTGAAGGATATATATCAAGTTTTAAGCATATTGTCGGCTACAAGTGATCTAGGTAATAGAATATCAGGGTCAAATTATAACATATGCATTTAGGCATAATGAGATGGTGAATGTGAGACTTTTGACTGAAAGGTAGGTCAAGAACTGAAGGGTAGAGCCACGATTGATCTTTGCCAAGTGTACAACAATTCAATGCAAAAGTAGGATTTTCTAAAATTTATGACCTTCAATAGTCCAAGAAAACCACTTGGTAAATAGATAAATGTTTTGTCTATAAATTTCAATGATACCCATTCTTCCTTTATCACGTGGGAGACAACAAACATCCCATACAACTCTATGGAAACATCTATTTTACTTATCATTAGCCAAAAGAATCTCTGTCGACAATTTAGCAAGTTTTTCATATGATGCCTTTAAGGATGCATAAACAAGAGGAGTAATAGACACGAGGGTCAATAATAATTTTAATGTAAATTTAATACTTACCTGCCAATGTTAAAGTCTTGGTGATCCATTAGAAAAATTTATTATGAACTCTTTGTAATGCATATTACCACAACTAAGAGGGGGAGAAATCAAATGAAAAAGGAATGCCTAATAATTTGAATTTCTCCCCTCGATTAATACATTTCCATTGGCTATCCTTAAGCCAACATAGCAAATGAGTCATGCTCTACTAAAAACATCGAGTGTTTGTCCACTACAAACTAGACCACGTAGCTTTGCAACAAAAGTCAAGGTAGTTTACTATTTTTTAAAGATAAGCCTCTCTTTCTACAAGTGCAAGGAAATATTCATATTTAAAAGGGGAATTGATGAGCTAACTCTTATTATCAAAAAACACAATTCCACTAATAAGCCCTTATTTAGCTTTGAAGGTAGGAAGGTATCCAATGGCTAAAACATAGATATCAAGAGCAAATGGACACCCTTGTCTAATAAAGCGAGAGAGGCCAAATCTCTCGGTCTAATGGCCATCAATGGTCAAACAAGACAAGTCATTAAAAAAGAGAGTTTATACAATTGATATAAAAAAATATCCAAACCTTAAATCTTTAGCATGGTAAGGATAAAGAGACATTCTATTCAGGGATGAGATTTTTTAAAATAAAGTTGGTTACCAAGTGGAAAGGACCCATTCCATACCTTCCCAGACTGTAATTGTATTATCTAGGATGTAGTAGCTTTTGATAAAACCTATTCATTGTGAATTAATAATTACAAGAAGGATATGTTGTAGACGTATCGCCAAGGCTTTGGCTATGATTTTGTAGCAGAAATTAAACACGATGATGGGCCTTCAATAGGTAATGAACTCTTGATATCCATTTTTAGGTATGAATTTAATGTTTCCTTTGTTAATAATTTTTCCTAAAGATTTAGTGTTTAGATCTTGACTATAAATTTGAAGCATGTTTGGTCTAACAAACTACCATGTGGCTTTGTATAACAAACAAGGAAAACCCTCCACTCTTGGAGCTCTATCATTTGTCATGTTTTATATTGTTGTAAAAACTCATAAATAGTGAGTGGAACATCACAAAGATGTTGAGCTAAAGGGTTTGAAGTGTGAGGAATCACATCCAAAAAGTCTTATAATGCTCAAGCCCATTCCATTGAATTTTACTGAGCCTAAAACACTAATTTATAGTGGTCCACAGAGGATAACAAGATTTCAAGAAGATTAGTGAGGTGGCCTTGGGTAGTTTTGAAGAGTTTGATATGCTCTCTAGACTACTTGGCATGTAAAAAATATAAAAATATTTCAAGGCACAATCCATGCAAACAGGGTCAAATCTAACCACCTTTGGTAGGATGGCATTCAAAAAAATTGAGTTTATGCTTTAGTTTGTTAGTCATGGTCTACATTTGGGTGTCGAACGATATTTGCTCAAGTTGCATGGTAACCCTTTGAAATGATTTGACCATATCTCCATCAATCCATTTGTGAATCCTCACAAATTATTTTCCATAGATATTGAGAAAGAAGGTTGTGTGAATGATCACATAATTATACCACTTGATGCAATTGGAAGTATAGGGTTGATGTGGCATTACATTTTAAACTCAATAAATGAGTCAAATGGTGCCCTAATGTTTAAGGAGTGATGGGTTCATGATAAATTGAGCACAAGGGATATTTTTCATGTTGCCTTCCCAACCTAATTAGAAAGTGATTGGACTATGTTTGGAAAGAACAATCTTTGTGTGGACTATGATAACTTGTCCACTGAAAATGTCAAAAGTGATCACGGGCTCCTCGAGAAGCATAACATGGTCAAGCCTAACACGATCAAAGTTATATTGTAAATTATACCACATAAACGAAATATTTGTACTTAATGATCACCATCAAAACATGGGGCCTAATAATAACAATAGTTTTTAAAATAAAACCAAGTTCCATGCTTCTCAACACACAATTACATCACATAACTCCTTCCTTATACTTTAAGAACTCAACCATACTAACGTCACCATAAATGAGCTAGTTGGAAAAATCCAAGTTATTATTCAATCATCGCCATAATGATGTTCTTTCAGGGCCATCATTGGGTGCATAACATTGATCCAGGGAATGACCATCAATGTCAAGGGTGACCCATTTTACACAATGTGACAGGTATTCCCTCGATGTATGAAGTAATATTTTGGGAGTTCAATATACTAGAACTGCCACATCCATCCTCATTAGAGGTGAAGGATTACATGGCATCTAAACAAATACTTTTCAAAAAGGTCCATAGAATGAAACCTACAACCTTAACTTCCCACAAATAAATAATATCTAAGGCACCAAGTCATTGATAAATAGACCGTATAGAGAATTTTTGAGAGGATTTTTTAAGACCTCAAACATTCCATGAAATAATTGTCATGCGGAGGAAGCCTCCATGTGTAATTATCCTTAGACATTCTCAAACCCTTTCTTGGTATTTAGAGATACAAATCTATTGCTTAAATTATGATGTTGGTTTGGTAAGATACAATATTCCAATAAAATAGAGTAATGCTTAGCCTCATTATCTCCTCTTGGTGAGTCACCATAGTCACAAGGTGGGTTGCATGAGTTCATATAGGGTGAATCATTTGTTGATGATGTCACAACACTCAATGTAACAATTTGCAGAGAATTAACTAGATAAACTTGACTAGGAGGAATAATCGGGGAACTTGACTTTGAAGCATGAGAATATGGAGGCGGTGGTTTATTATCAACGTATTTAACGTATTTTTATTTTTTATTATTAGAGGTTATGTTATCCATTTTATATTTTTAATTCCCTACATCTATTTTATCATTAACAAGAGTGTTAGGTTGTGGAGCTAAAAGCTTCACCAGGATGCAAACAGGAGGAGTTACGGAGGTTGCAGAGAGTTGCAAAATGAGTTGCAGGGCAACCGATGTCGGTCTGATCAATCGACGTTGGTTAGATATCAGTGAAGAAGCAATCGACATCGGTTACCAGTCGACCAACATCGGTCAGGGAGGAGCCGACATCGGCAGCTTGTACGTGAACATGCAGTTTGAATGTTGATTTCGGAGAGTCTATTTTTGGACTGTTAGTTTGCATGTTAAAGGTTAGTCTTAGTCTTAAGTTGCGCATCTAATTATTGTAATTAAGATAGTCTAATTATTGTAAGCATGAGATCTATATATGGACTCATGGGATGTATTGTAAAAGAGTGCTAGAGAGTAAAAGAGCAATAATATAAGCTCCTTCTGTGTGTGAGGAGAGCAATGGTGTGTTCTTCCTAGTGCCACAATACCAAGGTGGGTGTTGGTTTAAAGAATCAGAAGGGTTCTTCATGTTTATATGATCTTGGTCAGCAGGTGAGCATGGCTTCTTTTGGAGATCTGCAATGGTGAGTAAGGTCTAGTGATTTGCAGGTAGCAGCAGAGAGCAGGAGATCTACTTGGAGTATGGTTGTACTTGGTGCACTGGCAGCGTGTTACTGACTGGTGGAGGTGAACATCAATTCTGTATTGGAGTTGATTGTTGTGACCGTGAGAGAGAGGGAAGAAGGTCTTGAGGTGTGGCGAGCCTTTGAGGTGGAAGAAGAAGTGGCATCTTCTTTATTGTATTTTCTTCTGAGTGATTATTAATACAATTGTGTATTGTCTCTAACATCCTGTGTTGTTTCATATTTCTAGTTACTTATTGATTCTGGTTAAATTCCGTGTTTAGTTGCTAATACAAGAAGTAATCATATGTGCTCTTATTGGTGGAGCAAGATCCTGACAAAGAGTAGTCCAACCATCATTTTTTTTGTAGTAGCTTGCTTTTTAGCAAACCAATTTTTTATAATATTTCTTAGATACTCAATGGAAATAAGAGAATAGTCGTGTTTACTTAGATAGATAAAGTAGGTCAAAAAAAAAGGATGGAAATATAAATGTCACGAGCATAGTAGCATTAGTATATCACAATAATAAGAGCATAATAAAGCAACTCCACACCAAATATTAATAGTAAAGTAGAATACTATAAATAAATTATTGAGCCACTTCAAGAGGGAAACCTCCACAACCTTCAAATAAGAATATAATTTGTAATATCATGATCTAATAGTGACCACTACCTCATATATATACTCTTACAATGTTATGGATAGTCCATAGGTCGACATTAGTACTATTATAAAGGTATATAAATTATCATATGTCTAAGTAAAATGTTATGACAACTCCACACCAAATATTAATAGTAAATTGGAACACTATAAATAAATGACTGAGCCACCTTGAGAGGGAAACCTCTACAACCTTCAAACAAGAATATAATTTATAATATCATGATCTAATAGTGACCACTAGCTCATATATATACTCTTATAATGTTATGAATAGTCCATAGGTCGACATTAGTACTATTATGAAGGTATATAAATTAGCATATGTCTAAGTAAAACGTTATAATAGCCATAAGTTGGCCATACATGTCCCAATACATGTTAGCAATTAAGGATGTAGCATGCCCCTATCCTTAAGACCAATGCTTTATTCTACATTAACTATCGATGGGTTCTTGTATAGGAGTACTTCATCCTCCCATGTCACATCCTCACTGGTCAGATTATTTCATTTGATTATATACTCTATAATCATCCTTGTCTACAACCTCTTTGTGTGTGTCTGGATGATTTCCTCAAGTTACAAAATGATTATTCCCTCCTCACCAACCTTTGATAACTCTAAATGGGTCACAACTTTGCATCTAATGACATTATTCTATAATACCCCTCATAATAAACTACTTTTCCCTTATCAAACTCGACTTATTTGTCTTACACAACGTATTTGTTACGACCCCTAAGTGTTTGTATGAATTTGAATTTAATTCCCTCTTTGTGTGAATATTTAAATATTTTCATTTATATTAAGGGTATTTCAAGTAAATTTATTTAACCAAGATAAATTTTAAATAACGAGGGCTAAAATAATCCAAATTAAAAATTATGAAAGTCAATTATGAAAAAAGAAGTGGGTGTATATGCCTCCTATGAAGGCTATGAACACTAGACATTACGCTTGTTAGGTAGCCTATAAGACTTATGATTCTAGTGTAGTTTCAGTCGATTGTTTAAGTGGCTAGATTTTATAAGTAAATTAATTGAAATTGTAAAAATCCCATGTGGCTTGTAAAGAATTAATTTCATGTGTAAGAAAGAGGGTTTACTTGTGCAAGTAAATACACATTGCACATGCAAGAAAATTAAATAAGAATGTAAGAATAAATATGAGTTATGAAATAAAATTTAATAACCTTGTAAGAAATATGTAAGGATGGATTTACTTAGGCAATTAGATCCACGTGGATATGTAAGAAAGTTGTAAGAAAAGACACGGGTGTGTAAGAAAAAATGAATTATTTTGTAAGAAAAAAGGTATTCCCTCTATTAATGAATCTTGGTGGAGCTTTGTGGAGGAATTTTCTATTTATTTGCAAATCTTTGGCTTATTTGTGTGTTGATCATCTATTGTTGGAAGCTTGTTTAAGGAAGGAGCTTGAGGGATTGTTTATGAAGACCATACTTGTTGGACTTTTGAGACTTGGAAATTTTCTTGAACAGGTGGTGCAGAGGAGGTAGGAAAGTCTACTGAAGCCTTATTTTATCATGATAATTTTAATAAATGTGTAAAATGAAAACCTCTTGCATTGCTTTCATTGTGACTAGTATTTATTTTAAATTGAAAAGCTTGTAATAGTACAATGGAAAACATGTGTTTGATATAGGTTTAGATTATAGTTGTATTGTTTAATGTAGACACACACAAACACACGTATTATTAATTAATTATTGAGATATGTATGCATCATATAGCTACTCTCCTCCTTCTTCTCCTCCATTAGAGTATGGGAGCCTACATCTCACAAATACCCGACTTGTATGAAAAAAAAACAACAAATATAAATGAACTAGAAAAAGAATGTGACGTTAAAAGACAAGCTAAATTTTTTATTTAGGGTTCCAATCCAAGGGAGGAGGTTTGTTTGATCCAATGGATAGGATCACTTGCTCCGCTTTTGGGAAGAAGTCCCCTTATTCAACTTGACTTATAAAATTTTTCATACACATAGTTCTTATGACCCTCCTAGTATTTTGACATTTTACATATTAACAACTCCTTGTGCAGTCTAATATGTTTTTACCCATCCCTATTAAAATAATATACGAGCTTCTTTACCATTATACCAAAAGACTGTTATTTATTAACTTAGTAAAATACACATAAGGTGAATTTATACTTGGAGCTTTGACTTAAAATATTATCTCTATTGATATAACTCTATTTGGGATTTTAAATTATCGACGTCATATATCATAACATAGATGGCTCTTCATACCAGCTAATATTGTTCTTATAACTCTAAAATATGGCAATCACTTTGAGAATCTTATTTATCCAAGGAGTTGACAAAACTTGATTTCTAAAATAAAATGTTCTTTTTGGACTTCTAAGATAGACTATGTTGCTTCCTAGTAGATCAATAGATGAAATGATGTTGATAGACTCATATGTTGAAACATTCTAGTTGATTCATAAAAATGAATGCTCTTATAACCTATCGAGTAACAACATTAATGACATTTGATTAGCCTTAATATAAGAATTGGTATGCAAGATTAACGATAATGATTTTACCTTAGCCCGGGAAACTGGAAATTCATTTAATAAGTTTTCTATTCATAATGAGAGTTAATAAATAAGCCACCACAAGCAACCAAGATTGTGAATAGAATAAAAACCCATTATTGAAATTGACTAATTTGAACTACTTTTCAGATGAATTAGAATTATAGATCAATAGTTGAATAATTTTTGTTTGCTAAAATTGTAACTAATATGGGTCAAATTTTAAAATCATTTTCACAAATTGGTGTTTTTCTAAGTCATAAAAGTCAATTTGGAACTGATCTAAAATAAATATCAAAAAATGAAAATTATTAAATACGAAAATTGAAACACATTTTAAATAGCTTAAAATTACCAGGTTCAACAACTAAATAAATTTTTATTAGTTTTTACAATTAAAATTGAATGGATTCTAAAACTAGATTCACGAGTAATTTTTTAATATAATTTATACTTGTTCAAGTCACCCAAAAATGCTAGGTGTTTTTATAACATACTTCCACACAAAAATTATTTGATGCAAACTTTGTATTTTTTTTAGTTTAGAAATTATGATCAAACCTTTAGAATAATTTATCACTTAATCAGGAAATTTATTTTATAGTGATTTTGTATGCATTATATTAACTTGGAATTTGTGTGAAAAATATGGTTTTAAAATTGTTGTTTACGTCCAGGACAACTTAGTGTGTCCTTTATAGATAAAATATGTAGGTGACTTCCTTATACATTTATAGGATAAAAGGTGATGTAGAATCGTATGATAGATTTATTAATAATTTATGTTATATAACTAAAAGTCATTTCATTTGCATTTTACTAGCCTATAATTGATGTACAAAATATTGTAGTAATTATTATTTACTTTTGTGAATTCCTTAATGCTTCATTCCATAATAAAAAATGGTCGATGATTTTTATATAAATTCTTGTTAGCCTAGGAAATTTATTTAAAACGTTAGTTTAATTTACTGGATTTAAACATAAATTATTTTAGCAGTGTTTTAGTTACATTTTTGTAAGCTCAAGGAATTTAGTGTTGGTTATAGAGTTAAGAGAGTATCTATAAATAAAACATGGAATACCTAGTTTGGACTTGGGAAGTGTAAACAAGCTATGTTTCCATGTGTAAGGGTGTTTCTTATTGACCTTTGCTAAAGTCTAATTGTGAGTGGGCCAATTAGTGGTTGTAAGAGTTACTCTTATGGGTATCTATGAAAGCGAAAGTTGAGTGGCTAAGTGGCAAAGGTTGGTTAACTTCACAATAGAACAAACACTCATTTTGGTAGTGGGTGAATTAAAGCCAACCCTTATTTTTCCTATGAAGGTGATCATAAGTAGATAAGTAAGAAGTTTGGGAAGTGAGCACGGGCACTAATTACTAATATTTATAGTGCATTCACTTGTTCGCTAAGTGCACTTTCCTACCTTACAAGCCTTATAGGAGGTAAATATAATTAAAGTGTGTTTCTTTAATTATATAACGAGGTGATGACTTGAGTTTTCATAATGATTGATTAAAGCTTGGAAATATGACACTAACTAAACTAAATTAAACTAATTATCCCTAGTGACTTCACAAATCATTAATGGTTAAGAGAAGTCATATCTTCTTATTAATCCTATCAACACTATTTTATACTATTGTGAGATGGTATTTTTATGAGACCAAAATGGACTTGGAAGTTGGAATTACTTTGCATCCCTCTCACTAACACCTACTGATGAAATTAAATGTTAAGACATTTTGATAGTGAATGGTTAGGGTTATAGTGTTTATGTATAGAGCTTATAGAAGATTTTAGTTCCGTGATAGTTGTATCCCTTATTTGGCTCAGTTAACCAATTTTTTTTGTGATGACGTCTCAAGAAGGAGACAATCACTCCTTCAAGTGGATAAATACATTTGAACATGATTTTGAGGTGCAAATACGTAGCTTGTCCCAGTAGAGTGAGACATCAGATCCCAGGTCTTAGGTATTAGGAAAATCAAAGTTACACAAATCTAATATGAAAAGCAATGGATCCGAACACAAAATATTTCTTCACATTATTATTTATGCTATATTAAACTCATACGGGAATACAAAGTCATATAGGAAAACTATTTCCTATAATTATGGAGATCATATCTCCACCAATATCTCACCCAAATATCTCCACAAACCTATATGAGTAATATACAACCAACTATATATTAACCAAATATCAACTAACCTATAATCATAATATTGTTATAACAATATTATGTCCACTAATTACCGACCAAATATATCTAATAAACTAACTATACATAATAGTGAATTATCACTCTCGTAATTATTCACATTACGATATATAAATGAATATGAGGGCTAATTATTCCCTAGCATTCCCCCATTAGGCCTTACATGGTAATTTGTGTTTTCACAGGACTTAATGAAAGTAAATAAGGAACACATCAACCATTCACTATCAAGAACACATCAATTGAATCGGTGTGGGAACTTTGAACAAGAACATCTACCATCAATCAAGAAATGGGAGCACTATTAACCAATCATGGGGACCTTCTCCATGGTGGGACCATCCTCCATGTATCAACCACCAGCCATGCAAAGGGAACTACATCAACCAAATATGGGAACTTACTAGTAGGAACCATTTGTTCAAATTTCACTCCCATCTCTCCAAGAACTAGCTTGAATAGAATTGTATGCCAATGCATACTCTTAGGTTTTCATACTACTATTTGAATCTTGTTGCACATGACCATTACTACATGAAAAATGCATCTCGTATTTACTCTATGTGACTGTAATAGATGTGTCACTGGTCGATCATCTCTATAAAGAAGTAGGGTAGTCAAAGGATCTCTGCAATTAACTACTATCCTAACTATTGCCACATTCTTGTATCTCCTAAACACCTTTTTTATGCAGTGCACTATGTGATAAAATAGGGAATACACCTCTTATTCATCACACATACAAACAAGTGTTGAAAATATAAATATATATATGTGCCACTATAACAAGAAATGCCCCTTCATTAATGGCAAATGAGAGGCGTAGAAAGCCTCCATCCTCCAGTATCCTCCAACCTCCAATAAGTTTTTGCTTACTCAGTCGACGAGTTGTGAAGCTCAAATGCATGAATTTGTCAATGAGAAATCCCCCCCATAGGACCAACACTTTTCACATTTAACTCAGGACATCAGGGTCACCCAAAAATGCATCCTTTATACAAATAATTGATTTTGACTTTGATAATATAATGATATACGATTAATCAACTCACTAAAAATATTTTGACACTTTTAAGGATTATTTTGACTATGACATGATAGAAGACAAAAATAATTATTAACCTACATAATTGGACCAAAATAGGACTCAACTTAAAAACAAATAACATATCATTACATTTGCGTTCTATTTGACTCTTAAGGGTTATAAGCAATATACCTATGACTTTGTAATCAAATAAAATATTACTATAAACTACTACTAAAATAAATTTACTCTAAAATCAAACACATGCTTTCATGTTTGAAATTCGGGCTGAGGCTCATGGATAACTTCATTCAAATTGGGATGATGATAATAGATCTAAAAGAAAGACTTTTAAATATGGCTTTAACCATATATAAAAGTCAAATTGCTCAGTAGTGAAACTGAACCTCTTATATTCTTTAGGAGTTGAAGACGTGGATGATCACAACATTGGCGCTATAACTGAATGAATTAGGAAGATATTCTTATGGTGGAGACACCAAAGAGAAGACGTGGCTGAACGATGGAGTAGTTGGAGCTCGTGTCATTCATAACAAACAAGTCCTTCATGCAAATGACATCGATCCACACAATGTAATAATGGATTCAAGTCATTTGATAGAAAATATGTATAGGTGTGTGGGCTTGGTGAGACATTTCATGAGGCTAAGTTGAATGCCAAAGATTTTAATGTAATGTCAACACTTTTAGTCACACTTCATGTTGATCATTACCTTAAAAAGAATGAATGTAAGACATGTATAAGTGATAAAACATCAGTAATGTTATGCTGGAAGTCATAACTAATTGTAAAATTGGTCCACAGTCATTATTCCATCAATTGTGTTACCTCATTCAACAATAAATGTAATCAGGATCCACTGAAACATAAATGGATCATGTATAACTATGTATAAAGATCAGAAAGGAAGGGCAAAGATCTAACCATTGTGAAAATAATGTGTAGTTCCATCTAGACTACAAAATTCGATCTGGATCAAAATAAAATAGGTCTACAACATTATATGGATTTAATAGAAAATGGTAGTGGTTGCACTTGGATCATAGAAGACAGAGATATGATACCATTCAATGAGAGTACAAAAAAGAGATAGGTGCAGATGCACAGGGATGCTCTACAAAAATATTGTATAGATTTAATCAATATGATCTTTACTATGATACCTATCTATCCTACAGTTACGAGGATTAACTCTCTGAGAATCTCATGACTTGGGGCAAGCAATGGATTTGCAGAATTGCTTCTTCACAAATTTAATAGATCATTGACCCGCCCTGATACCAAATAATGGGAAAATCAAAGTTGCACAAATCTAACATGCAAAATAATGGATCTGAACACATAAAGTTTCTTCACACTATTATTTCTACTATATTGAACTCATATAGGAATACAAAGTTATATAAGAAAACTATTTCCTATAATTGGGGAGATCACATCTCCACCAATATGTCACCCAAATATCTCCACAAAGCTATATGAGTAATATAAAACCAACTATATATTAACCAATTATCAACTAACCTATAATCGTAATATTGTTGTAGCAATATTACATCCACTAATTATTGACCAAATATATCTAATAAACTAATTATATGTAATAGGTAATTATTACTCTCATAATTATTCACATTATGATATACAAATTAATGTGAGAGATAATTATTCCCTAACATTAGGCTAATCTAAGGTTGTCTTATTGACAATGCTAAGGCTATTCTAAGACTCTTGCAAGGATCATTATTATGTGAATTAAATAAAACATACTTGTACAAATTTGTATTAAGTATTATCGACCTTACTTTTATGCTTATTACAAGATGATATTATTAGACTCTGCTATAGTTGTAGTGGGGTAGAAATTTCCCTGTTGTAGATTCTTTTGTAGCAGTGTTTGTATACATTATGATTTGTAATCTAATTTTTTTAATGTTTAACTAGTAACTAATAAATGTTTGACCTTAGGGATTGATAGATAAAATTAATGGTGTTGCATGATCCACTTATAGATAATTTATAATATTATCTTATTAAACATGATAATGAAATTGAGTTGAACCCAAACTTTAAGTGACTCACAAATGAATTAAGGTTTTACTACCTGAATGGGTGATCAATTACATAATGTGCTTAATTGAATCATGTAATTTTATATAATGTTATAAGTCACATTAGTACGTTAGTTTCACATCACACTACCTTATTAACTTTTGTGACACTTGTTGTTGGATAAATTAACTAATTAATCACTTAGTTAATTTTATTTGTTGCACTTCTCTTATGACTTATGTTATTAGGTAATTATTTATTTAACAATAAATAATTAATTATAATCAAGTCAATTAAACCAAAAATTACCAATTTTTACTTGGGTTTTTTGGATGAAAATTTTAGGCGTGACATCTTCTAGTAGGAAACATAAAATGTTGGATGTATTTTTACTAAATGAGATAACTCCAATTTATATACTACATTATCGATCTTCTATGGATGCAATCATTAAAAAACTTAACCTCCTACTTCAAAATATCTTTTCATTTAGCCCTGATCAACTTGTTGCTTCATTCAGTTATGTTCCATTACAAAACTATCTTTGAGACTAGAGGGCACCTCCTATTAGTGTTGAATGTCGTTTTCAACTAGTTGAACCTTCACAAATGAGGGGATGCATGGTGGTTGGTACCCACACACTGCCAAAGATTAAGACATTTTGGATGAAGTGTTATACCACCAATGTGCCAGTGGTAGCCATTTCACCCATCTCTCTTGTTTATCTAAAAAAAAACATCATAGATAACCATCCAACCACTTGTTGACGACCTAAGTTTTTACATCATATTTGGGATGATATGGTGAGATGTGAACTAGCTGAGTACTTGAGCAAAAAAATAAGTTAGTATGTAATTTACAAGTAAATGCAGGATCATGATCATTTACTGTGGTATTTAGGGTCCCTTGTAGCTTCTAAATTATCTCTATAAAAGTTTGTGCTATTGTGATTACTAAAAAAAGATGTGACAATGCACAAAACATGTGCATATTTGGTGAATTTATCCACTGATTACATTTTTCCAATTAGACTTGGATAATATTATGATGAAATCCATTGACACTTCCTCCCACCTTTGGCTAGGAATACATAATGATTGTAAAAGATTCAAGGTCTTAATGATCTCACCTTTGTTTTGATAACACACCATTCATTCTGCCATAAATTTATGGACTTCTCATTTGAGCCCTTCCCAAAAGAATTCTTAGTTTATTCTTTAATAAGTCTTCAAGAAGCCCAAGTGCCCATCGACTAATGAAGCAAGTAGCTCTGCAAGAACATTTTGATTATGTATTGAATTATTACATGTGTATAATTAATCCTTGTTCCATAGAGCATTCCCTTTCCACAAATAATTATCTGACTTGCTCAAATCTTGTTAAAGCTTTTGATTCAGAGCTTGTGTTTGTGTCATTAACCCATTCTAATTTTGCATCCACCCAATTTTCATGTAATATGGATATTGTACATGATAGTGCTTATGTGGACTCATTCTTCATAAATAGTGTTTCAATTAATACATTCTAATTTACTTTCTTGTAGATGATGTGAAATTACTATACTCCTTAAGTAGAATAATAGTAAAGATCATAATACAAAAGAAATAAAACAAAAACAAAAAAAATGAATAAATGATGAGCCATTTCGAGGGGGGAACCTCCACAACTTTACAATTTAAACATAAGTCCTAATACGATTGAAATACTAGTCACTACCTCCTATATAAAACCTATTTGTGCTATGAAAGCACTGTAGGTTGACCCTACCACATATATTAAGCTAAAATAATGATGATATGGCTAAATTAAAGGTCATGCTATCCACAAGTCAGCTACACATATATAATACACACTATAGGAAAAGGGCATAGCATGCCTCCCTTCAAACAAGCATTGTCCTGAAACTTGATGATCTTTGGATTCCAAAGTATGAATTATTCTTCCTCACATGTCACATCCATTCTTAACAAATATTTACACTTGATAAGATATTTGGTGAGGACCCTAATGTACATCCTCTCAAATCAAGTTTGGATAATATCTTTTGGTTCCAAAATGTTTTTTACTTCTTCATTAAGCTTCGATAACTTTGTCTGCATGGGAATCTTTTGGCCAAAATTAGAAACTTGAAATACTTGGAGTATTTTATTGACTATGGAAACTCTTATTGGTGTTGAGCGTGTACCTTTACTACTCAAATTTGAGGTTGTAACTTCAAAAAATAAGTGATCGATGGTCACTAGTGATAATAAAATTAACTAAATGGAGACATTTTGGAAGGTGTGTCTCTCTTAGGTAGTGTTTCCATTGGTATATTCTCAACAACAACTAAAGACATTTCCACATTTCCTAAAAATATGGTGGAATATTTTCATTCAACTCTTTTTTTCATTGAATATAATTGTGTTTCAGGCCCTACTAATCTCATTTTGATAATCTTTTATAATTGACAAGAGCTTACCATCTACGGTGACTTTGAATCATGGTCTGGTTGTGCATTATTGAATGATGGCTAATTTTCTTAATTATTTTGCAAGGCTACAATGATTTTGGCTAATTTTTCGATGATATTTCTCATATCTCCTTTGATTGTGATAATACGAGATTGTGTGAAGGTAAAATTGTATGGAGTAGTGAAATCATGAACACATGAGAGGAAAAAACTTCATAATGTGCAAAATCATTAAATGCAATAACATTCTAGGTTAGTTATCCAAATAGCTTTAGGAAAGGTATAATATAGGTGGAAGATAGACATGTCCTCACATCCTCATGAATGTGGGATTATCTTCCTCAATGACCTATATTAAACACCTAAGAAATCTAACTAGACCATGTAGGTAAAAGCGCATTGTGGGAAAAAGCCTACACTAACACCCCCCTTAAGCATAAATTAGGTGGGTAAAAGAATTGGGTCCTAGCAAGAAGGCTTAATGAGGTACCCAAGTACATAGAAAATAGATAACTAAGAAGTCCCCATAGAATATGCTAAATCTGCCTGCTATAGATCTCATAAAATGACTAAGGTCGACAATGACATCCTCTACTAAAGACTGAAGAAGCTCCATCTGCATCGAATAATGTTTCTTCCCTTTCTTAAAGGAAGAACACAATGAGTGCACTAAAAGTTTACAAATTTCATAATGGAATATGAACGTAGTAGTACAAAGATATTTGATTATGGTCTAAAACTAAAGTGTGGCATAGGTTTGGCAAGATCATGCACAATAACTAAATGTAATGTCACTAAAGTGAATTTGTCAGAATAATGGCATGGAAATTTCATTGAAAGAATGTCCATGTTAAGTTTGGAGCATGGCTCATCAACCCTTGAAATTAAATAATAGACTAAAGATGAAGCATGTGGATCCATAAAATGAGTATCCATATGAAGAGATGAGGTGTCAATGTTCTTAATAGGTGTACTCTCACTGGGAAAAATATAGTCCTCCGAAGTGAAAATTTGTAATGGATCTAGAAGATCAACATATTGTATAGGAATGAATGTAGAATCTACAATAAGATAGCCAAGATTTGGTAGAATCTTGTCTCATAGTGGTGGATCGACAAAAGAAAGAACATTGTCAATTAGGAATGTGTCATCACAAGAAATAGAAGTTAAAAGAGGAGTGATATAAATCTCATAAATATATCCATAAAGAGTTTGAAGAGTTATCCAAAAAGTGGAGGACACTTTAAGTGCTCTACGTGGTTGTGTATACCCCATTAAATCTGCATCAATAAGTGATCATAGGCATAGTCATAAGATTTGGCTCAATCATTATATTGACTCAAATCAGTGGGAGCAGGAATCTATCCATATAGAAATGGAATAAGGTCATGTTCTGTGAGCAAGTGTTTCATGTACATCTGCCATGAAACATAATTGGTCTTTTCAAGAAGAACCACTAGAGTATAATCAACTATCCTCATTTTATATCTCTCAATTAGATATAGGTGAGTAGCACATGACAACAAGTGACCATGCATGCTCAATGTGGTGGACATAGAACTCAGTAAAAACTACATCCAAAAGAATAATTTATGAAATAGTCATCAAATTTCACGTGATATTACATAGGTTGACACTTAATATTTAGTACGTATACAATCAACACATTTACGTGTGTATATAATCAGTGCATATATAGGAGCAACACAAACATGTAAAAGAAAAGGAGAAATGCAACCCCTTTGAAAATGAAGAGGTTTAATTTTATAAGGCTTGAGAACAACATAAATTCATAGATGTTGAAAAAACTTGCACTTTTAGAAAAAAAATTGTTCCTAAAAATTAGCTATAGGCTGAAAATTATGTGCATTTGTAATCTTATAAAACTTTACCTTGCAAAATATTTTTGACTTGTAAAAGATTTTATTCAACTTTTCATGGAAAAGTTAAGCTTTTATGCCTTGGTTGTGACCAAGGGCTTAAATTCCCATGAGACCAGGGGTTAAGGATTAGGATGAGTGTTCCCTCTTGATTGATTGATGGGGAAGTGATGTCACTCAAAAATTGACTCCAATTTACCAATGAATAGTGTTATAATTAATTGGATTAAATTTGATGATCCTATAGTCGTTATCAGAGTTTTGGAGCAAGCTCACAGTCATCAAACCTTTTTATTAGGATTACAGTCGAGCCTTGTAGTCAGGATTGTGATTTACAGATGTAGTCAAGAGTTTTGATAGGCAAGGCTTTGGACTACAGATGTAGTCAAGAGTTTTGATAGCAAAACCTTTGACTACGAGTGCAGACTAGAAGTTTGATATCAAACTTTTGAGATACTGATGTAGTTCAAAATTTTGATGCTAGGGTTTTGGAATTATGTTGTGATTGATATTTTCATCGTTAAGAAAGTGACATATCATTGTAGGTGGAAATTCCATTGAATGATGGGAAGACCTAAAATTTTGGCACATTGAGATTAGAGGCATTAGGAGTAGGAGGACCTCGTTAGCTATTGAATATGGGGACTACAAGAGTAATCAAGAATTTTTATAGGTGTAAACATGGTCAAAATTTTGGCCAAGTTTGAAAACCCAGTTCTAGTACAACACTTTAAAATCTACCAAAGACCCACTAAGGATCTCCAAAAACCTAGAAAAACCCATAAAGGATTTTCCCTTGAAGACCCCAGATAGTACGTACTTACATGAAATTCATAAAAACAACTTGAAACCCTTTGAAATGGCCAAAGTTGTTGTCATGAAACTAGGTCATGTTTATAAATAATCCTAGGGTTTTGAAACCTTTTGAATCTAACAACACTAGTCGTTTTCCATGAAAACCTACCATATGAAGTATGATGAGCAGGATACACCTTTCTCTTGTTCTTTTTCTAATTTTGGATCAATAGAGGACCCTAGAAGAGGAGCAAACTATGAGAAAGGGTGAATTTTCAATATGTTGGGTCAATGAATGGTAGATTGGTGACATACAAGTTAAAACTCAAGATTTTATAATAGGAATAATGCATTTAACTACCAAAAAAGATTTGATGCCTTGTCAAAATGGGCCACACATGAGGATTGATAATTAGATAAGATCAAATACACAAAAGTGAAATTGTATGGAATAGTGATATCATGAACACATGAGAGGAAGAAATTTCACAATGTTTGAAACATTTAATGCAGTACCATTCCATGTTGGTTAGCTAAATAGCTTTAGGAAAGGTACATGTATAGGTATAAAATAGACATGTCCTCACATCCTCATGAATGTGAGACTATAATATTCAATGACCTTTATTAAACACCTAAGTGACATCTAAGTAAGCTAACTAGACCATGTAGGTAAAACAACATAGTGGGAAAAAGCCTACACTAATAATTATATGATGGGGTGGGTTAATTGTATGTTTTAGAGCCTCCTTGAAAGGTCTTGTTATTATATGAGTCGATGGATTGTAGATAATCCTCTGTAAGCAAAGTTCAACATCATTTAATTTAATATATATGTGGGATATGCCACCTTATCATTATGACATATTGGCTAAGTCAGTTTATTATTTGTATTGGGTAAAGGTTAGATAGGTAATTGTGGTGAGCGAGGAGATTGTTGATGCTAGATATTTTGCGTTAAAGTTTGATATTGTGGTTGTTGTAGGAGGCTAATGTTTTGATTATGCCAAGGTATATTTCCCTTCCATTGTTGTTGCCATGAGTTGGATGATTTTTTCCATTGCATATTTTGTTATTGTGGCTTCCACACTTGGTTTAGGAACTACTACCAATTAGCCTGAAATTACAAGTTTGGTTATGGTGAATTTTGATTTCAAAATTGTTTCAAATTGGTTTGTGATTGTGTGTTTTATTACGAATAATTTTTTTTTGGGAACTATTACCAATTAGTTTAAGATTATGGGTTTTGTTGTGACCAATTGTGATTTTTGGAAGGCATTAAATTATGAGGATTTGATCCAAATGAATTATTTTGAGGATCATATGCAACTTGGGGATTAAAAAATGAAGAACTTGGTTGTATACCTGGATTTTATGATATGTGTGACTATGGTCTGCATTATGCCACATAGAAGACATGATCTCCTTTACCTCTAGTTGCATGAAGTTCCATTATTTTGAGACTCTCCTCTGTTATACTAGCTACCTTCACTTGATCAATTGAAGACCAACAGTCCTCTTTCTTCTTTTGATAATCAAGGAAATAAACAATTATAGTTTTTTTCATTTCTTGCTATTTTATTTTTGCATGTAATGTGTCTAGTTGTGTGACCATATGATTGATGATGTCCACATCATATCATGTGGTAGATGGTTGATTTCCATTTATGAGACCCCATTAGTGGATTTAGAGGATGATGATGGTAGTGTTTTATTGTTGTGGGTCTTATCCATCATAGATTTTGAGTAGTATCTGTAGAGGAGAATGATATCATCAAATTACATTTTTGATACATATTTATTATTCATTATATTTAGAGCTTCCAAACATTCCTATTTAATTACAAGTCCACCTTATTTTACTTATATTTTTTCAAGCTAAATAGAAATATTTCCATGTAATCTTCCAGTGCCACCTCTTCTTTTTGAGACATGCAAAAGACATTATCCCCTCTAGAATATTTTCCTATACAGTAATCCCAATACTTAGAGAGGCATATATCCATATCATTCCAATTAGTGATTGCATTTTTCTCGAGTCTCATGAATCATCATATGATTGCATTCTTAAGGGTGACTAGAAACAATTTCATCCTTTGAGTGTCTTGATTGCATTCGTAACTATAACACATGATGTCAAACTCAAAAATGAATGCGTCGGGATTTCAGTTACCTTTCCTGAAATATTTGACAAGGCATAAATGGGATTGTTCTTCATAGGTGCATTACCCATGGGGGTGTTGATAGGAAATTCAAAATTGGTGCTTTCACTAACAAGGGTTTATCCTTAAAATTAACCCATGATTCATTGAACCACTTGTGTACCAAGTGACTTTTTCAACCCACTATTTGAATTATTTGTCAACCTTCTTGGCCCAAGGTGAGTAATGAATGATGGTCTTTTATTTTTATAGGGGAGAATAAAGTCTTTTGTATGGGGTGACAAGGTTGATTCTCCTAGAAATTATTTGGGAAACTTGACAAATATGTCATCTTTCTCAGTTGGTTTAGCTAGTACTACAGGGTTAAAAAATATTTTTAAAGCTAAAAGAGCTTGATATTCTATTTCAAAGAAAAATTTGGGTGAGCGTGGAGAGAACTAAATACCAAAATCTCGAGTATAAATTAGAATCTCTAGAATGGTATGGGGATGATTTTTTAAGGAGTATGAATATCCTCTTGTTCCATGGTCTCAGATTACTCGACTAATTCAACCAAGAACTTCTTGGATTTTACTTCTTATGATGCAACTCCAGTAGATAAGAATGGATTGGCTATGGGTATATTTTTACAACTTGTACTTTCTATAGGCGATACCTCAACTTTTTATTCTTTAGAAAAAATCAATCTCTCAGGTAATAATTTACCTTACTTATCTATCTCACACTGCATCCACTTAATCAATCTTAATTTTTAATTGTTTCTATCCTATCTTACACAAGGCTAGTAAAAAATATGTATTTTTGCCCCTAATTTCATTTAAAGGGAATTACATATACTTATGTTGAAAGGAAAAAAATATAGAATAAATAAATATATTCTAGAAACAAAAAAAAAATGATTTAGAAAGCATGAAATCTATTCCTAAATTTTTACCCTAGCAATGATGCAAAAATGTGAGGAACATATAATTTATTGTTTTATGTTAACCCATGGATTTCTCCTACGATCTTTGAGTATATGCTTCATGATGGAACTACTCAACACATAGACTACATTATCTCTCACTTTAATTGTCAACCCAAGGATGTATAACCTTGTAAGGAGTTTGCATTGTATGTGCAACGCTAAACTACAATAAATATTGGGAGGCTAACACACTATGTTGGAAAACAAGCACACTAGCATGAAGTAATTGATAATAAAGTAAATTACATGAAATAAATTCAAAACTATCTTGGAAACTTCCCACACTTTGTTGAATTGAAATTGCATAATTAGATATGCTCATGCATGAAAGATAACGCAAAGTGAAATATGTCAAGTCTAAGAAATCCTATATCCACACCAACTTTATTTGTTGTTGATATAACCTAGACAAGAATATGCACACATTAATTCACTAAGCAACAAACACCATTTATCTTTTAAGTAAATAAAGGAAAGAGCATAGGGTTAGAAATAATTGCCTTGGAGTGGGCCCATCGAGCATGAATCTCCCCCTTACCTCAAGCGAAATTTTGTAAGAGATTTTGTAAGTTGAAGAGTTCGAATGGTTAGATAGAAACCTAAGATATCCTCAGCTAAAACTCCTAAATACTACTCCCATTGATCTCTAAAAACACCATAATATAAGCTTCTTTAAGATAAGATTCTAGATCATAAACTCCTCCAAATATGACTTAGGGTAGAAGTGTGAGTGAAGGAAAATTAAATATAATGTATATGATTGTGTTAGAATAAAATATGACTCAAATACATATCTGTCCAATACCCAAAACCAACCCTAGAATCTAAGCCAATGGTATTGGACCAACTAACATAATTGAAGATGTTGTCTGACATAGAATGGTGTCATCATAGTCGATACAATACATATGTCATAAGATATGCTCAAACCTGCATTAGGTTGTCTGATACACTACATGAAGGGTGAAAGGCATTAAAAATATGGTATTGGGTTGGTTGATGCTTTATGATATAATGTAAATTGACACATTTAAATAAGGATATGTTGGAAGAGGTAAATAACAAGACACTCTAAAGAAGCTAGACTGATAGTAGGAATGGGGCAATCATTATATGATAGAAACATCTCTCGTAAAGCACCACGAGGCTACCACCCCTTTCCCAGTGCACCACATTCACTTAGGGAGATTGATTCTCAATAAGTTATTACAAGATAAAGTATCGGTAAATGACCATGAAAAATATTAATATGCCCCACCCGAACCTCATCATGTGTCATAATAATGTAATTTGGGATGGTGCTTTGGGAAAAAAACATAGTAACATAAACTACAATTCAAATGAATAATTGAAAGTAAATTAAATGAGAATATGTATCTTCAATTATAGCGTTCATCATTAAAAAATGTTGCATATGTCACAAGTGATAGAAGGTGCCCATAGTGTGAAAAGAGAGGCAGACCTGAAAATAAGATAAAGTTCCAAATTTATGAAAAATTGTTTTGTTAGCACCTAAAAATTCTCTATATCTCCAAGATTCTAAGGCTTTATTTTTTTCATCAAAGGACCTATTGAATCAAATATATGGGTGAAATATGGAATCTCACGATAAATAACTTAAGGCTAATTTTTTTTTAAATTTTACTATAAATAGGTGAAAACTATTCCTTGGTGCATCTACTATTTTTTGAAAACTAGAGTTATGACTATCCAAATTTAGCACTCTGTGAGAATATGGCTCGTGGACAAGGAGGTGGACATGTTGATGTATCGCAACCTTGACTAGAGTCATATAAGTAATGCATTAATTGTATGTTTTGTCTTTTTTAGATAAAATGAACTAGATTATGACATCTAGGCACTAGGGTAAATATGAGTAATGAAATTTACCCCAACAAGTACCAAAATAAAGCTAGAAACATGATGAAAAATGAGTAGTTGACAAAATGTCAAAAACTAGGTCCAATGGCATTAATTAGGGTTGAGGAAGAACTCATCGCACTCGCTGAATTATATCGACCTGACCAATGCAATTTGAGATATGGGTAAAATTTTATTGGCTAATACCATATTGGATGGCCGATGTATTTAAGCAATGCCATGGTTGATGTTGTATTGCATAAATGATGTAGTAGAAATGAAATATGGTCAATACCATAGTAGATGGTCAATGTAGTAGGCTAAAATGTTAGTTGATACCATATGGTATGGTCAATGTAGTAGAAAAGGGAGAAAATGTAATTTTTTTAGTTTTTTGTAATAATTTTAAGCATTTATATTATACTTTTAGATCAAAATCTAATTGTGATCTATTATTTAAAATTATATAGAGATGATGGAGACTGTAGAGGTACTTACACATGATGTTGCTATCAGATCTACTAGAGAGATTGTGGATAGTCGATTAAGCTCAACTCACAACACTCAGCTTTAGAGGGATCATGGAGATGTGTCAGGTGCCTCTAAGTGCAAAGTTTATTACATTATTTCTTGGATGATACGAAAAACATACTAACACATTCAGATAGGTGGTGGATAGGGATATTGTAGATGGGGTGATCACCTTAGAAGGCATTCATGCGATACTGGGGATAGTGATTGTAAGCACACTCGTAGTGTGAAATACCCCAAACACATTGGATGAGAGATGAGCACTAACTAATTGGGATATTGGATTAAATGTGTATGACATGTGTGTGCTTGTCATATGGCTCTTTGAGGTGTACATTTTTTGGTGTTCTAGACATCTAGAAGGCCTTTATTGGGCTTATGATGACATGATTACTTTGTCATAATTATGACTGGATCATTCCATTACACATCATCACCTTGTGTCACTTGATGTTGGAGGACACACTATATTACTTAGGAATTATCATTTGGGTGTAGATTGTGCACGGTTTCTATGACATCATAAGAAAGGGCTAACAAAGCATGGGATTGATTATACTATTTGTGATCTAGATAAATGAGAAGCTCCACATGTATATAAATATAAGACTACCTCACGCTATAGATGATGCCCTCCCAAGAGTGAGGATCTGGGCTCATGACCATATGGTATGAGGTATCTTGCATGTGTCAACTTTGGAGACCATTCGACATGATAAAATTATATGGATGCCATATAGGGGTATTGTAAATGATTGGTTGTCATGGCCAACTATAGTACATGTCTAGGGATGAAGGCAAATCAATGGGCATTACATCTATTAGGTAGAAATGTATCCATGCAAACCCTGTCCCAAGATATTTAGGACTCATGTATCCAATAACTCCTTTGGTGGTCCCAACATTCTGGGACCACCATGATAGAGATCAATGCGCATAGGAGGTAAAGGAGTGTCGGCTACAGTACCTATGGTGAGGTCTCACTGACTTAAAGTGGTGAGAAGATGATGAAGATGAAAATAGATGGCATAGGTGGAGGGAGGAGGAGGTGGACAACCAATTGTTGCACTTACGTGACAATAAGGAGATCCACAAGTAGTTTAGGTAAATAACTAGACCATAAAGAAATGAGCACACAAAGGGGATTGTCAGGCTATAGTGGTCTAATAGGGGAGATATAGGGCCTTCTCGTCAACATAGATCAATGACAACCTTCATGTTTTTAGGTGGATGGGGAGATGGCACTAATGTTAGTAAGTAAATGTTTTTTATTTTATGTTATCACTTTCATTTCCTTGAGGTATAAATATACATGTTAATTACTAGTGATAGATACACCATATATTTAAATATACATATGAGATATTATGTTAATTTGGTTTGCATTTTACATATGTGATGATAAAGGAGAGACATGGTGGAGGACTCTGGTAGAGGATATTCACTACAAGATTTTAGACCTCGTGTTTCCTCAGCATGACACCACTAGTATGTCAGATTTCATGGAACCAACGACTGAAGCATGTGTTGGTTGGTTTAGATTGGTATGAGTGGATTCAAGTAAGATGCAAAGATGAGAACATGTTATTACTTAGGTGGCACTATCATCAGGCGTTGGATTAGGAGAGGTGGCAATGCGATGAGAGCTAGCCACAAAGAGAGCCACACACATGGCTACAACTGGACATGTATTGAAGCTACAAGCACAAGTAGCTCACCTATAGGGACAAGTCCAAGACCTACAATCATAGATGTAAACTCTATAGTGGAGTCTACAAGTGGCATGATCTGGAGCATCCATGGAGAGCATGGCACCTCCCCCTCTTCATGGGCAAGGTGAACCACAGACATAGAGCCAACATTGTACATAATTGTTATAATTTTGATGTAGCATATGATGCATCAATGTGTATTTTATATAAAAATGAGCATATATGTATACACACACACACACACACACACACATGACTCACGGGTGTTAACTACATGTAAAAAAAACTAGGTTATTTTCTTTTTAACATGCATTACTATTTGATAGCATGTTATGGGAAAATGTTATAAATGTTTGATGTGTGTTTTATTCATTTCTAGAAAACGTGAGAAAATGCTTGCTAAAAAGGAACAAAAACTAAGTGAAATAAAATGACATCTTAAGTAAATATAGAATCAATAAATAAAACATGAGAAAAATGATAAAGTAAATCATAAAAAATGAATGTAAAACACACCATAAAATACGAGATATGTAAAACATTGTAAGCAAGTGGAATATCAATGTAAGAAAATAAAACAAAGATATTTAAGTAAAGAATTTTTTCTAAAGTAAGATAATCATGTCAAATTAAAGATGAAGAAAACACAGATGTTTGGAAATAAAATGTAATTCAAAATTTATGACAAGCATGTCAAGCCGAACATAAAGAAAAACATGTAAGTATGCAAAATGTCATATGTGACATACATGAACTCCACAAAAATTAAACAAGAACATCATGGATAAAATAAAAAACAAAATCTCTAAGGAATGATTACTCAAACTTAATGCTTGCTCTAAAATATGATGTAGGAAAACATGACCATCGAATGACATGATGAAGATGATAATGAGATGGTGTGGAAAGCAAATGATTATGGTTGTTTGTGAGGAAGGCTTAGGTCACTACCTGAGGTGTTACAATGCAACTCACAAACTAAAAGCCAAGTGGAAAAAGTGTTGGTCGGTGTTTTGACACATCCAATAATAGGCAAAGGATGTTAATATTCATCTCTCATGAAAGCAGACTCACGTGAAAAAATATCGCCAAGGTCTTGGTATGCATGGTAACTTATTTGGATCGTTGTGACCATTTCATTTCAAGGGGATTCAGTGAGTATTTCAGACTAATCATATGCATTCTAAATGAGGCATTTATGCATAAAGAACTAGTAGAATGATTTAACTATGTGAATGCAACTGATTTAAATAGATTTATAGCATGGAAGATTCAACAATGTGAAAGCATTAATAAATAAAGGAACATTCAATCAAGATAAAGCATTAAATTCAAATTGCAACTCAAAAATTGAACTAACAAAGCTGATAAAAGAAAAAGAAAAAAGGAAAGAAGGGTAGGGAGAAAGGAGAAAAAAAAATTGCTTTCTAACAAAGACCAGTCTGATTTTGTCAAGTAGAGAAATCCCTTGATAAATCAGTCCTTAGTTGAGCTAGACCTAGCACAACTATAACTAAGGATGGTGCAAGAGTCTATCGAACAAAGTAGCAGAGCCAATGAGGGAAATAGGGTTGCCATATACATGCGTAGATTAAGTATATCAAATGATAAAGCTTTTAGATAAAGATATTTCCATTAAAGGGATCAATTGGGAGTTCATCAGATACTCACGTGAGTTACAAATATGGCTTCTATTGGTCAAATTTCACTCCTAAGTTTGCATCTTTCAAATTTGGCCAAGTACAAAAAATTTCTTCATAAGGAGTATTTCTCATTGAGATGTAGCAAAAATACCAAGTGTTATTTCATTTCGATACTTTGCTTCAGTCTTTTGGCTGGGTGTTGTTTCCTTCAGAGGATTTGATTTTGGGTTTTTTGTTCAAGTGTCAAGAATTTTTTCGGACATTTTGTCTAAAACAATTGCCCTGAAAGACATCTTTTCAACTTTTACGAAAAGGTCATCTTTAACTTTTCTGAAGGGCACTTCAACTTTTTTGAAGGGCACTTCCATCTTTCAGAAAAGGTTATTTTTAAATTTTCTTAAAAGGTCATCTTCAAATTTTCTGAAGGGCACTTCCATCTTATGAAAAGGTCATTTTCAACTTTTTTGAAGTGGTCACTTCAACTTTTACGAAGGGGTCACTTCAAATTTTCTAAAGGGATGTTTTTATAAATTTGAAAGGTACTTTATAAAAATCTAAAGGGTATTTTCACAGGAAGGTGGACCGAATAGAAGTTCTAAAAGTCATCTTCAACTTTCCAAAGGGACATTTCCAAGTGCCGAAGGGCCAAACAGAAAATTCGAAGGAATTCTTTTAGAAATATCATCTGAGGAATTCTTTCAAAAAAATCATCTTCATCAAAAAGAGGTAAAAGCCTAATTTTTTTAGACATTTTATCTGATACAAAGGAAACAAAAGGCCCGAAAGATTGTTCAGGAAAATTATCTGCATGAATTGCCAAGAAAAAGCTTGAATGAATTCTTTTGGGAAAAGTACCGAGACAAAAAAGTTTGAAGGAGAAAAGTGCTGAAACAAAGTGACCATAGGAAAAGTGTCTAAGGAATGAATTATTTTAGAAAGATTGTTTGAGGGAAACATAAGTTTGAGGGAAACAAATGTCTTAAAGAAATACCCAAAGAGTGATGGCCCACAAATGTTAACTTTAAACTAAGGGAACTAGTCGTTGTTGTCAAAAGGCTTTGCGAGAACCTAAGGGTAAATGTGGAAGTAAAAAATGGTAGGATCCTGAGCATCTGGTGCAGACAAAACAATCAAAGAATGCATAGGTTGATGGTTCAAGTAATTGATGGCAGCTGACCAAATGAAAGAGCTTCCATGAAATCAATAAACATAAGTGTTTAAAGGATGAGTGGTAGTTAGAAGGAGCATTTTATAACTATCACCATGAGTTCCTTTTCCATTGAGAAATGTTATGTGTCAACTCTCCTATTTTTAGTTTCAAATGTTTATGGATGGTCTTTGATGGAGGTAGTTTCTTGTGCCAATCTTGAAGGTTTTATGCCAATTTTCACCATTCTCATGACTTGTTTTAGACAAGTAGACCTCTTGACATGGCATGTCTCACCTGACTCCTCTTTCACATATAATTGTAATTGATTCTCACATATGGACACAAGTCTAAGTGATTCTTGAACTTCCTTGGCTTGACCTCTCTCTCAAAAGCTATATATATGCAGTCTTTTGGCTTGTTTTAGTAGCCTTTATTGCTTATTAGGAAAACTCTAGCCAAATTTGTACTCAAAGAACTCTTGAAGAAATATACAAGTGTTGTTTTGACTCATATGCTACAATATTGAGTAATGACTTGAATCTTGTTGGTCTAGTCTAGTGAAATATTGTCTTTTATAGCTTGTACTCTTGATGGTCTACCATTTGCAGAAAGGAGATTGTTACAAGTCTTTTCTAGTATTATTTTATAAGTGTAGAGATATCCTAGAAGTGGCCCATGTTGTATCCCACTTTGGAATAATTCATTCTCTTCCTAAGAATAATATACCTTCTCGAATCTAGCATATGAAACATTGATGTAACAACGGATCTTGAGTTGTGAGTTTTGTGTGAGAAACACTTTGTCTGTCTTTAAGTAGTAGTTTCAGTCAATTGGAAGGACATTATACATTGGTGCATCACTGTTTGGTTTCTTAGTCATTTTTATTAATCCATTTTCATATCCAATTGTTAATTTAGAGAGAGAGCTTTAAAGGTGCATCGAGGGGAGCTAGCCCCTTATGTAGAGATTCATCTCAGCAAAATTGTCACCCACAACAAGAGAGATGACTCCCTTTTGCCACTTGGATGAGGAGAGTTGAACATCTCCTCAAGGGTGCGAATCCAAGTGTCAATAGCTTCGAAATAGACTCAACGCAAAAAAAGGCTATCTTAGAATATGAGAAAATGTGGAAAATAAATGGGCATAATCTCCCTCTAATCCTAAAAATATCAGCCCTTTATTACAATGTAGGAGTTGATATTATATAGATAAGTAGGCCTATGGAGTTTCAAATTCATCCCACTAATGGGGGTGATTACAAAAAATCAATGTGGTGGGTTCATTTGAGATCAATTGGGAATGAATGCTTGCAAGATTATGCAGTTGAGATTGCATTAGGATTATCAATCACCCACATCTTTTAGTTGAAACCATGCCTCTGATAATTATAAGCCATGCCTTTTTAAGGCAAATATTCCATTTTTGTGCTCTACACTCTATCGTAACGTACACATCATACCTTTATTAATGTCGTCACCCAGTCTATCTTTGAATTTTACTTTTCATGATCAATATCACCATTTAGACGTCTATATAAATCAACTTTGTAGGTCAGATAATACATTCTATTTTTGGGTTTTAAAAAATTTAATGCCCAAATAGGCCATCAAATTTAGATCAGTGGGTTGTTGACGTCATTGACATCATGTCTTCTGTCATTAGGGTCATGTCACATGTCTTTTTCCCATTTAATCACTACTCGACCAAGGCTCGACATGTGTTGATTGATCTTTTAGTTGTGATGAAACAAGATCATGCCATATGGTGTAATCTCACTCACCTAGAGATTAGATGTGTTAAGGTGTGGAGCTAAAAGCTTCAACTGTTTGCAGACACAAGGAAGGATGCTGAAGAACCAGAGACACCAACGTCGGCAGTATGACCGACGTCGGTCAGATGCAGTGGAGAAGGAGATTGGCGACGGCAGACAGTCGGCCGACGTCGGCAGCACCAGACAAGCAGGGACCGGCGTCGGTCGCCTGTGTATTTCCAGAACTGCTGTTGACGAACAGTCAGTTAAGTGAAGCGAGTGTTTGCATGTCAAACGACTAATTATAGTCACCAACTGCGTGTCTAATTATTGTAACTAGAGTTCTATTTTTTGTAAGCATGGGATCCTATTTAAAGACCCATAAGGCATGTATTGTAATAATATCAAGAAGGCAAGTAAAAGCATTGAAGCAAGCAAGGTCAAGGAGATCTACAGGTGTAAGGTCAAGGAGATCAGCTGAAGCATTCAAGGAGGGATAATAACTCAGGCTTTAGAGTTGTTGTGTTGAGCAAGAGAGAGAGGGAAGAAGGTCTTGAGGTGTGGCAAGCCTTTGAGGTGGAGGAAGAAGTGGCATCTTCCTTATTGTATTTTCTTCTAGTAATATCTAATACAAGAGTGTGTATTGTCTCTCAAATTCTTTGTTGTCTCAAGTTTCTAGTTACTTTATCATTCTGGTATAATTTCGTGTTTAATTGCTAATACGAGAAGTAATCATATGTGCTCTAATTGGTAGAGCTAGATCCTCTGACAAGTGGTATCAGAGCTACGATTTGCAGGAAGCAGGGTATTGTTTTTTGATTACAGGTCATTCACAGGGTTTTCTGATTGAGTGGGAGTTCAGCAATGGCAGAAGAAAGTAGACTACGAATGGAGAAGTTTAACAGAAAGAATTATCAACATTGGAGGATGCAGATTGAGGACTATCTGTATCAGAAGGATTTGTACTTACCGTTGGGTGGGGTTGCATGCAAACCCACAGATATGAAAGATGAAGAATGGAACATTCTTGATCGGAAGGCTCTCGGTTCCATAAGGTTGAGACTTGCATCATCTGTGATTTCCAACTTATCACAGTGTAAGACAACGGAAGAGTTGATAAAGTCCTTGGCAAATTTATACGAAAAGCCCTCAGCTTCTAATAAGGTATATCTTATGAAGCAGCTATTTACTTTGCAAATGCAGGAAGGTGGATCGGTACATACTCATCTCAGTGATTTCCATGGTTTGGTAAACCAATTAGCTTCAGTCAATATTGTTTTTGATGATGAGGTAAAGGCTCTCTTGATTTTATGTTCTTTGCCTGAAAGTTGGGATGGTTTGGTTATGGCAGTAAGTAATTCTGCATCTGCTTCTAAAATCTTAAAAGTTGATGATGTTGTGAGTGTGATCTTGAATGAAGAAATACGTAGGAGAAGCACAGGTGAATCATCAGGGAATGCTCTAAGTCCAGAAAGCAGGGGAAGGCAAAGGGAGAAGGTTGAGCAAGGGAAATCAAGGTCGGGAAGGAGATCCGAGTCCAAAGGTATTACCTGCTGGTTTTGTGGAAAGAAAGGACATACGAAGAAGGAGTGTTGGTTAAGAGATAAAGAGAATCAACATGCAGGTATGGAAGAAGCAAATGATGCAAATATTGTGATGCAGGACGCTCTCATACTTTCTTTAGATAGTCAGGTAGGATCATGGATTTTAGATTCTGGTTCATCTTTTCATGCATCCCCAAACAGAGATTTGTTCTATGAGTATGAACAGGGAGACTTTGGAGTGCTCTATTTAGGGGATGGTACGCCTTGTTAGATAGTTGACAAAGGGAAAGTGCAGCTGAGATTGCAGATTGACAACACATGGGTGTTGAAAGATGTCATGCATGTTCCAATTCTAAAGTAGAGTCTAATTTCTGTAGGAAGGTTGGGAGATGAGGGATGCACAATAACCCTCACAGCGGACTCTTGGAAGGTTTACCAAGGGAGCACTTATTCTAGCAAGAGGTAAGAAAGTAGATACTCTTTATCTGTCTACTTGTATTACTAATTCTACTTTTGGTGTAGATTCAAAGATGTGGCCTAATAGGCTTGGTCACAAGAATAAGAAGGGAATGAAAGTTCTTGATTCAAAAGGTATGTGTTCAAATTTGGAAAGCATAGATACAATTCATTGCAGAAAGAGGAAATTTGATGCTTTTGATAGGAACAAAGAAGTCTTGGTGTTTATGGAGGAGATGAAGGATAGAGATCAGTCACAGGGGCTGAATAAATCTGAGCAGGGCAACATGGATAGAGGTTTGATCCAAGAAGAGCTCGCGGATGAAAATTTCATCACTTACAGGAACACACAGACACCGATGTCGGTCACTTGGCACCGACGTCAGTCATCCAGATACCGATATCAGTCATGTGTAGACCAGAAGGGTTGGTAGGTCGGGCATGAGAAGTCCAACGTCGGTCATAAGGATCGATGTCGGCAGGGGGAACACCGACGTTAGCCAGGGAAACAACGTCGGTAGTCAGGGTCAGTGTAGGGAACTGACATCGGTCGGGAGCAGACTGGGAGATGGCCTAGATCGATCACTGGAATAGATGTTGGGTGAATTAATAAGTCTCAAACACCCATGTGGAGGTCAGGAAAGGTATGTGAACCTCATATTCGTTGTTCACCTTCTTTATATTGCTTACTGATAGTCATGAACTAGGAAGATGGAAGAAGTAATGCAGGTAGAATCCAAAAATAGTGGGAGCTTGGCATGGATGAGGAGTGTGAGTCCTTGGAGAACCAAACAGGTACTTGTTGGTAGTGTTTTCAGCTGGAAGGAAGCACTGGATAGAGGGATGGATTCCCGTTTTAGAGAAGAGAGTGGATGGACACATGAGACAGAAGGCTATGGTATATGGTCTTGTTTAGGCTGCAAGCAATGGAGGTTTGACCATTGTATTTTATCTTTACCAGGTTGGATAATATTAGCTACATTATCCTATTACTGTATTGTGTTACTTGTTGCAGGGTTTCATATATAGGGAGTTTTCTGAGCTAAGGGTAGAGTTGGTTCAGAAGTATGTCATGGAGAATTTGGGAGCAGCAAAATTCTTGTGGCATAAGATACAGGTATTGCATCATAGGTTTGCATGGTGGTTGGTCTTCAAGAGTGACATTGAAGAGGGATACAGAGCCTAAGGAATAAAATAGATGGTGTACAGGTACAGGTACAAGTTGCAGCTGCTTATCTCCAAGTGGGAGATTGTTAAGGTGTGGAGCTCAAAGCTTCAACTGTTTGCAGACACAAGAGAGGATGCTGAAGAACCAGAGACACCGGTGTCGACAGTATGATCGACGTCGGTCAGATGCAGTGGAGAAGGAGATCGGCGACGACAGACAGTCGATCGACGTCGGCAGCACCAGACAAGCAGGGACTGGCGTCGGTCACCTGTGTATTTCCAGAACTGCTGTTGATGAACAGTCAGTTAAGTGAAGCGAGTGTTTGCATGTCAAATGACTAATTATAGTCACCAGCTGCGTGTCTAATTATTGTAACTAGAGTTCTATTTTTTGTAAGCATGGGATCCTATTTAAAGACCCATAAGGCATGTATTGTAATAATATCAAGAAGGCAAGTAAAAGCATTGAAGCAAGCAAGGTCAAGGAGATCTACAGGTGTAAGGTCAAGGAGATCAGCTGAAGCATTCAAGGAGGGATAATAACTCATGCTTTAGAGTTGTTGTGTTGAGCAAGAGAGAGAGGGAAGAAGGTCTTGAGGTGTGGCAAGCCTTTGAGGTGGAGGAAGAAGTGGCATCTTCCTTATTGTATTTTCTTCTAGTAATATCTAATACAAGAGTGTGTATTGTCTCTCAAATTCTTTGTTGTCTCAAGTTTCTAGTTACTTTATCATTTTGGTATAATTCTGTGTTTAATTGCTAATACGAGAAGTAATCATATGTGCTCTAATTGGTAGAGCTAGATCCCCTGACAAGATGGTTCTACCAGACTTCACAGACTGTCCCAGGGCTACGGAGTAGTGGGATGTTTCTATGTGGTGACATCTTATTAACCTAGATACCACGGGGATTTTTGATTTGTACAGACCATTCTGGTACAATGTGTCACTAGGATCATACCACTTGGTAGTATCCTCTAACCTGCCCACCCAAGGGATTTTATTGAATATGAAATTGGTCAGGGCAATGGGTCGTCAGGATCTTTCCACTTGGCAACATCCTGCTAATCTGGAGAGTTGAAGTCTCTCAAAAAAATGAAAGTTTCAAAGTCCTAAAAAGTAGAGGAAATATGTCATGTGGCTCTGGGAACCCTTTTGAAGAATCGACTAAGTTTTGCTGAGTAAAAACCTGATGCATGACTATGGGAAAAAGTGCTAAAATTTGATGAAATGTTGAAACACTTTTTTAAATGGGTCGAGGTCGTTGGGAGCCATAAGAAGGTGTTACATGGCACAATAAATGATCTAGGGTCAATTTAGTCATATGCAAGTAACAAAGTGAATAAACATAGTAACTTTTAAATTCAAAACCCAGTAGTTAGGAAATGTCAAACGAAAATGGCCAACACAAAACCCAAATACCGACTAAGTATAGAAAAAATCTACGTGATGACTTAGTCATTTACTCTATCCTAAAACCAATTTAGTATATTTTATATAAAAGTGACTATGTAAAAGAATAAATCTGTATGGACACTTAGTCACTTTAAACCAAAATGAAGTAGAAAAATATTGAATTACTCAGGAAAAGAAGCAAAAAACTATGAGACAGTTAGATAATTTGTATAAATCTAAGGTGAAATGGTCTAAAAAAGAAGCTTTAAATGTGTTTCAAAACATAATCATGAAGGTAGACCAAGGCTTAATAGAATCATGCAAATTAAATTTTTTAAATCAATGCATTCCTAGATGTAATTTCTAAACCAAGTGTTTATGAAGAAAAATTATTATTATTCACACTTGTTTAAATCCATGAAGCACATTCAGAGTTTAAATATCCACATCTAGAAAAAATACACTGTCAAGGAGGCCATTTCAAACAAGAAACCACCAATGAACTCCTCAAAGAAACAAGACAAGACTTTAGAGCAAAAAGAGGGTCCTTGTTTTCAATTTGAAAACGGGGCATGTTGTACAAGTAACAACAAATGGTAACTCCTACTAAGAAATACTCTTGAGTATTTTGAGAATATAGAATCTCTAATTTCACAAAAACAAAAAGTAGTAGCTACAAGTAATCGCCTAGAATAAACTAGAATTCAAAGGTATTAGAGTTTGCCTCAACTTGTCACATACTAAGCTGCAATCCTGCCAAATATCACCTATGTGTGTGATTAAGTGATTATTTAATTTTCTTTACATTAACACATAATAATTCATATTTGAATAAGGCCAAAACTGCTGAAGGAAAAAAAATGATTTAACTTGGGGGGGGGGAGTGGTGTGGGCATTTCTCTACTATCAGTCATACATCTATAACCCTAATAGAGATACTTATGGTCCCTTATAAAGGACTTACTCCATTGCCAAACAGGTCAGAAACCCTGTGGTGGAGGCTTCCAAGATCACCATTTCAAGGAAATTTTTTATATTTTGAAATAGGGTAAAGCTTCTTTTGAAAGGATATATTGCATTTTCATCCTTAGAGGGTTGGGGAATAAGCCACGGGTAAAAAATAATAATTGAGTTCATAACAACTCAAGGTAAATCATAATTAAATCAACTTTGTGTTTTTCTTTAGATATTTCATTAACTGTATTAGATACAAAATAATAACTTTTCAAAATTTAGAAGCTCTATTATGAATCGTTGATCTTTAAAATTCAATAAATGAATAAAGCAATCACAACAATTCACACAATATTTTCAAGCAAAATTATAATTAGGCTATTTGAGTGCCATCTATGTTACCTATGCAACAACCTTTCATTTCATTTCATTTACCAGGGGAACCATAGGTAAAAATAGAAGGACAAGACAAAACTAAACAAGAAAATGAAACTAACCTAACAATAAGGGACATGAAAGAAAAAATAAAAAGCAAACAAGAAAGGAAAGGAGAGGAGTATTTATAGGAATATTCAAGAAACTTCATGTTTGAACCAATTAGACACCCAATTTTTTAGTATTTTGAGAAGGACAAAGGAAACATCTATTTATGTATGCATTATCCTTTACGTTCATGTACACTATCCCAAAGAGATTTATCTATATTCTTTTCATGTAAATCCAACAAATTAAGATTGTGCAATTCAATAATGTATCCACATTTAATTTGCATAAAGCACTCGGGATAGGGTAAATAAATACCTCAACCCATGCATTGTATTGCGATGAGGGATAGGGATGGGTATCTATGCATACCAGACTGATTGGAAGATCCAACCTAAAAGTGGCATGTTCTTGATGGCAAATGGATGCCTACATAACATCCTCTTTGTTGTATTTGTCATCTAGAAGGCATGGAAGTGGCTCAGATTCTTGCCATATCAAAGACCTTTTGAATTTATCATCATTAACTAAAGTATGTGGAGAGTCAGGTTGGATTATATCATTCTCATCTTACATCTCCATTTGCATGACTTCTTCATTAAGGCCACTACGTTCATAACTTCTTATTTCCAACTCGACTACCTCTATTATTAAGAGGAACATTTGAGTGCCATCGATTGCTATGAAGGTAAGGCAAAAATGAGGAGAGAGATCATCAATTTTAAACTCTTTCAGCTCATTTTCCTCAAAGGGACAACCCCATTCTTCTTGGCACCAATAATTTGACTCAATGTTGTATTCTTCAAATGCAACCTCTTAAAATGACAAGGGAGAAGCCAAACTACTATCATAAAGATGTCCATTATCTTGGACCATCTTTTCAAATGTATGAGTAAGATCATATGAGAAGGATGCTTGAGATGTATAATATGTATCTTCCTCCTCTAACTGCTATAGTTCTTTGAATGTTTCTTTTAGTTGAGTGCACGATTCTTCAAGTTGTTTTTATTCATTTTGTGTGGATAACTCCCTATCAATTTGCCTTTCAGTCATTAATTTATCTTCAACGTGTGTTGTTTGTTCATATTCAGACCATCACCATAGTTATAGCCTTCAAAGAATGGATCATGCTTATGAAATCAGACATTTTTAGCATACATGATCAGCTCAGCATTAATAGCACAAACATGTGCATGACTCAAAATGGTACATTTAGGTATACAACATCATAATTTGGATTATGCATTGCTCGACGATCTTCTCCTATAATAAATGACATTTAATTAGTAATAGCACCCAAATATATTGAATCACTAAAATAATATGAAGCATCCTACTAATTATACATAAAATTAACCGAATAAAATGCATTAAAAGAGTAAGCAAGGCTCTCATTCGTCATAGGGAAGTTTAGTTGGGTGAAGGCTTTAAGGAATATTTCATTGTGAGGTACATATTTATCTATGGGCTGACTTGTATGCATGTAACTCAAAAGACTTTAGGCATAAATGCCCTATTGTCCCACGAAATAGGAAGGGTAGGCATCAAATCCTCGAGTCATTAACTGTTGCTCTACATTGACAACTTTTTTGTAAACTAAAGCTAATGGTGCAAGAGCAGATGGGTTCATCCTAATGAACATGGTAGTTAGAGGATCCAGTGCATTGAAACACACTTGACTATTTGCATCCTCTAATTGTAGGAAAGGATCCTTCAACCTAGTGTATAATTTATTTAATCTATGGTTGAACATACTAGTTGGGTCATTAGTCTCTTTATGGATTGTGGAAAATTGATAAAACAAGGCATAAGGGTCAATGGCTACATAGAAATGGTTAAGGAACAATTTTTTTAAGATGGCCCGAGTGGTGATGCACCATTATAGTAAACCAAGGAATAAAGAATAGGCCATTTAATCCAGGAAATAGGGAATAGGTGATAAGCCACATCGTCATGCTGAATCTACTTTTTGATGATGGCTTCTTTAAAATCCTGGATGTGTTTCTCAGTAGTCTTGAACCCACCATGGATATACTTTGCATAAGACTTGTTGTGGGGGTTTTTAAGCAGGTCATGGGAAGGTCTTGGAACTTTCACAAGATAAATATGACTTCCTAGGTAAGTTAAGGCCATCAAAGGACTTAAATTATTAGTTTATACAATTTAAGAATTCTGAAAATAACTAGTAAACTCATTAAAAGCATAAGATAACTTTGAAACACATTAGTTTAACCTTCTTTATAGTGTCAAATATGTTGGTCATTATTTTGACATGACCAATCATAGATGAGGGTTATTAATCCCTATATATCCTAAAAGGAGACATGTGTGAAAAAATCTCCCAAAGGTCTTAATTACCAGGTCTTGGTACATAGGGTAACCCAATTGACTTGTTATGACCATTCCATTTTAAGGGGCTTCAGTGAGTATTTCAAACTAATCATATACATTTTAAATGAAGAGTTTATGCCTAGAGAACCAATAGAATGATTCAATTATGTGAAGGTAGTTGATTCAAACACATTTATAGCATGGAAGATTCAACAGTGTGAAATCATCTATAAACAAAGGAACATGCAATCAAGATAAAGTGTTAGATTCATATTACAACTCAAAAACTAAACTAATAAAGCCGATAAAATAAAAATAAAAAGAGAGAAGGACAGGGAGAAAAGAGAATAAAGAGATCAATTTTAATGGATATGAGTCTAATTTTGTCGAGTAGACAAATCCCTAAAAAAACCAATCCTTAGTTGAGCTAAACTTAGCACAACTCTAACTAAAGACGGTGCAAAAGTTTGTAGAACGAAGTAGCAGAAACAATGATGGAAATGAGCTCACCATGTACATAAACAAACTGAGTCTATCAAATGAAAAATATTTCAAATAAAGATATTTCCATTAAAGGGATCAATTGGGAGTTCATTAGATACTCATGTGAGTAACAAACATGGCTTCTAAACAACCTCGACTCAAAAAAAGGCTAGCTTGGAAAACATGAAAATGTCAAAAACAAATGGGCATAATCTCTCTCTAGTCCTAAAAATTTCATCCCTTTATTAAAACATAGGATTTGATCTTTTATAGACACACATGCCTATGGAGTTTCAAATTCATCTCACTTATGGGGCAGTTACAAATAATCAATGCAATGGGTCCACTTGAGATCAATTAGGAACGATGGACCATACTTGATTGAATTAGTAATGGATGTCTGTAAGAGAATGTAGCTAAGATTTCATCATAATTTATAACCACCCATGTCATTTACAATTGAAACCATGCCTCTGACAATTAAAAGCCACACCTCTTTGAGGTAGATATTCATCTTTTGTGCTCTATACTTGATCTCAACATGTATGCCATACCTTGAATAATGTCATCACCTAGTCTATCTTTGAATTTTGTTTGTCATGATCAATCTCACAATTAAGAAGTCTTTTTAAATTGATTTTTTAGGTCATATATGATACACAATATATTTTCAGGTTTTGATGACTAGATGGGCCATCAAATTTAAACCAGTGTCTTGTTGATGTCATTACTAGCATATCCTTTGTAGGTAGGGTCATGCCACATTTCATTTCCTTGCTTAGTCACTTCTTGAATAGGGTTAAATATGTGTTAATTATTCCTTTAGCCCCAACATAGCGAGATCATGCCACATGACACAATCTTGCTCACTTAGACTCAGATAGTTTTACTGGACTGCACAAACTGCCCAGGGTTTATAGAGTTGAGAGATGTTACCATGTGGTGACATCCTACAAACCTAGAGGCAATAGAGATTTCAAATCTTACAAACCATCTTAGGATAATGGGTCATTAGGATCATGCCACTTCGCAACATCCTGCTAACCCACTTGCCTAGGGGACTTTGATCAGTATGGAATTGTCTAGGGTAGCGGGTCATCAAGATCTTGCTACTTGGTAACATCTTGTTGATCTAGAGAGTTGAAGGATCCTAGGCAAAAATGAAAGTTACTAAGTCTTGCATAGTGGTAGAAAGACATCATGTGGATTTGGGAATGTTTTTGAAGAATCGACGAAGTCTCATTGAGCAAAAATCTGATGTGTGGCTCTTAGAGAAATTACCAAAACTTGACTAAATGTTGAAACAATTTTCTAAATGGGTTCAGGCTATCAGGGGCTGCGAAAGGGTATCACATGGCATAAGAAATGATCTAGAATCAATTTAAGCACCTGTGGGTAACAAAGCGAAGAAACACAGTCAGCAACTTTTAAATTCAAAAGCCAACGGTTAAGAAATTTCAAAAGAAAAAGGGTAAGGCAAAAGCCAAAAATGATGAACTATAGAATAAAATTTGCATGATGACTTAGTCATTTGTTTGATCTTAAAGAAAATTTAGCCCATTTTATAATGACTAAGTAAAAGAATAAATCTGTAGGAATATTTGGTCACTTTAAATCAAAATGAAGCATGAATGGATTAAATTACTTAGGAAAAGAAGCATAAAACTCTAAAAAATATAGATATTTTGCATAAATCCAAAGTGAAATGGTATAAAAAGGAAGATTTAAATGTGTTTCAAAACATAAGCATGAAGATAGACCAAGCCTTAATAGGATCATGCAAATTCTGATTTTTAAATCAGTGTAGTCCTAGATGTAATTTCTATATAAAGTGTTTATTATGATAAATTATTATAATTCAAGCTTGTTTAAATACATGAAGTACATTCGAAGTCCAAACCTCTGCATCTCTCAAAAATACAATGCCAAGGAGGTTACTTCAAAAAAATAACCACCAATGAACTCTTCAAAGAAACAAGACCAAACTCTAGAGCAAAAAGAGGAACCCTATTTTAAGTTTTAAAACGAGGCATGTTGTGTAATTAACAACATTAAGTATGATAATAATGTAGATATATAAGTGATCAAGAATGTGATCAACTAAAATTAATACCCATTAAGGCAAAACTGGGGAAGAATATGATGTAAATAAAGAATGTGAGGTACCACATATGTGATGTGAAAATCCTTAGTGGGAATGAGACATTCTAGACAAGCAGGCAAGGCTAAGAACTATCGACATCAAGGACTTGGGACACTCCAACTAGTTAACACAAAATTTGGGATAACAAGTGAAGTACAAAGATCATCCCATGAGGCCTATATGTATGAAATTAAAATGATCCCATCTTACCACAACATATTATTTATATCTTAGGACACCTTACAAAGTCATTAACCTATTGTTAAGACTGGGTACTTGTGTGAGAATATAGGTGGCTCTAAAATGTATAAATATATAATGATATAATCAGACCTTGTACCCTAATGTAATGACCTACCACACCCCAATGGACCTCGGATCTATCGTAAGGCCAATGTGGAGTTTGAGTTTTAACTAAGATAGGAGATGTGCCAAATAAAGATCATGTATTTTGGTGTGATTTGAATTTTGTGGTATAATTTGCCTTTTGATTTTATTTTCTAGTAATTATTTTGTATTTTTTTGTTCCTCCTCCATACATAATAAAAAAACCAAACATGGATGAAATAGGTAGCTAACACAAGAGAGATTACACTTGGCCACTAGAGAGGAGAACCTAAAGACCATGGGTTCATAAAGACTCCTATACTTACTGAACATATAAGTGTGCAGTCTCAAAACCAACCTACATGTGCCTCAAGTGAAAGGAAAAATGGGAAAGAGGGGGGTTGTAGAAGATTCGTCCATGGAATAAAAGTGGTACAGTGAGGAATATGCCTATAGCTAATCACAAGGAGGGAAAATAATGATTCAAAAGGGAAAGGGCTATGTTGTGATAACCATGCCACTAGAGAAGTCATACTAACCTACAAGGGATCTAACACAAGCACTAATGAAACTAATTGTCATCCCAAATGAGGGGGAATGTAAATAATCATCCTAAAAAGAGGGGGGAAATAAACAATCATCTGAAAAGAGGGTAAAAGTAAATAAGAGATAAATAATCATAATGACACCAAAGAAAAAATGATAAAAATATGACATTAATAATGTTAGGATCTTAGAGTACAATTGATTACTTTTGTATAAGTAACTAAACACAGAATTGAAACCAGAAGTAATAAGTAATTAGAAACAACAAATAATAGGAGATACAAGAAACAACCAATCTGTATTAAACTTTTTCGGAAGGAAATACAATGAAGAAATCTCTCTCTCCTCACACCTCGCAGATGTAAAGTAATTCTCCCTCAAGAGTTCTCTCTCTCTCTCAATCAATTACAATCAACTCAATTACTGAATTGTACATGTTATGAGGATCTAACCCTACTATATAGTATACTACAACACTAGGGTTCATGAGCCATGCATTCGCCACCCTTAGATCCACCTCTTAAATCAAAGGCTCAAATCTATTCTCCTAAAAATAATAATTTTGGAAATGCACAGAAGTCGGTGTCGGTCTGAAGATGACTGATATCGATCGACCCCTAACCGATGTCGATTGGTTCTGACTGATGCCGGTTACTGTGTAAGCCCAACAACCTCCACATTAGCTCATTAGTGAAGCTTTTAGCTCCACAACTCAACAATCTCCCACTAGGAGATAAACAGCTGCACCTGTACCTGTATAGCAACATCCTCTAAACATCTCTGGCTTGTTTTTCCCTCTTCAAGTTCAATCTTGAAGACCAACAAAAGTTGAATGAAGATTCAACTTCTCCTTTGTTATCGACTTTGTTAACATATCAGCAGTGTTCTTATTCGTATGGATCTTTTCCAGCTTCAACTGTCCATCCTCCAATACCTGTCTAATGAAGTGATACCTAAGTTGTATATGTTTGGTTCTTGAATGAAAGGCTAAATTCTTTGCCAAATGAATTGCACTTTGAATATCACTATACAATCTACAACTCTCTTGCTCCTTTTCCAACTCTTCCATGAACCGAGTCATCCAAATAATTTCTTTGTTAGCCTCTGTGATTGTAATGTATTTTGCCTCTGTAGTAGACAAGGCAACAACCTTCTGCAACTTTAAAATCTAGCTAACCGCCGTTCCACCAATAGTGAACACATATCTTGTAATGCTTCTCCTACCATCCAAGTCACCTGCCATATCCGAATCTACATACCCATGTAGAGAAGTGTTTGACCCTCCATAACATAAATGCCTACTGCTGGTCCCTCTCAGATATCTGAGAATCCACTGAACTGCTTTCCAGTGTTCCTTTCTTGGATTGGCCATAAACTTGCTGACAACTTTCACTGCTTGGGCAATATTAGGTCTAGTACATACCATTGCATACATCAAGCTCCCAATTGCTAAAGCATATGGAACTCTACTCATGTACTCAACCTCATCATGTGATTTAGGACACTGTTCTTTGCTTAACTTGAAGTGTCCAGCCATAGGTGTGCTTACAAGTTTTGCATCCTGCATATTGAACCTCTCCAACACCTTATTCACATAATCTTCTTGAGACAAAATCAAATTGTGATTTTTCCTGTCTCTCTTAATACTCATGCCAAGGATTTTCTTTGTTGCTCCTAAATACTTCATGGCAAATGAGTGAGCTAAATTTACCTTAAGCTCAGTAATTTCCTGCATGTGTCAACTTGCAACAAGCATATCATCTACATACAGTAACAAAATAATATAACTACCATTATCTAATCTGTTAAAATAAACACAATGGTCAGATTGACATTTACTAAAGCCACGCTCTGTCATAAACCTGTAAAACCTCAAATACCATTATCTTGGAGCTTGCTTAAGACCATATAAGTTTTTCTTCAACCTGCACACAATTTTCTCCTTACCTTTGACCTCAAAACCTTCCAGCTGATCCATATATATCTCTTCATCCAAATCTCCATGAAGAAATGTTGTCTTAACATCAAGCTGCATAAGATGTAAATCCTCAATATCAACTAAAGACAATACAGTCCAAATAGAAGTCATCTTTACTACAGGAGAAAAAATTTCACCAAAATCAATACCTGGTTTCTGTGCAAATCCCTTTACTACCAACCTGGCCTTATGTCTCATTTGTCCATTTTCTCCTTCTTTTAACCTGCATACCCATTTGTTTTTCAGTGCTTTCTTTTCGGCTGGCAACTCAACCAAATTCCACGTATGGTTCTCTTCCAAGGAATCAATTTCCTCATTCATTCCATGCTCCCACTGTTTCTTGGATTCTACCTGCATTGTTTCATCAAAACTTTTTGGTTCTCCACCATCAGTGAGCAATAAGTAGGATAAAGAAGGGGAATAACGAATTGGAGGTTTACTTACCCTTTCAGACCTCCTTATGGGCGTTTGAGACTCATTTACATCTTGTTGTCCGCCCAAATTTTCTTTTGACAGTGACTGATCCCGATCATCTTTGATCGATGCCGGTCTGCACCCGACCGATGTCGATTCCTCCTGATCAACGCTAATTTCCACTTGATCGACGTCAGTCTCTGTGTTTTTCTGTGAGTGATGATTTTTACCCGTGAGCTCATTTTGGATCATAACCTCTTCCAAATCAAGATTGCCCTGCTCAGAATTATTTAGCCTCTTGAGTTGATCACTGTACATCACTTTCTCATTGAAAACTACATCACAGCTTCTAATAATTTTTTTAGTTTCTAAATTCTATAACCGAAATCTGAAATCTCCAAAACTATAACCAATAAAAGTGCACCACATAGTTTAACATCCAACTTCTTTCTATTTTCTTTATCAATGTGCACAAAAGCTTTAAAACCAAAAACTCTGAGAAATAAAAGATCTACCTTTTTACTTGTCCAAGCCTCTTATAGAATTCCACCATCCAGTGTAGTAGAAGGTCCTTTGTTAATCAAGTAAAACGCAATATCTACAGCTTCTACTCAAAACTGTAAGGGCAAACCAGCATGCAATCTCATACTCTGTGCACACTCCATTATTGTTCTATTCATCCTTTCAACAACTCCATTTTGTTGAGGTGTCCTTATAACTATCATTTTCCTGCGTATTCCACTCATAGAATAGTAAATGTTGAATTTATTGCTGCAGTAATCACCACCATTGTCAGATCTAAAGCACTTCAATCTCAAACCTATTTCATTCTCAACCAAAGCTTTCCATTTTTTAAATGTGTCAAAAACATTAGATTTTCTCTTTATGCAATAAACCCATACATTTCTTATAGCATCATCAATGAAAGAAACATAATACTGTGAATCTCCAATAGAAGCTACCTAAGCTGGTCCCCACACGTCTGTGTGAACAAGCTCCATCTTGTGCTTCTTCTTTATTGACCCAGTTTTGAGAAACCTCACTTTCTTTTGTTTCTCAAAAATACAATGCTCACAGAAGTCTAAATCTATGCTTTTCAAATTTGAAAGCTTACCTTTTGACTTAAGAACATTCATTCCCTTCTCACTCATGTGACCAAGCCTACAGTGCCACAACTTTGCATCTACATCTAAAATATATAAAACAGAAGGAAGATAATCAGTAATACAAGTAGATAGATAAAGTGTACCTACTCTCTTACTTTTTGCTAATATAAGTGCACCCTTAGAAACTTTTCAAGATTCAGCTATGAGAGTTACTGTGCAACCCTCATCACCCAACTTTCTTGTAAAAATCAGATTCCTCTTTAGGATGGGTACATGCATGACATCCTTCAACACCCATGTGTTGCCATTCTGTAATTTCAGCTGCACTTTTTCTTTGCCAACAATTTTACAAGGCTCATCATCCCCTAAATAAACTTTTTCAAAATCTCCATGGGCATAATCATTGAAAAATTCTCTATTTGGGGTTGCATGGAAAGAGGCACCAGAATCTAAAACCCATGATTCTACTTTATTATCCAAAGAAAATATAATAGCATCTTGTGCAACAATACCTACAACTTTTGTTTCTTTATTACCTTCATGCTGATTTTTTTTGTTATCCTTCAACCAACAATCTTTCTTTGCATGCCCTTTCTTTCCACAATTCCAGCAAGTTATTCTTCCATTTCTGGATTTGGATCTACTTCCCATCTTTGACCTTGATTTACCTTGCTTGCCCTTCTCTCTTTACCTTCCCCTGCTTTCAACACTTAAAGCATTACCTGATGTTTCCCCTGTGATTTTTTTGCAAATTTCTTCATTCAAGATTACACTAACAACATCATCAACTTTCAAGATATTTGAAGCAGATGCAGTATTACTAATTGCCATTACCAAACTATGCCAACTTTCAGGTAAAGAGCATAAGATTAAGAGAGCCTTAATTGCATCATCAAAAACTATTTTGACTGAATTTAACTGATTTACTATTATATGGAAATCATTAAGATGACTAGATGCAGGTCCACCTTCCTGCATTTGCAAATTAAATAATTGCTTCATAAGATATACCTTATTCGAAGCTGAGGGTTTTTCATATAAATTTGCCAAAGTATCCATTAACTCTACCGTTGTCTTTGCCTATGATAAGTTGGAAAACACAGAAGTTGCTAGGCTCAACCTTATAGATCCAAGAGCCTTTTTATCAAGAACATTCCATTCTTTATCTTCCATATCTGTGGGCTTCCTTGAAACCCCACCCAATGGTAGATACAGATCTTTTTGATACAGATAATCTTCAATCTGCATCCTCCATAATTGATAATTTTTGCCATTGAATTTCTCCATTCTTAGTTTACTTTCTTCTGCCATTGCTTTGCTCCCACTCAATCAGAAACTTCTGTGAGTGAATTCTGTAATCAACAAACACTAACACGCTCTGATACCAGTTGTTAGGATCTTAGAGTATAATTGATTACTTTTGTATAAGCAACTAAACATGAAATTGAAACCAGAAGTAATAAGTATCTAGAAATCAGAAACAACAAATAATAAGAGATACAAGAAACAACCAATCTGTATTAAACTCTTCCAGAAGAAAATACAATGAGAAAATCTCTCTCCTCACACCTCGCAGATGTACAGTAATTCTCCCTCAAGAGTTCTCTCTTTCTCAATCAATTACAATCAACTCAATTACTGAATTGTACATGCTATGAATATCTAACCCTACTATATAGTATACTACAACACTAGGGTTCATGAGCCATGCATTCGCCACCCTTAGATTCACCTCTTAAATCAAAGGCTCAAATCTGTTCTCCTAAAAATAACAATTCTAAAAACGCACAGAAGTCGGTGTTGGTCTGAAGATGACCGATGCCGGTCGACCCCTAACCGATGTCGATTGGTTCTGACCGATGCCGGTTACTGTGTAAGCCCAACAACCTCCACATTAGCTCATTAGTGAAGCTTTTAGCTCCACAACTCAACAAATAAAACCCAAAGGTGTTACCTAAGCTCTATAAGAGAAATAAAGACCGAAATTAAAATGATATAAAGTGATAAAATAAGATATATATGCTAAAAAATAAAGTGCTAAAAATTTAAGAACCATGATATAATCAAGATATGTACAACAATCACAAATGTTAAAAATAATAAACATGAAATCCAGTCAAATGATAATGTGAATAATATGATATGATATAAATATGTGATCACAAATATCATGACAGATCTTGGCATAGATCATTTATAACATCCGATAAATCTCATTATAATTGATATCTGACTCTGATCATAGTCTCCTCTACTATTTTGAAAAGTCATGGTAAGACTGCTTAGCGGACGAGCTCTATGGAAAAACTAGGAGCACTAGACGGATGATGTCATGGGGCCTCTTGTAAAGAATACTCAATGTGAGGAACATGCAGCATCAGGTTTTTGATATCCTATAATCTACTAGAAGACTCTAGTTGAGGAGAAGGTTGCCCTTTTGTCTGAGAACGATCGTGTTGGTGCTATTGAGAAGGTTGAGTCATGAAAATGGTGATGGAGTGTTCTACATATGTATGTATGATGGGTAGGGAATTGATGCCAAAGATAATAGACTTCCCCTTATTTGGAGATGTAATTTGGATATATCTTTAGAGGAAGTGTTGATCAATTTTTGCTCACAGGCCAAAATCATTCACCTTCTCCCCTTGCTATTCAAATCCAGTCTTTTCAGATTGCACAAGTTCATGCCAGTATTTCAAATGGCTTGTTCAAATGGGAAAGTTCAATGGGTTCGGTTCAAAGGCATGCCCTTTGGCTGAAGGGGAAGTCCAAGTCCAAAGGGACTTGTCAAAGGGCCGAAGGGGGGCCTTCCCTTCCAGAAGGTGCCAAGGAAATTAACAAGGAAGAAAAGCCCGGGGAGATGCCACGTGGACCTGACGATGTCCCAGTGGACGTCAAGTTTAGTAGAATGGTTTAGCCGTTGTTTCTCAACCAATGACGTTCGAGAAGCCGTCAATTTCAAGAGGGTGAAATATTTGTTGGTTTTCAAAGCATGACGGCCGTAGAGACGTCAAATTTGGCAAAATAGAATAACCGTTTGTTTTCAAATGAAGGAAGCGATAGCCATGGAAAGGGGCTCAAAACGCAGCGACCCGCCAAGATGTTTGCCCCAGGGGCCGAATGAGTCAGATAGGACAAATGGACAAGTGACAGGCAGGTGATGAGTGAGCATTTAAGTCTAACTGGCGCAAATTGGATAAGCAACTTTGGCAGGTGAAATAGTGCTAGCGAATTGATCATTTGGAATGATAACAGCCAACAGTGCTATCATTTTCTCTGTTTCACATTAAATTGGAAGGCAAACCGTGTAAGTCACCCAAGCAAGAAATGCAAATTTCGAGCAGACAAATAAACAACTCATTAATATTTTGAGCAACTTGTTTCTTTTCATGAAGGGACACGTATGCGACCTAAAAAAGAATGAGCGCCAAATGGGCCTCTTTGCTTCTCATATATATTGTAGACTTGTTCATTTGTAATCATCTTCCACATTTGTAAAGGGCGCAGCTCTGCAAAATTTCACCTGGATCAATACAAATGTATCGTTTTTACCTCCATTTGGATAGACATTTCTGTTTATGCATTGAATGTTTGCTTATGTCCAGTCATTGTCTTTTGATGCTCTCACAGGTTCAACACCAACAGACCTGTTGTCTACAAGGTGCCATTGTTACAGCTGACAGGAAAAGAGCAGTATTTGGGAGTGAAAGAGCAGAAGAAATTACTTCATACGTGTGTGTTTCCTATCACCTTGGGTGATCTCTGTTCTGGATTTTCCATTGAAGCCTCCCTGCCATTTTTAGCAGCTTGGTCCTTCTGCCAAGTGCGTAGTGTATGTATGCATTTGTCTGATTCTGAGAGTGGATGTGTGAAGGTCAACCTTTATTTTGGTGCATCACCTCTTTTAGAGTAGGTAGTTTGTTTTCCATGCATTTCTTCTCCCTTTTCATCCCCCCTTTTATTATAGATATCTATATCTGTATTTTGCACTACCTGAAACAAACACGATGCATCAAAGGGAGCTAGCCCTTATCTAGAGACTCTCCTCTCCTGCTTCGTCGTCCCACAGGCGAGAGAGGAGTTTCCATGTTGCGAGGAGAAGGCAGGAACTTATTTTCCTGCCACTGGGTGCACTTTCCTGCGTCAACAGTTCTGACACACCTGGTGGGACTTGAACCCACAATCGCCCGATTAGTAGAAGTCAGAGGATGAGTCTGATAGAGTCTTCAATGAGGCAGAAGGAAACAAGTTAGACCATGATTCATTGCAGAGGGGATGTACAGATCAAAGGGCTTATGGTGATGAGCTAGCAACCATTGATTTCTTGGTGATAAGCACCAACATGAAGAACCAACATTCAACAAGCCTCCAGGGACAAGAAGAATACATGTATGTTGGAGGCATGTTTGATTCTGATTCACTCAGATACCAGCCAACTCAGGTGACAGGCAAGAGGAGTAGGTCACCAAATATCCTTTTCATTTAGCTACTTGCCTGGCACCATAAGTCTTCTTGCCAAGAAGGGGACTTAAGAAATTTTCCCTTTGACCCAGGAGGGAGGCAAACATTCATGGTTAGCTGTATATAGTGATTTGCTTTCATCTTCTTTTCCTGCTTTCCCTAAATGCAGTTGCACAGGTAGTGTTTTCTAGCCTTGTGTGTTTCCCTTTGCGTGTGGGGTAAAGCTTCATGTTTGATTCTCGAATCTTTGGGGCTGTTGCTAAATCTTTTATAGCTGCATCTGACTCCGCGCCCTATGGATTTTAAGGCAACTGAGTTCTAAGCATAGCAAGCATGCTTCCCCTATGAGTTGCCAATTTGTTGACTAATTTTTGCTCACAGGCCAAAATCATTCACCTTCTCCCCTTGCTATTCAAAGCCAGTCTTTTCAAATTGCACAAGTTCATGCCAGTATTTCAAACGGCTTGTTCAAATGGGAAAGTTCAACGGGTTCAGTTCAAAGGCATGCCCTTTGGTTGAAGGGGAAGTCGAAGTCCAAAGGGAATTTTCAAAGGGCCGATGGGGGGCCTTCCCTTCCGAAAGGTGCCAAGGAAATTAACAAGGAAGAAAAGCCCGGGGAGATGCCACGTGGACCCGATGACCTCCCAGTGGACGTCAAGTTTAGCAGAACGGTTTAGCCGTTGTTTCTCAACCAGTGATGTTCGAGATGCCATCAATTTCAAGAGGGTGAAATATCCGTTGGTTTTCAAAGCATGACGGCCACAGAGACGCCAAATTTGGCAAAATAGAATAACTGTTTGTTTTCAAATAAAGGAAGCGATAGCCATGGAAAGGGGCTCAAAATGCAGCAACCCACCAAGATGTTTGCCCCAGGGGCTGAATGAGTCAGATAGGACAAATGGACAAGAGACAGGCAAGTGATGAGTGAGCAGTTAAGTCCAACTGGTGCAAATTGGAGAAGCAACTTTGACAGGTGAAATAGTGCCAGTAAATTGATCATTTGGAATGATAGCAGCCAGTAGTGCAACCGCTTTCTCTATTTCACATTAAATTGGAAGGCAAACCATGTAAGTCACCCAAGCAAGAAATGCAAATTTTGAGCAAACAAATTAACAGCTCATTAATATTTTGAGCGACTTGTTTCTTTTCATGAAGGGACACATATGCCACTTAAAAAAGGAGCGCCAAATGGGCCTCTTTGCTTCTCATATATATTGTAGACTTGTTCATTTGTAATCATCTTCCACATTTGTAAAGGGTGCAGCTCTGCAAAATTTCACCTGGATCAATACAAATGCAATTTTTTACCTCCATTTGGATAGACATTTTTGTGTATGCATTGAATGTTTGCTTGTGTCCAGTCATTGTCTTTTGATGCTCTCACAGGTTCAACACCAGCAGACCTGTTGTCTACAAGGCGCCATTGTTGCAGCTGACAGGAGAAGAGCAGTATTTGGGAGTGAAGGAGTAGAAGAAATTACTTCATAAGTGTGTGTTTCCCAGCACCTTGGGTGATCTCTGTTCTGGATTTTCCATTGAAGCCTCCCTGCCAGTTTTAGCAGTCTGGTCTTTCTGCCAAGTGCGTAGTGTATGTATGCATTTGTCTAATTCTGAGAGTGGATGTGTGAAGGTCAACCTTTATTTTGGTGCATCGCCTCTTTTAGAGTAGGTAGTTTGTTTTCCATGCATTTCTTCTCCCTTTTCATCCCCCTTTTTATTATAGATATTTATATTTGTATTTTGCACTGCCTGAAACAAACACGATGCATCAAAGGGAGCTAGCCCTTATCTAGAGACTCTCCTCTCCTGCTTCGCCGTCCCACAGGCAAGAGAGGAGTTTCCATGTTGCGAGGAGAAGGCAGGAACTTGTTTTCCTGCCACCGGGTGCACTTTCCTGTGTCAATAGGAAGCATATTCAAGACATTGAAAAGTTGAGTTACTTTTAGATGAAGTGTATCTAGGTACTATCAAAGGGCTCGACAATAGGTTAAAGAATGCATGTTCGTACTATGGAAATTGTGCCTAGGATTACTTGACTAAGATGGTCAACTATCTAAGGTGGGAACTAAGCCTCATGACTTTTTCTATGTTAAAAATTTATAGTATGCTCAATAATTTTTGGCCCAATGACTGACTATCTTGTGAAACTCATAATACAACTCATATTTTTAGGTGGGTATAACTGAAACCACATCTAACATAGGTGAAAAATCATATTGTGGTTTGTTTATAACCTCATCAAATAATTCATCATTATCGAAGCATTTGAGGGTGGGTTTTAAAATTTGGCATTACATATACTTCTTTAGGAGTATGTCTCAGTGTGGGCTATATAAATATATCCAACATCTTGAGAGGAAGCATGCTCAAAGGATCATAAATTATGGAAAACCTGTATGGTCCAATCACAACACTATCAAGGAGCATGTTGTGGAGAGGCTCAAAAGTATTTAAAGTAGGATTCAAAGAAATAAGAACATGTTCCATCTATAACTTGTGAACATCAACCAAATGAGGAATAACGTCAGGTGAAGTAGAAGGAGAGTGAGTGATATCAACTAAATTAATGCAATAAGATTATGAAGTGGATCATGGGGACGTTAAAGGAAAGATAAATAATAAAGGATTTTTGCATCCTTAGCTTGAGCATAGAGATGTAAGTATGGGTCATTAAGGGCATAATTTTAATCATGATCAAGTGTATGAAAATCTATATGAAGGGTTTCGACCACTATGTCACCAGAGGAAGAGTGGGAAGTAGGATTCTTAAGAACGACCACACAAGTGGGAAATTCATTATTTGGATTATTGTAAGAATGAAAACATAAATAAGGAGACAACTGAGTTATGGTGCTAGAAAGGAGGTCCGAAGTTTTTATCTTAAGGCTGATTTCATCTGGTTCATCATCATCAAAATCTAAGAGGGTGAAATAGTATGTTGCCCAGAAGCTTAGGGTGACCATTATAACCTTAGTTAGAATTTATGAATAATTAAAGCATTGGTATTCTTGAGTATATTAGGCAAATGTTCAAGGGTAGGTATTTTAAAGATGCCACATTCTTGGAATTGTTTGAAATCCTAAGGGTTAATATCACCTTGACTCTTGTATATATCATCCTTATTGGGGAACTTGACACACTGGCATGCAAAGGAGGTGACTACCCTCTTGGGATGAGTCCAGAGTCGACCAAGCAATTTTTTGTAAGATAATGGAAAGTTAAAGATCATGACCTCAAATCTAACCATGACAGGATAAATTATGATAGGAATCCAAACACAACCTAGAGGAGGCATTTGTATTTTATCATAGCCTTGACATGTACTTTAGGTAGATTTAATGTTACACTTAGAGTATCCAAGGGTTTTTATGAACTCAAGGGAGGTGACATAGTTACCAAATCCTTTATCTATCAAGGCATGCTTGACATGAATGTCACCAACTTGGACACTAATGAAAAGAGGAGTATCATCTGCATAAAGTAAGGTTTTATCGAGGATCATAAGTAATATTAAACTTAAGCGAAAGAGATGCATCCATGGTTTCATAAAATTAGATAGACATTTTTCACACTATTTTAAGATATTATCCTCGGACTTGAGAAAGATAGCTTCTTTCCCCATATGTGGTGGTTGAGGAATGTTCATGTTAAATAAAAGTTGCATTAATCGATTACGATGATGTGGAGAAGTCCTAATAAGCTCAAGGAATAAAATTTGAGAAGGGAACTTGGAAATTTCTTCGATGGGATCCCACTCATCAAATCCAAAGTGAGTTGGATAGGACTAAGAGAAAGGTGTATAATTCTAAAGCAAACTAGCTATGGAATGAGTTGATTCAGACTGAAATTGGTTAGGAAAAGTGTTATGCAGTGTTGGCCCAACCAATATAATTGGGTCAAGAAGAACAAATTGCATCAACCTATTGGATGTAGTTTGTTGAACATAAATATTATAATCAAACTATATCGACCTGGTCAATGCGGTAATATCATAACTAGTGACAAACATTGACTATATCAAACTAGCTGATTTAGTATGGATACAATTAGGAATAAAAATTGGATGTATCTACCTAGTCAATGTAGTAGATTCTAAATCAAGAGCAACTAACTATATCAGATTGGTTAATATAGTTGCTACAAGGAACGAAGCACTAATAAATTGCATGGGGTTGGCTGATGAAGTTGGCATAGTCTTGAAGGACTATAACTACATCTGACTGGCCAATGTAGTCAAAAGAACATAAGTTATGATTTCCTCATACTCAACCTCCACAAAATGAGACTAAGAGGTATCTTGAACTATTCCTTAAGCAAGATAAGGAGTAAGAGTTAGATGAGGATAATAATCAATATAGGAGACTATGCGCCTCATGTTTTTCATGTTAACCAAGTTTTCTTTATAGGTAAAAGAGTGAGGGTTAATTATGGTTTCAAAAACATTTGTGGTAGTAGGTTGATTGGGATCAGATTGTTGATTTTAATTATGCTTGAGAAATGGATCTGAATATGTAGCAAGGTGAGCATTAGCCTAGTGAATAACATCACACTTGACTTTGGAGTCATGGGCTTTTGTTATCTTGTTGTAAGGTTTCTGACACTCTCAGATCATACCTTCATGGTTAAAGTTGGGGCCAAGAAGGAATTCAAAAGCAAGGTTCTTAAGCTGTTTGCAAATTTAATGGGAATGTCCCTAATTTGTATGATATCAACAAAACTTTTGAGGATCATACCAATGGCCAGTAGGGAAATAAGTATCAAACTCTTTGGGTGAGGGTTTTGGGATACGTTTCATAAATTTAGTTGGAGAAAGGGGATCGTGAGTGTCAATATTGTTCACCTGAGTTGAAGGAGGAGGCTGGAAGGGACTTTTTGAGATAGGTTTGGAACGTGTCACTTCATCAGAGCCACTCAGGATAATGACACTAATGGTTATTGTGGAATCATGTGTATTTGAAACACCATCGTTGGTAGCATTTTTGTTTTTAGACTTCATAAACACATAAGTTCTAGACTTGGTTTGGGAAGGCTTGAATTATCTTATGAGGAAGATTTGACATTTAAATTAAATAATGGTTTCTTCCAATGATTTTGGAGAGATAGTCTTGACTATGTACTGAAGTATGGGATGAAGAGCATTAACAAACAAGAGGAAGAGGTTATCTTTCATCATGTTGTGCCTGGTCTTGTTAGTTGAATCTTTCCAACGCTTAATGAAAGATCGAGTAGTCTCACATTTTGCTTATTTGCAATTAATGAAATGAGCTAAGTTATTTTTAGGAAGATCATTGGTTTGAAATTCCTGAACCAATGTGTTAACTATGTATTCTAAATTGGAAATAGATTCAGAATTAAGTCATTTATACTAATACAAGGCATCACCAAAAAAGGTTTTGGTTAGAAGTTTGGTAGTTGCAAAGGTGTTTAGCTTAATCCAATATTTGTAAATTTTTGTAAAAGCTTTCAAATGCAAAGCGAGATTGGTGGATCCATTATAATCAAAAGAGTGATAACACCTATATCTATGTTTGCAATTTGAAGAATTAATGGTTCATTTTGAAGATGTTTGATTGCTTTGTTTTGAATAGGAGGTTGCATACTGAGATTTTCATGAGGATCTTTAAGGGGTGGGGGTGGATTCGGATTTAGAACTCTCCATTGAGGTTGTTAAGGATGATTTTACCTTTACAAAATTTGATTTTACATTTGCATCATCTGAATGCCATTGTTAACTTGAAAGGTTGTTGTTTGGTTAATGGCTTGCAACAATGTTTGATGAGTATCAAGAGCTTGTTGGCTTGAGGAGAAAGCTTGAGCAGCTTGTTGAGATGCATTAGCTATGGCATTAATTTGAGTATTGATGTGGATACTTTGAGTAGGCCCACTATAAGAAAGACCCATCATGTAAGTATTAATACTAAGCATGGTGAAGGAAAAATGATGGAAGGAAGTCATGCAATGACTTATCCCAAATTCAATAGAAAACATAGGAGTAGCGGAAGGAGTAACTTCCACATGGGGTGACATCATGAAACAATAGATCATCTCAGGGTCCTTGCCCTTATGCTCATGATGTTGATTAAAGTAAATGAACATTTAAGTTATATATTTAAGACCACACTCATCCTCTACTACACCAATGTGTTTACATGGGTAAAGGACTCGAGCATTGTTAAATGACTAATAGTTTGTAGTTCTAGTGGCCGCATGACAAGTACTTGCATCTTAGTATTCTATGATATTATAAAGTAAACAAGATTTGTAAGTTTTACAGGAGTTAGTCATTTCCACGAGATCCTATTGTGTTTTCTCTTCAGATTGAGTAAAGATGTATTGCATTATGAAAGAGAAAAGGTTAACTAAATTGTGTTGGCAAATACATTTAAAATAAGAAAACTAAAATCATATAGTACTGGGTTGGCCAATATAGTTGATAACTGGAACTAGAAAAAATAAACTATATCAAGTTAGTTGATATAGTAGGATCATAGGAAGTAACTGTATTAGATGGTCGATATAGTTGGTAGAAAGAAGGTATAAACACATGATATCAATTTGACCGATGCAATTTGGGAGATCATAATAAATTGTATCAGATTGGTTGATAGAGTTGGCTGAAGGATGGTAAAATTCATACTATATTAGTATGGCCAATGCAATCAATAATACAAACACATGAAACTGTATCGAGATAGCCAATGCAGTTTGCACACACATTAATTGTATTGGGTTAGTTGATGCAATAATGACAATCAACACATAATGATATTGAGCTAACTAATACAATCTACAATACAACAAGCAAATTAGGCAACAAATTGAATCTAATTTATTTTTGAAAATAAGACTAGGGAGATATACTAACATGATTGATTGATTTTATAGTTTTTTAAATATACTTGCTTGTTCGTAGACTAGTATCAACCCAATGTTTTAAAGCATTAACTATAGAGGTTAAAATGTGCATGTAGCCCATTATCTCATTTTTGAGGGTACGATGAGAGTAACTTCCCTAGGTGATACATTCCTTTTAGATGCACCACAAAATCAAATGGATTGTTGGTTTTCTATAGTTCGATAAAAAGGGAATCTTAAGAGTTTTCGATATAGCGTGAGGTATATGGAAACTAAAGTGCATGTTTAGTATTATACATTGGCTTAAGTATAGGGGCAACACCTTTCACACCAATGTATCAGTAAAATGGATAACTGCTTGGCCCGTAACAACTACAACTAAGTAGTTTTAAAACTATTAAAGCACAATTTTTGGGGAAAACCAAGCAAAGAGGGAAAAAAGATTGAAAATCAATGTAGAAAACCAATTTGCAACATTCAATGACTTGAAGTAAATAGATAGACAACATTTTCAGATATGTTGATATAATTAGAAATTAAATATACTGAAATAAAACACAAAAGTGTATTGGGTTCTCCGATATAGTTGCAAATACAAACATAATTGAATCAGGCTAGTTGAGATAATATGTGCAAACACAACACAAAACTGGACTAACTGATGTCATTCGTAGACATGCATAAAAGTGTTTCAAGTTGCCCAATGCAGTTGGCTGAAGCTAGAAAGGTTGGAAAAGGTTTTATGTCATATTCACTAGAATGTATGTACAAGCTAAGATTGACATGCAATTATCCTTTCTCAATAGACTTAGACTTGAATAAGGCCAATAAAAAATAATTTGCAATACCTAATTTATATGGGTAATGTCTAATGAATTTCCTAGATATAGTAGAGGGTTGCCTACATAAAAAATTTCAAGAGAAATGGGTTCCAAAACCTAAGCTTGCGACACAAAGAAGTAGCTCTCATTAGACCTCTATGAAAGTAAATGTGTGAATAAATGAAAATAAGTAATGTAAGGTAATGCATGTAAAATAAAGTAAGTAAAGTAAGCTAAATTAAGGGGAAGGTATCATGGTCAACCAGACGAGGGTCTAGGCAACATAAAGTGAAATATGACAAGTCTAAGCAATCCTATAACCATACCAACTTTATTTGGTGTAGAGAGAACATAGATAATGCTACATGCACACTCATTCACTAAACAAAAACCAACATCTATCTACTAAGCTAATACATGAAATAACATGGGGTTAGAAATACTTACCTTGGAGTGGACCCATCAAGCATCAATCTCCCCCTTAGCTTAAGTGGAGCTTTGCAAGAGATGTCATGGGTTGAAAAAATCCAATGGTTGGATAAAGACCTAATATATCCTCAACTAGGACTCCCAATGACGACTCCTATTGATCTTAAAAGATACCACAAGACAAGTTTCTTCAAGATAAGGTTATATACCAAAAACTCCTCTAAATATGACTCAAGGCAAAAGTGCGAGTGAAAACAGAGCAAATATAGTGCATATGATTGTGTTGGAATGAAATATGACCCCTATATATATTGATCCAATACCCAAAATCAACCTTAGACTCTAAATCGATGATACCAAACTAATCTATACAGTTGAAATATGTTGGCTGACACAAAATGATATCGACCCGGCCGATACAGTACATATGTTAGAAGACAGGCTCAAAATTACATTAGACTGGTTGATACAATACATAAAGGGTAAAAAACACTAAAAAGATGGTATTGAGTTGGTTGATGTCGTAGGGTATAAGAGAAACTAGCATAACTGGATAAGGACAAGATGGAAGAGGTAAATGACAAGACACTCTGAAGAAGCTATACTGATAGCAGAAATGGTGTAATCATAATATAATAACATCTCTTGCAAAGCATCACGTGTCTACCCACCCCTTTCTCGATGCACCCTTTAAGGCATGCACTCAGGGAGACTGATGCTCGACAAGTAATTGCAAGAGAAAGCATCACTAAATGGCAAAGTGAAAATATTACGTGTATACACTTGGAACCTATTGCATCATATATTGTTTAGTCTGCCTACAAAATTAAGCATATATATGCTTCGCTTATATAATTGATCCCACCTAATGTTCTCCTTAAACCCACCACAAATCCTACATCCCCTTGGAAAGATTGGTACTGGTCAAACCAGGTAGCTATTACCATCAACACACCAAGGTTTTTGTATCAACACATTCAACCCATGTTCCCATTGGAAGTTTCTCTTAATATTAAGTCGCCCATGTCTTTCATTGGATTTCAATGGAAATGCATGGCTAATACCATTTGACAGTCCCTTACCAAGGCTATGTCAATTATTGCACTGGCATATCTTATAGATGAAACTTCTCATTGGCCATAGTGCCTTGTTCAAACTTGGTATTTTTATTGGAAAACATGCCTTCTACCACACTCTTGAAACTATTCCCCATCTCTCATGGCATTGCTCATCCTCCTCTCAACTATGATATTCTCTTCTCTCCTCTCTTTTAGACCTCTTCACCAACAATTTCAATAAAAAAAACTATTCTGCTTGGCCTTTTTTCCCCTTCCACTCTCTATTAGTGAGAACACTTATCTACTGATCATCCTCTTTCATATTTGAAAAAATCGCTCTCAACAATTTTATTACAATAATAGTTTTGTTTTAACTATTTAAGGAACTTATATTTTATCTTTTATATTTTCAAAGTTAGGTCAAATCAACACTTTAAACCAAGTGCTGGATATTGTGCTCACAAAGATTGAGAAACACCTAAACTATGGCACAATGATGCCTTTTTCCATACAAGTTGAGGACCTCCAAATATCAATGGTTGAAGATTTGATCAAATATCTTATTATAATGGATGCCTTAGTTTTATGTGTTTGTGTCAATAAACTTTTAATAATTTATTTTTAATGTTTTAAGTTTTTTCATTCTTTTAATTTTTAAAAATAATATATTTTTGATTGATCATCATTTTTTGCCCAGAGTACATACAGGTTCTAGATTTTAGTGGATTATCGGATCAATATGGTACAATTAGTTATGTGATTACAAGATCTACAAAGAACACTTAAATATACTACATACTATCACAATCGACCTCACATACCTAATAAAATTTAAACATGGATGGATTGGAAACAACTAAACCACTTTACCAACTCACTAACATCTCATAAACATTCAACCAAAAAAAATAATATTAACAATATTTTCAATTAAAAATAAAATCAAATTAAAAAACATACTTTAATATACAAGCTCATTTTTAAGCGAAAATGAGTATTGACGTCAGCGAAACTTTCTCCCATTGGCAACGGTTTTGTTTCCATGTGAGAGAAAGCGATACAGGTTTGTTCCAAAGGATCTGTCACGTAACCGCAAACGATGCCTATGCCTATTTAATGTACTCTTTCTCGAAATGCCAGCTGTCGGTTGAGCAAGGAGTGGGGAGTCGGAGAATCTTTCTCGGGAACCAAAAATAATTAAAAAAATTAAAAAAATTCAGAGCACCCATCATTTTCGTGGTCGCTGGTTGATTGCTCTCATTCGCAATTGTGGTTCGTTGAATCGTAGGGATAAGTCATTTCCTGAATATTAAACTACTAAAGGACAACATAGTTCCCAATGCGTGTCGTATAAAAGGATCTTATCCGAGGGATAAATAATTGGTTACATAAAATTGCAAGGCCACTGTAACTTTATCTAAGAAATTGTTACTGACCAGGGGCGTGCGCAGGGTTCCAATCCAGCGGACATACGATCTGTACAGGCCAATCAGAGGTTAGGGTTTTGGGAATGTGGCGCGCGGGGAATTGTTATTGGGGAAGGAGGATCGGAGAAGATGAAGGCAATAGCAGTAGCAATGGTGAGGGAATTGTGGTTGTATTCGCATGGATGCGCAGCAAACGCCGAAATTTGGAGCCCTATATTAAACTTTTCCACTCTTTCCGATGGGATTCTCTGGTGTCCCATTCGCATCTCTTGAATTTGTGAGTTTCTCTTTTCTTTTCTTCATCGCTTGTAAACGTAAAAGCTAGATGCCAATTTCGCGTATCAATCCTCTTTTTTAAAGAATCTAACCCTTATTTGGAGAGGTGCATTCAAAGTGGAATAGGAAGTTGTCTTAAGTGGCTGTTTGTGTACACTACACCCTAGTTATTGCTCAATGGTTCGATAGACTGCCTGGCTAATTTGATTTTGTACTTAAAAGGTTTTCACCTCACGACTAAGCTCGAGAGTAAATCGTCCCTTGTTAATTTTACAAGTCTATTACATAATTGATGAAACCTCGGCTGGCTCGCAACGAATCGAAACAAATGTTAAGACTGCTTACTTAATATAATGTAAGCCATGGCTAAAGGGCACCCTCTCTTTTGATGAGAATTTATCTATACTTACGCCTAACAAAGTTTTTACTTGATATTTGAGTAAAACATATAAGGCTTCAAGCAAGCTTGTTTTATATTATGTAGTCTTAGAAAACTGGATGCCTCAACTAAGTTCAATATTTTTAACGATTTTCATCCCAAAGCCTCATTGGTTCAAAATTCTCGTGGACTTGGAAGCTTGAAGCCTCGAATTGATATTTTAAATTATTTTATTTTTATTCTTATTCATTTGAGGTGAGAAACCAACCCCTAAGTTGTAAGGCGGTATGCCCTTTGGCTAAGCTATCAAGGTATAACACTTTAAGCAAAATGATCTAAATCCCAAGAGGTCTAGGGGACACGACACTAGATGAGAATCTAGTTGGGTTGTACGTGCATGCGTGAAAACAATATCGAACAAGATGGAGAATAGAGAATGTAATAGAACTAGAACAAAAATTATATTAAGTTGGTCGTTACGTACATGGCATACTCTCGAGAAAGTTGTATTGTTGTCTACTTTGCTACCATCTATCCAAACTAAAGTTACAAATATGTATATATAAATTACATGTTGTGAAGGCTCAAGCATTGTTATAGAGGTCGAATCGTTTGAGCTTCCATGTGTGACTTTTAACCTTTCGACACCCACATATCTTGACCTCCAGATGCACAGGATGTTGACAGGTGTTATGTCATGTAATGGCCCTGGGAGTGCCATGAGTGTTTCGCGTTGATTTGGCGTTGCACGCTGGTTTGGTGTTCCACACAAATGTGGTGTTGCACACAAATTTGTGGATGGTGCGCAAGGATTGCCTTTCAAGTTGTGCAACATGTATCTTGGCACTGCACGGGGATGCATAATGCAAGGAGTTGTGCAAAAGTTGTGAAGCGCTGTGCATTTAATTTCAAAAATGTGCGGCATGGTTCCTTGTGTTGTGCAGGGTGCACATGATGTTGGCAAAGTTTGACAAGGTTGGCTTCTTTGTTGCATAGTATTTTTCCTTTCTCTATGTGAGGCACATGATGCAAGGGATTGTGCGGAAGTTCTTGAACTGTGGAGTTTGTGTTAAGTTGTGGAGCTAAAAGCTTCACTGATGGAAATGGAGGAGGTTGCTGAGTTGCAGAGCAACCGACGTCGGTCTGATCAATCGACATCGATCATCTTCAGTGTTCGCAGTAACCGACGTCGATTAGGGGTCGGCCGACATCGGTCAGACAAGACCGACGTCGGCAGCCTGTGTGTGCATGTGTTTGCATGCGCTTTCAGAACTGGTTTAATTTTAGACGGATAGTCAGTTTGCATGTAAAAGACTAATTTTAGTCTTGAGTCTGCGTTTCTAATTATTGTAATTAGGAAGTCTAATTATTGTTTGTATGGGATCTATTTAAGAGACCCATGGGGCTGTATTGTAATCAAGGACAAAGAAGAGATCCTTTCAATTGTAAGATCTAGGTTTGCAGGGGTGCAAGACCAGGTTGATCTGCAGGTTGTGCAAGATCAGGTGATATCTACATGGTAAGTAAGATCAGGTGGATTTGCAGGTGTGCAAGATCAGAGAGATTTACTTGGAGTACTTTGAGTACTTGGTACTGGTAGTATTGTTACTCACTAGTGGAGGGTACAACTTTGTGTTTGAGTTGTGGTTGTAATTGGTTGTGAGAGAGAGAACTCTTGAGGGAGAATTATTGATACACCCAAAAGGTGTGGGAAGAGTGTAATTTCTTCATTGTATTTCCTTCTGGATGAGTTGAATACAAGATTGTATTGTCTCTCAAATTCTATGCTGTTTCTGATTTCTAGTTACTTATTACTTCTGGTTAAATTCCGTGTTTAGTTGTTTATACAAAGTAATCAATTGTGCTCTTAGATTCTAACAAGTGGTATCAGAGCGAGGTTGTAGGTTCATCAGAGCCTGGTTCGGAGCAGGTTAGTGTTTGTTGATTACAGGTCACTCTCAGGGGTTTCTGATTGAGTGGGAGTAAAGCAATGACAGAAGAAAATAAGCTAAAAATGGAGAAATTCAATGGCAATAATTATCAATTATGGAGGATGCAGATAGAAGATTATCTGTATCAGAAAGATCTGTGCTTACCGTTGAGTGGGGTTGCATGCAAGCCCACGGATATGAAAGATGAAGAATGGAATGTTCTTGATCGGAAGGCTCTGGGATCTATAAGGTTGAGCTTGATATCGTCTGTGATTTTTAACTTATCACAGGTTAAGACAACGGTAGAGTTAATGGAATTTTTGGCAAATTTATATGAAAAACCCTCAGCTTCGAATAAGGTATTTCTTATGAAGCAATTATTTAATTTGCAAATGCTGGAAGGTGGATCTATACATAGTCATCTTAGTGATTTTCATGGTTTGGTAAATCAGTTAATTTCAGTCAATATAGCTTTTGATGATGAAATTAAGGCTCTCTTAATCTTATGCTCTTTACCTGAAAGTTGGAATAGTTTGGTAATGGCAGTTAGTAATACTGCGTCTCCTTCAAAAATTTTGAAAGTTGATGATGTTGTTAGTGTAATTTTGAATGAAAAAATTCGCAAGAAAAGCACAAGAGAATCATCAGAGAATGCTTTAAGTGTTGAAAGTAGGAAAAAACAAAGAGAGAAGGTCGAGCAAGGAAAATCAAAGTCAAAGATAGGCAAGAGATCCAGATCCAGGTATGGCAGTATAATCTGTTGGAATTGTGGAAAGAAAGGGCATGTAAAGAAAGATTGTTGGTTAGTAGAAGATCAGCATGAAGAAAATGAAGAAGCAGATGTTGCAGGTATTGTTGCACATGATGCTCTTGTATGTTTTTTGGATAATTTGGAATCTTGAGTTTTAGATTCTGGTGCCTCTTTTCATGCAACCCCACATAGAGAATTTTTTCATGAGTATGTCCAGGGAGACTTTGGAAATATTTATTTAGGGGATGGTAAGCCTTGTCAAATGGTTGGCAAAGAGAAAGTGCAGCTGAAATTGCAGACGGGCAACACATGGGTGTTGAAGGAGGTCATGCATGTCCCAGGCCTGAAGCGGAATTTGATTTCTATTGAAAAGTTGGGTGATGAGGGATGCACAGTAATTCTCATAGCGGATTCTTGGAAAGTTTTCAAGGGTGCACTTGTTTTAGCAAGAGGTAAGAAAGTAAGTACTCTTTATCTATCTACTTGTATTACTGATTCTCCTTTTAGTTTATCTACTTCAGCTGTAGATGCGAAGATGTGGCTCTGTAGGCTTGGTCACATGAATAAGAAGGGGATGCATGTTCTTGAGTCAAAAGGTAAGAGTTCAGATTCGGAGAGCATAGATCGAGATTTCTGTAAGCAACAGAAAAAAGTGAGGTTTCTTGAAACACATGCTACAAGAAAAGATTGGGTTTATTGCATAAAAAAGAAATCTGATGTTTTTGACAAGAACATGAAAGCCTTGGTTTTCAAAGAGAAGATGATGGACAGAGATCAGCTCAAGGGGCTGAATAATTCTGAGCATGGCAGTTTGGACAAGGTTATGATTCAAAGTGAGCTCGCGGATAAAAAGTCATCACTCACAGGAAAACACAGTTATCGACGTCGGTCAGGTGGAACCGATGTCGAACAGACAGGTACTGACGTCGATCATGTGCAGACCAGTGTCGGTGGTGTCAGGCAGGTGGACACTGACGTCGGTCAGAGAACCGGTGTCGGCGATCAGGTGGAATCGGCATCGATCGGGTGCAGACCAGGGTCGACCAGAAAACGGATTTTGGGCAGACAGCAAGCTGTCAAGGAGTCTCAAACGTCCATGTGGAGGACTGAAAGGGTAAGTAAGTCTTAAATTCGTTATTCCCCTTCTTTACACTACTTGTTGCTCACTGATGGTCAAGAACCGAAAAGTTTTAAAGAGGCAGAGCAGGTAGAATCTAGAAAACAGTGGGAGCATGGCATGAATGAGGAGTTGTGCAAAAGTTGTGAAGTGCTGTGCATTTAATTTCAAAAATGTGCGGCATGGTTCCTTGCAATATCCCCTTCTCAAACCTGATCTTTCCAGTGATCGTTGGCCTTTTTCTGGAGACCCGAAGGCTAGTCGGAAGGTAAAATTAGGGTTTTCTATTTTTAAGGATGTCTTTGCTCGGAGTTGGTGGGTTCAATGGCGGATTCTTTTTGGGTTTTCAGAGAGCTTCGCAGTGGTATGTTCATTCTGACATTCGGAGCACTTTTAGGAATTTACTATTTTTAATAAGTTCAAGATTGGCACCGGAACGAAATTTTGAGAGTGGGGTTGGATTCGTCTTGTCAAGACCTTTCCAACGAGCTATAGATCATTGGTTTTCGACATCATTTTGGCCTCCGTTTTAAAGTCTGTAAATTAAACATTATTATTTAATTTTGGACCTTGGTGCCTAGGCTCAACGACTTAATGTTGAGGTTGAAAAAGAATTAAAGAGGATTATATTATTTTCCCTCTCATGTATTATCCCATATACAAGAAGATTTTAGAGACTCCCAGTTGGAAAAGTATAAAAGGAGGAGGAGTGCTCTCATTTCATCATCTTTGTCTACAGGAATGTTTTGCTGCCAGATTGGCTTTGGGATCGCTTCGAGGAATGAAGGCCTCCTAGCTCGGGCATCGCTTTTTGTTTGAGAGACAACAACTAGTGGTGATTTAGTTTAGTTTTGTGAGTTCATTGGGTTTTGTGCATTGTAATCTGCATTGTGTCTAATTAGTATTCTGATTTTGCATATTAGAGGTTTCCAGATCTTACATTTTAGCTACAGTAGATTCGAATTTTAATTTGTAAATCCAAAAATACCAAAAAGATTGTTCTGGGTATTGTGTCATTGCATCTTATTGGTAAGGGCGCCCCTTCATGAATATTTGCAGATTTTAATACGAAGCTTATGATTTTATAATGCAAATTCGTCATTCTTTGAAGGCTGTACTTTTTAGAGGCATTGGGATTCGTGTCAGTAATTAATAACCATATTTAGATGCCATTTCTTATTACTAAGTTAGGCGCCATCATTTTGAGGGTCTATTGCATCAGATTTGAGATCATTAGGGTGAGAAATGAGAGAGTTATGAGCATATGAGTAAATTCATAGGTTGCTAGTCCGTATTGTTTCAAATCTGGATTGGGCTGTGTGCATCAAATAAATAGTATCTTTTGAGTGAGTTTCAGTGTTCTGATTTGGTCGCCATCATACTAGAGTCATTGTGCAATTCGTTTCATGAGAATTGATGAAGTTTTGAGCAAGTTGTGAGTAAAAGTGTGAAGTACAGGGCTGCTGTTCGTGCACACGAAAATCTGGACTGTCATAAATCAGAATTTGAGGTTGGTCTGCTTGTTGTACTTTCAGATCTAATCCTTGTTATTCAGTGAAAGAAGTTCAATACATATTATTGCAGCTTGATTTATATGTTGATCCACATTCAAAGCAAGATCTTATCATTCATATTGTAAACTGGCAGTAGTACTGACAGTATAGTTATTCTTGCTCATCATAGTTTGTAATGTTCAGTTTTTCATTCAGTAATTGTTTGTAATAGATAAATCTCCGCCCTATGGTAGCTACTCTCCCACTCTGGGTTAGCAAGCACATTCTGGGTGTTGAGTATTTTCAGCTTTCAGCATTTTCTTTCAAACACTGTTATTTGTAATCACTCCGTCAGATGGTCGCCCCTCACTCCGCATTGGATTGGGTAGCACATACTTGACGTTGAGTTCCCTTTCAGCATCACTCCGTCAGATGGTCACCCCTCACTCCGCATTGGATTGGGTAGCACATACTTGACGTTGAGTTTCCTTTCAGCATTTAGAAGTAGAAGATCCTCTGACCATATGCTCGCCATCATCGGCGCCATCCTTGGTTAGAGTTACTTTCTGCATAAGCACTTTGTTTCAGATCCTCTGACCAATGCTCACACCTGGCCCACATCGGGATACTGGTGTACATTCTGGTTAGAGTTGCTTTCTGCACGTTTTGGTTTATCCTCTAACCTTAACGGGTGCATTGATTGTAATTTGCAATTTGTAAAAATCAAAAAAATTGGCTCGGAATATTTCATTCCTTGTGTTGCGCAAAGTGCACATGATGTTGGCAAAGTTTGACAAGGTTGGCTTCTTTGTTGCATAGTATTTTTTCTTTCCCTATGTGAGGCACATGATGCAAGGGATTGTGCAGAAGTTCTTGAACTGTGGAGTTTGTCGGCGGAGTTGTACGACATGGATCCTTGCGTTGCACAAGAGGTGCATGATACAAGGGGCTACTTGGAGGTGCTCGAAGCATAGAAGTTGAATGACATGATCCCTGTGATAGGACCGAAACTCCCCAAAGCTTTGACACAACTTGTCAGATTTAAGAGAACACATGATTACCATTGTATAAGCAATTAAACATGCGGAAATACCAGAAGAACAAATAACTATCAATGAGAAAACACACAGAATATGAGAGACAACACACAATTGTATTCAACTCATTACAAAGGAAATTACAATAAAGAGATCACTCTTCTTCCACCTCTGTGAGGCTTCCTCCTCAAGGGCTCCAAGTAATCTTCCCACCTGAGTAATCTTCTCTCATAGGTCACAACTAACAACTAACACAAGCTGTTGTTCACCTCATTGTACATCCAGTACAACCGAGTACGAACCGGTACTCTAAGTAGATCTCACCATGATCCTGCTCCTGATGTATTGCTGTCACCTTGATCTTGCTTCCCCCGCCGATCCTGTTCTGACCCTCGCATACACACATCCCTACAGACCAACCTGATCTTACTTATCACATGTAGATCTCCTCCATGACCCTGCAACACCCTGCATATCAAATCTGATCTTACATACATGGGGAATCCTACTTGATTCCACCATGGGAAGAACTCTCCAAGCTCCACACTTGGGTTCTACAAGTTCTACACTTAACAATACAGTCCATGAGTCTATTATATAGATCTCATGCATACACTTAATTTAAACAAGCGGCTCAAAGACTCGAACTGGTCTTTATCATGCAAACAACGCGTTCACTTAACTGACTGTCCGTCAACAGCAGTTCTGACCGCCACAGGCGACCGACGTCGGTCCCTGCCTTCCTGGAGGTGATCGACGTCGGTCGATCACCCGCCGATGTCGGTTTCCCTTCTGCGTCCCTTGACCGACGTCGGTTTGGCCTGCCGACGCCGGCGACTGCATACTCTCAGAAACCTTTGTTTGCAACAAGGTGTAGCTTTTAGCTCCACACCCTAACAATCTTCCACTTGGAGATAAAGAGCTGCACCTGTACCCATACCAGTATTCTGTCCAATCTGCATCCTGGCTTGTATTCCTTTTCAAGCTCCCACTTGAAGACAACCCACCACACTCCTTGTGGTGTTAATCCTGTGCCTGAATTTCTTCATCCTCAGCTTACCTTCTTCTGCCATTGCTATACTTCCACTCAATCAGCAACCCTTGTGAGTAACCCGTAATCAACAACACTTAACAGATCTGAGCCATCTGTTAGTCAAACTCACTCTGAGAACGTCCAACCTCGCTCTGATACCATTTGATAAGACCAAAACTCTCCAAAGCTCTGATACAACTTGTCAGATTTAAGAGAACACATGATTACCATTGTATAAGCAATTAAACATGCGGAAATACCAGAAGAACAAATAACTATCAATGAGAAAACACAGAATATGAGAGGCAACACACAATTGTATTCAACTCATTACAAAAGAAATTACAATAAAGAGATCACACTCTTTTTCCACCTTTGTGAGGCTTCCTCAAGGGCTCCAAGTAATCTTCCCACTTGAGTAATCTTCTCTCATAGGTCACAACACACAGCTAACACAAGCTGTTGTTCACCTCATTGTACATTTGTACAATCGAGTACGAACCGGTACTCCAAGTAGATCTCACCATGATCCTGCTGATGTATTGCTGTCACCTTGGACCCTGGCCAACCGTCGATCTCGTTCTGACCCTCGCATTCACACACCCTTGCAGACCAACCTGATCTTACTTATCACATGTAGATCTCCTCCATGACCCTGCAACATCCTGCATATCAAACCTGATCTTACATACATGGGGAATCCTACTTGATTCCACCATGGAAAGAACTCTCCAAGCTCTACACTTGAGCTCTTCTACAAGTTCAACACTTAACAATACAGCCCATGAGTCTATTATATAGATCTCATGCATACACTTGATTTAGACTTGCGGCTCAAAGACTTTGAACTCGTCTTTATCATGCAAACTCCGCGTTCACTTAACTGACTGTTCTGTCAACAGCAGTTCTGACCGCCACAGGCGACCGACGTCGGTCTCTGCCTTCCTGGAGGTGACCGACGCCGGCCGATCACCCGCCGATGTCGGTTTTCCTTCTGCGTCCCCTGACCGATGTCGGTTTGGCCTGCCGACGCCGGCGACTGCATACTCTCAGAAACCTCTGTTTGCAACAAGGTGTAGCTTTTAGCTCCACACCCTAACACCTTGGGGCTGTAGGGGGTTGCTAGATGCAAGGGGCTATGCGGGGTTTGCATAAGTGACCAAGGTACTCGAGATTTAAGCGCGGGTCTGCATGGCTGTGTATAGATCATTTGCCCTTCCTCAAGAAGCAATCGTCTGGATTGCGTTAAGTCTTGGACACAAGTGTGGTGCAAACTTCTTAGGAGTACATATGACAAGATTAGATTGTGGAAACACTTCAGGAATCTAGTACCTCTTATTGCCCATCAAGATGGTGATACTCCGAGGATTTGTTGTGTACACACCATGGCAGTTGTGCATGTATGCATGCCAAGGATGATATTAGAGGCATCAACTAGTGTGACATTACATACTAGCTATTTTCTGGAAGGATGGATAGCATATGAGAAATGACATTGTTGCACAGTATGTACACCTTTTGAGCAACATGAATTGATCCATCCCAAACTCTAAGGACGCAAATGTGGCATGGTGGGTAGATTTAGTTGCATGACAGTTGCTTTAGAGATGATTTTTTTTGTGCTAATGCCATCGATCCGAAAATCTAGTGGTTGCCTTTGCATCTACATTTGTGAATGGAATAGGTGTTCTACTTCAACATCTTGCACTGTTGGTGTGGTTGTTGTGTTATGACAAGTAGCTTCTCGGTTGGTTTCCTCTACTTCAGGAAAGTTTGGGCCCTTTGCTTCTGGACGCGCAAGCAAGCCTTTTAGTGCATGGCACTCTGTGCTGGAGTGGCTACTGGTTTTTGTTTATTGCACCATTTCACTGTCTTCAACGATTTGAACTTGTCTAAAGCAAATGTCTTCCTTGACGCGATGGATGATGTTTCATGCTTGCCCTTCAACTTGGACTCTTGCTCGATGATCAATGCATAGTGATAGGCTTCTCCCATCGTCTTGACTTTACCAACTTCAGTTTGCATGGAATGAATAGTTGTAGGTAGTTGAAGTACTTGAGGACTCTATGTTGCTCTGAATCGAAGGGACCCAATTTTGCAGATGGGTGGAAGACATCGGTGTAGGCTTGGATTAATTGGTCATGTCCTTGCCATAGTTGTGACCATTGAATGTAGCTATCATGATAGACATCTTCGGGATAGTATTCATCCTTGAAGGCCTCCAAGAATTCATCTTAGGCACTTAGACTTGTCTTTTGTCTGGTCTCTATCCCATAGAGTGTGCGCTTGCCACCACTTATTGATGGGTGAAGAGACTTTTAGAAGTGCAATATTGATATTTTCTTCATTAGAAAAGTCATTCATAGAAAAATATAACTAAGCGATGCAGCTAGTTATATACTAGATCTGCATTAATATCACCTTCAAACATAGGAACGCTTAGATTTACTTGAAACCTATGAGGGACTCGACCACCAAAAGCTTTAGATAATGTGGGAGCCGATGGAACTGTGCATTTGAGGATTTCAACAAATTGGCTGAACAAAAATGTCTTTTGTTCTTGAAGAGCCTTTCTAATCGCATACTTGATCATCACGTGGACATCATCTCGTGTTGCTTTATCTCTCGTCATTTGAACTTTTCTGAAACGACATGGTAGGTAGTCTGAGGGATCTCGTGGTTTGACAAGGAGCTTTAGATACTTTGACCTTGTTTGATGGGACATGCAAGATGATCAACCACTCTAATACAAATGATTTAGACCCTAGGAGGTTTGGGGGACAACATTGTAGGTGAGGATTTAGATGGGTTGTTTGCGTATGCGAAAGCAATATTGAATAAGATAGAGACTAAAGAAAGTAATAGATCTAGGACATAAATTGTATTAATTTGTGCATTCTATACATGGCATACTTTTGAGAAAGATGTATAGTTGTCTACTTTGTTGCATCTGCCTAAACTAAAGTTATATATATATATTACATGTCATGAAGGCCCAAGAACCGTTATGGAAGTCAAATCGTTTGAGCTTCTACGTGTGACTCTTCACCTTTTGACGGTTACATCTCTTGTATATATATAACTTTAGTTTAGGCAGATGCAACAAAGTAGACAACTATATATATATATTATATATAACGACATGTAATATATATATATATGTATATATAACTTTAGTTTAGGCAGATGCAACAAAGTAGAGTTCAACTATAAATATATATATATATAACTTTAGTTTAGGCAGATGCAACAAAGTAGACTATATATATATAGTTGTCTACTTTGTTGCATCTGCCTAAACTAAAGTTATATATTACATGTCGTGATATATGTCGTGCCTAAACTAAAGTTATATATTACATGTTGCGTTATATATGTCGTGCCTAAACTAAAGTTATATATTACATGTCGTGATATATATATATATATATATATCACGACATGTAATATATAACTTTAGTTTAGGCAGATGCAACAAAGTAGTATGTATATATATATATATATATATATATATATATCACGACATGTAATATATAACTATATATATATATATATATATATATATATATATATATATCATGATATGTAATATATAACTTTAGTTTAGGCAGATGCAACAAAGTAGTATATATATATATCACGACATGTAATATATAACTTTAGTTTAGGCAGATGCAACAAAGTAGACAACTATTATATATAGTTGTCTACTTTGTTGCATCTGCCTAAACTAAAATATAACGACATGTAATATATAACTTTAGCTTAGGCAGATGCAACAAAGTAGACAATTATATATATATATATATATATATATATATATATAGTTGTCCTTATATTTTAGTTTAGGCTTGTCCTTATATTTTAGTTTAGGCAGATGCAACAAAGTAGACAACTATATATATATAACTTTAGTTTAGGCAGATGCAACAAAGTAGACAACTATATATATATAACTTTAGTTTAGGCAGATGCAACAAAGTAGACAACTATATATATATAGTTGTCTACTTTGTTGCATCTGCCTAAACTAAAGTTATATATATATAGTTGTCTACTTTGTTGCATCTGCCTAAACTAAAGTTATATAGTGCAATATATAACTTTAGTTTAGGCAGATGCAACAAAGTAGACAACTATATATATATAACTTTAGTTTAGGCAGATGCAACAAAGTAGACAACTATATATATATAGTTGTCTACTTTGTTGCATCTGCCTAAACTAAATTTATATATATATATATATATATATATTACATGTCGTGAAGGCTCAAGAACCGTTATGCAAATCGAAACATTTGAGCTTCCACGTGTGACTATTCACCTTCTGACGGTTACATCTCTTGACCCCCAAATGTGCATGATGTTGACAATTGTTCTGTAATGTAACAACCCTGGGAATGCCATGTGTTTTGCGCATTGATTTTGCATCGCGTGCCAATATGGCGTTGCACATAGATGTGACATGTGTGCGGATTTGTGGATGGTGCATAGGGATTGCCTTGCGAGTTGTACGACATATATCTTGGTGTTGCATGAGTGCATGATGCAAGGAGCTACATGGAGGCGACAAAGTGTTGCGTAGTTGACTTCATAATTGTGCAACATGGTTCCTTGTGCCGTGCAGGGTGCACATGATGCAAGGAGCTTTGCAGAGCTATGAAGTTGGCAAAATTCAGCAATGGATTACATGAGAGGTGCATGATTCAAGGGACTGCGTAGAAGTGCTCAAACCTTGGAGTTTGTATTTAGAGCTGTGAAGCATGGATCCTTGCATTGAGCGGGAGGCACATGATGCAAGGGGTTGTGTGGAGTTTGTGCAAGTGACTGAGGTACTCAAGGTTAAAGCACAAGTTTGTGCAACTATGGGGATCACATCCCTTATAGGATACACATGTTTATGCCTTAATGCATTCATTGGTGATCCACAACCACTTTGACTATTTTAGTGCAATTTGACTTGCATTTTGAGTATGTTTTGTTATGAACTGAATAAAGTAATCAACACTAATGACTTTTTTTTTTGGGAGAGTTAGGCATAGAATTCCTGAAGTTAGACATTTTGATGTGCTGAAAATTGAAATGCATGGAATATTTGACGTAGACTTTTTTTATATACTAAAGTGCTAGTGGGTGTTGGTTATATGTGATCCATGTACTAGAATTGAGGGGAGGGAAGAAAATCATAAGCACATAATTAAAATGTGTTTCAAACAATTTTACCTTAGAAAGCATTACAAGTAAAATTGAAAATTGGAACAGAGCGATGCATTATTTAGGGGAATGTTTGGACTCTCGAAATAGATGATTTAATTTGATTCCCTATATAAGCTTTATTATTCAAGCTGTGACTTTACAGTGAGTATGCTCAATAATTTATAATGCTGGCAGCCCATAAGACACTTCTAGAATCGTGTAACAAACACCTCAACAACAATATTTAGATGCTTGCAATAGGAAACCCAGTCTACCTACTTTAGCAAACCTAACAACTAGTTGTTTGCGTTATCATCTAATTCATCTAATTTATCTAACATCCCCTTAATGACTAAATCATATACAATCCCAAGCTTATCTCTAAATTTGACAAATTACCTCTACCAAGTGGTTTAGTCATTATGTCAACGATTTGCTCCTTTGTAGGACAATAACAAAGACAAAATTCTTCAGTATCAACCAATTGTTGAATATAATGATGATGAACTTCAATATGCTTGGTTCTGGCATGACACACTATATTCTTCACCATCTTGAGAACACAGAGATTATCGCATAAAAGTGAGGTCGATGTTGTAGATTTCTTAATATTAATTGATCCATCCCAATTGGAATCACTTCATTCTTTCAACCCCTCACAGAGATTGGTGCCATTAAGTGCCCTTTGGATACTATTGCTTCACACACTGAGGGGAGTAGATCATTGAGGCAATGCTCATCCTCATATTTGCACAACACTACTCCTAAGGTACCCCAATACACTAGCTCTCGTCGAAGGGGATACACTACTGCCCAATGTCATGGATTTGCTTCTCAGTATCGTGGATTGCGACTGCCTCTTAGGTCACGGAGGCAAGCACGTATTACGAGTTTATTTGCTGCCATGAGAACTTCTTCAGCCTTGGATGTTAGGAGGAACTCCAGGGGGAGTGCCTTGCTTCTTCTTAGGATTTACCCAACTTGGACCCCTTAGCCCTAGACATTCATTGAGGAGTATTATCAGATCTTGTATTGGCCCTTTCACATTGACATAGAAATTGTACAGGGCAATTAGAGATTAGGGTTCTGGGAATGTGGTGCACAGGGGATTGTTATTGGGGAAGGTGGATCAAAGAAGATAAAGCCAATAGTAGTAGTGGTGGCAAGGGAATTGTGGTTGTATGCACATGGATGCTCAACCAATGCTGAAATTTGGAGCCCTGCATTAATTTTTCCACTCTCTCTGATGGGATTCCTTGGTCTCTCATTTGCATCTCTTGAATTTGTGAGTTTCTCTTTTCGTTTCTTTATCTCTTGTAAACATAAAAGTTGGATGCTAGTTTTGTGTATCAATCCTCTTCTTAAAAGAATCTAATCCTTCTTTGGAGAGATGCATTTAAGATGGAATAGGAAATTGTCTTAAGTGGCTATTTGTGTATATTGCATCCTAGTTATTGCTCAATGGTTTCATAGATTGCTTGGTTAAATTAATTTTGTACTTCTAGGTTTTCACCGCACAATCAAGCGCGAGAGTAAATTGCACCTTGTTAATTTTATAAATCTATTATATAATTGATGAAACGATGGCTGACTCACACGGAATTGAAACCAATGTTAAGACCTCTTTTGGTGAGAATTTGTTTTTACTCATGCCTAACAAAGTTTTTAATTGATATTTGAATAAAATATATAAGGCTTCAAGCAAGCTTGTTTTATATTATGGAGTCTTGAAAACTGGATACCTCAACTAATTTCAATAATTATAATAATTTTCATCCTAAAGCCTCATTTTTTCAAATTATTGTGGACTTTGAAAGCTTGAAGCCTCGTATTTATATTCTTAGTTCTTTTATTCTTATTCATTTGAGGTGGAAACTAACCCATAAGTTGTTAGGCGGTATGCCGTTTGGTTATGCTATCAAGGCATAACACTTTAAGCAAAATTCTCTGTATCCTAAGAGGTCTTGTTGTCAATCTGGAGTTGCACCCTGAATTGAAGACGTGCTGAAATAGCCAATCCTCTCTCCGGTTGAAACAATGTTATCTTCTCACGAGGGTGGTTGCCTCAATGGTGAGAAGAACCTCCAGAGAAGGATGGTTCTTGTAAGATGTATCAATGAGGATCTCTACTCTGTGCTGCGGACTACCATGGAAAAGGGAGAAATAAACTTGAAGGGGAAATCCTACCTAATGACGGTGATATACCAGAATGTTGATTCACCCTACTTGGAACCTTGAACACTGAACAAACAAGGGAAAATGAAGACCTTTGATTTCAATTGATCACACCTCTAGAGAAGGTTGGTTCTTGTAAGATGTATCAATGAGGATCTCTACTTTGCGCTGCGGACTACCATGGAAAAGGGAGAAAGAAATTTGAAAGGGAAATCCTACTTAATGACGGTGATACACCAGAATGTTGATCCACCTTACTTGGAACCTTGAACACTGAACAAACAAAGGAAAATAAAGATCTTTGCTTTCAATTGATCACTATGCATAAGTATTTCATGAGAAGGTTCGATCCAATGACAAAATGTGAGAGAAAATGATGGAGAGAGGTCTGATACAAGACAATATGCAGCCACCTAACATCTACTTACAGCTTCAGCAAAAGACATATAAAACACTGAACATGACCTGCATAACATGATAAGCTAGCAATTAGGTATGAATAAGAATTTAGGAAGGGAGAGAAATCTACCACGTATGCAAATCGCTGAATGAATATACACTATGCCAACACTTTAAATCTAAAAGTACAGTCCTTATATTGATTAAAGAGGTTACACAACTCACCAATGTCAGAGTTTGGTCTTACCAAGAGAGGGATCATTTTACAAGCCTAAAAAGCCATTAATATAGAAAATTACAAAAAGCCAAGATATTGGCGTTGAAAAATAGAAGAGCTAAACTCAAACCAACTCAGCCTTTACAAAAGTCTGTTTTGTCTTGCATAAAATTCCTTGCATTGAAAAGTGGATGGTGGACTCAAATGTTTGACTTTGCTTATGCATGATCGGTTGAGCCATGTCTAAAATTAGAGACTAGCTCTTTGGCGTTTGAAAGTGGACGGTTGGGCTTGTTAAAACACCCACCTCTCTTTGCATGGAAATCCACGTTAAGAGTCAATAGATGAGCTCTACTTGGACTGCGGGAACGTTTGGAAGTCTCCCCTTTGCATGAAATCAATGCAAATGCCAAATTAAGAATTATGTTTGAACCATCGGAACGTTTCAAGCTTTGAGACAAACGAGAGTGAGTGCATGGAATTTCTAGCTGTTTGAAACGTTCAACACTTTTCCCGTTCATCATGCAAGACAACTCTATTTTTAGAACTGAAGCATGCTTGCTTTTTTAAACATGTTTACTTTGTTGGAGTCACTCACGTTAGTTTGTGCATGATCTTTGTTCATCTTGCCTTTGTCTTTATTCTGCGTTTGTTTTATTCACTGTTTATGCTTATGTCCATGTTCAGTTCTGGTTCAGTCTTGTTTGTGCTTATGTCTCTGTTCATGCTATTGATCATGCTCAGTTCACTTCGTGTTTTCTCTGGCTTTTCCCGTGTTCTGCTTTGATTCGGGATTCAGGGTTTATTTTGGTCGGGCCTCTGTGTTTATATTTTCCTATGCTTGGCATTTTCTTTTCTCTTTTTTGGCCTTTGCTTACGCTTTAACTTTCGGGCTTTTGGTTCTTTGCTTGTGGCCTTGTCGTTTCTATCGGGCTTTTGTCCCTCCCAAATTCCTTTAGACTTTTTGTCTGAAGAAATTCGGAGGGCACCTTCATAAAGCGAAGGACAAAAACAAAGTTCTCGAAGGGCACTTGCCCTTCGGGGAAAGATAGCCAAAGGAGACGAATTCCTTTGGACTTTTTGTCCTAAGGAATTCATTTCCTTGTGCCTTTGCTTTATTTCTATTTGGCTTTTGTCCTCCCGAATTCCTTCGGACAAAAATGTCCGAAGGAATTCGGGAGGACAAAAGCCAAATAGAAATAAAGCAAAGGCACAAGGAAATGAATTCCTTAGGACTTTTTGTGCCTTTAAAGTCCTACGGAGTTCATTTCCTTGTGCCTTTGCTTTATTTCTATCAGGCTTTTGTCCTCCCGAATGGCTATCTTTCCCCGAAGGGCAAGTGCCCTTTGTAAACTTTTCTTTTGTCCTTCGCTTTATGAAGGTGCCCTCCGCAAGGGCTTTTTCTTGCCAAAAAATGCCCTTCGGGCTTTTTGATTTGGTCCTGTCTTTGGCTTTGGTGCCCCCCACAAGGGTATGTTCTTCTAGAAGTGCCCTTTGAAAGAATTGTAAAGGTCCACTTCGCTGCAAAGTGCCCTCCGCAAGGGCTCTTCATCCTCAAAAGTGCCTTTCAGAACTTTTGAAGGGTCCTGCCACCGACCAAGTGCCCTCCGCAAGGGCAGGTGTTCTTCAAAAAAATTGATTTTGTCCTCCCGAACTTTTGCCAAGGTCGTCTTCGTGCTTGAAGTGTCCCCTGCAAGGGCACATACCCTTCGGGGTTTCTGAAAATGACCCTTCGGAAAAAATGAAAGGTCCACTCGCCGCCTGAGTGCGTTCCACAAGGGCAGTTGCCCTTTGGGCTTTTTGAAGGGCACCGGGCTTTTTGAAATTGTCCTTCGGATGAATTGTCTTGACTTGAAAACCATAAAGTGAACCAACCCGAAGGGTACATACCCTTCAGGACTTTTGAATTGGACCTTCCCAAAGGGCAGGTGCCCTTCGGGTCTTTTCAATTGTGTTTTTCCTTTTCCTTTTCCTTCGGACAAAAGTCCGAAGGAAATAAACTTTGATAATATCCATTTGGCTTTGAAATGGCCTTTCAGAAAAATGTGCTCGAATTCTTTTGGACTTCTTGTCTGACACCCTTCTGCGGATTCCTGTCGCTTGATTTCCTTTGGACAAATTCTCTGAAGGAAATAAACTTTGCACAATTGCCACTTGGTCATTTTTTTTTTGGACTTTTACACAGTCCTTTGAGAGTTCTTTCTCTCGGACAAAATGTTCGAAGAAATAGTCCACCTCTTATAGCTCGAAAAAAAATCCTTGGGAAGACAAAATAAATAAACTTACATCTTGTATGTCTTGGCTTTTGGCTGTACGTGATGCTTAGAAGAGGAGGAAAAACCCTTTCAAACTGCTGTAGATGGCCACTTGGGTGGCTGCAAATGCACATTTAAGAACCCCAAACTGATTCACAAGACAAACTTGGCACCATAGCAAAGTTCCGAATAGTAGGGGTGACAATTTGCCTTGCGAGGGCAAAATTGTCAACAGGTCTAGGGGACAATACTCTAGATGAGGATCTAGATGGATTGTATGTGTATGTAGAAGCAATATCGAACAAGATGGAGAATAGAGAAAGTAATATAACTAGAACAAAAATTATATTAATTTGTGTGTTATGTACATGGCATACTCTCGAGAAAGATGTATGGTTGTCTGCTACTATTTGCTCAAACTAATGTTACAAATATGTATATATAAATTACATGCCGTTGGAAGTCAAATTGTTTGAGCTTCAATGAGTGACTCTTCACCTTCTGACACCTACATCTCTTGACCTCTAGATGCCCAAGATGCTAACAATTGTTTTGTCATGTGACGGCCCCGGGAGTGCCATGAGTGTTTCACATTGATTTGGTGTTGCATGTCGGTTTGGCGTTCTGCATAGATGTGCTGTTGTGTGTCAGTTTGGTGTTCTGCATAGATGTGCTGTTGTGTGTCAGTTTGGTGTTCTGCACAGATGTGCTGTTGCGTGTAGATTTGTGTATGGTGTGTAGGGATTTCCTGGCAAGCTGCACAAAATGTATCTTGGCATTGCACGGGGGTGTATGATGTGGGGAGCTTTGCAGAGGTTGCAAAGTGTTGTGCATTTAATTCAAAAACTGTGTGACATGGTTCCTTGTGTTGCGCATTTAATTTAAAAATTGTGTGGCATGGTTCCTTGTGTTGCACGGGTGCGCATGATGCAAGGAGTTGAACAAAGCTATGAAGTTGGCGAAGTTTGGCAAGGTTGGATTCTTTATTGCATAGTATGTATCCTTTCCCTATACAAGAGGTGCATGATGCAAGGGACTGCACGAAAGTGCTTGAACTGTGGAGTCTCTTTTTAGCTGTACGACATGGATCCTTGTGTTGCATGAGAGGTGCATGATGCAAAGGGCTACTTAGAGGGGCCGAAACATAGAATTTGAATGATATGATCCTTGGCATTGCATGGGGGTGCATGATGTAAGGGCTATGCAGAGTTAGTTCAAGTGACCAAGGTACTCAATGTTAAAGTGCGGGTTTACACTATTGCGTATGGATCGTTTGCCCTTCCTTGAGAAGTAATCATCTTGATTGTGTCAAGACTTGGACACAAGTGTGGTGCAATCTTCTTAGGAGTATGTGCGACATGATTAGAGTGTGGGAATGCTTCAAGAAACTGGTACCTCTTATTGCCCACTGAGATGGTGATACTCTGAGGATTGGGTGTGTACACACCATTCCGGCTATGCACCTATGCATGCCCAAGGTTGATATCATATGCATCAACTAGTGTGACATTACATGCTAGCTCCTCTCTAAAAGGATGGATACCATATGAGAAATGACATTGTTGCATGGTATGTACACCTTTTGCACAACAAGAACTAATCAACCTAAACTGTAGGGATGTAGGTGTGGCATGGTTGGTAGAGTCAATCGCATGACAGTTGCTTCAGAGATGAGATTGTTCATACTAGTGCCATTGATTAGAAAATCCAATGGCTGCCTTTGCATGCACATTTGCGAATGGAATAAGTGTTCTGCTTCAACATCTTACACTGTTGGTGTGGTAGTTGCATTGAGACAAGTAGCTTCTAGGTTGGTTTTCTCTACTTTAGGTAAGTTTGTGCCCTCTACTTCTGTGTGCGCAAGCAAGCCTTTTAGTGCATCGCTCTTTGTGTTGGAGTGGCTGTTGGTTTTTTGATTGTCACACCATTTCCTTGTCTTTGACGATTGAACTTATCTGAAGTGGATTTCGTCCTCGATGCGATGGATGATGTTTCATGCTTGCCCTTCAGCTTGGACTCTTGTTCAATGATTGACCCATAGCGATAAGATTCTCCCATCATCTTGAATTTAAATAGCTTCAGTTTGCATTGAATGAATAGTCATATGTAGTTGCGGTACTTGAGGACTCTATGATGCTCTAACTCGAAGAAGCCTAGTTTTACAAATAGGTGGAAGACATCGGTGTAGGCTTGGACTGACTGGTCATGTTCCTATTGTAGTTGTGACCACTGAATGTAGCTATCATCATAGACATCTTCAGGATAGTATTCATCCTTGAAGGCTTCCAAGAATTTATCCCAAGTTAGTTTAGACTTGTCTTCTGTCTGGTCTTTACCTAGTTGCTATTCGTAGGGTCCTTTTACCCTAGCACTTTCCAAGTCCTATTAACCTTTTAGTCATTCATGGACATTAATATAATTTCTATAGATCTCTGATTCATCCAATTTATCTAATACCCTAATCAACTGTTTTAGAGCTTGATATATTTTTTGTTTTTGCTGCAATTAAACCCTTGGGTTGGGAATTTCCTTGAGTTCTTAGCTTAAGTCAAGGACTCACCAATCCAAGTTCGAGTCAATTTGGGCGAGGTTTTACCAAAAATTCAACAAAATCGCTAAGTCCAGTGGCAAGTTTGGCGTTAGACTTTTGAGTCATGTGCATGGATTTGGTGATTCTATGTTTTTTCAATCTTTTGAAAAACTCAAAAAAACACAATAAAGTTTAAAAAAAAATGACACTTAATCCTAAAAGCTACTCTAACACACTCAAACACTCATTCACTCATTCAAACCTTATTTTCATGAACCCATTCAATATTTCACTTTCTTCACTCTCACACACCAATGTGATTGAATCATTTTGATTATTTGTTTTGCTTCAAATTTGCTGATTGTTTGTTTGCAAACGCTGGATTCAACATAGATAAGAGGTGATTAGCAACAATTGTGTGCATTGTTGGCGCTGATTCAAGGGATCATCCTCCACAACATTGGATAAAGATGTTGTGGAGGAGGATCTTGTTAATACCTTGAGGGTGGGTACAATGGTTTCAGCTGCTTCCTTTATGTACACATAATATCATAGGGTCCAATGTGGTGGATCTTGACTTGGAACGAGGCATGCAGGGTCTTCTCAACCTTAGTTGTATCTTTTATATTATGTTTTTTTGTTGACGTCATCGCCATGAATTTCTAAATCCATATTTTTTGTATAAGGAAATAATGTTATGAATATAAAAATAACTCTTATTTAATATCAGCTCTCAAATTTCAAGTTCAATGGTTTAACTTCAAACATTCAATATTGCATTATTTACTTCTTTGTGTATGCATGTGTATGTTTGATGTAATTGATCAGTTTTGAGTGTCTTTTAAGTGGTTTTGATATGGAATGCATTTTAATTGTTTTTCCTCTAAAATTCGCTATTTTTAATGATTTTTTTAAAATTTGCTGAGTCTTGCCGAGTTTTGTTGTTGAGTCCAAGTCCAAGTCAAAAATAGGCTTGCTGAAAATTTTCCGAGTTCGACTCTCATTACCATGGTTGAAGTATCTCACAAGTTAGAAGAAGACAATTCACTAGAAGTGGAAGGGTTGTACCTAGCCTCTAGGTTGGTGTGAAAATTTCACAAGGCAGAGTAGAGAATGCTCAGCTCCCATTTTTTGATAGAAGGTAATTAATAATAAACACGTTAAAAAAAAGTGAATAAGTTCCACAATTGCAACAAGATTCACGCAAAATTTTCCAATACTTGCTTAGCAAGTGCAAAAAAATCCCCCTAGAACATGCATACAATTGTTATTTGCTTTTCAGTTCCACCTTAGCATACTTTCCTAAAAGCACATGCATTATTTTTGCATGATCTTGCTTTTATCATGCCTGCTTTATTACACACAAGCATGCATGCCTATATATATAGATATAAAATTCTACAAAACATGCATGTCATTCCAAATTCTAAGCTAAGTGTAAAAATAAAACCATCAATTTTCTGTGCGAGACTTCATTTTTGCCCCTAAGCTTATTGGAATCATTTGATATTGTAGTTCAAGTACCTCTCTGGAACTTGAAGGCAAAAAATAATGAGTAGGAGAGGCCATAGATAATTTGGTCTCCTGCAGCATGAGAATATCATGTCTCTCTTGGTCTATCATTCCTTTAATCTGTGTTCTTTTGGGAGGGGTATGCGTACCCTTGTAATGGCTCAGTGTTTCTTACTCTCACAGAGCACACCTTCTCTAAGATAGGTTGAGAACCATTGGACACTGATGCCATGGCTTCCTTCTAGAGTTTGTCTTTTGTTGTAACTCGCCCTATCTTACCTCTTCCCATATCACAAGGATTCTTTTCACTTGAGAACTGCATAATTGAACTAGTCCTGGCAAGACTTATTTTTCACTCGAGAATTGTGTAATTGAACTATTCCCGCCACTTTGCTCTGACAAATCCTGGCTTTTCCTTAACTTTATTTTTGGTTTAATCCTCTAACTTTGCCTTATCAATTATTTTACTTGCTTTTTCTTTTTTCTTTAACTGCCTCTTCTTGCATGTGTTGGTATCCTTCTGCAACATTCACCAGATCTTTGGGAACCTCACTATCCTGAGATGGGCACTTGTTCAAAGGCTCCCCTTGAAGCCCACTGTCCATAGATTGGTTTTGTATGTCCTTAGAGATTCCTCAATCATTAGCAACATTGATATTTTCTAGGATTATGCCCTCAACATCATCCTTGAAGCTACACTTCTCAAGGAATTCTTTCTCTGCAACACATGATTCGGTAACCTTTTTTTTTGGGCTTCTCTTGAGTCTCTTTCTGCTGAGCTAGGGCTTCTTTATTCATACCTTTCTCCTTTGCATTAGAATCTCCCAACTAGTCCACCTTGCCACATGTTTTCTCTTCGGTTTCAGGAAGCCATTCTTCTTGATTATATCTGTTGTAGTTTTTTTGGGTCTGCTCCAATGGTTTTGATAGTATCAGACATTCTCGTGCCAAATGTCCATACTCATGGCATCCTATGCATCTGAAGGATATCCAGTCATAATCAATGGTTTCTATCCATTCCAAATCTTTTGCTTTCAGTGTTAAGATATTCAGGAGTGGTTAATCCAATTCCAGCTCCACACAAATTCTTGCATAGTTTGATGCCCCCTCTTCTTGTTGTGGCTCTAAAGGTTCATATATATCCTCCCTTTAAATATCCAACCATTTTGAACATGCAATCCATCCAAAACTCAGGAGGAAGGGCATATAATCTTATCCAAACTGGAGCCCTTGAAGGCATTTCCTTGGTGGGTTTGAATCCAAGATGCCAGTGTTTAATAAACATACCAGCATTACGGTAGAACCAAGTCCACCTTAAAATATTTTTTCCCGATTTGTCTCATTATCAAAGAGAATTATGAAATAACACCTAGGGCAAGATCTGATTTCAAACTCCCCATGGGCATTCTAAATTTTCCTTTTGCCACGTAATCATTAACTTAAAGTTGCATGCCAAGCAAGCAACATATTAATCCCCTAGTTGTCAGACGAAGGATATTGTATTTAGGTTGATTCATATCCATTTTAAAAATAAGGCTCTCTTCTCTGGCCTCCGAGCAAACATTCCTCAGTTTCTGAGGCAAGGAGTCCTGTTTTTCTTTTGCATTATTGGCTGCTCTCACTTTCTTTTGCTCTGATACAGAAGCTCCCCCTGTAACAGTTTGGCGGAAGGAAGGTCTTGGGGGTGCTTCAGGCCCCCTCTTCTCTGCTTGCATGTCTCCCTCTTCCCTTGGATTCTTGAACAAATCCCTTATTCTTCTCAAGAAAAAACTCACCAAGGATTTCTTGAAGCAGTCCTTTTCTAATGCATCAGCTCCCTTTGCTCATCTCTGCCAACTCCTTTTGACATAGGGACTTTCTTTCGCAGGATTATTTCTTTCTATATTCCTTTTGTATATATTGACTTGTCCATGGTTTACCTGTTTGGATCTATCTCCACTTTCAATTTTTTGTTTTATTGCTTCCCAGTTTTAGATTTAGATATAATTTCTCTATTTCTACTATTAACACAAATTTTGCCATACACGTGCAGCAGCTTCTTTTGCTTTCACACATCATTCTTTTGGCAGTTGCACTACTGGAAGTATTCCAACATCTTTTATTGCTCGCTTGCCCCCATCATCTTCTGCGTATAATAACAAGTAAAGCAACACAATATTCTTGTCTCTGTTCGCTAGATAAACTCAGTAAGGTATCAAAAGATGAATCCCTCTCATCTCCTAAGAGATTTCTAGATGTCTGAACAAGTTGGACAGAAGCCTTTTAAGCAGTGTATAGATCTTCTTGTTCTTAAGCACTACCATATTTAGCAGTCCAATAAAGAGTTTCTTTGCTTCTGCATAAACAAATTCCTGGGAGGGCAAGCATTGGAATGCAAGCTATGCAATGCTTCAAGAGCATGTTTCTGCACAGGACTAGAGATGAAGGGCTCAAATTACTTGATTAGTAGGTCCTCTAATTCAAACACAGTAACTAAATCTGCAAATACCATTGATGCATAAACTATGACAACAATGATGTCAACAACTCGAATATTATCATTGCAACTTCAAATACTCTCTCTAGAACTGTGCACCATAGGAGACATATTGCTCAAAGCATTAGTCAAAGCACATTATGGAATTATCTTGTAAGGATTGGAGAGGTGGGTCCATGGAGTAACTCTTTTGAAGGTGTTTTTGATAGAGAATAATAAGGGAAAAGGGGCCCTTACCCTGTGGTACAAAAGGATTTGGCTAGTAGATCAAACCAAGAGAGACAAAAGAAGCCTCCATGAGAACAGACAGATACAAGCAGAAAGCCAAGCAGCCAAGCAGCCACAAAGCCAACAAGCCAAATATAAGAGAGAAGACCAAAGAACTGAAGACCAGAAGCTTCACATCCCAGATCAGTCTAGGAGTGCTAGAAGGAAGCACCGCCTTGGAACTGCTCCTGGGAAGCAGGAAGATGCCAACACCAGAAGCCTTGGTCACTAGTCACCAAAAAATCCTTCAAGCATTGAGACTACAATACACACTCCAAACGTTTGACCACTGTATCCCTCAACGACAACTTGAACAAAAGGGAAGCTGTCAGCGGGTCAAGTCTTTCTAATTAATTCTCTGCATTCATCCCAGGGAGGGGGTTTTCACAGTGCCAATTGTCATTAGGAGGAAGGTGAAGAGCTCCAAAGTTAGCCAAGAAATCCCCTAAAGAGTTTGTCTTACGATAGTTGTGGGACAAAGAAATGTCATAAAAAAAGGAACAACATGGAAGATGTCTTGAAGATAATCAAGAGAGAATCACCTTCCACGAATAGTTTCGTAAAACTTGAATCAATAACGGTTCTCAAACCTTTGAGGAGAGCTAGAGCTTCAGTAGAATTGTTAGAAGACCAAGGAATGTTGAAGGCAAAACATGAAGGCATTTGTCCCAAATAGTCTCTAAAGATTCCTCCTCCTCCAGAAAGACGTGGGTTACCTTTGGACGCCCCGTTGAAATTTAGCTTGACATAACTTTTGCTCATAGGCTTCCAAGAGGTCGATAACCTTTTGTTAATTTGGGGACGGAGGATGAAGTTGTTTTTCAGTAACTTCTATTTTAAGAGAATATGGCAATCCTTTCTAGTGATTTTATTTTTAGGAGGCATCACTTTAGCTATAAAGACCTCTTGAAGGAGCGCCTCAATTCTAAGAGTGAGGAAATCTTCAGAGAGGGATAGGTTCGTAAAGACTATTGTTTCTTTCTTTCCATAAGCTCTAGATGATCAGAGATGGGGCCATTGCTCCCTAGTTAATCAAAAGTTCGTGTTAGCCAATTTCTGCACCCTCAGAAACTGGCTAAGTACCATCTTTTTATCCATCTGTCCCCTTTCCAAGGAATCCTTCCTCAAAGTCTTTCTCTCGTTTCAAGTTTTTGTCCAGCCTTTGCAGCAAGCCTTCCTTGTCTCTTCTCAGCGTTTGATTCATTCAGCATTTTTGTCTCGGACAAAAAGTTCGAAAGAATCCTTCCTCGAGTCTTTCCCGAAGCAACTCTTCAAAGCTTTTCTTCTTCCTTCCTTCTTTCAAAGTGCCCTTTAGAATTTTTTGAAGGGACACTTCTCTTCTTCCAAGTGCCCTTCAGAAAAGTCCGAAGGGTCACTTTTTTTCATGTTTGCCCTTCGGTATTGTTTCGAAGGCTTCTTTCTCTTCCAAAGTGCCCTTTGGAAAAATCCAAAGGGACACTTTCCCTTTCGAAAGTGCCCTTCGGACTTTTCCGAAGGGAAGCTCTCCTCCAAGTGCCCTTCGAACTTTTTAGAAGGGACACTTTTCTTCAAAGTGCCCTTCGGAAAAGTTCTGAAGGGACACTTCGTCTCCCAAGTGCCCTTCGAAAAAGTCTGAAGGGTCATTTTCCTTCATGTTTGCCCTTCGGAATTGTTCTGAAGGCTTCTTTCTCTTTCCAAAGTGCCCTTTGGAAAAACCCAAAGGGACACTTTCCCTTTCCAAAGTGCCCTTCGGACTTTTTCGAAGGGTCACTTTTCCCAAAGTGCCCTTAGGACTTTTTCGAAGGGAAGCTCTCCTCCAAGTGCCCTTCGGATCGAAGGGACACTTTTCTTCAAAATGCCATTCGGAAAAGTTTCGAAGGGACACTTCGTCTCCCAAGTGCCCTTCGAAAAAAATCCAAAGGGTCACTTTCTGAAAGCCAAGACAAGCAAAAAGTTTGAAGGAAAAGAGCTACAACATTCCTGAAGGAATTGTGCCAATATCTCGTGACGGGCCAAGGGACGTCAATTTCAAAGCAAGGAACTAGCCATTGGAAGTAATCGGGCTTGAAAAGCCCAAAGACTTGGAGCATGAAAAACCCAAAGTAAGGAGCCTCAGAAAGCTCGAAGACTTAAAGCGAAGACAAGTGCAAATCGGGTTTCCATCAGTGCTTGTCTTCCAGGGGTTTTATGAGTAGAAGTAATTCGGGTTTACGAACCCAAATTACTCGTGGACGGTGCAAACCGGGTTCTCCAAAGGTGAAGACTCAAACTTTATGAGTCATGAGCAGCAGAAGACCCGAAGTAGTGCAACAAGACAAACTTGATTTGGTCTTGGGCAGTGTATTTCGGACCCATAAATAGACATTACTCATTCTCACTTTATAAGTCATGAGCAATGGCAACCCCAAAGCAAGCAAGTTGAAGCAATCAGAGAACCCGAATGGGTCTACAAGTGCAAATCGGGTTTCCAAGGCTGTTTAGCTTAACAAACTTAGTTTAGCAAGCTAGTACCACCATCATGATCAAGCAAATGAGACGCTGCCACATGGCATGAGATAGAGACAGATGGAGAATGATCCACAGGCATCCGTGCTCAGCAGATCAACGACTCAGAATCACCAATCCGAGCCATTCCTTGAGGACCAATCAAAAAGGAAAGACAAAGCCAAGCAGAATAAAAACTTCCCTCCACGCCATTGTGCATCACGACAAGCCAAGGAGAAGCAGTTGGGCGCCGAAACAAATCTCCAACAGGTGGCTCCATTGACAGCAACCATTTTAACGCCATCTCCAAACATCTCGATTGGGTTAAGCAACCGTTGAAAAAAACATCTTCAAGAGGGCAAGCCAAGGGAGTTCAAGAGGGTGACATGGATCAATCAGAATGCCCTAATGAGCATCATTGGCAAAGTCAGTTGCAGTTGAAGATGGAGACTTCCAACATAATTGATTTCTCTCCTTGGTGCCAAAAGCTTTCCTTTCTCTCTCTCCTTCTATAGAACCCCTTGGCTAGAAAAAAAAAGAGAGCACGTAGTGTATGGCGAAGCCCTGCTGGAATGATTCAAGTTCTACCTTTAAGCATTTAGCATAAATCTGTTTCCTTCAAGCTTTTTCTGGGTTTTTTTGGTCTGTGTGTGCAAGAGATGTATAGTGGCAGCATGTGATGATTTTCCATCCTTCTGCCCACTTTATCCTTCATCCCTGAACAAGAGTTCTTAGTCTAACTGGTCACACAGTGTGTATCCAAGTGTATTGAACTTCTGCATGTGTATTACTATCTTGAATGTGCAAACTTTGCCGTTCAGCTCATTTACCTTGTGTCATTTTTTACACATCTCACCTCTGTGTTGAAATATTGTTGTTAGAATCTTTAGAGTTTGGGAATGGTTTGTGCTTCTGCTGTATTGTGCACCAGAATCTGACATTCATGTGGAAAATAGTTTTGGTGTCTCATCACTCTTAGAATAGGATTTCCTTTTCTGTAAATTTCTAACTCTTTTCCCTTTAAACAAGCTGGTTTAGCAGAGACATATACAAGAAGCTAGCCCTTTCAAACCTAGAGGTCCATTTCCTCCATAGGCACACCCACATACTTGGAAATGTTCCAACGTTGCCCAAATCTGGGAGAGGACTGAACACTCTCTTCTAGGGTGCAAGATTTGGAGACAACAGTTTCTAAATAGAGCTGGCCGCTACCTAAAGTTTGTTCATTTTTTTAAAGAATCAAAAAACTAAATTCCCTAGGTAAAGGAGCAATGAAGGAGGACGTGGTTTGGGGTTTCAGAATTATCTTTACAGAAGACACATTAGGAGGTCCCCTGAAAACCAATATTTTGGAGTTTGTCTTAGAAAAGAGATTTCTTCTTCATGATAAACCACATATTTACGTTCGCTGTAGGAATACCTTGAGGGATCAAAACTCTTTCCACAAGCCATAAAAGTGTATTAATATGAGAGATCAATTTATTGTAGCCTTGTTTCACCGAGAAGTTGCCAAAAGGATCTCTAGAACATTTTAATCCACCAGTCTCCGTTGAGCTACTGATGTGGTGAGAGTTTAGCAAGAAGTTGACAGAAGTAGAAGATCAGAGGAATGGTTGGCAGTAGAAAGACTTGGATTTTTCCATCTTCTCTAAGGGCTACATACACTTTGGGTTTCAACCCAATAGTTACAAACTAGAGGACCCCATAGGTTTGAAAATACTAATCTAAAATGTTGAAGGAAGGATGATTGCAAAGAGCGCACATGTTGGACTAGACATCCTTCCAAAATTTAACAGATCTATCATTTTTAATATCCCAGCAAAGGGAGTTAGATAACATCTCTACATTTCCCAAGGAAGTTCCAAATGTGAGACCCATACATCCAATTCTCTGTACTAAAAATGTGGGCCTGATCATCTACATTATCAACATACTTTCTTTGGAGCAAGATGCTCCAAGTGTTATCTTTGTCTTGATAGGTTCTCCATAGAACTTTTGCTCCTAGAGCTACATTCATCTTGATTGATTCCAGCCCCACCTTTTGATTTAGGCAAGCAGACCTCTTTCCATTTTATTAAAGCAATTTTCTTAGACTTAGAATGACCATTCCACACATTTTTTTTCTAATAATGCTAGTTAATCTAGAATTAACACGAATCGGAGCTTTTGAGACTAACATCATATATTGGAATTGCTTGGAGAACAACTTGAATCAATTGAAATTTTCCTGCCCAAGAGCCATTTTTCTTTCCAAGAAGTTAGTTTATTCTAAAAGGTGGTGGTCATGTTGTCCCAATATTTTTTCGACTGTCCATCAAAGAAGGGTACCCCCAAGTATTTGCTAGGAAGAGAACCTAAAGAAAATCCAAGAATTTGCTTTATTGACTGCGGGGCGAACTGTGGGGGAAGAAAATGTTAGATTTTAAAAGGTTAATCAAAGCACGTTGATACCAATCTAAAATTTTATTCAACACTCTATTTTTCCCAGTGTGAGAAGAGTTTCCTAGAATTGTATCATCCACAAACTGACCATGAGAGAAGTTTACATTCTCAGAAGTATTGAAGCTGCTAATGAGATTTAGTGATTTTGCCATTGAGATGCCTCTACCCAGGGCTTCTGCCACGATGATGAAGAGGTAGGGGGAGATGGGATCTTTTTTACGAAGACCTCTTAAAGCATTGAAAAATCCAGCCGGGACTCCGTTTACAAGAACATAAAACATAGGAGTAGAAACACAATACTTGTTCCAAACACACCAGGCCTCAAAGAACCCAAATTTCCTAAGGATTTTGAAAATAAAGCTCCAATTAACCCTATCATACGCTTTGTTGATACCAAGTTTGATGATCACTGTTACTTCTTTCTTCAGTTTAGCTTGAGTTAATTAGCTCATGCAAAATAATCGCTCCATCTAAGATTTGTCTATTTTGGACAAACCTCCTTGCTGTTTTGAAATAAGAAGAGGAAGGAGGATTTGGAGATGATTAGCCAAGGCTTTTGAAATAATCTTGTAAATGGTGTTGCTTAGGGCTATAGGTTGGAAGTTGTCAATAGAGTCCACATTAGCTTTCTTGGGGATCAGAGCTAGAAAGGTGCAATCAAAAACCTTCAGAATTTTTATCGAGGATATGGATTCATTGGCTGCTTTGAGAATATCCTTTTTTACAAATCCTCAAAAGTGGTTAAAAAAGCCCAGAGGGAACCCATTAAGACTTGGGTCTTTGTCATTGTCCATATTCTAAAGTGCAGTCTAGATTTCTTCTTTTGTGAATGGCCTCATTAAATCAAGATTTTGATTATCATTGATACTCCTTGAAACAAGATTCACAAATTCCTGTTGCTCCAAAGCAAAATTTGTGGAGGTATCCATAAGGAAGTTTTCAAAAAAATGGACAACCTTATTTTTAATCACATCTAAATCTTCAGTATAAGGACGATTGTTAGTTTTGAGTTTCGAGATCTTGTTATGATTACGAGTAGCTAGGGTTGATTGGTGAAAGAATTTGGTGTTATAGTCCTCTTCCTTACGCTGGCACTCTAGATTTTTGTTTCCAAAAAATCTCCTCTTTTACCAAAACTGAGTTCAGATTTGCAGTTAGCTCTTTTTTCATTAAAGTGAGGTTCTATCATGACCAACCCTTTTCACTCGGTCTTGAAGGCTATGAATATCAGACTTAATGATGTCTTTTTCCCAAAAGATGTTCCTAAAGACTTCCTCGTTCCATTTGCAGAGGTGTTGCCTAACATTTCTCAGCTTGTAATCTACAACAAACATCTTGGTGCTACTACTAGGGGCCGGTTCTTTCCACCAATCTTTCATAAGGTCCATCAGATTTGGATCCTTTAGCCACATTAGTTCAAATCTGAAGGGTGTGCTGGAAGGGGATCCATCTCTTTTGCTAGTGAGGGAAATAGGCAAATGGTCAGACCCTGAGATTTTTAGAATATCTGAGTGAAGGATCCAATTTTAGTTTAGCCAATGATTAGAGACCAGGAATCTGTCAATTTGTTCAACAATGTTTCCAAAACCAGCCCTTCTATTAGTTCAAGTAAAGGATCCAAATTTAGGCTTAATGTCCCAAAGATAGTTTTCATAGACAAATTTAATGAAGTCTTATTGGGATTGAGTATTTCTTTGAATCCCACCTCTTTTCTCATGATTTCTCTAGATGCAGTTGAAGTCACCAACCAACATAAACTTTTCGTCTTGAAAGGAGTTCAAGACTGTTGAGATTTCCTTCCACAATAATTGTTTACATTACTGGGCTTGAAGGCTCATACACATTAAATATGAAAAAAGACATATTCTCTTTGAGGCCTGAGATCTTAAGGCAGATCCAATTTTTCCTACAGTCCACAATTGAACAAAAAACTAAGGATTTCTTGTAAAGGACACAAAGACCACCTTATTGATCCTCAGCTCCAATAGAAAGGGAGGCAAAGAGTTTAAAGAATTTGGAACTCTTATCAAGACACACAACTTCAAGAAGCTTAGTTTCTTGGATAAAATCATTTGGGATTGGGATTTGAAGTTGATGTTTGAGCAACCTCCATTTGTTAGGTGATCCCATCCTCCTAACATTCCAAGAGAAGGTCTTCGTCGCTCATTGGAAGGGCCCTCCCCGTTCCTTGTTTCAGGGTTTTCTCTCGTTTAATTAGTGCTAGTAAAGAGGACCTTACAAAATTGTTGTTCTGACCCCTTGAGCGTTGAAATTGAATCTTTTCATCTTTCTTTGCCTAGGTTTGGAGTTTTTCTAGTGAGAGGAGACAAATAGAGTTGATTTCTTTGAAGAAGTTTAGGAGTTAAAATCTCTCTGCCCCTACCCATCTTTTAATTTCCCCCACAATAGTATCAAGACTGCAATTAGAGTCAGAATTTGAATTGGAGAACCTAGGGGGTTCACCAAACAACCGAGAAGGGGTATCAAAAGAAGGATGAGGGAGAGGGAGAGGGAGAGGGAGGGTAGGAAGCCTGGGCAGGTCTTACAACAAGCACTAGGGAAAGTGGAATATCCATAGTAAGCTTAGGGTCCCAAAGATCAGCCTTAGATGAAACCTTTACAGAAGAAGTGGGATGGGACTGGGATTTACGAACCCATTTAAAAGAACGATTCCGGGGGGGGGGGATTGGGTTTGGGAAGGGGGAAAGCAAAAGGATTGTAGGACTTTACCGAGAGGGGGGAATTTGCCCACAAATGACCTTGTACATGGCAACCATTGCACCTGAAGGGAAGCTTCTTGTAATCAACTTGTTGGACCCAATTATGATCACCAACCACTAGTTCAATCTCTTTGACCAGAGGATTGTTCAAGTTAAGACTAATGCACAGTCTAGCACAGGGTTCTCCAGGTCTATTCAACATTGTCGGATTAATGTCAAACAAGGGTCCAATTTCAGATCCAATACGACGCATGGCATAGCCATTCCAGAATTACAAGGGTAGAATAAAAAGTCTGATCCAGATTGGATTGCTTTGAAGATCCAACATTGAAACATCAAGACCCTTTTTCCAATAAAAAATAGAAAGACCAACATTTTTCATGAACCAAGGGGGGCTCCCCAAAAGCTTGTCTCTATCTTCTTTACTAGAGAACGTGACAACAAAGAAACCTTTTGGGAGGTAGGAGAAAGAAAAGGGAAGATCCACTTTCCAGGTTGAAGAAGCCCAGTTAATCCATTCCTTAGGAGATAAGTAGATACCATTGAATTTTTCAACAAAAGACCTTGATTCCACGATTGAAGCTTTCTTGTTCACAATTAGTAGGTCTAGGAAAATGGCAGGTCTGTTCAGATTTGCTTTCAAACAAGAACATGCTTTTAACCTTTCAGCTGAGCAATTGACCAGATTCTCTGCCTGAATTTGATGGGTCTAGTAAGTCTTCTGAGATTTTGTTTTGGAATGAGGGAAGAAACTCTTTCAGCACGGATTCCATTTGGACTTTCTTGGTTTGATCTTGGATCAGTTCTTTTATTAAGGTCTGGATCACTGCCCAAATATCCTTGTTCTCACAGATCTGCTGTTTCAAGCTAACAGGGGAAGGGAAATTTTGTTCTAGGACCACTTTCTCCATTGCCGAGACTGCCTTCTCTATAGCAGACACTGTCTTCTCCATCCCCTGGGGACTATACATACTAACCACGAAGACTCGGAGTCATGGCAGGTGATCCTCTTACCTGTCAAATCCTTTGATAGTCAAGCCAACATAAAATATGAGGAAAATTCGAAAAGCTCTGAAATCGACCACTGCCAAGAACATAAAATCCTTCGATCACAACACTTAATCCACCACCTTCCAAATCGCACCAAGTGACTAGAAGCTCGATGTTGAATTGCACCTTGTTTGTGGGATAAGTCAAAAATAGTGCCAAGATCACTATCTTTAAGTATTGAAATTATACAGCACATAACCTGCCTAAGAAACTATGGAGAAACAAGAAAAAGACTTTAGAAGCTACAGACAAAAAAGCTGACTTTGAGAGAGTGGCCTAATAAGATTCCAAAATGAATACAGCTTTTCTTTATCATTCTAAACATATCATGATAAAGATAGTTGGTCCAAAAAATCCAACGAGTCTTCAAACACACCAAGCTACATTCCCTGCCTGTCCCATGGACCCAAACATCTATGAAAACTGGATTCATTGCTTCCTCGCGTCTGTCGCGGATTTGAGTCCGAGACAGCCCAACCGGCTGGGCACGAACCACGCAATCCATGTGACCAGACAGAGCAAACCTTCGTTAAACACAATATTATCAACATAAGCAAATCCTTGTTATAGATTGGGGTTTGAAGCAAAAGCTTTGAGCTTCAGAAGCGTTCTTTCATCTTATGATTTACAGGTGCCCGCCTGCCTGCCTACCTTTGTGGATTTTAATTCACAAAAAAAGGGGCTGCTGACCTATTTAAATGGCAGATCATTGATTGGTGAGGAATCAGGATCCTCTCCGTTTCCCACACGATCACAGTCCCTGAAACAATTAAATCTTGCATCTGCTGTAAATGCTGCTCAACTTATGAGGTTTTGGTTTGCTCAACAACAGAAATGGAAGACAAGAACAGGGCAGAGCACAGAGCAGAGCGAGGGCAAGAACCTAGTTAGATAGAGTAGAGTGAGGGCAAAATCCTAGTTAGCGAAGGCAGAGCAGAACAAAGCGAGCATCAAGGCTTAAATTCTGGGTGCTTGTTCTTTTCTTTACAACTGTTAGTTGCACTTGCTTTAAAATTTCCAAGCCCATTGTTGCTGCAATGGAGTGTCCTTGCCTACAACTGCTGATAATCTCCTCCTCAAGTGGCCCCTTCAAAATAATACTGACAAAGAAACCCTAGTGCTTAAACTCTTGTTACACAAAAGCTGTTGTCAATAGAACGTAGGCCGGGTGTCTTCAGCAGAATACGGGCTGTTGAACGCAGGAACAAAGCAGAATGCCAATAGTTAAGATACCTATGTCGCCATTTTTGATTCTGTTTCATTGTTTCTGCCATAAAACTCTTTTGAAGGTGTTGGAAATGCATTGATTAAAAGTGGAAAACCATGTGTATCCACCATAGATTTCCTTCTGCTTTCTAATTTGCAAGAAAGAGCTTTTAATGCACTGTTTGCGTAAGAACAGGAAGATCATTTTAGGACCTGAAAACCTGTGTAGAGATTCAATAGCGTCAGCTTCATTCACTGCAACATTGCTAGATTCAGAAGACAAAATTAAAGTAGCCAAGAGAAAGGATGCACCATTGCACAGGTTTGAGCAAGCAACTGTTACCAGAACAGAGTAACTTTAAAAGGATTTCCACTCCACCAGCTTTGATAGTTATTTGCTAGAAACCTTCAATATTACTACCCTAGAAAATAGAAACTCCTTAATGCCCCTATTAGAAGGCTGTCAATTAACTTGCCTGTTGCACTTTGTACCATGCGAATCTTAAGGATGGTGCTAATTCAGCCACAAATATCTTGATTCCAATATGATCTGTTGTACAGCCATATGATACAACATATCTGTCCTTCACAGCTGTGCTGTGTACTTGTACTGGCCCAAACCTTAATAGTCAAGCCAAGGATGTATTCAACCTCTCAGCAAGGTTTGATTCTTAGTTCTTCGTCTTGGCATGGGATCCTTACAGTTGAATCCATGTTGACCTCTACATTGCCTTTTCCACATTTGATGGGTGTAACAAGCAAAGGAATTACTTGTCAATGGGTACAATTTGTTGTCTCAACAATCTTCCCTACTTTTGCTATTCTAAAAAGTGGGTTGGTGACCATATTTTTGTCATGCATTGTTGAGAAATTTGAGTGGAGTTGTTTGATTAATTTTGCAACATTTGCTCATACGCCATCAGGGTCTTCTTTCTGTCGGAAAGGGTTCTTATAGTGATTTGATGTCTTTTGTTATACAGGGAAAAAAATTACTTTACCGTCAGAAGCCCTTTTATCTTGCTGACAGTAAGAAAAAGAGATAGAGACTGGTTGAACAACGAGTTGGCAAAACTAAAGTCAGCATTGTTTGAATATATGGGCACCTTGCATGAAGTTGTACCAGTGTGTATCTCTTTTTCCTATTGTCAGCAAGATAAGAGAGCTTCTAAGGGTAAAGTGTCAATTTTTTTCCCCTTTAATAAAGAAGGTTGAAGGATGGGGATAGAAGCTTGAAAGGTGAAGTGTCAATTTTTTTTCCCTTTAATAAAGAAGGTTGAAGGATGGGGATAGAAGCTAAAGAACAACGAAACAACCTAAACAAAGATGGAACATAAAAAATAGTTGACTGGGCAGATTGATCTTATTTTTTTAAGAGAGCCCTAATGATATTAGCAAAGCCAAGACAACAATGGAGAAATTTAAATGAAAAATTAAAAGAAGGGTGGGAGGGAAACAAATATTAGACAAAATGTGTTGAATGGAGGGATGTCATTCTCTCACCAGATTTTACATAGCTAAAACAACAGAAATAAGAACTTCAATAGAAATAAATAACAATGTGTGAAATGATAGTTGGCACATTTTTTCTGCCACAAGGAATTTTTTGTGTCGACATGAATTGCTTGATACAGGAGTCATTAACTTTAGAGACCATCAAAAGTATGGTCTTTCATTAGAGACCATCATGAGAATGGTCCTTCATCAACTTGACATGGGGAGAAATTAGGTGTTTGAGAGTGCTCTTGAAGCACATTTAGGTAGTTGACTTCGGAGGGATTTGGATACTCATGGCATAGACATCTTGATATATCACTTTGGAGAGATTTTAAGACTCATAGCAAGAGATAGCATGAGCTTATCAACATATAGAATTCACCTTTGCAGTGAAAATTTTGGGATCATTGGACATACAAGTGGACAGTGTAGCACCAACCTATTGAGAGGATTGCGACTTACAAAGTTTGAGAAATGATTCTTGCGTCATTTCTATTGCAGAGAACGAGTTGAGAAGACTTTGGATCATTGGGGTGTATGTTAGGAATTTGATCCAAAGAAAAATATAATAACAATGAAAATACATTCAAAGGATTGGAAATACACTCAAATGAAGTTGGAATGTGAAAGATCATATGACCACGAGTTGAGAAGACTTTGGATCATTGGGGTTTATGTTAGGAATTTGATCCAAAGAAAAATACAATAACAATGAAAATACATTCAAAGGATTGGAAATGCACTCAAATGAAGTTGGAATGCGAAAGATCACATGACCTTTGGTTTTCCCCTTGGATTTGAAAGGGTTCTAAACTATTGTATTATATACCTTTGTACATGAATGAAAAAATTACAAGTTGGATTGTCGCATTTTGTTTATCTTTTGTGTTATTGTGTATATTTTATCTATCTTTCAGCGTTGTTAAAATCAACACTTCACGAGAGACAATGTGATCCTTTATGAGTACTATGCTTCCGAGGTTCCAGTGTCTTTTCAGTCATGCCCTTCTTGCATGCCTAATGGTAACCCTTACATTCACTATATTGATTTCTATCAATATCATGGGTTAATGAAGATATTATATTTGGTCAGGGATTCGCTACCGCACTTACAAGCTATAGTGTAAACTTCAATACTGCAATAACTTTTATTTTTGATAGTCACCCAAAAACTGTTCCTTTTGTTTTGGCATATTCTAAACTCTACCTATAAAAGGAAGTTTTTTGTTTCTATAAAGACCATACTGATATTGTTGAATTTTATGAAGCCAAAGCCAAAGTTAAAGAATCGCGAGACAAACTTATCTTGATGGTCATATACGCTTTGAAATTCTTGTTGTGCCAAAGTTGTTTGACATACCAATAATCATTGTCATCAAAAAAAATTGTTGCAGCGTTATTCCCTAGCAATTCTGGTCTAAAAACATGGCTACGTACTGAATTCATACTATTCTAGGCAAATTTGTTTATGTTTAATCTAGAGCGGTACCATACAAAGATTGCCAAGACATGCAAATTAAAGTAAGACCTTGCTAGATTTGCATCTCATTGAGTTTGCCTATTCACACTATTCTTGCCTTCCTTTCATGGTAAAGAAACACAATGAACATAAATGTTATTGATTATGTTACTCTAAACAACTTTACCATTCCCTTTTGATATCCAATTCCCTACAAAGACCAACTCATTTAAATAATAACCTACAACAAAATCTATTCTAACTTTGACTGCAAAAGTGGATATTACCTATGTAGAACCGATTTAGAGTATATACAGAGAATTATGTTCTCTACTTCACAAGGACAATACCAGTGGCTAGTTATGCCTTTTGGTCTATGCAATGCACTAAGTTATTTTCAACAATAGATGGATTATATTTTTAAGGAATTCTATAATTTTATTGTGATAGATATTGATGATATTTTGATATATAACAAGAATTTTGATGAATACTTAAAGCAATTACAGATATTATACAAATTGATATATGAGAATGGCATTGCACTGTCAGAAGTTAAAATTAAAGCTTGCAAAGAAGATATCTCATTTCTTGGAATGAAGATATTCCAAGAGAAGATCACGCGCTAGCCACATGTTGAATTTTATTGATGTTTTTCTTGATGAGATTCTCGAGTTAAAAAAATTGTAGAGATTTCTTTGTTGTATTATTTACTTGTCTCTATTCCCAAATAAACTTGTAAAATACAAAATATGATCCTAAGCCTTGCACAAAAACTATACTGTTGGAGTCAAAGCCTTGAAACTCACGTGCAATAATGTTCAATCTTTTACCATTCCTCAAGATGGTCCTTTGATTGCCATAGGTTCTGATACATTTCTGACTTGTTATGTTTATTGTTCGAAGTAATTATAAAAATATTAATGATTCATTTCTTTTGCCATAGGTTTTGATACACCCAGAGAAAGATTATATATGTGACAATAAAAATTATTTGGATATGAATTTATAGTTGAAGTTATTTTTGGTACTTCTAATTTTTTTCTCAATGCATTAATTAGAGATTTTTTTAATATACAAATGAATTTTGAGCTATGGATTGATGATTTTTTTTTAATTTAGATTCAAACAATGATTGATAATGGCTCTATCAAGTCACAATCAGGTATGTAACAAAAAATTGATATTTTAAAATTTCATTATTATAAAATAGATGATTTATTTAATAAAATAAATCAAATAAAGTCTATGCTAGATAAAGGAGTTTCAAATAAATCTATTCTCATCCATTTTGGGCAAGGTGAAAGTTCAGATGCAACTGTCAAAATGATAAAAGGAGAAACAACTTGGGATGACCTTCCTACTTAAATCCAAGCGATGATATTATTAGGGATGATGAAATCTTATCACAAAGTCCAACTAACTCCAATATTTAGTCTTCTTTTGATTAGTTTCCTCTTTGTGAATCTTAATTCTATGAATAATTATACTAATGGAATACCTCCTTATTTTGATTTTAATCAATATGTTCAAGAAATTAGAATTCTCCAGTCAGAACTTCAGTATAAATTTTTGTCATATCCATTGGTTAGTAAGAATCTGGGGCATTAATAATATTTGGTTATAGTGTGATGCTAGTTGAAGCAATAAACTTACACCTTAGTAGATGATTATTTTCGACCAAATCTGTGGTTCTTATCGTACTGTTATGCCTCCTCACAACAAATTTTATAAAGATTTATTCAAATACTAGACACATTTGAATAAAACAATGGTCATTATTTGTCATATTCTAGATATAATTGATGTTATCAAATTAACAATTTGGTTAACTAAATGTTGGATTTACAAGAATTTGTTGATTATTTTGCTAATATGAATTTGTACCATCTCATTCAACGTCTCGGCAAAATAACAGATGCATAGTTTTGACGACATTCTAATCATCTTTGATATTTTGCAGAATATACTATTGATTTTGATCAACAACCAATCAGAGATCATTATAATATTTATGATCGCATAAATTATTATTCTAATGAGTTTGACTTTGATGATAATCATGTTACACATTTGAGAGAAATTGATGAAAACTACTATTGTGATTTATATGTTTAAAAAATGAATATTAAATTGTATAGACTCTGAACCAAGATCCAAATATATTTGAAAGTAATATTTTACATTATTATGGAAATAAAATATTATAGATATATACTAGATTTTAATCTCAATATTCTTAACCTTCTAACAACCCTTAGGACTCAACTATCTGATGACGGTAGAAAATGTTGAGAGTAGAATCAAGTATAGGTTTGTAATAATTTATTTACATAATAATAGATGTTACTTGAAGGTATCCCTGAATCTTCTTGGTTGAAAGTCGGTATATATATATAAACCTTCTAACAACTATTAGGACTCGACTATTCGACGATGGTTGAGAAGATTGAGATTAAAATCGAGTATAGGTCTGTAATATTTTACTTACATAATAATAGAAAATATTACTCGAAGGTATCAATGAATCTTCTTGGTTGAGATTTGGTACAATTTGGTCTTCATTTTATGGAGCAGATGGATCAAAGTAGTAGTCTTCATCAATTTATTCTAAAGGTGTAACATGGCTATTATCAAAGTTGAAATCATCAAAATAATAATTTTTGCGATCATAAATATTATAATGGTCTTTGGTTGGTGGTTATTAAAAATTACTATCATATTCTTTAAAATATCAAAGAGAATCATATTGTCGCCAAAACCATGGATTTTTTATTTTGTCTAAATGCTGAGTGAGATGATGCAAATTCATATTAACAAAATAATCAACAAATAGTTGTAAATGACAATTTGTGATAAACCAAATCATTGTTTTGATAACATCAATTACACCTTTTGGAATATGATGAATAATAGAGATCAATGTTCTATTTAGATGTGTTTGATATATAAAGAAGTTTTTATAGATTTTGCTAAAAAGAGACAACATAATAAGGATCACAAAGTTGGTCAAAAAGAATCATTCACTAAGGTATAGGCTTATTGCTTTGACTAGCATCACACCAGAACTCTATATTATTAATGCGTCAGGATCTTAATAACCAGTGAATATAACAAAATTATATATATTGCAATTCTGACTTGAAAATTTGAATTTCTTTAATATATTGATTGACTTCAAAATACAAAGATATTCTATTAGTATGATTACTCATAGCATATTTAACTTCATAGAGAGGAAACTCATCTAGAGAAGTACCAAATATTGGAGCTAGTTGGATTTCGTAAGATAATCTCATCGTTTCTAATAATATCATGGCTTGGATTTTAGTAAGAAAGTCATTCTAAGAAGTTTTTTGTTTTATCTTTTTGGCATCTGCATCTTAACTTTCACCTTGCTCAAAATGAGTGAGTATAGATTTACTTCAAAGTCTCTTGTCTAACATAGACTTTATTTGATCTATTTTATTAAATGGATCATCTATTTTAAATTAAAAAAGTTTTTAAATATCAGAGCTTTGCCACAACCTGGATGTGGCTTGATGGAGTCATTATCAATCATTGTTTGAATCTGAATTGAAAATTTTCTATCAATTCATATCTCAGAGACCATCTATATTCTAGAAATTATTTAGTTAATGCATCAAACAAAGAATTATAAGTATCATAAATATGTTCAACCGTGAATTCATGTCTAGATAATGTTTGCTGCCTCTTATATGATCTCCCTCTTGTTGTATCGGAACTTATGACAAAAAAAAATAATCCTTCAAGATTTTTATAATCACTTTAGATAGTAAACAAAATAAGTTGGACATGTACTCTTAAATTACTTGAGGGCTTTTAGTATTGTTAACTTTTTTTTTAGTGGAATGATAATTAAGCTAAGCCTTATTGAATATACCATAACTATATCTGCAAACAACTTCATGATCTTCATTTTGCTTTTCTAATAATATCTCTCTCCAATATTTATCTGAGGCATCATATAGACAATTAGAGGACTATTTTGATGAATGGTAGGAGGTGGAGCATTATTGCACGAGTTTCAAGGCTTTGACTACAACAATATGGTTTTTTGTTTAGTGCTTAAGATTTTTTTTAGTCTATTAGTGAAAACATGTTTGTACTTTGCAAGATTCTTCTAGTACGATGACAAGTAATTAGTACAACCAATAAATTTTTGCAATTGTTTTAACTCAAGAATATCATCAGGAAAAACTTTAATACAATTCAACATGTAGTTGATGCTTGATTTTCTTTTGAAATATCTTTATTTTAATAAATGTGATATTATCTTTGTAAGCTTCAATTTTAACTTGTAATAGCGCAATGCTATTATCATATATCAACTTGTAGAAGATTTGTAGATGTTTAAAATGTTCATTAATGTTCTTGTTATACATCAAAAATTCATCAATATATACTACAATAAAATTATAGAATTCCTTAAAAGTGAAATCCATCTATTATTGGAAATAGCTTGGTGCATTGCTCATACCAAAAAAATAACTAACCATTAGTATTGTCCTTGTGAAGTAGAGAGGTCAATTTTATCTATATGTTTTGGATTAGTTCTAAGTTAATAGAATCCACTTTTGGAGTCAGACTTAAAATAAATTTTTCTATAGGCATTTCTCTAAATGAGTTAGTCTTTGGAGGGAATTGGATATCAAAAGAGAATGGTAATGTTGTTTAGAGCAACATAAACAATAACCATAATTTTTTTTTCACGTTTCTATTCGTTTTGTTTATTTAAGATGAAAAAGGACATGAACATGGTGAATGGACAGGGTCAATGAGATACAAATCTAACAAGTTGTTTACTTTAGTCTGCATGTGTTGGCGGTCTTTGTATGGTACCAGTCCAGGCTTAATATAATTTTTTTTGCTTGGAATAGTATGAGTTTGGTACGTAGTCATGATTTTAACCCAGAATTGCCTGTGTTAAGTCTGAAACAATTTTGTTTGATAGCAACAATTATTGGTATGTCTGAAAACTTTGGTTCAATATGAATTTCAAAGCGTATATGATCATCAAGATAAGTTTGTCTTTACAATTCATTGGATTTGGCTTTGGATTTATAAAATTCAACAATATTAGTATGGTCTTTATGGAAACATAAAACTTCCTTTTGGAGATAGATTATAGCATTGCGCTGGAACAAAAAGAACAGTTTTTAGGTGACCATAAAAAATGAACGTTATTGCAATATTGGAGTTTGCAGTATAGTTTGTGAAGGAATACCTAACCAAGTATGATATCTTCTATTAACCCATAATATTGATAAAATTCAATATAATTAATGTAAGGGTTACCATTAGACCTACAAGAAAGGTATGCTTAAAAACACATTGGAACCTTAGGAGCATAGTGCTCACAAAAGGCTTTTGGATTTAAAAGGCCATAACTATAATGAGGTCAATGAAGTTTTTGCTAGTATTGGGATAGTATAGCATTTGGAGATGCAATATCGCGAGAACATCCACTATCAATTAGGAATGATAAGGTATAGGGTGGAGTCCCAGGTAACTTGATAAGACCATTTATATACGTCCCATCACGAACAATTAGAGAAGTTGATGTAGATCTTTTCGTACTGAGCAACTGCATATTTTAACTTTGAAGTAGAATAGCTTTCCTTGCACTTGAGCCATGCATCAGAAATGTCTAGGGGGACAATTGCTTACTTGGTAGGTTTTCCCATGGACCATACATAGTAAATTGTTCTTGCTGCTTGTCTTCTTTAGAAGAGGTGAAATCATTAATTTTTCCTTCAGCATCTGAATCAAATAATTCATAACATTCAGAGTCAATTTCACAATCAGTTGGGACATAGTCCCAATCATCTTGGTGGTCCTCTTCATCATAAAAGAATATGACTTTAACAGATTCAGGTGGACACTTATTGACAAAGTGTCCTGGTTTCTTACTTAAGAAACATTTGTTTTTATCTTTCCAATTTCGTTTGGAAGATCTCATCTTGAAATAGGATTTTCCAGGTTTTCTATAAGGGAATCTAGGTTTTTTAAACCAAGATTTCTTTTTATAAGGTTCATTAAACATACATCCTTTATATCTCTTTTTCTTGACTTTCCTTTCCCTTGGCATCCAAAATCAGCACACATATCAAAGCATTTGCAATCAGGTTTTTTAAACTTTCCTTTGTTAACTTTGTTGACAGAAGTCGCTGTAAGACACATACTAGAAGTCATTAGTCTAGTACCATTGACAAGTTGTTACCATGGCACACTACTTGTAAGCAAACATTTGAAATCATACATACTTTTAAGTTGATCTCTTAGAGGATTAGGAAGACTGTTCAGAAAAGAGTTCATTGTGATAGTAGACTATTGATGGCCAAGAACATAAAGATGTTCTTCATACTTCGCTATATAATCATTAAACATTGAAAGATCACAAATTCTTAGTTTTAGCAATCCTTTTAAAGACTGTTCCAGAGCCTTCTCTCTTCCTTGAATAAACTCATTATGGATTACTTTTACAAGTGATTTTGTAGTATCAACTTTTTTTAATTCAGATTCTGGGTATTGGTACTACCAAGCTCTGACTATTCCTTAAAGGTTTCTAACTGCCCAGACTACCATATGATTTTGTATATTTTTCAGTTGGCCATGCCATTCATTTTACTTGCGATACCTTGTTTGGTTATCCATCTTGTTAAGGTTCAAAATGATATTGGTTGGAGAATACTTGGTGTTTTTATTAGATGGTGGTATGACTCTGGCATTAGCCATAGGTTCATCAATATAAGTTTCTAGTTCATCTACCATGTAGTCAACCTTGATCTTGAATTGGGATGGTTTAATTATCTCAAATTTTTGGGGTGATTCAGGGTTTTGTAATTGAAGAACTTTCTCTGGTCCAGTTTTTGTTATTGCAATTTTTGGGACAGGTATTTCCGAGACATCTATTCCATAAAGATTGGGCATCATAACCTTGGGAGTATTTAGGTCAGAGTTATGCCAATGGGGTTCACTAGATTGGGATTGAGACTTGGAATTTAAGACAGCAAGACATCTGTCAAGATCGGCCATTTTTTCTTCAAATGTACTAGTAACCTTGTTAACATGAAAACAAAGATCTGTAAGGTTATCAACTTTTAAAGACAACTCATTAGAGACTGTGGCAATAGTATCAACCTGTGAACCGAGCATTTCAAGGGTTCTACTAACACGAGAAGAGTGATTTATGACAGTAGCGACTCCATGTTTAAGGGATTCTAAACTCTTGACAGCAACAACAGTTTTTGTTAGGGACCCCTTATCCAACGGAAGCACAATTGATTACTTTCTTATAAGCAATTAAACACGAAATTATACCAGAATGATTAAGTAACTAGAAACTTGAGACAACAAAGAATTTTAGAGACAATACACAATCTTGTATTAGATAATCTTAGAAGAAAATACAATAAGGAAGATGCCACTTCTTCCTCCACCTCAAAGGCTTGCCACACCTCAAGACCTTCTTCCCTCTCTCTCTTGCTCAACACAACCAACAACTCGAGTTGCTATCCCCTCCTTGAATGTTTCAGTTGATCTCCTTGACCTTACACCTGTAGATCTCCTTGACCTTGCTTCCTTGCTTCAATGCTTTACTTGCTTGCTTGATTTACAATACATGCCTCATGGGTCTTTAAATAGAATCCCATGCATACAAAAATATAACTCTAATTACAATAATTAGACACGCAGCTCGTGACTATAATTAGCCCTTAAACATGCAAACACTCGCTTCACTTAACTGACTGTTCGTTAACAGCAGTTCTAGAACCGCCACAGGCGATCGACGTCGGTCCCTGTCTGTCTGGTGCTGACCGACGTCGGCCGACTCTCTGCCGACGCCGATTGCCTTCTGCACTGGTCATGACCGACGTCGGTCATACTGCCAACGCCGGTACTTATGGATCTTCAGCAACCTCCCTTCTTCGTGTCTACAACAGTTGAAGCTTTTAGCTCCACACCCTAACAATCTCCCACTTGGAGATAAACAGCTGCAACTATACCTGTACCTGTACACCATCTATTTTGTTCCCTTGGCTCTGTATCCCTCTTCAAAGTCACTCTTGAAGACCAACCACCACAAAACCTGTGATGCTATACCTGTCACTTATGCCAAAAGAAATTTGTTGCTTCCAAATTCTTCATGACATACTTCTGAACTAACTTTACCCTTAGCTCAGAAAACTCCTTGTATATGTAACCCTGCAACAAGCAACACAATACAGTAACAGGATAATGTAGCTAATATTATCCAACCTGGTAAAGATAAATACAATGGTCAAACCTCCATTGTCCTGCAACCTAATCAAGACCATATACCATAGCCTTCTGTCTCACGTGTCCATCCACTCTCTTCTCTAACTTGGGAATCCATCCCTCATCCAGTGCTTTCTTCCAGCTGACAACTCCACCAACAAATACCTGTTTGGTTCTTCTCCAAAGACTCACACTCCTCATCCATGCCAAGCTCCCACTGTTTCTGGATTCTACCTGCATTGCTTCTTCACATCTTCCTAGTTCTTGACCATCAGTAAGCAATATAAAGAAGGTAAACAACGAATATGAGGTTCACTTACCCTTTCTGACCTCCATATGGGCGTTTGAGACTCTTTGACAGCTTGCTGTCCGCTCAACATCCGTTGCAGTGACCGATCTCGGCCATCTCCCAGTCTGCTCCCGACCGATGTCGGTTCCTTGCACTGACCCTGACTGCCGACGTCGTTTCCCTGGCCGACGCCGGTGTCCCCTCTGCCGACGTCGGTCCCTGCCTGACCGACGTCGGACTTCTTCTGCCCGACTCTACCGACCCTGTTGGTCTGCACATGACCGATGTCGGTATCTGCTTGATCGACGTCGATTTCAAGTGGCCGACGTCGGTGTCTGTGTGTTCCTGTAAGTGATGAAATCTTTACCCGTGAGCTCATCTTGGATCAAACCCCTGTCCATACTGCCCTGCTTAGAATCATTCAGCCCCTGTGACTGATTTCTGTCTTTCATCTCCTCCATAAACACCAAGGCTTCCCTGTTCTTGTCAAAAGCATCAAATTTCCTTTTCCTGCAATGAACTCTATCTATGCTTTCCGAATCTGAACACATACCTTTTGAATCAAGAACGTCCATTCCCTTCTTATTCATGTGACCAAGCCTATTAAGCCACATCTTCGAATCTACAGCTGAAGTAGATAAACCAGAAGTAGAATCAGTAATACAAGTAGATAGATAAAGAGTACCTACTTTCTTACCTCTTGCTAAAACAAGTGCTCCCTTGGTAACCTTCCAAGAATCCGCTGTGAGGGTTATTGTGCATCCCTCATCACCCAACCTTCCTACAAAAATCAAACTCTGCTTCAGAATTGGGACATGCATGACCTCCTTCAACACCCATGTGTTGTCCATCTGCAATCTCAACTGCACTTTTCCTTTGCCAACTATTTGACAAAGCGTACCATCCCCTAAATAAAGCACTCCAAAGTCTCCCTGTTCATACTCATGGAACAAATCTCTGTTTGGGGATGCATGAAAAGAAGAACCAGAATTTAAAACCCAAGATCCTACCTGACTATCCAAAGAAAGTATGAGAGCGTCCTGTACCACAATATTTGCATTTTTTGCTTCTTCATTACTTTCATGTTGATTCTCTTTATCCCTCAACCAACACTCTTTCTTTGTGTGTCCTCTCTTTCCACAAAACCAGCAGGTGACACCTCTGGATTCGGATTTCCTTCCCACCTTCGACCTTGATTTCCCTTGCTCAATCTTCTCTCTTTGCCTTCCCCTGCTTTCTGCACTTAGAGCATTCCCTGATGATTCACCTGTGCTTCTCCTGCGTATTTCTTCATTCAAGATCACACTCACAACATCAACTTTTAAGATTTTAGAAGCAGATGCAGAATTACTTACTGCCATAACCAAACTATCCCAACTTTCAGGTAAGAAGCATAAAATTAAAAGAGCCTTTACTTCATCATCAAAAACAATATTGACTGAAGCTAACTGGTTTACCAAACCATGGAAATCACTAAGATGAGTATGTACCGATCCACCTTCCTGCATTTGCAAAGTAAATAACTGCTTCATAAGAAATACCTTATTAGAAGCCGAGGGCTTTTCGTATAAATTCGCCAAAGATTTTATCAACTCTTCCGTTGTCTTGCACTGTGATAAGTTGGAAATCACAGACGATGCAAGACTCAACTTTATGGAACCGAGAGCCTTCCGATCAAGAACACTCCATTCTTCATCCTTCATATCTGTGGGCTTGCATGCAACCCCACCCAACGGTAAGTACAAATCCTTCTGATACAGATAGTCCTCTATCTGCATCCTCCAATGTTGATAATTCTTGCCGTTAAACTTCTCCATTCGTAGCTTACTTTCTTCTGCCATTGCTGAACTCCCACTCAATCAGAAACCCTGTGAATGACCTGTAATCAACAAACAATAACCTGCTCCCTGCAAACCGTAGCTCTGATACCAACTGTTAGGGACCCCTTATCCAACGGAAGCACAATTGATTACTTTCTTATAAGCAATTAAACACGGAATTATACCAAAATGATTAAGTAACTAGAAACTTGAGACAACAAAGAATTTGAGAGACAATACACAATCTTGTATTAGATAATCTTAGAAGAAAATACAATAAGGAAGATGCCACTTCTTCCTCCACCTCAAAGGCTTGCCACACCTCAAGACCTTCCCTCTCTCTCTTGCTCAACACAACCAACAACCTGAGTTGCTATCCCCTCCTTGAATGCTTCAGCTGATCTCCTTGACCTTACACCTGTAGATCTCTTTGACCTTGCTTCCTTGCTTCAATGCTTTACTTGCTTGTTTGATTTACAATACATGCCTCATGAGTGTTTAAATAGAATCCCATGCATAGAAAAATAGAACTCTAATTACAATAATTAGACACGCAGCTCGTGACTATAATTAGCCCTTAAACATGCAAACACTCGCTTCACTTAACTGACTGTTCGTCAACAGCAGTTTTGGAACCGCCACAGGCGACCGACGTTGGTCCCTGTCTGTCTGGTGCTGACCGACGTCGACCGACTCCCTGCCGACACCGGTTGCCTTCTGCACTAGTCATGACCGACGTCGGTCATACTGCCGACGCCGGTACTTATGGATCTTCAGCAACCTCCCTTCTTCGTGTCTGCAACAGTTGAAGCTTTTAGCTCCACACCCTAACGAGAAGAGTGATTTATGACAGTAGCGACTCCATGTTTAAGGGATTCTAAACTCTTGACAGCAACAACAGTTTTGTCATAGATCACATGGACAATTCTCTCAACATTAGTAATACCAGCATTGATTGTAGATATTTTACTATCTATAATGTTATTGAGACCAGTAATGTGATTATCAATATGTGTTCCAAGAGCGGTAACCTTTTTATCAACACGGGCACGAACTTGTGGATTTTGGAATTTTGTTGTTCCATCTATCTCGATTGCTAATTAAGTTGCTGAGTGACTGTTTTTTGTTTATGTTTTTTGGCTGCAAAGACATGACAAAATCTACAGACGAATCTGGATCATTCGGATGAGGTGCTAACTCAACTTTACTTTCAGTCATCATTTGCATTTTATTATTTTTTGGTGTGGTTGTGGGAATGTGGCTCAAGTAGGTTGAAGGGATTGGTCTTAAACAGATGTGGACTATCTATAGGGTTACACCACCAACAATTTCTGGTCTTTTGGGAGAAATAACTATAATAGTTGGTTCTTCTTGGAAGTAACATATTCAATCAATGACAGGAAACTATACAGGAATCTAGGGTGACTCAAGCTTCAGATTGAGAGATATGGCAATGTTCTGGCTGGGTTTGGCTTTATATGGTAGAATAAGAGTGACAGAATGGATGCTGTTTGGGCTTTGGATATTTTATCACAGATGGTGGTAGTAAGGATTTGGGTATTTTTTGTAGGCTTATAGGAGCCTACATAGAGCGGGTTGGGCAAGGATATTTGGAAACAAGGGGCTTAAAGAAATGTTCTTTTTTATTTACTTGATAAGGAGCACCTTGTATCATGGACTGAATCAGTGGATAATCTTGGATCCATTTGCTATCAAGTTCAAGATTTCGTCCTACTGTTACGAGATAACTTCTCAAAATCGAGTTCCAGAAAACTATGGACAACAGAACAATGTTGATGTAGGGATAAATTGCTTGACAACCTACTAAGGCATAAATAGATCCTTGAATCCTATTAACAAAAGGGCATTTGAACACAGATAACCCAAGCATTGAGGAGGTGTGGGTCATCTAAAGACAGTGAATCCTGTCTGGACGTGACAAATTCTATCTTTATCCAGTGTTCGTAAGAATTGGGCAACTACAGCTTCTTCCCAAAATTTGTGATGGATGTTAAGAAGGGTAACAAAATATTATTCATCCAAAGCATAATGAAAGTGAGGACGAAGAACAATATCTATTTCAGACCAATGGACAGCTATATAACCAGATTTTTTAGCACAGCTATATAACTAGATTTTTTAGCAGAATCTATATATCCTTTTTAGATATTAAAGGCAAAACGCTAGTTGAACACGTTCAACAGAAAAAATTAAGTTGACTTCTATCTTGCAAATAGATTGCATTATAGACAATTATAAGTCACCATCATTCTAAAATTCATGCTTACAGACTTCAGGAAAATCTATTTCCCCTTTAGAATTGATGAAAATTTCTTCGTCAAATAGCATGTCATGAACAATAGAGACATGACCGGATCTTATTAGAGCTTTTGGAGTCTCCATGGTGCGACGACACTTGATACAAAAATGACGTCATCTTTGTTGCTTTCCTCAATCGACTTACTTCCCTGTCTTAGCTTTACTATGATCTTTCCTCCAAGTTCAAGAACCAGCTCTGATACCAGGGTCAGGGTTTAGGGTGACAGCTAAAGACTTATCTCAGAAGTCCCATACTGACTGATCTAAGTAGGATTAATGCTGAAGCTCAGAAGCAGATTCCTTCAAACACTGTTTTGTCACTAAGTATTTAGCAACAAAGATTATGATTTCATAAAGGGAATAGATAATCACTAAAGCAGGTAGCAAGATAAGCATTTCAGACAACCACCATAAATATTGTCTTATCTTTTTTCAGTTCTGATTCTCAAGATCAACATAAGCTGTGAGAGAAGAGCATACTAAGAAATGAGAAAAACAGAATCATAAACAAACCCACACAAGAGAGGCCTTTCTACAAGACTATATTATTATGGAAATGAAATATTACAGATCTATACTCGATTCTCCTCTCAATATTCTCAACCTTCTAACAACTCTTAGGACTCGACCATCCGATTTCACATGATTGCATATCTAGCTTCTTTTATAAGCATGAAGGGGTGTGAGAGGAATCTAGAAAAGCAAATGAACAATGACACACTCACAAAAGTGGGTGGCACAATAACCATGGTACCCACCATTACAATTAAATCACAACTAAAAGTGGGTGGAATAGTAACATGGTACCCATCACTAAATCAAATCACACCTAAAAGTGGGTGCAAAATATCTCAATACATCTATGAAAAGTAATTGACAAAGACAAAAGGAGGAGAATCAAATCGCAGTGTGAATTTATGCCTACACCAGAGTAATGTTTTCCTCGAGTATATTGCATAATGAACAGGACCCATTGTCCACCACTCGTGCCCTTGGCATTAGGTCTTGTAGTGCGCTTTAGCCATCATAGACTAGAGAGTCTCAATCAGATCACGACTCGTATTGACACATCATGTACAAATAGGGGATATCTTCTAATGTTGTGTCTTTACAAATTTGCAAACACAGACTACAACGACCACAAAACAAAAGAGCAAACACAACAACTATGTACAAATTTTATAGTTAAGCTTACTACTCTTCCACTGTCTTTTTGATAGATCACTATTTTTTTTTAAAGATCTTGGATTGAAATGTATTGGAGTATTGCTTTTAGGTTTACCTAAATCTTCTTGATTAAGAGTCGGTACAATTTGATCTTCATTTTTTGGAGCATATCGATCAGAGTAGTAGCCTTTATCAATTTCTTCCAAAGGTGTAACATGGCTATCATCAGAGTTGAAGTCATCAGATAATGATTTCTGTGATCATAAATATGATAATGGTCTCTGTTTGGTGGTTGCTCAAAATTACTATCATATTCTTCAGAATACCACAGAGGATCAAGTTGTCACCAAAACCACATATCTGCTATTTTGCTTCAAGGCTAAGTGAGATGATGGAAATTCATATTAGCAAAGTAATCAACAAATAGTTGTAAATAACAATCTCTGGTAGACCAAACCATTGATTTGATAACATCCATTACACTTGGAATATGATGAATAATAAAGACCAATGTACTATTCAGATGTGTTTGGGATTTGAAGAAGTCTTATAGACTTTGTTGAAAGGAGGGATAACATGATAATGACCACAAAGTTGGTGAAAGATTCATCCATCAAGGTGTAGGTTTATTGCCCCTTTGTTGAAAGGAGGGATAATATGATAAGGACCACAAAGTTGGTCAAAGAGTCATCCATCAAGGTGTAGGTTTATTGCCCCAACTAGCATCACACCATAATCCAATATTATCAATGCGCCAGTCCCCTAATAACCAGTGGATATGACATAATTCTATATACTTTTTTGTCCAGAGAATTAGAATTTCCCAAACATATTGACTGACTTCAAAACAAGGAAGTATTCCATTAGTTTGATTACCCATAGCATATCAAGCTTCACAGAGAGGAAACTCATCTGGAGAAGTACCAAAGATTGAAGTTAGTTGGAATTTGTAATAATATTTTATCATTCTTGATAATATCATAGTTTGAATATCTGTAGAAAGTCAGCCATATAGTTTATCCTTTTATCTTTTTGGCAGCTGCATCTGAACTTTCACCTTGCTCAAAATGGGTGAGAATAAATTTACTTGAAACTCCCTTGTCTAACATAGACTTTATTTGATCTACTTTATTAGAGAGATCATTTGTTTCAGAAGAAGAAAATTTTTAAAAGCACACTTAGAAGGCTTCACATAAAACTCATGTTGTTTGAGAGTTTGTAAAACCTGATCAACATGGTGCAAATTATCTTCCCATGTTTTGCTGTAAATCAATATATCATCAAAGAACACCAAGACAAACTTACTAAAAAATGGCCTAATATGGAATTCATAAAAGTTTGAAATATAAAAGGGCATTTTAAAGACCAAAAAGTATGACAAGAAATTCGTAATGGCCCTCATGTCTTCAAAATGTTGTTTTGGGATATCCTCCTCCGTAATTCTGATTTCATGATATTTGAATTTGAGATCTAGTTTTGTAAAAAATAATAGTTCCATGTAACTCATTTAGCAAATCATCAATATTGAGATAGGAAGCTTATCTTTGATGGTGAAGTTGTTCAACTCTTTGTAGTTTGAGCACATGCACCAATTGTCATCCTTCTTACACACCATCACCACAGTAGAAGAACAAGCACTTTGACTATGCCAAATAATACTTGCTTCTAGCATATCTTGTACCATTTGTGCAATCCCACTCTTTTGAACATATGGATACTTGTATGACCTAATGTTGGGTGGTTGGCTCCTAGGGACAAGTTGAATGGAATTGTCATGGTCTCTTTTGGGTGGAAGACCTTTTGGCACATCTCCAAATACTAGATTGTTGGTCAATGATAGCCTAAAAATCTTGTGGTGTTGTTTCCAGTGATTGTTGAGCTTCTATTGAAAATAATTGTGCAACAAATCCAATAGACCCTTTTTTTAGCAACTTTGACATTTGATGAGAGCTCACCATTTGTGGAGCCTTCTCTTGCAATCCCTGCATTTCAAATGTCTTACCCTCAGAACAAAAGTGCACAAAGGGTTCCTGAAAGTTTATATTTGTTGTGCCAAAGGTAGTAAGCTATTGGACTCTCACAACTATATCTGCCTCATCATGGGAATGGCAAACATAAGACTATTCAAAATGTAGTTCCTTGTTGCCAGCGTGATACTATGGCATTTCCCTTAACAATTAAATCTACCACCATCAACAATCATGACTTGAAATTTTTGGAGCTCGAAAGATAAAGAAATTCAATTGCATGATCAACTTGTTGTTGATGAGGTTGTGATTACTTCTTGAATCAATTAAGACTATCACTCTTTGCTGTTTCAAAAATCCCACAACCTTGAGGATTTGGGGATACTAATCCTTGATAGTGCATGGCAAGATTTGGTCTGCTGTGTTAAGAGAAAAATAGACTGGATAAACTAATACAAGGGAAGCAATACTAATAGAAACCTCAAGCTAACAAAATAAGAATAAAAACATACACACAAGATTACATAGTAAACACAATTTCACCTGGGAAAACCCTTTCAGGGAAAAATCCCAACACAATAACTTATTTATTGTATTAACTAACTGTTCACAATACAATAATGTACTTTCATGTTCTGCTTTCCCCTATTGTGTGTGCTAGTATATATAGGCACATCAATAGGTAATTGGCAAAGCAATATTACAATACCACAAATACCAAAACCACGGGCAATCTTAAACATGGGCTAAAACTACCAAAATACATCCCAGTATTGCTTTTATTAGACCGATGTTTTCGCAACCGCCACCTGCAAATACAGGTAGTTACACAACCGCCACTTGCTATTGGCAGTTATGCAACCGCCACTTGCAAATATTGGTAGTTACGCAATTGCCACCTGCAAATATTGGTAGTTATTTAGCCATCGCTTGCGTTTATCGACAATTTCTTTGTCTTTGACAAAACCCTCAGATTCAATGGTTGCAAGCTACTGACTTCATCAATATACAAGAATGTTTGGACCATCCCAACATTGATTCTGCCATTGCAACTTAACTAAATGGTTCATTTTACATGAACAAGCTTGAAGAAGTGTTTTACACATGAATTTTCAATTATATGCTGAATGAAATTAGCAGCCTTGTGAACTTCTGGGTCCACCTTTTTATGCCCTTTGTGTGGCCCATTTCCTTCTTTCAATGCTTGTTGATGTAGACCCATGTCGAGAAGATGACAACCTAATAGTAATTGCATCTCATGCTCTTTGTTAGTAGACATGCTATGAGTGTCCTTGCATTCCACTAATCCATTATCTTGCTTATCTTTCAAAATGAGAAAAGAAAACTTCCACTAGCATTAAGCAATTGGTTACCTTGAGTGGCACTTACCAAGAAGAGCTTAGATTTGTCTTCATCGGATTTGATGGTGTACCCATCCTTAACCAAATGGTATTAATTAGCTATCCTCATGAAAATAACATCTCTAACATACATATAGAGGTTGCCAAAGACTATACCACAAACATATCAACAGGTGCAACATTTACCACAACTTCATCAATGAAATGTTCATGTATTGCAAAGTTGATCTTGCATTGTTTGGTAGTCCTTATCTCTATTACTTGTTTCACACATCGTAGAACTAAAGGATTAGGATGATCATTCATTTCGAACTTAAGTCTAGCTACCAGCTCTTTGCTAATCAAATTTGCTTGAGAGTAAGAATTAAAAAGAACATCAATTTTTACCATCTTAATTTGAAATTTGATATGACAAAGTTTAGAAGGTTCACCTTTGTCTGGAGTATCATTACCACCCAAATATCCTTTTTTCTAAAGTTTTTCTAAAATGAGGTACACACAACTTCTCATCTACATCTGAGCTACAATCAATCACTTCTCCTTGAAGTGACATCATGGCCTTCTTTTTGTTTTTCTTAAATGGATGCAATTATGGATGTAACTTCCAACAATCTTCCTTGGAATGACTATGAACTTCACAATGCCTTTTAGTATCCGTCTTAGTAATGGTAGAAGTAGCATTGATCCCACCTTTTTCCTTCGAAACATTGGAAGACTTTGAAGAGGAATATGGACTCTTATTCACATTAATCTCAAGGTAGTGGGCTTGAGAATAAGCCTCATCTATGTCCTTTGGCTTGAAAAATAAAATGAGCCTTCTTAAGTGACTATGCAGCCCTCCAACATCCTTCATGAGGATGTCACAATCAAATGCATCTTTTCCTATTTAAACTGCCTTCTTTCGAAACTCACTTGCATAGCCCTGTACACTTTGTCCTTCATTTTGCCTCAAAAATTGCCAATCAATAGATCTTTATTATTCATAACAAATAGGATAAAATTGCTTCTTAGTCAAAGTTTTAAATCATCCCATTTACTAATTGGTGGTAGCTCCTTAACAACCAAGGAATTATAAATAACTCTCAAACCAAGTTAGAGCATGACTAGCTAGCTTCAATCTTGCCAAAAAAATTTGTTGATTTTCACTAATTTGATGCAAACTAAAATATACCTCTAATTGGGCTAACCAATGATCAAGCTTATCCGAATTCACTTCACCTTCATATAGCTGAATGCCAATTTTTTTTTCTACTTTGAATGGAGGTAGAGGTTGGCAGGGATGGAGCTTCTCTTTCTCATGGTTGGAAGTCTAAAACTCCTTACTTGCTTCGGAACTATCCATAGAAACTCCCAACTTTGCCATGACAACCTTCATAATATTTCCAAGTTCCATCATGGATTGGGAGATGTTTGCAACAACCTCTTCTAATTTGTGGAATCTTTCTTCACCATATTTATGTATCCTCTCATCTTCAAAAGCCATACTTTTCACTTCTCTATTCCAATTTCTCGTGGATATCTCTTGTTGCAAAGAGACCAAATCACATTTTCCACTAGCACTTGTTACTTTTGTAAGAGTTTAGAGGCAGCCACAAGGAGAACGAGTTTGAAGGTAATCATTGCAACAAGAAAGAGTTTGGAGGCAGCCATTGCCATTTTTAACATGTTTTTCCCATTTCATGAAGCAAATGATTCCATTTTTAGATTTTATGGAATTTATTTTTACATTTCTCTATATATAAACTAAAAAAATGTGTAAATACTTTTAAAATTTATTCTTTCTTTCTATATTTGCTGTTTTTAAAAGCTTTGGTTTTTTTTTATTATTATTATTATTTTTTAAACATCACAGGGTTTAGTTTTCTTTATATAAGTCCCTCTCTAACTTCTGTGTATGCTTCTCTTGCACGTAACAAGATTTGAAGAAACAAAAAACTCCTTTAGAAATTTAATTTTTTTACATAAAATTTAAAAATTTATAATTTAAAAGTTTGTTTTGCTGTTTTTTAAACACCTTAACCGTGTATGCTCTCACCTTGCATTTTTATGGCGATCTTGGTGATCAAAAGCAAATTAAGATAACAGGGTTTATTTTTGTGTGTTAGTCCCATTCTAACTTCTTCATATGTTCTCTTATGCATAACATAATTTGGAGAAACAAAAACAAGGTTAGAAATTCAAATTTTTTGCATATAACATTAAAAATTTATTTTTTCTATTTTTTAAACATCCTAACTTTGTGTGTGCTTTCACCTCACACTGTTTAAGTGATCTTAGTGATCAAAAGCAGATTAGGATATCCATGGAATCAAGTTTAGCTTTAGGGGAAGTGCAAGGTGAAGCAAACCGGGAAGAAGGCTTCCCACATGAAAACATTCTGGTTTCTATAAAATATGATTCTGCTTCTCCTATTTGGAGACATCTGAGAGTGGTGAAAAACATTGTTGATGGTGGCTCTCGTATTTGGATATGCAATGATTGCAATGTGACGTAAGTCCTCACATAATCGAGTCAAAAGCCATTTAATCGGGTTTGGAGGACCAAGGATTAAAAAGCGTGACAAAATTTCAAAGACAAAAATGGAGTACATGAAAGAGCAATATCAAGTTGTTTTAAAAGTTGTTGCAAGAGGTTGATTTAAACTGATTCCTTTGCAAAGGTCTTCAAGAAGACCACCCACACCTTCAACTTCAAATTATTCTTTCATTCAAACTTAGGTTTAGCCACTTGAAACACCCTTACATGAAGACACGAAGACCACCTCACAAAAAAAAGTCAAAAGGAGCATTGGAAAAAACATTTCAATGTTTGAGAAGAGGGACATTGCTGATGAGTTGGTTGCTTGATGATTTATGTATGTGTGTTGCCCTTCAACGTATTGAGGTCACCATATTGACAACAAATGTTGAAAATCATCAATGAAGCTCCACGAGGGTACAAAGTCCTAATTATGATAAGGTTTTAACCACACTTTTCTAAAGAAAGTTGAGCATATGCAAACTTATTTGAAGCCAATTAAGGATTCGTGGAAGGATTCAAGAATATTTATCATTTTATATGGATGAAAGGATGTCTGAAATAGACATTTGATAAATGTTGTTGCAGTATGCCCTAAAAGTGCAATTTTTCTAAACACTATTGACTGTGAGGGCCAAGTGAGAGATGCCCAATTTATTGCTGACATTTTGATAGAGACTATTGAGTCAATGGGCCACAAAAAGGTTTTCTAAGTCATTACTAACGACGCAAAAAAAATGTGGAGCAACAAGATGGATTGTAGAGAGAGACACAAATACATATTTTGGATGCCTACTGCATTCCACTCCCTCAATTTAATGTTGCAAAATATTGGCAAAATCTTGTGGATGGAGCAAATTTATGCAAAGACAAATGACGTTCAGATGTTTGCCACAAATCATCACAGGGCATCTTTAAGAGATTTTTGAAGTGAAAGTTGTTGAAGGTAACTTAAGAGAACAAATTGAAATTCTTGGTTTCTAAGTTCTAACTTTCTATAATTTGAATTTCTTTCTAAATTAGTATTTTATTAAATTTTTATAAAAGTATTAATTTATTTTTATAGGTTTGCTAAGATGAGTTTTTCCTCTCACACGCTGGTCTTGAGATGACTTATGAAGGTAAAAGAGGCCTTAAGCAGTATGGTGATTGATAATGTTTGGACTATGTGGAGGTAGATTGATGTTGAGTACTTGCTTAGTTTTATAGAACTTACTCTCTAAGATCAAATATGTAGACATAGATGCAACTTGCAGAGGAGAAATTTATGATGGAATTGACTCCATGCTCGAAAATATGCGAGATATTGTACAAAAAAAAAATCAAGATCATGAAAAAAACTTCTACAACAAAGTTAAGTGTGTGGTCATGAGGAGATGGAATAAAATAGCCACCTCATTGCATCTCCTTGCATATGCTCTAAATTTTAAATGTTATAATGGTAAAATACTTTGGCTACCAAATAGGCAACCACCATATGATGACACAAACGTTACAAATGGAAATAGGGTAGCATTCAAAAGTTTTTTCGTGGTCCATTTCTACCTAGTGTGGTCCGCAATGAAATGAGAATGTTTGTAGCTTCAAAAGGTAGCATGGAAGAAATTGAGGCACTTTTTGACAAGTACAATATGACTCCAATCAAGTGGTGGTATGTACATGGCCACAATGCCAAGTACCTATGACCTATTGCCATCAAAATTCTCTCACATGGACAAAATCGATTTCTTTTTCAATTTATTAACATATATTTGTATATTGTTACATTGTTATTAACAACTTTTTTTTGGTAATAGGTGGCTAATAATTCTTTAGCAGAGTGGAATTGGAGTAATATGCCTTTATCCACTCAACTAAATGAAACAAGTTGGCATCCAAGAAGCCTAAGGATTTGTTATTTGTGCATTCCAATTTGCACCTCTTGTTACACAACTCTGAGGACTATATTTGAAGGCCTAACAAACTTTGGGATATTCATCCAAAGACTACAAGAGAGGATGCTTCCACAACTACTCTTGCCCAACTTTCACCACTTGGTGTCGATGATGACAATCAAGGGATTTCTGCAAAAGGGGTGGAGAGTGGAGCTAGTGGGAGTGGCATTCATGATTTTGAGGACAATCTAAATGATTTATTTTAGATTTGATACATTTTATTTTTAAAGTTTGAATGAATACTATAAGTATATTTTGTGTTACTATTTTATCTTTTATGGACTAAAAATGAGTATTATGCATTGTTTTTATAAATATATATATTTATATTTTTAATTTTTTTTAATAGTATATTGTATGGACGTTTTTAAACGAAGGGTTTATAAAAATAAGTGTTTCCATGTTTCCTACCCGTTTCCATCCCTGTTTTTGTTTAGGTTTCTATTTTTTGGCAACGTAGCTAGGAAACAAATGAGATCACATGAACACGGTCCCAAACTTTCAAATTACAATGTGAATCCAACTTCATGACTTCTCAGTGACTTCTCTGATTGATATTTGCTTTCAATAGAGATTGTATTTATGCCCTCCCACCTTGGAAGCCGCTAAAGATTTCAAATGAACAGTCGCCAAGAAGCAGAAATTGCAACCACTCCTCTCCACTCTTATGAAAATAAAGATTTCCCATCCTTAGCACTCCCTCCCAATATTTGATCAAGGCTTTGGTTATAGAAGACAATGGAGCACATGTTACATAAGAACGTAAACAGAGGACCAGAACCACGTCTCGTAGGGCTTTGTTGCATTCACGAACAACAGAAAACAACCACGATAGAAACATGAGCTTGGGGAGGGAAACCAGAATTATGAGGGAAACCTTCAACGATAGTCCAAAATCGTGAGGGGAAAACGTTTGGCGAACTCGCATGGGGCATTGGAGCAATGGAAGACAATCACGAGGGTAGGCAGTCATGAGACAAACAAATCGTGGAGCATAGGTCACAAAAGAACGTAAACAGAGGACCAGAACCATGTCTCATAGGGCATTGTTGCAGTCGCAAACAACATAAAACAACCATGATAGAAACACGAGCTTGTGTGAGGTCTTGAATACAAGAAACGTCATGATTTGCAATAAAGAAAAGCAAAGCACAAGTTAGGGCTTACAGGCTAAAACAAAAGTGTGACCACAACCAATTGCGAGGCACAAAAAGTCATTTGTGTAGTGAGCCCAAATTCGCGATAGCAAAGGAAAATGCAAATTTACAGTTCACAAGTTTGCAGATGCTTATAGCCAAACAGAGTTAAAGGCAAATAGTTGCAGAAGTTTTTGCAACAGAAGGTGAACCTCAACAATAGATGCGTATAGGAGCATACAGTTCGGCAATGAACATATAATTTTGAATCTCATCAATTTGCAATAAACAAAATAGTGAAAACAGAGAATCAACCAAAATACAAGTTAAATGTGCAAAGGGCCTTTCTTCCTACAGTTTACACAACAATGAGGAATTTGACATAGCTTGCAGCAGAAGGTGAACACCAATAACAGGCCCATCAATGAGCATACAGTCCAGTTTTGAACATATAGTTCTAAGCCACATCATTTTGCAGATTTTGTGTTATCCACAGGGTCATACAGGGAATAGAATTGTCATGTCCCCTTTCCAGTTGACATCTATCAGAGCTGATGATTAGCCTATTATGCGACCCTCGTAGGCTGATAGGATGGATAGAGGGTCTTGATGGAGCTTGGCTTGGCTTCGACTAGAAATTTTTTTTTAGTTGGCTTTCGTTCGGGCTTTTTCGGACACCGTTTGCCTGAGCTCCTATTTTTTTGGGGATATTTGACACGCAGCGGAGCACCCCTGTTTTGGTATGGTCATGTGCGGAATCACTTCCTTGTTCGCCAGCTTCAGACGGATCGAGAATCAGATATGTATCGAGGGAGATATTAATATATAATTGATTTAATTAAATATTAATTATTTGGCGTAATTATGACTTAGGTGTTTGGGGCCAAGGGGGCGCTCATTATGAAGGGGGCCGTTTTAATTATATTTTTATAATTAAAATTGTGTCTTTAGACTATGGAAAAATTAAAAGAGAAGGAAACCCTAATTTTTAATTATGAAACCTTAATTAGGGCAAGCACACCTTTTAGAAGATATAAGGGTTTCTCATTGGAGGGTGTGCCATTCATTCATTCATGTTGAAGACAATTTTTGTTAAGTATTTTTTGAGAAGATTGAGCCAAAGGTTTTCAGTATTCTATTTGCATTGAAGAACGTGCAATTTTCAGTGTGTGCAATTCAGAGGTTGTGAGATATCAGCTGATCTATTGCCAGGCAGAGAGATAACTTCACACAGAGGTTATCACAGAGATTCACAGGTATTTATTTCATCAGGGTTTTTGTCCAGAAATCGTCCTAATAAAGATCTCCAGTATTAGTGTAATATTTCTTGAGATCAGGCGTCTAGCATATAGGTCGTACTGTTTTTACTGCTACTATACGGAATCCGTACGGTTTTGTACCAGGCCATACAGTTTCGGAAAAAGGCGTGTTTTAGCAATCACAGGCCGCAGGCAGTGCAGAGACTGACATCGGCGGACTAAATACCGACATCGGTAGAGTATATCGACATTGGCAGAGTATACCGATATCCAGAGACCGACATCGACAGCGCAGAGACCGACATCGGCAGTATTATCGACTGACCGTGGCAGTATAACCGACGTCGGCGACTGTGTTTTTGAAACAACCAGAGAAAAGCTTATTTATCAGGTTTTTGAACAATATTTTATATAATTTTTTTATGCATGACAGAGACTTTATATTGTAATCATCTGGAAGAATAAGAAGGAAATAAATTAGCCAGTTAAGAGATTATACTGCTATTTATTTATTTATTTGAATTTATCTTGCAAAAAAACGCATTCTTCTTTATTTCATACAAAAACACAAAAAAAAATAAAAAATATACAAACATAGTCAAAAAAATATTCCGTATCAGAATTAAGAGGAAACAGGGGTTTCTACAAGAATGGAGCTCCTTCTAACGCAGGAGTTCAAAACTCCTCGCCATCACAAGGTGTTGACCCCAAAATTTAAGTATGTTAGCATTGGCAATTGAGTATTTGGAATTGAAGCCCTGTGTTCGGAACTTCACGATATTTTTTCCTTGTTTCAAAGATAGTTGCAGGAAAAAGATGATATTATTGCTGATTTGCAAGCTAGAATCTCTAAACTCGAACAAACCCAAGCCACCCTTGCGGATTCACCATGCCTACAACAGCTTACTGAAATGGTTTCAGAGATTCATAACAAACAATCTGAGATAATCTTTTAGCATGAACACCTCAAAAAAGAAACCATTGCCCAACAATAAACTATCCAAAAACAGGTTGAGGAACAAAATTCATGGGCTCAAGTGGTTAAGGGGAAGAAACACCTCCGGTTGTGGAAATGGCTGTCCAAGAAAAATTTGAAAAAGAAAAGGCACATCAAACCAAGTCACTCAACCTTCGTTTTCGTGGCCTCCCTAAATCAGCTGATCCCCTATAGGCAGGGCATGCATTTTTGCATGAATCCTTGGAATTGAAAGATATCTCTCTGAAAAAAGCTTGGACATTGCTGGGCAACACCCTTGTTATACAATTCCAAACTGCTGAAGAGCGTTTGCAAGCTATTAAAGCAAAAAAGCTCTTTTCCCTTCCACAAAAAAATTATTTAGATGCTAATCTCACACGACTCCAAGTCGAAGAGCTTTGAAAAGTTCGTATTCAAGTGGTAGCTGCCAGGAAGGAGAACAAATGGGTTGTTATCAACAATTGTAGGGCTGTCATTCATGATTCTCCCCCATTGGGGTGGTCACGTCCTGGACCGTCAGCATGACAACCTCGGGTCTTGGTGGGTGGTGATGACATCTCCATTGCTTCTTGGAATTGCAATGATGCTTTATGGTCTTTTCCAGGCCTAATGTTTGACGCTCTTGGGTCATCAAACATTCTTTTTATCACAGACTCATGAGAGCCCAGTACGGCCTCTCTCAGACATTACAGGATAATGTTGGTTTTCAGCCTATCGTCAGGAGACTAGGAGTTTTGGTGGGGTTAGAGGTTCTGGTTGGGTGGCTTGTTTATTTAGAGACTCACTCCAGAGCAGAATTTCAGTGGAGGTGTTTGATGAAGTTGCTAGATTCATTTGGATCCGAATTAATGGGACTGCCCCACTTTCCAGAGATATTTACATTGTAGTTTTTTACTTTCCTCCAGCGTTTTCATCATATGCCATTCATAGTGGTCATAAGGGGAACCCTTTTATAGATTTGTATATTGGGATTTCTCAAATTTTCGTTGTTGGAGAAGTTATCCTTCTTGGTGACTTCAATGCCCGTATTAGAGACTTTCAGATACCTCTCCGCGATCATTTCGTTGATACACTCTGCACACAAGAGATTGATTCAGAGTCAGTGGAGTTGCATAGGAGGTCAGATGATGCTTCAAGGCCTTACACAACATACAGAAGACACCTCTTACAGTTGGGGGAATCTCATGATTTGTTGATTCTTAATGGGCTGCCTTGCTTTCTAAATTCACACTTTTTCACATGTGCACCTCATGGGGGAGATAAGAGTGTGGTGGATTATGTCATATCCAGTCAAAACTTTTTGCCCTTCATCCGTCATTTTTCCTTTTTCCCCATTACCCTTGCAGACCATGCCCTTCTCTCTTTCTCCATTTGGGCTGATTTCTTTCCACCTGTTACAACCCCCTCTTTTAGTATACTACGTACCATTTTCCAGTTTGAGGATGGGGACTTTGACATTTTTCTTTCTCACATCCGTCAGCTTCTACCTCCAAAACCCTAGTACTTCTCATAGGGTTGTGTTAATTCCAAGTACACGTCTTTCCTCCATTATTTGAGAAGCTACCCTCAATTCTTTTCCTAACTACACGAGCTCTATGTCTCCTTCCCATCAACCTAAAAGAACTTGCCCCATGAATAAGTGGTATGATGATGACTGCAAGACTCTTCACTATCAGCTTCAGTATGCCTTCTTCCATTCTCACCCCTCTTACCCAACCTTAAAATCATCCTATCATTGCCTTTTCCGATGTAAGAAATGCCTTTTTATTTCTCAAAGGAGATCGATCTTACGGGCTTCCTGCATTCACTTACCCAAACTCTTTTGGCATACCATCCTCCCCCGACATTCTCCCCTCCCCACTGAGCTTAATCCCACATCCATGAATTCCCATACCCCCACCCTTTATGATATTCCTAGCCAAATGCAAACCCATGTTGCGTCTCCATCTTCTCACTTTTTCACATACAAGAATGTTAGAGAGGCGGTGAAGGTGATGAATAGTAGCAAGGCAGCCAATGAAGAAGGTTTTCAATCCGAGTTCTTCAAACATGGTTTTCGAGTTTTTGGAAGCTATTTGGTTGATCTTTTCAACCACGTGGTTTGTTTGTTCCCACCCTCTTGGTCACATCACATTATTCGCCCGATACACAAATCAGGGTCCTGTTCAATTCCTAATAATTACAAAATGATCATGGTTGGACACACATTCTTGAAATTGTATGCTACTGCATTACACATGCAACTTTCGAGAGAGCTAGAGCAGAGACACCTTAGAGCTAGGGAATAGGCAGGGTTTAGACCAGCCCATCAGACCATTGACGATATTTTCACACTTCGGGCCATTATTGAGGAGGCACGTCATCGCTCATCCAAAGTCTATTGTTGTTTTGTAGACTTTAGGAAAGCGTTTGATTCTGTTTCGAGAGGCACTTTTCCAGAGACTTAGGAATATTGGCATTTCTGAGACCCTCTTGGCAGCCATTATGAGATTATATGAGAATGTTCTTGGTCGTCTTTGCATGGTTCATGGGATTTTAGACTTTATTAGGAGTACCATTGGGGTCAAGCAGGGATGCCCTTTGTCGCCAACCTTATTTGGGATATACATTGATGAGTTAGAGACCTTTCTTCATGAACATATTCAGGCTAGTGATGGGTGTCTTCTTCACCAGGGTTTGATTTCTATCCTCTTGTTTGCGGACGATGTGGTTCTCCTAGCCTCTTCTCCTGAGGGTTTATAACAACAGTTGGATACTTTGGCTCTCTTCTGCGATCTCCAACAGTTGACCGTTAATTTGGGGAGAACCAAGGTCATGGTATTTAATGGCTTGAAGACCTCCCACCTCCATTTCTTTTTCAGTGGAAATGAGGTTCAATTACCACTTCCTATACTTATCTGGGAGTGCAATTTTCTAGTCCACTTTTCAGCTTGAGGCAGACACTCCAGCCTAGAATACACAAAGGTTATGGTTCTTTGGCTCTCCTTGAACGACAATGTTTTCGACATCACTTTCAGGATATCTCTTCCAAGATGTCACTCATGGATACACTTATCAGACCCACAGTTCTCTATGGATTTGTAGTTTGGGGGCCCTCTCTACATGAGGGTGATTGGGCTGCAGTTGAGAGGGCCCAAAGACTTCTTCGCCGCATGATCAGATGTAAGCGGACAGTTCCCCAACACATTATTCTTGCAGAGTTTGGAGTTGGACCCTTCCGACTGGAGACTATATTTGATCTGATCACTTTCATACATCACATATGAAGGTTTGCTGATTTTGCGAATGGACGTGATAGATACCCATACTTAGCATATTGTTCTTCAAAGAATCTTGCTCTCTCAGCTCCTTCGACCCTCGGACATTGTTGGTATATGAGTTTCTGATCTATTGGAGTCTATGAGAATCAGGATGACCGACTTCCTCCATTTATGTATTCCTTGGACGCACCAACTCATCTTCTACCCACTAGACAAGAATTGAACCAGATTATTAGGGAAGATATTTATAGACAGTTTATCCATACTATTTGGGTAAACCCTCCTGGGGGTTTACGCCCTAAGATGGCATTTTATGTAGAGCACTTCTTGGCGCTGAGTGATGGGCTTATCATTCGTCCACAATATACTTTCCGCCACTAGATGCACTCTCTTCGCATCCCATTAGGACAGTTTCGAGTGGGGTCTCACAGGCGTAGGATTGAGACGAATCACTAGATAGATCGAGCAGACAGGGTTTGTCAGTTATGCAGCATCCAGGAGACGGAGTCCAAGGAGCACTTCATCTTTCATTGTCCCATTGACTATGAGATTAGAGGGAGGTTTTACTGCCTATTTAGGAGGACACAGACTTTTTCTGACTTCTTTAGATATGAGGACTAGAGATGCTTGGCTCTATATATACAGGTAGCTCTTTAGCTTCGTGATCATTTTATTTAGAGACCCACCAGACCAGTCTCCACTCAGCGGATTACTTCCTTTTTCACGGTGCTACCTTCGAGGAGAGGCACTAAGTGATAGATTGACATCAGTACAGCCCCACATTCGAGATTAGTGAGGCCCATAGACACTATTCATAGTGCCCCCGAGTTTTCATCAACATATGCACCTCAGACTTGGAATCAGGAGGCAGACTAGATCCACCAGACCTTCACAGAGGACTTTTCCTTCTAGGCAGAGGATTGGAGGACAAACCAAGCATCATACCTCCTCTTCTTCAGGTCAGACTTCTATTTAGAGCTTCTTCTCATCGACCTTGGATGCTATGAGAGTTGGATCGAACTCTAGATGGGTTCCTTCTTGGTTTTTCTTTCTTAGGGATCATCCTCGTGCTCCCGATGTTTATAGATTCTTGGAGATTGCTCATTTCTTTTTCCCCCTTCTTTGGCCCTGAGCGTGGTGGGGTCCTTTGGTGGTTTGGATCTGAGCGTGGTCACTCTTTGCCATGTTTTATACTATTTCTTTCAGCATTGTTTGTATTGTTTTCGGAGACCTTTTTGGTTTCCCGCTTTTTCCTGACACATTTATGTAATCTGCAGTCCCTTTGACCTACTTTTGTGGTCATTAGTTGGACATTAATATATTTATCTTATCTTTTCTATCTGCTTGTGTTTTGTTCGGTGGCAAAACTTCTGCTTTAAGCATAGCGATGGTTTTGCAAGGACCACTTGCAGATATTGGTGTTTGCATTGGCGGTTATGCAACCACCCCTTGTAGATTCTGATGTTTGCATAGGTGGTTATGCAACCACCACCTGTGCTTACAGGCGGTTTCATCATCTTTGATGAAATCCTTAGATTCAAAGGCTACAAGCTGCTGACTTCATCAGTACAAGAATGTTTGGACCATCCCAACACTGACTCTGCCACTGCAACTTAATTAAATAGTTTATTTTACATGAACAAGCTTGAAGAATTGTTTTACATACATGAATTACATAATTGAGTATAGTGGAAATGAATTAGACAACATTTTTGGTAAACTAGATCCATATTTTGGATCACTTCTAGTAGCCAAAGCCTTTTCGTCTACTCTTTGTGCCTTAGTAATAGACTCAAATAAGGAAGGCTGATCAAACAAGCACACCTCATGTTGAATGTTAGTCCTTCAGCAAACCCATAAAGATGTTATTTAAGTTCTCCTCCATAACATCCTTCACTCGCAAGGAGAGGCTCTAAAATTACTGAATATAATCTTTGACTGTCCCAATTTGTCATAGATTGGCCAATTCGCTGAAGTAGTTATCTACTAGATTGTTACTATTGTGTGCGATCGGCTCCTCCGTAAAAAAAAACCATGTGATTGCATTTCTTCTTTTTATTTTGATATGAAAGTGAATGATACCAAATGAAATGATCCGGCTCCAAATAAAAGGATTCCATTGCAACCCTCGACAAGCATGGAACCAGACGTAGATAAAAAATACTCTATTTAGATGATCCAATTGAGTGGGTCATTGCCATCAAACTTGTGCATTTTCATCTTTGGCATAAGTGTCCAGACCCAAAAGTAGCTTTTGTCGTGCAGAGATGTGGCCCTTTGAATCGGGAGTGGGTTGATCCCTTGATCCCTTAGAACTATTTCCAATACATGGAGCTATTGACCAAAATATTGACAAAAGCTATGAGCGAAGGCAATTTTGCACAAGCAATTTCTATGGTCATGTCAAGCTGATCTATAGCCTCTCTCAGCGATCTCTTTCAACTCCTCCTTGGTAGCCGTGGTAATGACAACTTATTTCAAATCTTTGATATCCTTATGTGGGGGCATCTTCCCTCCACCGCTTGTGTACTTTGGATCAAGTTGGATCACACTTGCCTCCAAATTAGGTGCACTATCTTGGTAAGTCCCATGCACAGTTACCAGGGGACGTGTACAGGGATAGGGAGATGGGCACTGGTACCGGTATGCCATTTTTTTGAAAAATACGAGACGGGTACTTGAAGACGAAAAAAACTATATATATATAATTTAGAGAATGCTTTAAAAATGTTAAAATGTAAAATACATTAAAAAAAAAAAGATACATGTGTAATATATAAAATAAAAATAATAATAATAATTAAATATTTTTGTTATTTTTTAAATTTAATAATATTAATATATTAACAATAACACCTATTTAAAATTTATAAAACCCTAAAAACTAAAATTTAAATTGTTAAAAAAAATAAAAATAAAAAAAATTATATATTATATAATATATATATATATCTATATATATTCTTAATTAAATAAAAAAATTAAAACTTAAAATTTTTATTTCTTGAATTTTAATAACATAAAAAATAAAAAATAAAAAATAGAAACCATGGCATTGTTGTTCATTTGTTTAAATGGCAAATGTCGTGGTTCAAAACTAAAAGGCTAAAAGCCGTAAGCTATTCAAAGACGACACTTCATTTTTGTTCAACATTGAAGTGGCATCCAAAACTCTGTCCAAACAGTGACTTAAATCCGTCACCCAAGCACAAAATCCAGTATCCAAACACAAAATCCAATGACACCTCTGCATATTCGGTTGCGTCTCTGCAAATCTGATTTCTGCAAATTGATAATAAGTTGATTTTGTCCATTTCTATAACTTTAAAGCGTGTTTAGAGTTTTTTTCCAATTTTTGAAGTTTTTTTTGGGGATGTGATTAGGGTTTTAGGAAATGTTGAGGAGATGCTGAACGTCCCCAACAGATGTCTTTGGGAATGGGAGATGTTTCCATACTCATCTCTCATATCGAAGACGTGTCCCTGGTTGCACAGGATGCTTCTCCCAACAACTATGATCCCACTTGATGCCATCTCTAAATCTGTATCTTCTTTGTTAGGAGGCTTCCCTAGTGTGATTGTATGTGCCCTTGCCTCTAATTTGTGGCCCTACCATCCTTTCTTCATCTCTAGGTGCCTATGTATCTATTGATGTTTTCTTCCTCTACATGTAGAAAAGGAAAATGTGGCTTGACTGGAAGTAAAAAGAAGGTTTCTGAGCACCTATATAATCGTGATTGCCTTGTTGAAACAAATCCAATGGCTGCTACATTACTTAAGGGTGGAAAATACCCTAAAAACCTGAAAACCCAAAAATATGCCAAAACATAGTGTTATTGAAGACCTATATTGTTGCGATTGCCTTGAAAAGTTAAATCCAACGTTTGCTATATTGATCAATGGTGGAAAAACCCGACTCCAAACTTTTTTTGTTGTTTTATCTATTGTCTTGCTCTGGACTACTTGGTGCAGACGAAAGCCCTAAATGCCCCCTTGATCAAATGTTTTTGATTTAGACCCACCAATTGAACCAAACAAAAAAAGCGATGCTAATTCTTTGTTGAACATAAACAAATCTAAGGAAGCATAGAAAAAAAATTGCAAGAAATATAATTGATTTACATTGAATATTATTTTTTGCTCCTCCAAAGCCTAAATATGCCACAAAAACTTTTGTCCATATTCAAGCTCTAATATCACTTGTAATGCATTTACTATTTTGCAAGAGCAAATTCACACCAATAGATTTCAATTTAACAAATTACATGAACAAATTAACAATAGCAAGTCACAAATAATAACAAAATAGGGCAATATAGAGTAGATCCATGCAACATAAATTAAAGGAAGTGCAGAACATTGAATTATAGGGTTGAGACACTTTGAGGGGGAAATCTCCACAATCTTTACATTAAGAACATAGTTTGTAATATGATGATTCAATTTTGTATCCTCCATGTGCAGGTTTACTTGTAGCTTAAGGTACCCCAGAAGGAGCTGGAGAAGTTCCTAAAGACAGGCATGATGAACATCCAACTACCTAATATATACTTGCGGGTTTCGAAAGTTCACTCCTTCACCAAATTAGCAAGTGTTTCATTCCAATGTAGCTGAAAAAAAATGTTTCAGGGGTTGAGTGGGATAGTATTATTGATACGTACTTTCTAGCAGGCAAAATACCAGGAATCTGTTCTGGTAGGAATTTCCAAATTGGATTTAAACTATGGAGGTGATGCATCAGTTAGAAAGGAAGTTCTGTTGGATGCATTACATATGCCCCTACAGCAATTAGATCAAGCCCAAAACATTCTTCATCAAACAATAACATTCTAGCTTGTATGGTAGCCCTTGAGAAGGATAAGGTTCTAGATGAAAGTGGTGGTATCTCCTCTCACTCTTCATTGGCTGGGCTGATTGCACCTGAGAAAGGTGATGATGCAGTGACTTCACCATGGCTGAAAAGTTTTATCGAGGATAATATTAATAATATTCTGATTAGCTTGCAAGACATTATAGAGAATGGGACCCTATAAAAGGAGAAACTTTGATTGAGCATATTTAGAGGTTTAAGATGGGACGTGTTTGAGTAGCATACTAGTGGGGGTGAAAATTCTGTGAAAATTGTTGACACAGTTGTGGGACTTGATAGAGTGATGGACTTGTTTGTGATTTTGGACTTGATGAGAATAGAAATTTTAAATTGGGAAAAGTTGGACTTGTGTTGGTTGAGGGACTTGATATTTGCAACGTGGGACTTGGTATGGCTGGTGATAATCAAGATCTTGGGGTTGGCAATTATGTTAATGATCCTTTTGTCTCTCTGAGTATGAACCTAGGTATTGGGCATGAAAGGTAATGATGCACCTGCTTCACCATGGCTGGGAAGTTTTATCGAGGATAACCTTAATAACATTCTGATTAGCTTGCAAGACATTATAGAGATTGGCGACTTTAAAAAAAGAGAAACTTTGATTGAGCAGATTAAGAGGTTTAAGATGGGATTTGTGATTGAGTAGCGTACTGGTGGGGGTGAAAATTTGGTGAAAATTGTTGACATAGTAGTGGGACCTGAGGGAGTGATGGGGCCTGTTTGTGATTTTGGACTTGATGAGAATAGAAATCTTAAAGTAGGAGAAGTTGGACTTGTGTTGACTAAGGGACCTGATTTTTGCAACATGGGACCTGATATGGCTGCTGATAAGATCTTGGGGTCGACAATCATGTTAATGATCCTTATGTCTCTATGACTATGGATCTAGGTATTGGGCATGAATTGCCTTAGTTCTTATATGTTGTTGTCGTCTTTTGTTTTTCTCTTTTATAGAGCTTGAATTGTTTGATTGCTTTTGTAGTTCTTTGTTTTTCTAATGCTCTCTTTGAGAGTTGTTACTTTGTTCTCGGTTCTATATGCTGTCTGTCGTGGACTTACATTTTTATTTTGTAAACTCTCCATCAATATCTAAAAAAATATGATGATTTGATAGTCAACACTCCCTCCTATATATAGCATAATTAGGTTATGGGAACTCCATAATCCAATTAGGTCGATTACTCCTATCAATATGAGATATAGAGAGAATAGAAATTATCAAACTAAGCCAAAGGTTAAGCATGCCATAAGGTCGGCCGCACATATCCGGATAGAACAAATAGGCCAAGGACATAGTATAGTGTAATGCTACTTTCACATTTCTACAAAAATGACACTATTTGAGACACTCTGGGTATCCATCACCAGCAGGGTCATTCCAATTTGAAAGTGGTGGAAGATCACAGTCAACACCAACATATTGGCTTCGATAATGTTAAGCACAATCTGTCCATGACACATAATCGAATGAAACAATTGACTGGCCAATACAAGATAGATTCATTATGAGGTATTTGATTGGATCTTTCTAAGCAACAAAAAAAAAAGGTTGTCACTAAAATTCTATGGGCCCTTAAAGGTGCCTCATAATATTGGTAATATGGTATACAAGCTGGAGCTACCTCCTCCTCCACAAATGCAACCAGCCTTCCACATTTCTTACCAAAATAAGGTTGTAGGCAACAAGTTTCCGATCCAAAGTGAGCTTCCAAAGTTGGAAAAGAGCAAAGTGATCTTGGAGCAGGAGGTGGTTTTGGAGAGTCAAGTGAAGCAATTACAAAACAGGTTGATCATGAAGTATCTCATCAAATGGAAGAATCTGCCGCTGAAGGATGCTTTCTGCAGGAGCTAGTGCTGAGGGGAACCTTTTTATAAAGGGGGCGGCATGTTGCGCCCTTAACCTTCCATGTGTCATTATGTTTTGTCAGGGAATTGAGCAGCTGACTCGTGGCACATATAACCTTTGACTAAGTCGCATGGCAATTTTTAGATTATATAATTTCTAGGTAGTTGGCCTCATTAGGGCTTTGGGGTCACCCCAACAAATGTTATCTATATGTAGGATCTAGATAGTCAGTAATAACCATCGAGTTGTGTGTTCTGCTTTTAGCTGAGTGCTTTTGTGAGGTAGTCTTCTTGTAGTGGCTTGGCTGTTATTATGTACTTCATTACTTGTTATTTGTTCATCTATATTTCAGATCTCAGATCTGCACACTTCATATATTTCATTCTATCGGATCTGCTATATTCTGCAGTTGACAGTGTGGAATCTGCTATTTATTCTATTGGATCTGCTATGTTCTGCTGTTGATATTAGTGAATATGACGTTTATTCCATTGAATCTGCAATTGTGCTATTTTTGGATCTAGTAATATCATAAAACAATTAGAATTTTAGCATAGATGGGAATCATGTTTATAGTTGACTTTGTGAGGATTATTCTTCCTAACGTTGAAGAGTTATATGTTGTAGGCATAATTTTTTTCTTTTTCCTACCATTTAACAAATGCATTCCCATTCAATTTTACCTGTTTTTGTGAGTGACAATCCTAGGAAGTTGAAGGTCTTATTGTCATTGGTCTCTATTCTCCATATTGTTTTGATTGCAAGATTTTTGGCTTTCCACAAATGGTGTTATATTATAAAGGTTTTATCTTTATTGATTTCCTTGCTTAATGACTTCAGGTACAAACCCAAGTTTGCTTGAGGGGTATAACTTCTGTTTGTGCAACTTCTTTATGAGAAATAATTTGTCAGCTAACTTTTGATAGATGATAAATTTAATAGTAAATATCATATTTAGTTCACTTGCATTAGTGCAGTAGTCAACTTGTCTCGGTGCAAGTTCATGAAAAAAGGAATGGATTTTTTAACAAAAATCTTTAAATAAAATAGTTTGGCAAGAAAAAATCATAGCACCATGTATTAAGCCTGTCATCCTTGCTAATGAGACCTGCATTTAATTTTTCAACAGCAGGCTAAAGGGTAATCAATGACTAGGAAGTTAGGAACCTTACTTTGGTTTTCTATGTACATAGAACCTTTCATCTTTTCTTTTGTCTCCTTTAACGAGGAACTTTGACATTCTGTTCTGCATACTAACAATGCAGATTTTATACAGGTTTTTTCCTGGCCAAGCAACATCTTTGGCATTGATTGTCCTTGATAAGCTTTCCAAGGTAACCGAGCTGAGCTACACAGTAGAAGTAGATTTTTCCTATTTTACAAGTGAATTTAGTTTTAGAATGGAATTTTAAAGGCAGTGTCAAATCCTTGAGGCATCAGGGTGAAGAAATGTAGATTATTTTATTTTATTTACAGGTTCAGTCACTTCAATTTAAACTTCACTAATTTGAACTTTTTATTTGGAGTGATTTTTAGGAAGTTGCAAAAAGACCAAGGCCCATTGTCTTTGTGTCATTCTCTGGTGGGTCGAAGTCATGTATGTACAAACTTTTCCAGGTACCCTTTAACACTAAGAGATTTTTCAAACAATAAATGCATTTGAATTTAAATTTACATTACTCTGAGCAACATTTCCACTAGTTAATTTGTAGCATCTGTGCTAATCAACAAGTGACATGTATGTTAGTAGGTCTAAAAACAACCAATTGTACTAATTAAGTGAATATTTCAAGTTCACATTTTAATTGTATGAAATGAGCGCCTTGTTGTATGATATTTTCTGATGTAATGTTTATAGCTTGCTTTCTGTACTGCACACTGCATATAGATTCTCTAATTCACGTCCGCTTCTAATCTAGATCCATTTTCCATTGATAGGCCAGTAAAAAAATAAAATTCCTCTTCATGATTAAGTACTTTTCAATATAGCTGAATATCACACTTTTCTCTGAGATTTTATGGTGTCTATGGTGCGACTTTCCAGGTTATTGTATCATAGTGATGGAAGTATATTTAGTACTCCTCCATTCGGTCTTTTTTTATAGTTGAAGAGATTACAGGTGGAGTCAAGTGCATAAAATATTAGGATGTGCATATGTGCCATCTCGGAGGATATTCATGCCATCAACTATTAAATCCATTTTTTAAATGTATTGGAACAAGAAATATGATTCTGGACATTCCAGAGACATTAACCTAATACAACCACATGTATGCATAGAGAAATTGTGATTCCTATCTTAACAAAGTTACAAAACTTTTGTCACCTGAAAAGGATAATTTGGAGTATAAGTACCTACCTTGAAGCATTTCAAATAAAACAAGGCAAAACAATTTAATTATCATGTGTGTTATGATGTTAAGTGACTAGGGTTGTAGCACATCTGATAGGTCGGATTTCATACGGAATGCAAATGAAATTTTATTTCACGATTCAAGAAATAGAGCAAACATTCAAATAAATAAGCCAAGAAGGCTATTCATTTCACATTTTCAAAACTGACCTTTCCTATTCCTACAGGAATGAAGAATTTATTGGATAAAACAAAAGCTAGACACCTAATCAAAACACCTAGGGTTTATAACAACTATATTCAATATTGTTACATCCCCCTTTTAAATTGCAGGGGTCTTTGTTAGACCAAGCATTCCTATGAACTTTTCAAAATTTTCTCATCCAAACGCTTTTGTCAGGATGTCCATTGGTTGCTTTGCTGTAGGGCAATGTTGCAACTTGACACTGCCATCTTTCACAGTGTCTAATCAAATGAAGTTTAGTATTGATATGCTTGGTTTGGTCGTGAAAGACTAGATTCTTTGCCATCGGATTGCAAAAGTGTTGTCAACCATGAGAGGTGTTGACGAAACCTGTTGCTCCGACAAATTTGAAAGAACCTTTCCGAGCCACAAGATCTTTCTAGTTGCCTCTGAAGTGGCCATATATTTTGTTTTTGTTGAAGATATTGCAGGTATTGATTGCTTCTTGGATTTCCAACTGACAACTGCTGTTCCCAAATTCATTAGAAAACCTATGGTGGAGTTTCCATCTTCATGATCACCAACATAGTCGAAATCTGAATATCCAACCAGTTTGAAGTCTCTTGCCCTGGAATATTTGAGCCCAAAATTGTGTTCCTTTGAGATATCTGAGGACCCTTTTTGCTATTACCCAATGACTGTTCCTAGGTTGTTACATGAATCTTGAGAGGACACCAACTACGAATGATATATCAGGTCGAGTTGTGGTCACGTAAATTCTAAGTAGATGATATCGGTGCGGGTATGGGTACGGATACAAGTACAAGTATCGGGTATGTGGATACGTGGGATTTTTTTTGGGGGTTTGGGTACGACCATACAAAAATATATATAAAAAATTAAAATATAAAAATATAACCATATAAGCAAAATTAACCACATAATATGCATTGAGGAAACATAATAAGTTAAATAGCCTCAAAACATACTAATAATTTGATGCCAAATATCATAATATTCAATTGTCGAACTTGGATTAGTCTTATTACAAGTACATAGTGCAAATGTTACAATGTATGGACAAAAATAAAGATAAAAGAAAATGCACTCTTTGCAGTTTGGTGAAGATTACAATGAGATGACCTGGTGTTAAATCAACTTAAGTCCATGCCCTGTTCTCTTCTTTGAGCTTATCCACAAGTTGAGCTTTCGTATTATTCCTGTGCAAATGATCTTACCGTATGTACTGCACAGAGTCCTGGAGAACCATATTTTTGGGACAGAGGATGAGCAAAAAAAGACATTGATTTCAACCTCTCCCTCATCTTGATCATGTTATAGACATTTATTCCCTTTCTTTTGGCAAGGCTGAAACACGATCCAATAACTGGAAGACTTGCTGACTTGCTCTGGCAACCTTCATCGCTGTTGTATACAGCCCTAATAAAGAAGATATAGATGAATCAACCGAGGCTCACATTTTGAAAACATAGCTAGCCATTGAAACTGCAGAGAGGTTTTCATACATCATTTTTTGAAGTCCGTGTTTGACTTTTTTATTAAGCGAAATGAGGAGGAAAAAAATTTAAAAAATGTTTTTTGAGGCGGTATGCTCAGCTAATGCCCAAGGTATGCCCCATTCCTTGCGAGTACCCTCGGGTACATCCTCAAACATACCCAGGTATACTTGCAGGGGCTGGGGCATACCCTGGGCGTTGGCTGGGCGTTGGCTGGGCGTATTGCCCCCTACTCATACTGGGATTTTGCGTACTCGTATCCAGGAGATGTAGGGGCGTATCCGATAACATAGCATAAATCAAATTTCCAATGTGTTGTCTATATTTAGTGGCATCAACTGAATCTATTGAATCTTCAGATGTCAATTTGAGATTCTATTCCATGGGCGTGTAGAGAGGCTTACAATCCTTCATTCCAAACTTGCTCAAAATGTCACCAATGTACCTCTGAGTGATGAAGAAATACTTTATTTTTGAATTACTTCAATACCCAAATAATAATGAAAATAACCCAAATCAGTCACTTCAAAACCGTTCATCAACGCTGATTTGAACTTTACAATGTATCGTTCATTGTTCCCTATGATGAACAAATCATTAACATACACCACTACAAATACAACTGTTTTGTCAACTATTCTAATGAAAAGAGTTGCATCTTCAAACTCAAAATGTTTGAAGTTCATGTTCATGAGGTACTCAACTAGTTTGTTGTACCATGCTCGATGGACTTGTTTCAAACCATATATCGATTTTTCTAGTTTGCACACCTTGTGCTCTTGTCCTTTTATTGCAAAACCTTCGGGTTGTGTCATGTACATAGTTTCCTTGAGGTCACCATTCATGAATGTTGTTTTGACATCCATTTGGTGAACTTTCCATCTATTGTGAGCTGCTAGATCCAACATGGTTTGAATAGTAGTCCATTTTGCTGTAGGTGCAAAGGTTTCATTGTAGTCAATTCCTTCTTTTTGAGCATATCCCTTTGCGACAAGCCTTGCTTTGTGCTTGTCAAGTGAGCCATCAACCTTGTATTTTTTGCGGTAGATCCACTTGTGACCAGTAGGTTTGTAGTCATATGGAGGATCAACCAATTTTCAAGTCTCATTTTTGACTAATGCACGGTACTCATCTTTCATTGCTTTTCTCCAAGATTCAAGCTTCTCAGCCTGTTTGAAAGTTGCTATTTCTAAATCAAATGCAACATTGAGTTCTTCTGGATAATCATTCAAGGTGAGCTTTTCAATTCTATCTTGAATTTCTTCAAGGGACTTGTCTGATTGTGATGTCGCTGCATGTGCACTTCTAGTGCCAGTTTTTCCAACTTGATTAGGTTTCACATCTTTCAATGTTTGAGTGGCCCACTTAGACATTTGTTTCTGTGTTTTAGGTGCTTCAAGTTCATCCTCTGAAGTTCCATCACTTTTTGCCCTTTGTTCTGGTGGCCCCTTTTCATTGTCTGATGAAGTTTCACTCTCTCCTTTAGGAGAAGTTTCAATCTCATATATAGGAGACAATATAAAATCAATAAATTCCCATTTGTGTATCCTCCACTCATTGTTTGGAACATCCAAATCACTCTCTCTATAGATATCAAACTTTGCATACTTGTTAAGTCGACTCAACTGTCGATCAATATGCTTTTTGTCCTTTGCAGTCTCACAAAAGACAACTTCTCTTGTGACAAGAAACTTCTCTTTCTCATCGTATACCCTGTATGCCTTGGAGGTTTAGAATATCCCAACTGGATGCATTTTCAATTGCTATGGTCCAACTTATTGCTCTTCTCCTTTGGAATCAATGCGTAACAAGTGGATTCGAAAATCCGAAGATGTCGCACTAAAGGAAGATGACCACACCACATCTCATGCAAAGTCTTGGATTCAAGAGTTGTTGATGGTGATCTATTGCGGAGGTATACTATTATTTTAGCTGCTTTGGTCCAAAAGTACATATTTACCCTTGTGAAGTACAACATAGCACGAACCAGATTCATCATAGTTTTATTCATCCTTTTTACAACTCCATTTTGTTGCGGAGTGTGAGGAACTGTGAGATGGTGTTTGATCCCATTTTGCTCAAGATAGGATTCAAACTTCTTTGAAGTGTATTCACCACCATTGTCTGTCTTGAGTGTCTCGATGCAGGTTTGAGCTTGATTTTCAATCATGGTTCGAAACTTTTGGAAAGTCTCGAAAGCTTTTGATCTTTTCTTCAGAAAGTATATCCAAGTCATCCTGTTGTAGTGATCAATAAACAACATGAAGTACTTATGACCACTAGTGGAAGGGATTGGAAGAGAACACAAGTCTGAGTGAACCAATTGCAATTTTCTGTTAGCTTTCCACTCTGACTTCGGAAACGATTTTCTTGCATGTTTAGCCAAGATGTAGGGTTCACACTTTTCATTTGATTTTGTGGGAAATGCAGGCATGCCAAAAACACCATTCTTTTGTAATACACAAATGTTGCTATAGTGAGTGTGCTTAAATTGAGCATGCCACAACATGTTTGGAGACATTCCGTCTTCCACGAGATGAGAATAATTCCTTAAATTTGATGGCTCACCCTTGAATTTGAGTAGTTTCCCTTCCTCATATCCAGTCAAGACGATTGCATTTCTACTTTTTCCCCTGATTGTATATGGCATAACCGAGTAACCGCCAATTGGTCGGTTACTCGCCAGGAAAACCACCAGGCGAATAACCGCCACTTGAAACCACCAAATTTGAAAAACTGCATTTTTTAAAAAATTGGCGAGTACTCGACGAGTACTTGCCGGTTACATTTAGATAACCAGCCAATATATAAATAAAATATAACTTAAAGTATAAGAAACTAGATGTCTATATCTAAACTTTAAGTTATATATAGACGTCTAGTTTCTTATACTTTAAGTTATATTTTATTTATATACTTTCAGGATGTTTGAGAGTGGTTTCAGACCTCTAGGAGCTATAATGCAAATTCTAGGTTTTGGAGGATCCTATCATATTTCAGACTTAGTCAGATTTCAGGATTTCAGGGTTTCAGACTTAGCCATATTTTAGGGTTTCAAAATTTCAAGGAGACATTGTAGGAGGAATGAAAGTTGCATGAGGGGATATAGGTATGATAGAATAGTATGAGAACATCTCTTGCAAAGTGCCACAAGTCGACCTCACCCCATTCTCTGTGCATATATTAAAATTGATACAATGATACTTATACAAGAATCTACAAGTACAAATTACAAGAATCTATATTTTTCTCTTCCTGCTCTCTAGAAAACTAAGGGAAACTGAGAAAGTCTAGTAATCTATGCACAGGGAATGGGGTGGGATCTACTTGTGGCACTTTGCAAGAGATGTTCTCATACTTCTCTATCATACCTACATCCCTTCATGCAACCTTCATCCCTCCTATGTCTCCTTGAAATTTTGAAACCCTGAAATATAGCTGAGTCTAAAACCCTGAAATCTGACTAACTTTGAAATATGATAGGATCCTCCAAAACCTAGAATTTGCATTATAGCTCCTAGAGGTCCGAAACCACTCTCAAACACCCTGAAAGTATATAAATAAAATATAAAATATAAAATATAACTTAAAGTATAAGAAACTAGACGTCCTTATTTAAATGTAAACTTATACTTAAATGTTTATTTTATTTATGTACTGTTTACTTTGGGTGAATTTCAAGTATTTTTTGCCTTTGTCGGTTATTGCTGTTTATTCGACCGAGCGGGTCGAATAATGTCAGTTACCCATTTTGGCCCCTTGACGAGTACTCGTCCCAACCGGTTATGCGAACTATGATTGTGACATCACCATTATCTAACAAAATGGAATGGCCTTGTTGCCTTATGAGCACTAGGGACAACAAATTTTGTTTCAATTGAGGAAGGTAGAGAACATTTTGGAGTTTGAAATCTGGAATCCCCTGACACTTGAGTCGTATTGTACCTCTTCATTGTGGTTGCAGACTTGATCTATCTACGACGTATATTGAACCACAACTTTCTTCACTAAACTCAAAAAAATATTTTTGGGAAAGTTATATGTAGAGTGGCACCAGTATCAAGAACCCAAGCATCAAACCATGAAGAACTAATTGAGACATTGTTTACTTCATCATCTATACTGGAAAACATGCATTCACAGGGGAATTGGTTAGAGTTTGACTCTTTTGTTTTCTTTGATTTTTCCTCTTTTTTTTCATGGTATGCTTCAATTTTCTCCCATGGATATCTGCATTTGTGAGTCTCATGGCTTTCTTTTTGGTCACATCGTTCACAGTAGAGGTTTTATTTTTTATTTTGACCACCTCAATTTTCATTTTTGCCACCTTTTCCCATGTACTTTTTTTGTACTTATTATTGCCTTCATTTTTAGAAGATGTGGCCTTGTTGGATGTTTTGGAAAAAATTGCTTTGACATAGCACACACTTTCTGTTATTGTGGACTTGGTTTTTCTTCCAAAGGCATTTTCTCTTTCTGCCATCTTTTCAACCAATTGATCAAATGTGAGTCTTCAACTGATTGCTTGCTTGTAGAGACTCCAAGTAAGTTGAATAGCTGGGAAGGACTGTTATGAATACAGTCATATAGATGTCAATTTTGACACCCGTTGCATCTACATCATGCTTGATGGCACGTATCTTTGAAGCCAATCTCATCACATCACCATCTTTCAACTTAAGATTGAACAATTGAAATTGAATAAATTCCAACTTAAGTGGGAATCATATAGTTCTTTTAGTTTGTGAAATGCTTCCCATAGAGTATTGCACCCTTGAATATGACGAAACACATATCCGTTAACTAAGGCCCTCATCAAGGCCAATGGTTTTTAGTTTTTCTACTTCCATGTCTGAATATCCTTTGCATTCCTTGTTGGCTCAACTGGTTGTTTCTCCCTATCGTAAATATCGAACCATAGATAATTGAATGTGTTTGTTCTCCACTTGCTGAGACCATTCTAATCAACTGTCTTTGTTGGTCAATGTTGTGTCAACGATAGATTTGATTGAATGCATGGTTTTGAGTTTTTAGTTTGAGTTTAGAGTTTTGAGTTTGGTCCTCTTTTCTATATACCACCAGACCGATACACCAAACCTCTATATATACCCGCCCTTCTTATATACCCATTGATACGGGAAGAAGCTAGACCTTTATATATACTTGGCAATACGTGAAAGAGGCTTTATGGTATGTGAGAGCAGAGTGGTACATGGTACCTAGGTGGCACATGAAAAAGATTCGCCCTGTCATTAACCTCATAAATCAATATACTTGATTTTTATTGATTTCTTGATTTATGTTTTTCAACATAAACGAATGGGTAAAAGAGTAGCTCTTCTTATTTCTCTTTGAATTTGCAAGATTTAGTTTTTTTTGCCAAATATGCTCTTAGAGTAGCTTGCTCAAGGCAATTTCAATTAAAAAATTGCTCCAAATTTAAATACTTTTCAAATTTAAATGATTTCAAAATTTGAAATAAAGCACTTGAAAACTGAAAATTGAGACTCTGTGTTTTAAATGAAAAAGCATAAAATGTTTACCTCTCACTCCTCCATTTGTCTTATATGCTTATTTCCAATATTGAAAATAAGAGAAAAGTACAGCCTCTTTAAAAAAGAATTTCATCTATGCTTCCACGATTAAGCATTTTCAAACTGTGAGCAGAAAATACTTCAACGTGGCAATATTTGTAGGATTTTATCGAAAAGCTTGGTCTCCTCCAACATGAACATGTACAAAGAAATCTTCAACAGTAGATGCCACACACCCCAATGCCATAAAAACATGAATAGAACTGCCATGAGCCAGCAGAGATATGCCAAACTCTAGCACCAATCACTGGAAATTTGAAGAGGCCACGCTTGAACTTGTTTCCACTCTCCATGTAGAGAATGACTGCAAATAATTTATCACCGGCTAACTGTGTCTAATGCTAAGCAAGAAATACACGGCTCAAGGTCTGAGGACGCTGTGAATATCTGAGGATGCTGTCAAAACCGCATTGCGTAGAGCACCTATGCAGGTCTGCGGGTCTCTACGCAGCCAGCCGTTGCTTCTCCAAACGCGGTCTTCAATACACAATCTGCTATGCAGGTCTGCCCTTAGTGTAGGTGTAAGGCAGACATCCTGATGAATTTAATGACAAGAACAAGAAAATACTTCCAACACCTGAGGAGGAATTGATACGCTGCCAACGTCCCACTTTAGACCAAAATGTCTCCTTTTGGATTGCTGATTTGCTGCAAAAGAACAGTCCATTCTATTTTTGAAAGATAACAATTTTTTGCAGGGCTGTACGGCTAAGAATAAGGAGAAAGAAAAAAAAGAAATCTTCTAGGCTTTGAAACAAATGACAGGCCGGATTTCATATGGAATGCAAATGGAATTCTATTTCACGATTCAAGAAATAAAGAGAGCAAACATTACAATAAATAAGTCAAGAAGGCTGTTCATTTCACATTCCCAAAACTGACCTTTCCTGTTCCTAAGGGAATGGAAAACTTATTGAATAAGACAAAAGCCAGACACCTAAGCCATACACCTAGGATTAATAACAACTATATACAATATTGTTACATTATTTCAGAGGATTTCAAATAAGGAAACAAGGCAAAACAAATAGAAACACTCTTCTAGCGATTTGTGCAAACCTTTTATTTTGGCACTTTGAATCATTAATATTGTTTTCACCATTCAAGCTTATTATTAATGCTAGTTAAATTTTGTTTGTATGGATCCATGGGGACGTTCTGTAGACCGTATTATTTTCATGGATTTTTTGTAAGGTTTGTGAAAAGGATTTATGAGGCTTGACTATATAAGACTAAAGTTAACAGGATCTCTGAATCTGGCTAGCTGTAATTTTGGGCATGCTTGTGAAGTCTGAGAGGTTAATTTTATGTTTTATAGATTTGTAAAATCTGTTTTACCATCAAACTGAATTTTAGGACAAATCACCCAAGGAGTTCTGAAACTAATAAAAGGGCTACTCCACTAACCTAACTGCAAACAAGTTAATCACATATGACCTACGTTAGGATGCTCATTTCCACAACTTTGGCCTTAGAGATGTATCTAAGGCACTGATTCTTGGTTGTTTGATGATATAGGGCTTGCGTTATGGAAAATAAACAATTTTACGCACCGCATGTACACATTTTAGAGAAATAATATCAAGGGAAAAACATTTTGCACTATGCCTGTGACCTTTGAACTATGGATTCGTGTTCAATTTGTTTCATCGTTTTACATTGGAGATAAAGTTTGTAGGTCAAAAACATATTTTTCTACTTGTCTTCGCTCTAAATATATTTCAACTTGTATATATATTACAATATATAAAATGCTTGCAACAATAGCTCCTGCAATTTGTTTTTTAGTTAATATCTTAATTAGAGATAAAATCCAAGTTTAAGCTTTTACTTTTTTTTTGTGTTCAAGGGAAATTATTGGGGTGTAGTAATGTATTTCTTTTGTGTAAATGAGTTGGCATAACATTTCCTGTTTCTTAGGATGAACAGCATACTAATGGCTATCGTTTCTAATATCTTCTGATGGTTTTATTGGATATTCTTTCAGATTCTGCAAGAGGGGTGTGAAGAATTGAACTTTGATTCAGTAAGCTCGATTTTCTGTTTTCTTTAAATTCTTTCAAACCACTTTTTTGAATTCTCCCCTTCCTAGAAAAGTAAAAAAGATCATAGTGTACTTCTAGCAAACAATGCGCATTTGTTCACTTTTTTGTCACTCATATTTACTTTAACTGGTTTTATTACAATGCCTGGAGTTATGTTTCTCTTCTTTTTGTGAAGGGGAGGTATGAGTTGGTCAGAAAGTGTGTTGCAGGACAGATATATGATTCAAGCCCTATAGATTTCATTAGCGAATTGGGCACTAACTTTGCAGTCCACCCTTCCATACTCAAGTTAAGCCATCCACCAAGAGTGCTGAGATGGGGGGCTCAGGCTACATCTTGGGCCTTGGATGCTCTCTTTCTTGGTAGGTTTGAAGCACAACGTGCAGAATACTGGCAGACTTTATATTCATCAGTGGTAAATGAATCCATCCTAGCAGTTATGAAATAGTTTGAAGAGTGAATTTCCATCTAGTCTGGAAAATTGTATTTTTATATTTATAGCTCAATTACCATGCACAGAAAATGGGTCCAATCCTCTTATTGTGCTCTGAAGATGATGATCTTGCCCCATTTGAGACAATCTGCAATTTTGCTTCTCATATGCGTGAACTAGGTGGGGAAGTGAAGATAGTTGCATGGAAAAGTTCCACTCATGTTGGTAAAGTAACACGGTTTATATTTTCAATGTTTATAGCTAATAAAATATTCCTTTCACATTGAAATCTTAGATTGGACTAGTACCAAATCCTTCCTTTTACTCTGTTATTTATTGAAAACACGATTTGCAATAATTTGATAGTTATTGCTAGGTTTATCCTTAAAAAAAATTGTTCAATGTTTTTGCAATGAATCTGAATTTTGTATACACAATGACAGGCCATTATCGGCATCATCCTGAGGAGTACAGGGATGCTGTCCTGATGCTTCTGAGTACAGCAGCTTCTCATTACTCCTTAAGAATGGGAAAACTATCACAGCAGGAAGCTACACATAGAGAATCTTACTGCAAAATGTCCACGGCTGTTTGTGACATGGAGGAAGTTACAGCTGAGTCCCTCACGACCAGGGAAAATAATCTCTCCACCATAACAGGTTGTCCACAAGTTCAAACTCGTAAACACTTTGGATCTTATGCAGATGGGCAGAAGGAAGAATTACTAGATATTGTGAATATTTCTAGTCCAAATGCCCAAGATATGCTGGGAAAGCTTCCATTCGATATAGATACGCCAAAATATATTGAAGATTGGGAGATAAAACCGTCTAGGTCATCGCCACATATGTTTGATCGATCTCTCAGTACATGTGCCAAATCAGGTTTGATTAATCCTACTAGATTCATACGTCGTTGTAGGCTTTGAATGGTAATTTTCCTATAAAATGTATATTGAAACTCAGCTTAGGAATTTTTAAATAAACAGTCTTCAATGTTAGTACATGCGGTGAAGGTTCCATCATGTTGGTATTAGTTTTAAAATCCTTATGGCGAGTATAAAGAGCCTATGTGAAGACTCAAATTTGGCTTATAAAATGTGTTTAAAATAAGTGTGCAAGTAGCATCACTGAAGAACAGGAGAATCTCAGCCCATGGGTGGTGGTTTCCTTGTCGGCAATGTTCCTCCTTATTCTAAAAATACTTTTGTATTCTACACTAAGCTGAACAACCAATTCAAGCATTGTAATCTTTATTATCTGTTCTTTATCCTCGGTAAGGTACGGTTCCATGATATTTGAATAACTTCTCTATATGCCATTGGCCATTTTTCCTAAATGACAACATGGAATAGCAGTTTACCATTGTCTTAGCATGTTCACACTAATGAATGCTTATATTTTTGATATTCCAAAATGCCCGTTGTTATCTTTGCATTCGGCTGTGAAGCAGAATATTGGATAACTTGATTGGAAGTTTTGGCCATATCTTAATGGGAGTGTCTTCTACTTTAGTGGAATTAGTGTAAAGAAGATGTTTACTGTCATTTAAATTTGTATATTCACGTTACTAGCAATCTAGTTTTGTTGACCAAGCTGCACATGCCACAAATATTTATATAATTTTATTTCATCTTTTACGTCAAGTGATTAATAAAGAAAAGAGGGGTTGACAAAGAAAACGGGGGTTCAACTTGATAAGGATAACTTGTTTTTCAGCTTATTCCCGAATACATGATTGGCAGTGAAAAAGAGCACAAATACTACCATATTTGTTTACTTTGGGTAGTAATTGTCTGTGTCATGTAACTTGGGTCGTACTTGCGTTAAATGGAGTACCTTTACCTTTACCTTACCTTATAAAAGAAATTACTACAAATCCAGAATCCATACCAAGCACGTCAATTGTATGACTCAGCTTGTATTAACATTATCATGTCATCATACGATATTTGTCGATTAGGGGACTGGCCTCCCTATCTCCTTTACTCTTCACTCCGCTTCAAACCTTAAGAGGGTTTCAACAAGATGAAGGCACTAACATTTCGGTGGCCGAATGCAGTGGAAAGAGAAAAGGGAATGGGGAGAGATGGGAGGATCAACGCCTCTTAACATTTAGCCAGGATTAGTAGTTACTTCTCCTTGGCTTCAGCGAGGACAATTTAACTCGTTGCTTGTTTGGTTTAGGCATTGGTGATCATTGGTTTCTCATCCCATAGTGGCCGTTTCCTATGGAGATATTGTGGCTCTTCCATGATATCGGTATAAAAACAGTTGCCGCCCCCCCCCCCCTTATTGCTCGATGCTTTGGTGAGGGCAGCATATGGAAATTTCATGTATCTTCTGATCAGGGTTTTTGTCTAAATGTAATTTGGTAGTTCATTTTTTATTTGTAGCTAAGAAACAATAGCTGTAACAAACACCAATTTTTTGCTTTATGTATGTTGATTTCAGTAGCAAATTAGATCAATTCAAATAAATTTCAATTTGTGTTGAAGAACTGCACATGGAATATTCTAGTTGATTGTGGATCAGAGGGTATCAGAGCTGGTTTTCCTTGTAGCTTGTAACGCTTTGCTAAGACACTTCAACTTTGTGAGTATTTGTTTTTTATATTTTATGCTTGACAAGGAACTGCATGCCATTTGGTTGTGCATTGTCCAACTAGGGCAAAACTTTGAAGATGGAAAGATTCAAATTTCCATAACATCAATATTCTTTTTTCAAAAAGGAAACAAATAGTTGAGATCTAGATGATGCAACACTTGGAAGTGGAGAAACGAAGAGCTGAAGAACAAATTGGTTAGACATGCAAAATTCCACATACAAGCCACGAAAGAGGGGAAGCGTAGAGCACAATTCTTGGACAATAGAGAATCTATTCTTTGAAGAACGAACAAAGGAACTTTCAAGCCATGGAATGGTATGACAAGAATTGACATTTGGGGACGTATTGTTACAAAAGCTTCAATGTTATTGTAAACAGTCGCAAGAGGAAGAAAGGCCTTATCAAGGCAAACAAGTCTCTACATGAGATGTTCAAACTATGATGAAGGTAATTATTGCAAGCACCTCATCATATGTTCTTTCTTCCAATAAAGCATTAAATGAATCTTTTGGTCGTTTTGACAAGCATACAAAATAAATTACCCATGTGCTATAGTGATCAAGGTTTTGGTGAAGGTGTGAAGAATCCTATAGAGTTGAAACTTAAGTCACAATATGAAGGTTTAGGATATTTTGGTCGGAAAGAAGAGGTTGGGAGTGTTCAAACGCAGCTGAAACAAAAATGTCTTCTAAAGAGGACTCCAAACCATCCATTTGTCAAAATTTGTTTCAAATAGGTGCCAACACCCCAAGATCTCTTTTGTGAAGGCTCAAAAAGAATATAGAGCATTTTCAAAGAGAGTGCAACATTCCAATGAAGGAGGAGGTTATGCATCTTATTGGAGGAGATTGCTTTGTATCAACCATGTAAGCAATCACAACTACAAGGATAAGACTTGTTGTCCACCTGGATAGGGACCAAAATCGTGTTGCTACCATAAGACAAACATCTACATTACATGGATAAATCAATCTGTGAAAGTTTAAAAACAAGATAACACAACTTATCCAAGTAGCATAGTTACTTCTTTTGATTAAGAGTATTAGTCTAATTATGTCAGTAAATGAGTAACTCTCATCCACAATATATTGTACCCACTAGCCCTCTATGTTCCTATATATATACGAGAGGTGGCTAGGGCTAGAGTTAGGGTTTTGGAGAGTGGTTAAAAATAAAATAAGATAAATATTATTAGTAGAAGTAAATGAAATATTTACTTCATTTGATTATTTTTCGTAATAATAAGTTGTGGATAAGTATGCACCAATTAATTCATACATTCGAGACACAAATAATATGATAAGTGTATCTTAAAACCATACAATAGTGTGTGAGTAATTAAATACACTGACATCCTCTTTTAAGATGTACTTCTATGAAGGGAAGGATGAAAGAATGAACTATCCTCCCTTGATGACACCTTTCTTCGCTCCCAAAAGTTACTTGAGCTGAACAAACCAAGCCTTAAGCAAGGGTTTTGTGAAGATGTTTGTACCCTGATCATCTGTTCAACAAAACTTAAGATCAACCCACCTTGCTTTGTGTGTTGCTGCTCTATTGGGTTGCGAGAAATGTGGATACCACTATAATTATCACATCAAAGTGGTGTGGGTTGGGTTTGTGGAAATCTAAAATTTGAAAGCAAGTGTCGAATCTAAACTGACTCATGGCTCGCTGCGACAACACCACTATACTCAAATTTCATAATAAACAAAGCAATAATAGTTTGTTTCTTGCAAGACCAAATCATGGGACTTGTCCCAAGATGATAGATGTGTTCTGTTGTTCAATTGTGATCGTTTGGATCCTCTACCCAATCACTGTCTATGTTGCTGACAATTGTTGGGTTCTCACTAGAAGTGTATCCAGAAATTGAGGCTTTTCTTCATGACTTGTACCCAATCCCATAGTAGTATCATGAAGATACCTTAGAATGTGTTATGCAGTTTGCCAATGACTTTCATGGCAACGCTGATAGTAGTGTGAACCAAGTTCAAAACAAATGAAATATCAGGGCAAATTTGAGTTAAATACAATAATTTTCCCACCGATTGCTTATAAAGTGTACCATCAATCGAATGAGTACATTTGGTAATAGAGTGTACCATCAATCGAATAAGAACATTTGGTAAAAAAAATTGACTCTTGATTGATAAGGAGTCGGTGTGACTTGTTGTCTTTCATGTCGAAACGATTATGTCTTGATTGGGTTGATTAACAAAAATTCCTTTATCAGAGTGTTAAATCTGAAACTAGAGATAAAATACAAAAAGCCCATGTCAATAATCTCAAATGACTTCATTATTCGAGCTTTCGAATCATGAATATGCTTGGTGGAACTCCCTGTGATGATTAAGTTATCGACATAGACATAGATTGCTCTAATACCATATTAAATTAGCTGGCTAGGGTCTAAAATTGTCTTAACTACCATAATACAAACAACCACATTACATGTATAAATAAATTTATAAAAACTTAAAAATAAGATAATACATATTTATCTACGTAAGCATGGTTACCTATTTTGATTAAGAGCATTGGCCTAATTTTTTTGTATAAGAGTAATTTTCATTTACAATATATATCATCTACTAATTTTTTATGTTCTTATATAGATAAAAGAGTATGATTAAAGTTAAGGTTTTGATGAGTAGTTACAAATAGAATAAGAAAATATATTTATTAACATAAATCAATTTAATATTTATTTAAATGATAATTTTCTCTAATAATAAATTGTGAGTAAGTATGAATCAATTAATATTTATCTATAAATTGTAAATAAATATTAAAAATACATCTTAAAACTATACAATAATACATGAATAATTAAATACACTAACACAAAATTGATAATGATCAAATATTTTAATGCCCTTCAATTTACATTCTTAAAAAATAAAAATGTATCAATTTATAAAATATGATTGAAAGCCAATGTATGAAATCAAAGAAATATCATGCACTAACAAACAATGGAAATATAAAAGGAACATTCCAATCCTCTGAAAAATAACAAACCTAGAAAGATTCCAAAATCTGCCCACAAAGATCAATATTCTAAATCGTTGTGTAGTTATATGCACTCTAAAATTTGTGCTTTAAAATATTTATATCTACAAGGAGTGTTCTTTATACAAAAGTGTTAATTGTTATTTTAAAGATAAAATTTGTTATTAGTTTCAATTTTAAATGGATATTTGGATCAATCTAGGAGGAGTGTTCTTTATATAAAAATGTTAATTATTATTTTAAAGATAAAATTTGTTATTAGTTTCAATTTAAATGGATATTTGGATCAATATTAGACTTGGTGATTTGTACTTAAGCTATGTGGCTTGAGGGGCAGTGTTGGATGCTTAGTTCATTTTGAAAAGTTAATACCAAAAATATATTTAGTTTGGAGTATTTAAACCATGTGGTATGCAACGGTGAATATTAGATTTTTAGTTTATTTTTAGGAGTTGGGTATCAAAATTTTTGTTTGTTTTGGAGCATTCAAGTCACGTGACACGTGAGGGCAGGGATTGGAAGTTCAGTTTAAATATGAGGGTGAAGCATTCATTTGCAACACATTCAACATGGTGGATTGACAAGCCAACATTATATGCAACCTTGATCATGATATAATAATTTAAGGTTACAAATTTTGAGGTTTTAAAAGACAATTTAGTTGTCCTATTTTTTTATTTAGATATATTTGAAGGCATTTTATATGGAATCATTGAATTATATAGTATGTCGACATCTCTATCCATATTTTGGAAATAAATATATAACGAATTTACAATATTAAGTAAACATGCATAAAATTTGTAAAGAGAAAGTTGATGAATCACAAAGGTAAAGGGTTTGATAAATCATTTTAATCTTAACTTTGTTGTGTAAATATATTGTAAATAGTTTATTCATTCTAATTTTAAATCTTATAATATCTTTATTTTATGAGATTAAATTTATTGAAACAATAATCAATATATATATACAATTTAAATGATAAAACATAAAAATTTATCAATATAATAAAAATTACATATATTTATATGTATTGAACAATTGTATTTAATTTAAAAAAATGATTTTTGAAATATAAATTTGAAAGAATATACTCTAATTTAAAAGATGTAATGTTTTTAAATATTATATTATTAATACATTTTAATAATTTCTAACCATTACCATCATAGACAAGATGAACCACCACTCTCTCGTAGGATATGTTATTAATATTTGTATTATATTAAAATAAAAAAGTTTACCTGTGGCAGGGCCAAGTTTAAGGAGCACCACTCGCTTAGAAAACAAAACTAGTGTCTTAATACTTGATCAATGTTGTTAACCCAAAAGTAAAGGAAACTATTTTGTGGACGATAAGATCCTAGCTCATTATTTAGCTTCTTCATGTGGCATTGGCATTTGTATGAAGAAACATGAGTTATATCATCATTCTTTTCAAATATTCTCCAATATGGGTGGAAATATGATTTTGATATTTACCTATTCTAACTAATTTAATATTAGCAATTATTAAATTTTTGCTTGGCTTAAGTTATTTAACAATTGTAGATAGTAAAATTTAATCAATAAATATTTGTCCTTGACATTTTTACTTTGCTTGGTCAATTCGTCATTTCGATAACCCGCAGTCTCTAAGAAATCCTTCAAAATCTCATAATTATTGTGCCTATTTCTTAAACTTCTCTATTTTATCTCTATTCAGCGTATACTTCACTGTCACTTTGGTTTCATAAGTCTTTGTTTTTGTTGGACAAAAGTGCAATAGGTAGAGAAGGACATACTATCACCTTGTACACAATGTTATAATAATCATCTTTTCAAAACGACATGCTTTATAACAATTTTTTTCACGCAAAACAATAAGTCGATTATCAAAAATATTCAAAATATTCCATTATAAAAGTACATTAAGGGTCACACTTGAACTTAACTAGCTCTCACCAACAAAAACATATATTTTATGATTTTAAAAACATCTATCTTCTGAGTAAACACTGTTATTGCAATTTTGCTGCAATGCCACAATCCTTATCCAAGTTTAATGTTGTTTCATTGTAGGTTAAGGGCATCATTTGTCAAGCATTCTAATCAAATCTTGATAATTACATTCAAACGAATTATATCAGCCTGAGGCCTTCCAGCTATGTAGGCAACACTTAGTCAAAAATATTTTTTTTGAGAATAGTTTGACCATTCCTATAATCTCCATTTCCCCCTTTTTGCATTTGATCTCTTTTGTGTGTTTGTGCAGGACTAGGGTATTGATTTTATAGGTATTCAATGCATCAAATCGAGCTCCACATAGAAACATGTCACCTATAGACAGAGGCAAACAAGCCTAGATTTTCAAATCCAACAAACAGTGTATTTGGATAAATCCGCAGTAGCAGACAACAATGCATTGCGACCTTGTCTACCTTTTGAGACCTTGTCTTAGTATACAATGGATCTCTATTTTTTAGTGCATCTGTGTTTGCAGGTATTTAAAGCAATTACAACTCAAAAATCTAATACAGTGTAACTTAATTTGTTCATAAGGATAATTATTTAACATTGATTGTAAACACCTAAATTTTACCATTTAGTGTCAAAATTCATTTTAACACATTAACCCGTCAATATTTTCAATTTAAATTTAAATTAACATCGTTTCCCTCTAAAATTCAAATAAATAATTAATTAATTATAATCATGTGCACCTATTTTCTTCCAAAACTAATTAAAATCTAGATTGTCCACCTCACCCAGACATCTTTTGCGTTTGTCTCAAACATGTGTTGACTCATCCAACTATTTCCTCACCATCCTCAACTACCTCATGGATCACCTTAGAACATTTCAACCTCCAAGTTGACTCAATCAACTAACTTGCCCTGTTCTTGTTGACTCACTCAACCAAATCTCAACGCATGGAATTAGTTATCATCCTCATAATTCCTCACCATTGATTATGTAATTAATTCAACAAATTCAAGCAATTCTCAACCATTTGATTAATCTCCCATATGCTTATAAATTAACGTGAAATTCATTATTTTTAATCATCTGCCTTCAAGCTAACAAAGAGCTATCAAAATTTCAAAGTGAATTAAAACGAATCAAAGCCATCTGAATAATTTACATACCAAAACATTGCACAATTCTCTTTGTTTTGGAAATGATTTGAGCAACCCCATCAACATCCAAGAATAAATCCACCATTATCACACAATAAAGAAGGTTATTAAATTGCATCTTATTTTGTAAGTATTTCATTTAGTTTTATCTTATTGTTGCTGCTCTATCTTTGAAAATAAGTTTAGTTTAGATTAGAATTCATTTGTAGATATTTTCTTAGCTAACTTGCACTTAAATTTTACGCTTATACATTTTGGCATACCCGATGGGACCTTGTCCCTCATCTTTTACATCATATGTACATTTAGGGAGTCATTTTAGTTGTTTTCATTGATATTCCTGTGTATACATATTTAGCACTTGTCTTCAAGGTTTTTGTTTGTTGTTTTAGGGTGATTTTCTAAGTTTTTGACCTTGATGTCCATAAACCTACAAAACAATGAATTCATTCTACATAACAACGAATTCATTGCAACAAATAATAAATTTATTCCTGTGTTGTTTTTGTTCACTTTTTTATAGTTTTTTATTTTTCTAATAGTTCCTATCTATTTTTGGCTTGTTTAACCTCTTTCTATTTCAGTCTTGCTTTCTATTTTATTTTAAATTTTTTGTTTAACTTTTTTTATAGAATAATTAAATCATCATGAAATTCAACAAAATTATAGTAAACTTCAGTGAATTCATTCAAAACAACAACAAAATCATTTTGAACTTCAACGAATTCATCCAAAATAACAATGAATTTGTCATAAAGTTTAACGAAATCGTCAGAGCCTTATCGAAATCATTGTAAACAATGAAATTATTCTATAAGTATTTGTTTTCAATTTTTTGGTTTTTTGAGTTTTCTAATTACTAACAAAGTCACTATTTTATCCAATTGTGTAATAATGAAATCATTTCAGAACATTGGTTTTTTGTGTTTTTTACTTTTTTGCTAATGTTTTACAAGTTGCCTTGATCTTCTAGCCACATGAATTTTTTTTAACAGTTCAACTACAGGTTGTTAGTCAAAGACAAACCAACAAAAGCTAGCCAAACTAATATTTAATTTTATTTTTATTTTTTTTGTTTTGTTTTAAGCTTTCCAACAATTTCTATTTCAACATTTTCACTTTTAGTAGTGATTAGCTAACATTTTAATTTTTAGAGTTAATTAATCTTTCTATTTCAAGCAATCTATTTGTGTGGCACTTGTTGTGTATGCTCTTTTCTGTGGTGTTACATTGGTGATCATACTCAAAAAATTAGAAACAATATTTACAAAAACTTTGTTATCCAAGACTCACTTGCGTGTATGCTCTTCTCTTGGCACCATATTGGTGACACTACTCGATAAGTAAAAGAAAGAGTTAGTCTTCTTTATTTTTATTTTTATTATGGATTCCATTGATCATAGATTTCACCACCACATGGTAGGCCAACTTCGTGTATTGATAGGGTATAAAAATTGAGTTAGAACTGTTGTTTTTGGCTATGTAGTGTTGTGTTTTAAGCACACTGTGTAATAATGAGGTTTCATACTCCAATACTTAAGCCTTAGACAACATGACTCGAAGTTCAATTTTTTGATGTCAACACACCAAAATTTTATGGCTGTGTTGGGCACATTAAGACTAGACCCATTTGTGTGCATCCATCAAATCAATTTTTTCTATAGTTTTGGGCCTCAACATCAAAAGTTATATAAAGGACTCACTTAGATAAACTTGTTTAAACCTTAATAAAAAAACCATTCTTATTGTCTAACATGTAGTACATCGTTTAACAATTAGCACTAAGAAACTACTTTTCACACACCCTTGAAATCCAGCTTAGTGGACCATGGAAATGACAAGATCCTCCATGCTCAGTACCTTGAAATATTAAGTTTTAATTAATACAATAGACAAGCAAGTGACACAAAAAGCCTACAAGTTATTCAAGTCCTTTTGCCTAATTTTTATCATTTTTTGTGCAATGCACATGTGTTTAGAGTATAATTTGTTTGTTTATTTCCTTGTCAAATACCACGTGCTGAAACCCTTGATTGAAACCAAAAACCTTTTAAAAATTGATATCAAGAAATCAAGTCATAATCCAAAAGCTTTAAAAAATTAAAATTTTATTCCTAATAATCAAAACTCAAGAGCATCTTGTTATCAATCAACTTTTAGTCATTTTGGTCTTTCACTTTCTTAGAGTCCAGTATTTATATTTTTCTTTTTTTGAGTCAGTCTTTCCCTTAGTAATGTCACCTATCAAAAGATACATGGCTATGTGGAATAATTTTAGGTTGAGGGATGAGCCTTTTGGCAATGACCCCCTTCAATTTGGTAGGCAAGAAAACTAAGGTCATCATTTCCAAATACACAAAATCCATGACAATGAAAAAGGAGGACCTTATCAAGATGAGGGTATCCCTAAATCCATTTTGAATCCTTCTCCATTTAATCAATATATCATGTCTAACAAGAATGAATTTTTAATCCAAGACTTGATCTTAGGGGCCAAACTGCCATCCAATTTTGATATTCAAAATCTACACCACTTAATTGTTAGGAGAGAGTCTTCGTCACATATTCAAGGCCAATCCACATCACAAGGCTCTCTATAGGCTATCATTATTTCCTATAATTCCAATCCCCAAGTATCCAAAGATAAAGGGAAAGCCACCCTCAATGAGGAATCTTTCCAAACAAGCAATGGGTTTTATATGGAGGCCCATACCCATCAAACGAACCAAGAGATTGTAAATCTCCAAGCTAATAAAACAAACAATCCTTTGGTTGAGTAAAGTTATAACCCAAATCTAAGTTTAAGTGTGAACCCAAAGTCACTCTCATCCGTCAACCAATCCAATCCAAACTTGAATACTTATTCAAGTTTACTAAACATCAACCAATCCAATCGAAACTTGAATACTTATTCACATTTACCAAACATCAACCAATCCAATCTAAACTTGAATATTCATTCAAATTTATCAAACATAAATAAATCCAATCCAAAATTTAATACTTATTCAAGTTTAACAAACATCAACCAATCCAATCCAAAATTAAATATCCATTCAAGTTTACCAACCAAAAATCGATCAAATGCAAACTTGAATACTTATTCTAGTTTTCCAATCAATCAAAATCTGAACTTTCATAGTTCACCAATCAACCATGAAAATTAAAATTAAAATATGAACTTGAATACTCATTAAAGTTCACCCATCCACAACCAATCAACTTCAAATCCAAATTTGAATGCTTATTCAAGTTTACCCATCAATCAATATCAAAATTTTGCTTTAGGGAGTGAATCAGATCAATTTTCAAATCCAAGTTCTTTTTTGGGGTTAGTACCATTACATCAAAATCAAACACCCACTAATCCAAACCCACTCATCAACACCAATTTGACCCTCAACCAACATCAACCCTTTAACCCCAACATTAACCCTTTAACCCCAACATTCATTCAAATTAAATTTTTGGTTCACATCATTTTACATATCCAAACTTGGACCAAAACACATTTATCAACCCATCCCCAAATCAAACCAACCCAAATCCATCCCTACATCAAACCAACCCAAATTCATTTACCTTCACTAATCAAGCCAATCCTAATTTGACCACCAATCCAAATCAAGCAAATCCCAACTTCTCCACTAACCCAACAAACCCAAACACCTTCACACTATCACAACAAGCTAATCCCTCTTTTAACACATTTCCCAATCAGTTCATCAACAATATACCCCATAATCAATATTCAATTTCACAAGCCAACACCAATTCAAATCCATTTATGGGTCAAATGTCCAACACGTTTATCTCTTCAAGCTAAAGTAATCAACTCTCACCATATTTCATTAAAGAGTGGAAAAAAATGAAGGATAAGATCCAAGGCTTGTAAGATGGTATCTTTTCAAGAAAAATAATACAAGTTTGAGGAAATTTGTCCCTATCCATACCACATAAGCAATATGACAATACCATTTTCCAAAAAAATTGAATGCCCTAATTTTCACAAGTGCAAAGGTAAGAGTGATCATGGGGAACATCTTAAAGACTTCTATATGGCATGTACTGATGTTGCCTATAGTAATGAATACATGTTCAGGCTATTTCCATGTAGTATAGGGATCAAGCCCTAAAATAGTTCTCACATTTAACTAAAGGATCAATATCCACCTTTAAAGACCTATCTAAAATGTTTGTTCATCGTTACTCATATACTATTGAAAAGGAACTGACCACTATCAATCTATATAACACTAAACAATGAAATGGTGAAACCTTTGCCTCTTTATTATAAAGATGGTAGTCATTGGCAAGCCATTTTCCATGGTCTTTTCATGAAAAGGAACTCATTGCTATTTTCACAAACAACTTTAACTCAGAGTTGGGCTATCATTTACAACTTCATTTTCCAACATCCTTTGATGAAATCATCGAAAAGGGAGTTCAAATCGAATGAGATTTAATTAATAAGGGTGTTATCAAAAGTTTTCAAACATGACAATGATTATTCAAACCAAATAGACAAACCTAAATTGTTCACCAAAAACAAATACATTATGGGTGATGGTGTGACTGATGTTAAGCAAGTTCAAAACTCACAACCCATCAACAATATCACAATACCCAATGGTCAACAAAAATAATAAAATTACAAGCATAAATTCACCAAATTGGGAAAATCTTATGAATCAGTGTTTTGAAAGGTGACCCAAGCAAACATGATCATTTGGCCCAACACCAAACCCTTTGAAGAAAATGTTCTTAAAATAGAGTGGTACCATAACAACGAATATTGTGAATACTATAGGATTAAGGGACATTCAACTAATTGGTGTATGAGGCTAAAAAATTATGTCTAAGATCTCATATATATGGAGACATAGCCATTGAAAGTCAACCATCCACATTATATAATAACCAATAGTTGGGCATATATAAATATCTATCTCACAAACACAAAAAAGGACATGGTAAACCAAAAAAAGAGCAACCTCAAGCAAGTAATGTCAATCAAACTAATCACCCTTTTGAATCTATAGTCACTTGTGTTGATTATACAAATCATCATGTTTATATCATTATTGTAAAGTCTCAATATTGCACCATTACCACAAGCCGTTAAAATATTAGGTCCAAGTGCTTCCTCATCCACTATTGAGAGTAAGTATAATATCATAAATCAACTTGAGAAGAAGCCCACTCACATATCCATTTTAAAGATTCTCAAAACCTCCATATATATAAATATACCTTATATAAATTCCTTCAATATTCAAGAGTCCTTCAAGACATTAATCCATGAATTTTTCAAGCGTTAGTTGGAAACTTATCTACTAACAACCAAGTTACATATAATCATTCCAATGTATTTTATATGAGATCTATACATAATTTACCTTTGTTTATAGAAGTCACAATCTATAGACACAAAATAAAAAGGGCGTTATAAAAAGGGTGATTTATTTGGATTTACCTTATAATTTACTTCTTATACATCCATGGATCTATTCTATGAATGTTATATCCCCCACCTTACACTAGTGTTTGAATTTTTTTCTTAATGGCATGGAAATAAACATACCCAATGATCCTCAACCCTTCTAATATTACAAATTATTGGAAGGATGTCATCAAAATCCCAATCATCTCCCCTTTAATGAGGACACATATATTCTTATTGAGGAGTCACCAAAGCTTAACAACTACATCCATCCTAATACATAGTTTCACACCTCAACTTGGTGGTTGGTTCAATATGCCATTTGTGTCCACTTCTTAAAATAATCCATCTACAAGTCAAGCATCCAATAATCCTTCCACTTAAAAAACCATACCATATCCTCCATCCCAATTCAAAATAGTTGACAAAGGCATGGACAGATATGAAATCCAATATGCTAATAACTTAGGTAAAATTCACATGTCTCCAAAAAATCATGGTAGACCCCATTATCGAAAGAATACTCAAGTGGTTTGTAAATTTATAAAAACTCTATTTGTATAAGGTGGTATTATTTTCGATGAACAAATTGAAGATTTGAATTCCCATGGCTTTATTCTGATGAACTAGCTACTCAATTCCTTAACAACTAATATCCCATAGCCAAATCCATCATGTGTAATATAATGAATTATAAAGGAAAAGGCCTTGGCCTCCAAAAACAAGGACAAATAGAACCAATCATTATGAAATCCAATGAAGCTTTCCATAGACTATGATTTAACCCACTTAATGTAAGCATAAAACTTTTCCAATGTGACTCTTCTAGTGAGTCTGAGGTAAGCTCTTTGGACACTAAAATGGGTTCTATCTATAGTTGATTTGAATATATATCCATGACCAACCTATTCCATGAAACTACCATATTAACACTTGACCCGACATATTCAAACCTAATCCAATGGGACCAAAAATCAACACCTATGCTTGATCACTTTCCAAATGATGAAGTAATATATGAATTCTTGAGCACAAGAGATCATATTCTGACATGCAATCATAAGAAGAGTTTTTCCATCCAATTAGATGATTTTGCATATTTTGGGGAATTATTATCACATTATCAAATCAATAAAATAACATAATAAAAAGAATAATACCTTAAGGGGGAACTTAACCTTCTTCCACCACCCATAAAAGATAAAAAAGAATCAACTCTCCTAGTTGAAGACACTATAGCAGTTAACATTGGGATAGAGGAAAATCCAAAGATAGTTAAGCTTAATGCATTATTAACTCAATAAGAACATGAAATTTTCACCCTTTTGATTAAATAATTCTCCCACGTGTTTTCATGGTCTTATGTAGATATACTAGGGCTAGATCCTTCACATTTTGTGCATCATCTTGTGGTTCATTCGAATGCAAAACCTATAAAATAAAAACTTATAAAAATGCATCCCAAAGTTACACTCTTAGTGAAGGAGGAACTAAAAAAGCATTTAGAGGTTAGCTTCAACCATCCTATAGATTACTATGATTGGATATCTAATGTTGTGCCAGTAACAAATAAACCAACTAGAATTAGGGTATGTACAAACTTTAGGGATATAAACAAAGCATGTACCAAAGATGACTTTCCATTACCAAACATAGACATGAATGTCAACTCCACCGCTAGTCATGAGATGTTATATTTAATGGATGGTTTCTTAGGTTATAACCAAATCAAAATAACTCTCAAAAACCAACACAAGAAAACATTTCCAATGTATTGGGGCCCTTTTTGCTATCAAGTAATGCCCTTTGGTATTAATAATGTTGGATCCACATACCATAGAGCAATGAAAATTATATTCCACGATATGCTTCATGACATCATCGAAGATTATGTTGATGACATTCTTACTAAATCCAAATCTAGATTAGAACATCCTACTTGATATCATGCATATTTTTTGATAGAATAAGAGAGTACAAACTTTTTTTAAATCCAAAGAAGTGTGTCTTCAAGGTTACATCAAGCAAGTTGTTGGGATTCATAGTTTCACACTACAACATAGAGGTTGATACTTCAAAAGTTTTAGCTATAATGAATATGCCTCCACCTAAGAATCTCAACCAACTCCATAGTCTGTAGGGTAAATTTCAAGTAATTCAAAGGCTCATATCCCAGCTTGCAGACATTTGTCATCCATTCACATTCTTGCTTAAAAAATACACTCCATTTACTTGGAATGAAGACTGTAATAGGGCATTTGAAAACTTAAACATATTCCCAATCCACCAATTTTAATGCCACCTATTACAGACAAGTTTTTCATTTTGTCATTACACAATATACATTGAGGGCATTGTTGGCACAACACAACATTAGTGGATCAGAACAATCAATTTATTACCTAAGATGAAATTTGGTGTCATATGAGCTTAATTACTTTCCCATGAAAAAATCATGTCTTGCAGTTATTTTTTCTTCCCAAAAACTTCACTACTACATGCTTAAAAATCAAACAAAAGTAATTGCTAAAATTGACCCTCTTAAATATCTCTTATCCAAAATAGATTTGTCAAACATAATATCTAAGTGAGTAATGCTTCTTAGTGAGTTTGATCTTGAATATGTATATCAAAAAACAATCAAGGGACATGTTCTAGTAAAAGCATTAGAGTAGGCTCATTTAGAAGATCACACACCTCTTGTCATAGATTTCCTAAATGAAACAATTATATCAATCGATGAATCCCTAGTTTGATAGTTATATTTTGATGGCTCTTTTACAAATCACATCTCGGGGGTAGGTATCTTATTGGTTACACCTAATGGAGACTTAATTCCAAAATAATTCTAGATTAAATCTCCTTATATAAACAACATAACATAATATGAATCCTTTATAACTGGTCTTAAACTTGCAATACAATGGGGTATCTAAAATCATCTTATCTTTGGTGATTCAAAACTCATCATAAATCAAGTCACTAATGAATTTCATGCTTTTTATGAAAAATTAATTCCATACAAGTGGATGGTGGATAGCCTCAAGTTGTGATTTACATCTATATAGTTTGAACAAGTTCCAAGGGCTAACAACAGAGAAACTAATGCCATGACAATAATTAGTTCATTACTTGACCTCCAAATTAAGCACAATCAATTTCTTGTAGAATATTTGACAATACCAGCTTATGATACTCCAAATTATAATATGGTTTGTGAGTTGGTTGGTCCCACTTATCCTTGGTACAATGGCATCTATGAATACCTCCATAACAACACCATTCCATCAAACTTAACTCATAACCAACACAAATCCTTTATCCAATTAACATATTGCTATACTATCCTTGGTCAAACCCTATATCAAAGAAGTTATAATGGAATCATATTACAGTGTTTAAATTCTAAAGAGTCCACCTTATCCATTATATGATTCCATGAGGGAATCTATGGTGCTTATTCTAGTGGCATAGTCCTTGCTAAGAAACTCTTACATGCATGTTACTATTGGTCGACAATGGAATCTAATTATTATGCATATGGTAAGAAGTTTGGGCCTTGCCAAAAGCATGGTGATCTATACATAATCCTTTGCAAGTTTTACAACCCATCACTACACCTCAACCATTTTATACATGGGGGTTTGACCTCATTGGTAAAATCAATCCCAATTATTTGGATGGCCACAAGCATATTATTACTGCCACAAAATACTTTACAAAATGGGTTGAATCTATACCCATAACATATGTCACTAATAAACATATTTCTAAGTTTATCTTAAACCATATTATTTGTCATTTTAGAATCCCATCCACTATTCTCTTCGATAACATAAAATCATTAAAAAATGAGGATGTCAAGGCCCTTTGCACTACTTACCATATTAAACATAAGTGGTCCACTCCTTACTACTTGCAAGGTAGCAGCCAAGCTGTGGCAACAAATAAAAACATCCTCAAAATTATTAAATGAGTTGTCAACACATTTATTTATGACTAGCATACGTAGCTTTATCCACCTTATGGGCATACCACATAAGCATCCATACCCATAGGGGAAACCTCGTACTCCCTTATTTATGTTAGCAAGTCAATCTTACCCATCGAAGTTAGATCCCATCCTTACGAATATATTTATAAAATATTATTGATGATGAATCTTATCGTACTTCATGACTAAGTGAACTCAATCTCCTTGATGAGAAATGCCTCAATTCCTTAAAACACTTACAATTCTACCAAAATCGCCTTTGCTATAGCTATAATAGAAGGATTAAAGTTAGGAAATTTGAAATTGATGATCTTGTTCTCAAATAAAACCAATAGAATACCAATACAGAATGAGAAAATAAATTAAAATTCAAACCAAATTTGTTGGGCCCATATATAATCATTGCCAAATATGGATATGGACCTTGCAAATTGGCCACAAAAGATGGAGAGGAGCTTGATGAGCTAATGAACATTTTGTACCTCAAATGGTTCTATGCCCAAGCCATTCTAGTGTTGTTGTACATATACTAAGTGTTAAAAAAAATAGAAATAAAAATTAAAAAAAATCAAGAAAAAAAAAAATGTCCAAAAGCGAAAACTAGTTCACTAGCATTTTGGGCAAGTACCATGGTGAAAACCAATTTATGGCACTATGTGTAATCTGTATGCAATGAAAAATAAAATAGGTCTACAAATCAATCCTAGCTCAGAGAAGATAGATCCTACTTACACTTCTGATTGGGGATACATTAGATAATCAAGGTCATGACCAATATGGATATACTAGACCTAGCCAAGGGATCTCTTATCATAATAATATCACTAAGGAGGGTTCCAAAGCCTCCAGTCAAGTAAAACTACACAATAACCCTAACTAGGTCCTATGTCTCCATATTCACTAAACTAACAAGAAGTAAATTAAAATCTAATTTAGTGTTCACCAAAGCTTGTGGAACAATATGAGGGTTAGTAAACAATAAAAGTAAACATGCATAAGAGAATCCTAATTAAGCTATGTATAGGTAAGACCCTAATGCATGGAGAAATAAATATTATTCAAAAGTCATTACTTATGCTACTTCTATCTACTAAAGAGAGGAGCAAAGTGGAAGATGAACCCATCAAGATTCAATCTCTCCCTTGGCTAAAGGTGCTTTGCAAGAGGTTGTGGTTTGTAAGGATTACTAAGAAAGGCCAAAGCATCCAAGACTTCTCTAGAATACAAGATTCTTCTCCAAGTATAAAACCTAAGCTAAGACTCCTCAAGTATAATGGTGGAAGAGAAAATTGTAAAGAAGCACAAATGAATAATTAACTCTTGTTGTCTCTCTAAAAATGGTGAAATAGAAGTGTTTATATAGGCAGATCCAACCCTAAACCCTTCCAAAAGTTTACGCTGACAAGGTTGACCCAGTCAACCTAGTATTTAAATTGGTAAAAACTAACTAGGTTATAAACTATGTTGGCCATGGCTGACCTAGTTCCTAGTAAGCTTTATAAATAACAATACAAGGTCGATGTGGCTAACATAGTCATGTAAATTTCCAAAAAGGGGTTTAGGTTAGGGAAATGTATAATAAAGATGGTAAATGACTAGAGGAGGGTGAAAAATATGAGGCAAAGCTTAGGAAAATGGTTTTTAGGAGATAAGTGTGTAGATAACAAGTGGAAATAAGGGACAACAATCCTGTGAAGCACCAATGGTTTGACTGCCCCTTTCTTGGTGTACCCCTTAAGGTGTGCACTTAGAGAGATTAAGACTCGATAAGTTTTTTAAAGGTAGAGATAATTAGTAATAGATAAAGTTTGAAAATATTATGTGTATACATATGCCCCAGTCAAAGCTCATCACGTGTCACATAGGTGTAACACAAGATGCTACTTCAAGAAAAGAATATAGTGACACATAATACTGAAGTTGAATGAAGTGAAACAAAGAGAAAATAAGATAAAGAAAAGGATAGAATTGAAAAACACATACCTTTACTTACCTTAATACTATAGATAAAGAAGGAGATGCAAGAAATGTGAAGGTGTTAAATGTGAGGAACACTATGTGAACCTGTAGAGATTAGTAAAAAAGAGCGAATAATCAAATTATTTGCAACATAGGAATATAATAGTTGGAAAGATTATCTATAATGTCAAGACTCTAGAACATTTTATGGGTTGGAAAAAGAGTTAGTAGAGATAAAGATATGAGTAAGATAAGAAATTTTATAGTAATTTTTTGGAAGGTAGAAGACCATGGGAGCAGAGTGTTGCTGAGTGCATGGATATATCAGAGGTTCCTGATGTATAGCCCAACTAGGTTACCCCATGTGGTCAATGATAGGTTACCTTGGGTTGCTAAATGGAGACAAGACCAAGTAGCGTGGGCTATGTCCCATGTGCCAGTGTTATAGATAGTCACATGAAGAGAGATCATGTGGTATCCCTATGCACATATTATTATGATTTGGTCATGTTGGGTGACCATGATACCAAGGCTAGCTCAATAGTGGATCATAGGCCACTATACTTGGTGGGTAGATCCATAGCTAGTAACATGCTTGCTAGGATAGTTTGGAATCCCACACCCAATAATGCCTATAACAATGCCCACATTTTGGGCATGACATGTGAGAGAGCCAAGGGGGATAGGAGGAGGAAGAGCTCTAGTGGAGAGATCAGAGATTAGACCATAATGTGTGAGACCATGGACTGATTGGGCATGATAGCTAATAATTAAATGAGGAGAGGGCATGGATGTGGATGTAGGGGTATAATAGGTAACATAATAGGTACTACAATAAGAGGGACAATGACCACCTCAAGTAGACCACTGATAGAGATGCTAGTAGTAGGGTTGAACACAGAGGGTGATGACATATGATGACTTGATAGTCAACCTAGGTTAGAGTTAGTTGATAGAGGCACCACTGAGGAGAGGCTCGAGGCATGCAAGGGTAGTGACTCTCAGATTTTATTTGATTAGGAGGAGCACCACATATGAGGTGTTCAAGGGATGGGTTGATGGAGAGACCATGCTTGGAAAAGGAGTAGATGGCGAGATAGTGGTTGGTGACATCATATCAGGTAAGAAATGTTGTAATTTTTAGTTTTTGAGATAAAATATTAGTTGTATATGATGGTAAATAGATAGCTTTTGAGATGTATATATGATCTGATATCTATCTAGTTTGAATTTTATAGATCTTATGGTCGAGGAGATTAGATGGGGGTCTTTAGTCATGGTAGCACACCATGATATTTTTGATGGAGTGTTGGCACCATACGACCCCACCATGTTGGATGATCCTATGGCGCCATCTACCCTAGCTCAGGCAAGCTAGTTTAGACTATGGGGGAGGTCATAAGATATCTATAGGCATGTAGGTATGGATTACAGTCATTGATGGGGTTGGAATCAAGAGGCATGGATTTGGTAGGCCTTGGCTTAGGAGAGAGCCACACACATGGCTACCATGATCTAGATAGGATATGTACAAGCCCAAGTGGCCAACCTATAAGGACAAGTAGGTGGGTTGAGATTTTAGACAACCTTATTACAGTGCACCATGTAGAGGATACTGTCTAGGGCATTTATGGGCAATGTCGCTAGGCCACAAGATAGACATGATAAGGCCCAACCATAGAGTTGGAGTGATGTATTTTTGGTATAAAAACACATGATATATAGAGATATTTTATTTTGACAGTTGGATGTTGATCTCATGAGTTATATTTTGGTTATGGTTGTTGATGCATGGATACATTTCTTTCTAGAATATGTATTTTACTTTTGTTGTATATGCTATAAGAAATATATGTGGAGTGTTTTCTTTTCTAGAATTATGTAGTACACATGCATGGTTGAAAATAAATAGATGAAAAAGACTTAGAAAAGTATAATTATTAAAAAATAAATATACTACACACTATATCGCGATGGTAAATGTGTAATAAACAAAGATGACTAAGTATAATAAACCAAAAAGTGGGAAATAAGAGGATAAAATGATTTTAAACCATGAAAATATTGGCACCAAATTAAAACAAGTAAAATCACACTAAATCACATTGGGAAGTATGAAAATAATCTAATAAAATGGAAAGCACGTGAAAGACTAATGGTAGAGAAACACAACAATTAAGTCAATCTATCACACTAAATCATGTTGGGAAGTATAAAAGAGAAACAAAATTGGCAAAATGGTCTTGATCACACTAATTCAAGTTGCGAAGTATGAAAAACCTAAGAAAAATGGTTGGATTCTTACATGTAATCGGAAAATAAGAAGGTAAAAAGTGAAAGATTAATGAAGTAAGAATAAAACATACTAAATCAATATGGGAAACATGTCAATGATGTGTAACTCATAATACATCATATCTTATCTCATATTTAACACATGTAATTTCATTGTGACTTGGGTATTGGGAAATTTTGTGAGGAAAGCCAGGTCCTATCCATGGTCTTACACTGAAATTCACAAAGAGAACACCAATAAGGTAGAAATAATGTCAAAATATGGTAAAATGGGGTGTTTGGAATGGTAATGTGAAAATTTGGTAATTTGTGAGGAAGGCTTGGTCTTTTCTAAGGTCTTATATTGCAACTTACAAATGGAATTCCTATGGGGAGTGATCTATGAACAAAAAAATATTTCTCAAGGAGAAAATTAAGATTGTAAGGGGAGAAAGAGGGAATGTAAGAAGCATAGCATAGGCATCTGATGATAAGACCTTAGGAGACATGAGGCATACTAAGGACATAAAAAGACACTAAGTGACTAGTGATGATCAATATATAGAGGATACCTGTTCACTATAGGCACAAAGATGTGTAGACAAATAAGTGTGGTACTAAGATCAAATCATATTGGTTATTTTGAACAAGAAAAATAAAATGGACCCACCATCCCATGATATGTTCCCCATTCTTCATGGCTCCTTATAGAGCCATAGGTCTACTACGAAGATTGGGTACTTGTATGAGAAAGTAGGTAGCACTAAAAGATTTTTTTATTCTCTTTTTCTAATCTACTAGCCTACTACACCCCAATAGACCTAAAATATATCATGAAGCCAAATGTAGAGTTTGAGATTCAATTAGGGAAAAGAGATGTGCTTAGGATCATGTCTTTTAATATAATTTGACTTTTGAAAAATTTAAATGTTGCTTTTTAGATTATTACCTTTTGTTAAATGATTTGGATTTTGAATGTTTATGGATTTTAAGATTACTCCTCCATATAGATTTAGAATGACCAATCATGACAGATAAAGTGATACACATGAATGAGATTTAGGCTTTGGCTAAAGGAAGTTAAGTATCCAAAGATATGACTGACTAGAACACTTAGGCTTAACCATGAACCAACATGTTATCTCAAGTCTCAAGCACTTGTATGGTTAGTTTGTGAAAGGTAATAAAGGGGGATAAGGGGAGATCCGAGGTGGACTAGTAAAAAGAGATTATAATAAGATGAATTATTTGATAACTGATCACATGTTAAATAAGGAATGACTAAAGGGAGGAAGGTTTGTATAACCAAGTCATAATAATGATTATCTATGTTTATAGAGATAAGATAACAAACAATCATGAAAAATAACAAGGGAACCATAGAAGAGGAACTTAAGAAGAACAAGTATGTAATCATGAAAAAGTATCCATAAGAGAACATAATACAAATAATGAGATCATAAGCAACATGTAGTGCGAAACAAAAGCCATCATGTAATATAGATAAGTGTTTTACACAATGTTAAATGATATAAAATAGATAAATGTAAATTTGGAGCACACATCCAATCCAAATGAAGAAAGAAGTGAAAGAACACCATGCTTGTTTTCATAAATACTAATATATTTGTCCACACACATTATTCATAACATATGATGTCTCTGTGAAGTTGAACTTGGACTGTAGCCAAAGTCTCATTGATCTTTAGGGAAAGTTGAGAACATACTTTGCATCGAATCTCTTTGACATAAAATGTAAGAATGATAAAAGGATCATGTTGATGAGGGATATTGTTTAGGTGATGCTCAGGAAAAGGAATGAGAGTGGACTCTATTGGAGATGAAGGGGTCATTGGTGGAGAATGGGCCACAGGTGAAGGAGTCACTAGTGGAGAAGGGGCCACTGAGGAAGGAGGATCCATGGGTGAGGGAATCATGGATGGAGAAATGGTAGGTGGAGAAGGGACCACAGGTGGTAGAGCCATGAAGAACAAAGGGGACCTATGAAAGGAAGGGTAGTAGGCATAGGAATGGTCATGAAGTAATCCTTGAGATGCTATTGAAGGATATGACAATGATCAATGTGGTGTGTACGACATTAGTGTTAGATACAATATACCTCTCCATATTTGGGAGGATATTTAGGTAATAATTTTGGGGTAGGTATAACCTTATCTGTGGGCTGAGGAGTGGTGGGATACATGGTGTCGATATATTACCATAATTTATGATAATGTGTGGATGGATGATTGTCTATGCCATGAAAGTAACATATATGCCTATGAGTATTCTTAGTAGGTGTACTCATAGGAGGAGTGGAAGAAAAAGGTGAGGAAGGTTAGTATAATGAGTAGTCTCTAGTCCAATGACTGAAAACTTTATTAATATCACAATATGGTTGATCGACCCATTTGATGGGCAAAGGAGAAAGCTATGGTAAAGGGAGTAAACCATCACCTAGGGAAGGTGGGGATGGTGGAGAGACTGGGCAAGGCTCGACTGAAAGAACCATAGGATGTAAAATAGGAAGAGACTTAGCTAGAGAGGGAGTGGAAATAGGATTCAAACTAGGCTTAGTTAAATTAGGGGTGGGATGCATATAAGGTTGAAGGAGAGTTGCAAGCATCTCATGGATAAGTCAGCTAGAGGGGTCCTGGTATCTAGCAAAGTGATAGGGACTAGTCATAACATGATCCATAATCATACTCCTATGAGGATCTTCATAAAATGGAGGTGTGCACACCATCTCTACCCTATAATCAAGAGGAAAAATGCTAATATTAGGAATGATATATGATGGAATGCTAGAAGAAATACTAAAATATTGAAGCAAAGAGGAATGATAATAAATAATTTTATCATCTCAGGCCTGAACAAGACCTCCTAAGAATGGATCATCTAAGGTATATCCATCATCATAATCAAGTGTATGAAGATCGATGGCATAGGTAGAGATGACCTTATAATTTGATGTGGTACGATGAATGGAATGTTGAGTCTTAGTTAAGACAATGAGTATGTCATCAAGATCATCCCATGGAAACTAAGAAATGATATTAGATAAAAGATCCTAGGTTTTAATATTTTGAGTGATCTCATCAGTGTCATCATCATTGGAATCTATGAGGTTAGGGGTATATTCTTGATGAGTTCAAGGTGACCATTATAACCTTGGGTGGAATTGAAAAAAAAGTTAAATCATTGAGATTCATGAAATGGAATGCTTATCAAGGCTTCAAGGGTGGGAATCTTGAATATACCTCAACCTTAGAATTGTTCAAAATTCCAAGGGTTAGTGTCACCGTGAATCCTATAGATTTATCTATTGTGAGGAAATTTGATGCATTGGTAAGCAAAAGAGGTAACTACTCTCATGCGATAAGTCTATGGCCTACCAAGCAAAATGTTATAGGATAGAGGAAATTTGATTATCATCACCTTCACATGAATGATAACAAGTGGGGTGGTGATAGGGAACCACACATAGCCCAAGGGAGGCATTTGCCTTCGGTCATAGCCTTGACACGTGCTACGTGTGGACTTAAGATTACATTCATAATATCCAAGGGTTTTGATAAAATTGAGAGAGGGAACACAAGTGCCTGAACCCTCATCAATTAAGGCATGATTGACTTGGATATCACCAATTTAGACATTGATATTAAGAGGAGGATCATCCACATGAAGTAAAATCTCATCAAGGATCATAGAAGTAATGGGGAATTTGAGGGAAAGAAAAGTGTCCATTATTTAATCAACATGTACGGACATCTCTTCACACTATTGTAAAATTCTATCTTTTGATCTAGATAAGGTGGCTTCACATCCTATTAGGGGAGGATGAGGGATGTTCATTTCGAACAAGAGTTACATAAGATGATTACAATGATGTAGAGAGGTTCACATAAGTTCAAGAAATGGAATTTGATATGGGAGATTATTAATATATGTAATAAGATCCCACTCATCATAAAACATAAGAGGACTATTGGAAAGAGGTGCATAATGTTGAAGGAGGTCCTTGAAAGGAGGAGCCAAAGTATATGTGAATTTATGTTGATAAGATGTAGAAGGTTTAATTGGAGGACAAGTTTGATTATTTTGAGAATATAGGGTAGTTGATGCAAGTTTGGTTTGAGATAGATTGTAATAAGTGTTTATATAAGTTTGAGTATCAATGGTGATGGATAAAGAGGTTGGAGGAATGGTATAAATGGTATGAGAAGTGTTATCCAAGGGAGGTGTTGGAATTGGTTCATCAAAAAATATAAGGTCTTCTTTCCCCAGTTTTATTAAGTGAGTTGGAGAAGAGTCTTGGATAACATGAAAAGTAAGAGATAATTGAGGAATTTGGATGGGATGAGGATCAATGAAATCAACCACCCTTTGCATATTAGTCATATTGACCGCATTCTCTTCAAAAATTGGGTCAAGAAGACTGTCAACATTATTGGTAGAAGGGGTAGGCTTGTCTTGGTTATCTTGGTGATTTGGAAGAGGATCTTTATAGATGGCCAAATGAACATTAACCTACTTCAAAGATTTAGATTTAGTTTGTGTTTCATGGGATTTGAAGGTAATGTCATAGGCTTGATGACATTTATGAATGATATAATCATGGTCAAAATTAGGACTGAGAAGGAAATCCATAGCCAAATTATGAAGTTGTCTGCAAGTCTCTTGAGAATGACCCTAACTAGTATGAAACCAAAAAAATTTATTGGGATCATATGAAGATTTCATGGGATGAGTGGAATCAAATTATCGTACAACAGGCCTTGATAGACATTTTTGTAATTCTACTAAGGATAAAAGTTTATGAATAGTGATGTTATTTGTTGAAGATAAATGAGGATTAGTGATGTGGTTAGGAGGGAAAGCTTGTTCCAAAGCCTGGTTGGGAATAATAGCTTGAATAGTATGAATGGTATCATAAGAGTCAAAGACACCATCATTTTTAACATGATGATTCTTATTCTTGATTAACATGCGAGCACCCATAGAAGGTTGGGATGGCTCAAATTGATGCACAAGGAAATATTGACACTTTGCTTGGTCAATGACTTATTTCAAAGTGCATGGAGAGAGTGTCTGAAACTGATATTACAACTTGGAAAAAAGATCATTGGTAAATGAATGAAAGAGGTTGTCATTTGTCATATTATGTTCACATTTGTTAGACAAGGTCTTCCATCATTTGATGAAAGCTTGTGCAGTTTCAGTCTCAAATTACTTACAATTAATAAAATGGACCAAGGTATTTTTAGGGAGATCACTAGTTTGAAATTCCTGGACTAGAGAATTGAATAAATATTCCAAACTAGTGATGGAATGAAATTTGAGTTAGTTTTACCAATCTAAGGCATCACTAGTGAGAGTTTTTACTAATATATTGGTAGTGGCAAAGGTATTTAACTTGACCCATTCTTTATGTAGATTTCTATTGATAATTTTGTTCAAAAAATATCATAACATCAAGTACCCTAAGGGAGACCCCCTAATTTTTTGAGAAAATCCCTTAAATTGGACAAAAACCCACTTTCCCTTTATATTATGGAATTTGAAACTCTAGCTGCAATTTGCAATTGTAAAATTATAAATTGCAACCTAAGTTCTGGATGATAGAATCCAAAACCCTAGCTGTAATTTGCAAAATTGTAAATTGTAGCTCAAGCTTTGGATCTCACAATGTACTAACCAACAAAATATGAAAACTTATTTACAATTTGTAATTTTGAAAAATTGCAAATTGCAAGTGGAGTTCTGGATCCCACAAATCAAACACCCCTGCAAGATCCATAAATGAAACTACAATTTGTAATTTTGGAAATTGCATTCAGAGTTTCACTTCCCATGAAACACTTCACTTGGAATCTAGAAATTGGAGAGCAATTTAAAATTTTCAAAATTTCAAATTGTAATCCAGGTTTTAGATCTTGATAACAACTTGAGCTACAGAATCAAGAACTCAAAACATAATTTGTAATTTTGCAAAATTACAAATTGCATGTGGAGTTCCACCTTCCTATTTCCATATAAGTCAACATTCTACTTCCCGTATAATCTAGAGGTCAACATGTAATTTGAAAAATTACAAAATTGCATGAGGACTCCAGATTTAAGCCACCAACTACTACCATTAGCGCATTTATTGTAGGGTTTTCAAGGTATAAGTAAGGCAAATTTGGAGATTTAATTCATTGTTTAAATTATTAATTACATATTTGAGCTTTGATAATGACCTTTGTTCCATGCCATCGGCCTCGAACCACACACCAAGCCACACCCTTAGAAAATTTGAGCCACATCTATAATTAAAACACCATCATTGCAAACTGTATGGTATTGTTTTAACACCCTTGCATTTTCCTAGAATCTAGTTTCTTGCAATTTGAAGCTTTTCAAGTTTTTTATTTCTCGTAAGGTTGTTTCCATTATCTAGGGTTTCATTGTATTGTTCGATTAGGTTTTTCTTGTTGTCATTGCTCGAAAGGTCAAATAATTTGAGAATTTTTTGTCATTTCCCCCAAAAGTTTTCATTAGTTGAAATCTAGTCTTTTCTAGGGTAATTTTTTTCCAAATTTCATTGTGAAAATCAAATATTTCTCTCCCAAAAATATTCACTATCGAATCTAGGGTTTGCACAACTCACAGCTAGGAGAATATACCCTTATATATTCATGCCACCAAAGAATATTCCCTTTGAGATACCTCCAAGTCCCTATAGACTTTGGACTTCCTTAAAACACCTTTTAGACCCATGGGATTCCCACTTGTACTTTACACTTCGCATTCCCATAGGATATATAACTACAAGTAACAACTCTCAACCCCATAGACATTCTTATTATTTCAAGCACCTCAAGGTTCCACCAGGGTTTTCACCTGCTCATAACACCTCCCAGTTCTTCTAGAGATCCAACCTACATAGGGAACCTCTAATCTCCATCAGAGATATCAACCTATTTTTGTAGCACTATTACCCGACAAACTTTTTACCTACTCAGAGCACTTCCCATCTCTGTTAGATATTCTACCTGCTATAAGCACCTACAAATCCTACTAGCTCTTGTATTTGGTTTTCAACAAGCATTTTTTTCAAAGTTCATGTCTTAAAAGGATATGAAGTTCAAATCAAAAGGCCCCAGGGTGAATCTTAACCTAGAGTCCAATATTGCTGAGATCACTGATATAGACCTAGGTCACATTAACCTAGGGGACTTTTAGACCTAGATAAATGTAAAGTTTAAGAATGATTGGGTCTAAAGTATCTATGAATCTAGATTACTGTAAGTAAAAACATTTTAATTGATGATCTAAAGCCCTGAGTTGGTGCTGACACTAGCCTAAGATTATGATGCTAACAAAAGAGAAGTCCTGAATGACAAAGGGGAAATGATTTTGAATCTGAACCTAGATTTCATTGACTCAATGTTTGTTATACCATATTTTGAGAGTTATCTTGATATAACTTTGGATACATCCCAATAATTCTTCCAATATAATAGAGAGGGATGCCCTAAAGTAATAAACAAGTAATGGCTTAAGACCCCCAAGGTTGCCTCCATCAGATTGCCAAAGACATTGACAAGAATTGACTTCAAAGATGAGGTGGGAGATATAATCATTTTACCGCACATGATTACTAGTAGTCTTGATGCCAAGAGCTTCTAAGAGTGGATGTATTATTATATTTGGGTCATTTGTCATAATGCATAATATATCTACTGGGCTCAACTCATTAGTGACTCCCTCCACAAAAAATTGATGGAGGTGCAAACCATTGGAATATTTTTCATGACCTCCTACCTTGTGTACATACTGGCTAAAGGATGAGCCTTCCCCAGCCATAAAGTAATAAACAAGTAATGGCTTAAGACCCCCAAGGTTGCCTCCATCAGATTGCCAAAGACATTGACAAGAATTGACTTCAAAGATGAGGTGGGAGATATAATCATTTTATCGCACATGATTACTAGTAGTCTTAATGTCAAGAGCTTCTAAGAGTGGATGTATTATTATATTTGGGTCATCTATCATAATGCATAATATATCTACTGGGCTTGACTCATTAGTGACTCCCTCCACAAGAAATTGATGGAGGTGCAAACCATTGGAATATTTTTCATGACCTCCTACCTTGTGTACATACTGGCTAAAGGATGAGCCTTCCCCAGCCTCAACATAGTGCTTGGGGAAATAAGTAGAGTGTATAACTATTACCCTAGCCTCACATTAGAGGCTAGCATATAACACTTCAAGATAGTCAAGGATGCATTCATCTATTACATCATCATCATGTTTGATAAAGAGCTTGGGAGAATAATATTCTCAAATCTAGCAATTGCAGATATCACTCGATGGGGATCTTACTTCATTCAGTTCCCCATCTATTCATGTATCATGGTATTCAAATTCAATGTATGCTATTACACACTCCATATGTATGTTAGTGATAAGTGGGCACTAATGGAGATGGTAAGATAACTTGTCAAGACCCATAAGCTTATTTCTAGTAACAACAAGTTGGAAATTCATTTACCAATCAATATTGACAGATACACATGCCCCTCCCTACTCAGAGCCAAGTGTGCTGATGCATAAATGACACAAATGACATTAAGGGATCTGGAAGCCAGGCCATACTATGATGTTTATGGTAACATCACCAACACATTAGGGATTTTTACTTATTCCCATGTTTTATATTTTTATTATTATTGGGAGGATATAGAGGATGAAGAGAAGGTCATATTTAAAGACCATTCTAGAATGACCTTGGAATAGGTCAAATCATTTGATTTGGCACTAGCCCTTAAGGACTTGGTGGATGATGAGCCCCCAGTGAATCCAAACTATTACAAACATATTATCATACAACCCCTTCCACTAGTAAGGTGGTCAGTCCCTAAGTCTTTCTCTTTGTTAGATAGAAAAACATATATGATCAACAAAATGATCAATTGGCTCAAAAGCAAATGGGTCTAAGTGACCAAAGATATACAGAGTATCATATATAAGTTTTTAAATCTTAAGGAAGAAGGAATTCCTTCATCAGTAGAGGGTCTCAGTGGGATAGTAGGAGAACCATTAGAGGGGCTAGTGATCTCTCACAAGAAAAAGAAGAAATCAAAGGCCAAAAAAGGTCAATATAGAAAGGATGGGGAAGCAACAGACTAGCCAATCATCATCTTGTCTGAGGACATAGATGTAGTATGATCCTTCATAGCTTCAACCCCCATATCAGTCATAGTGATAATCCATTTATCTATAATTCACCTCCACATATTTATATTGTTTTTATAGCTGTAACACCTCCTCCTCCTGTCTCTACTCCCCCTACATCATAGGTTTCCATTCCACCCTTCATTCCTACACCTTACATACAATAATAATTCCATTGAAACTAGTGCAATCAATTCAAGTGGACATCAGGGTCCCCCGTTAGTGGATACTCAAGTTTTCACTCCATTTTCCCTTTCCCCAATTTTAATCCCTCCTATTTCAGTAATTTCTTCCATTTCATTCACAATATATTCCAATCCATCCCCATTGATTTCAAATATAGCTGTGGACTCAGTCATCTTGACTTTATTTCCATTGGTCATCCCAACTCCTGGGATAATTACTACTTCATCTTCATCCCCTTTTATCTTTCCTACCTTACCAACCTTGAGTGGCCCAACCCATATAATTGATTCATTTAACACTTTCGATTTCACCCTTCCTCCAGTTCCCAAGTTCAGAGTCCTTGTGTCTACTCCCCCAATAGTATCACTTTCACCTCTTACACCCCAAATATACATAGTTATTCCCATTGTCCCCACCTTTTACACCTCCACAGTTTCCCCAAACCTCTTAGTAGAGATATTGGAGAAACAAATTCTTGATGCAAATGTGGATTTGCAATCTACTGATGGAGATGAAGTTACACAAACATCTATAGAGCAATCAATGACAAAATCAACATAAGATTGAACACTTTTCATAGTACCTACCAATGTAGCAGCCTCAACTATAGATTCTCAGGTGATAGTGTCTACACATCAAGATGCTAACCCTAGTTGGCTAGCACAAACAATGGGAAAGAAGTGAAAGCAAATGATTTCCCCAAGTACACTAGATTTTGGTCTTTCAGACATGAAAAAATACAAGACTAATCCTCAGACCTTATATAGAATACTATGTGACTCAACATGGGAGAGATATGTGGAGATTTTAGTGCCCCCACTAAATAAACTAAAAGAAGATCTAGTGGTGAGGGACTATCAAATATCAAAGATTCACCTTGGATGTCCAACAAGGGAGGGGTTAAAGCATGATGTTCAATCTAGAATAAACTCCATCTTTGAGAGAAAAAATAGTGATAAGGTCACTAAGGATGAATTTAAAAGCAACATTGAACAACTTATGACTGCATTAAACAAGTTTATAGAGCCCAGTGGTCCATCGACACAATGAATCAACATAGCTAGTCAACTAGATCCCAAATCAGGTAAAAATTGATGTGGTGATTAACATTGCAAACATGGGAAGGGATACTAAGGAATGGTTAAAGGAACTCATTTACAAAGGAAATAAAATTATTAATATGATCATGGACCATTATATAGTTCTGAGGGAAATAAGGATTACCTTGACAGAACTGGTCAATAAATATGAGGGAGAAATAGAAACTTTGAATTAATTTTATCCCAAATTGATAGCTATAGAATCTATCGATATAGACATCCTCCTTGATGAAGGGATACTAAAAAATGATGGAAAGCAAGAGGAATTAGATAGAACTACATAATTCAAGATAAGGTTGCTCACAAACGTTGCACATAAAGCCAAGGTTGCCCATGGCAAGGTCAATGACATGTTGTATGATATAGAAGATTTGTTAAATAAGTTATCATGCAGGCCAATAGATTATGAAGATAACATCATTTTAGTAGAATAGGTCCAAAGCAAATTCAAAGAAGTGGTAGAAAAAGAATACGCTAAAAGTACAATCTTTACCTTGAGCTCTATCCACTGCTACATCAAGTATCATAATACGTTGGATAAGATGGGTAAAGATATGCATGAAATCATGACTTTGAGAAGGGAGATTTTTGAAACATTAGAAAATTGTGAGATTACCAACCTCTATTATTTTGGCACAGATGAAGAGAGAATCTAGGGTATTTTTACGGCTTTTGATGCATATGTTCAAAAATTGCAAGCTGATAAAGACAAAGAGGTAGAGGAAATATTGAAAATTGATTAATTCTTTATATTGAAAATATTCTCATATATTATATTTTTATTATTGTAAAAACATTGTAAAGTTGTATATTATAAAATTACAACTATATTTTATAGCTCTTTTTGAGAAAGAGACATGTATTTTACACTTTATATTTTGACAGGTTGGAAATTGTTAAAAGCGAACTTGCAAATTACACTTTTCATTTTGACAAGTTATAATTGCTTAAAGTTGTAAAAACATATATTGAAAAATGTAATTCTAGTTTTGACAAAGTGGTGAATTGCAAGTTGTAAAAGTCTTGCTTATAAATTTAAACTTAGGGTTATGCAAAAAAATAACTTGGGTCATTACTAAGTTATCTTTTGATTAAACATTAAGTTCCATTTTGGCACTCCATTTGCATGAAGAGTCACTTACAACTGTATGGAAGAGAAGGAGAGGCATTGCATGGAGATTCCTCAATTCTACCCATGCAACACCAAGTTCAAGATCATGCTAACTCTTGCATGATATATTCCAAACTATTTTACAAAGTCAAAAGATGCCACAAATAGGAGATCATGCCTCTTTTGCATGAGGTTCCAGATTTGCATGATTTTTCTATTGGGTGTCAAGGTTTATGATAGTTATATCTCATTTATGAGATCTTTTGTATAAAGATGGGTAGAAACTTGTATCCCAATATATATTTTTTCTGTTAATAATATTATTCTGCATTTTGAATGTATTTTTTACAAGATGTAACGTAGAGAATGAAATAAATTGAAAATTTTGCCTTTTTTGTTTGAGAAATCCATGTGTATGCAAGTTATTTGAATATTTATGGAATTTTTAGTCTTATTTCAGTCACAAAAATTCATTTTTTGTATTTTTGACCCTTATGAAAGATTGCTTGATAAAATAAAAAAATTCCTTATCTGAAAAATAATAAAATATTGCCTATGATTTCCCAATTGCATGATTTTGTGCTTAAATAAATTTCAATCTATTTTTTGTTCTATTGTGTTCATTAAAGAAAGAATTGAAATCCACTATTAAAGTATTTGGTGCAATCACCATTTTTAGTTTTATTTTCAAACTCTTTTCCTAGTCAAACCCTAGTTTAGGGTCAAGAACACTAAAGGACTGGAATTTCTACAAAATTGCTTTTTTATCAATTGCAACAAATTTAGTGAAAGGAAGCTAGCCTTCTCTGGAGGTTAACCTCAAATTTTTAAGGTCATACACCTTGGATATTTTCCCATTGTATCATTAATTTTTGCACAATCAAGCTACTACATTAAGGAACGGGTGCAAAATCTATGTGATAACAATTTCCAACTATTTTAAAGTGGAGAGTAAGATTGGTTGACCCATTATAAGTAATGATAGGGGTGATGCCTCCTATATCGATAATAAAAATTTGAGGTGTAAGAGGCTCATTTTCAAGGTGATTGATTGTTTTGTTAGCAAGGGGAGGTTATGGGATAAGATTACCATGGGAATCCTAAAGATGAGGCAGGGAGCATTTTGGTCATGCATTCCCTAAAGAACCTATTGAGGGTGGGTTTGAAGATGGATAATATGATTTTGAATTTGCATAATTTGATTTGAATTATTGGCTTGGAAAGCATTCATTTGATTAAGAGTTTGTAATAGAAGTTGATGGGTTTGAGTGGTATTATTGGTATTTTTTGAAGCAATAGAATTGATAGTAATGGCTTGGGTACCACTATGGGTGTCAGTAGTAATTTGATAAGAATTGTTGGTGAGTAAATCACTAGTAGCATGATTTTCTTATGTGATAAAATATTTAATAGTAGAGGGATGGGAATAAATGACACTAGAGGCATGATTACCATGGGTAGTAAATGATGCACTAGTGGAAGAGTTAAGAAGAGTGGGTCTTGGAAAAGGTTGACTAGATGTATAACCTACCATGTTATTAGAAATACTAGGCATGGAGGTGGAGTAAATAAAATAGGAAGATGTCATGGTATGAGAAGGGGTCAAAATAGAGGGAAGAGGTTGAGAAGAAAACAAGCTAGTTTCCCCAAATCTATGTGAGAATGTGGGAGAAGGTGAATGGGGCTCCTCAACTTTACCACTTATCATGAGATGGTAAATAGTAGAAGGATATTTTATTTGATGTTGAGGAAACTCATTGATGATGAAGATAATTTTTGGGGTATAGTCTAATTCAAGTTGATCTTCACATGAGAAGAGAGGATTACAAACTAAAAAGGAATGAGGAGGGGTTCCATAGTTTGTAGTGCAAGTGGCTACATGCACATTACTTTCATCTATGGTAGGAGCCATAAGATGATTATGGGAGAACTAATTGGGGTTGGTATAACTCATCATATCTATTAAATTCAAATCAGTGTTGTCTTCAAATAGGAAGTTCATGATGAAAGAAAAATATTAGAGAAGATAAAGTTGATACAAAATAAAAGAGATAGGAAGGATATAGAGTCAACCAGGTCGACTATGTTCTACAATCCAAGAGATAACTAAGAGTATAATGTTGACCAAGTTGACTTATTAATATAAATAGGGTATATAATTGAGCCTAATAAGGAAATAGGGTTGACCAATTTGACTTAGTACTATAGCCTGATTGGCAGAAAGAGATATAGAGTCGACCAAGTTGACTTATAACTATACATATTGAAAAACATAGTTTGATAAGGATACATAGTCGACTAGATCAATTTAATATTATAAATAGGGAAAAATATAATTTGATAAGGATACAAAGTTGACCAAGTCAACTTAGTACTATAACTCAATTATTAGAAAATAGTATAGGGTTGACCAGGTTGACTTAGTACTGCAGGTAGGGAAAAATAGTTTGTCAGAGACTATGTCGAACATAATAATAGTGTGCTAAAAATAGGGAAATTTTTTACAATATAATTGAAGTAATAAATGGAAGTAGACACAAAAATAATTGGATCAATGAGAATGATCCAATTGGGGTACATAGCATAAAAACTTGCATCAAAATTGGACAATGAAAGTTTTTTCAATACAACACACAATGATTAGAGAGCAAGCAGTCAACTAAAAAGTAAATGCTAACTAAGTGGTCATCCTGAGTGTTGTTAAATTATTATAAAGTATTATTTTTAGTGTGATAGGGAAGTTGGATAAAAATAGGGAATTAGAAATCAATCAATAGATGGTTTTAGGATGTTTAGGCTAAAAAAGATTTGTGTTGGAAATGGTATTGGATTGGTATTGGGGCCTACCCCCTCACTTCACAATCTTGCAATGATAAGGGTGTTGGGTGATTTTACAATATATACCATTAACCACATGTTTATACTTGTCTATAAAACCAAGTCAACTTTCCCCTTAGTGATGAAATCCAAGTAGGTAGGCCTTGGGAAGACAAATGTTAAATGTATTTTGAATATTATGTGATTTGTTATTGTGTGCAAAATGAGAAAAATAGTAAAATTAAATTAAAATTTGAAAACCACTTAATTAGACTATGTGAGTTACTCTAAGTATGTAAACAACTAAAAATAAAAGTGTGAATTACTTACTAGCATATAGTTGTTAATTTCCAAATTTAGAATGGTATAGAGTTGGTTTAGATGACACTCTATGCAAATAGTATAGAATAAAGTTGATTGGGTCACTAATATTCTGTAGAATAAAGAATATTTAAGAACTAAGTCGATTAGATTAACTTAGCCTTTTAGATAGAAGACATGCTATAGAACCAAGTTGACTGGGTCAACTTAGTTTGCTATAGGATTAAGAGAGGAACCTTGGTGGGTTGGATGATGATTAGGATTGAAAATTTTGTATTGTAGTGCTTTGAATGCTACTTGTGAGTTTTGCAAACTAGGTCAATTAATTTGACCTAGTTTTGTGAAACCTTATTTACTGAAGCTTGATAAGATGACTAAGTCAACTTGTACGACTTAGTTTGTTATTCTAGATGATGACTAGAAGACTAAGTTGACCTGTTCAACTTAGTTTATTATTTAAATTCTGACTAAAAGACTAAGTCAACCTATTTGACTTAGTTTGTTATCTGAATGCTGACTGAAAGACTAAGTTGACCTATTTAACTTAGTTTATTATCTAGAATTGAAGAATAATACTGTGTTGACCAATCCAATCTAGTAACATGTATTTGATGAAGACCTACATAGAAATAATAGAGTCATTTGTATATGACTGTGTTAAACTTGCGCACAAAAGTTAGAACTATACTGACTTGATTGACATAGTATCAAAAATATAGAAAAATAATATAATGATAGAAATGAAAACATGAAAGAAACCCTTAAAGGGTTATATTCACATTGGGTTCTCTAAAATGTATGCAATAGAAAATTTAATAGGTCTACAAATCAATCCTAACTTAGAGAAGATAGATCCTATTTATAGTTCCGATTGGCGATACATTAGATAATCGAGGTCATGACCAATATGGATCCACTAAGCCTAGACAACAGATCTCTTACCACAATAATATCACTAGGGAGGGTTCTAAAGTCTCCAATCAAGCCAAGCTACACAATAACCCTAACTAGGTCTTATGTTTTCATATTCACTAAGCTAATAACAAGTAAAGTAAAATCTAATTTAGTACTCTCCAAATCTTGTGGCACAATATGGAGGTTAGTAAACAATAAAAGTAAAAATGCATAAGAGAATCATAATTAAGCTATGTATAGGTAAGACTCTAATACATGGAGAGAGAAATATTATTCAAAAGCCATTACTTATACTACTATCTACTAAAGAGAGGAGTAAAGTTAGAGATACTTACCTGGAAGAGGAACCCATCGAGACTCAATCTCTCCCTTGGCCAAATGTGCTTCACAATAGATTATTGTGGTTTGTAAGGATCACTATGAAAGGTAAAAAATCCAAGATTTCTCCACAAGACAAGATTATTCTCCAAGTATAAACCCTAAGCTAAGACTCCTCATGTAGAATGGGGGAAAAACATATTGTAAAGAAGCATAAATAGATAATTAACTCTTGTAGTCTCTCTAAAAATGGTGAAATGGATGTGTTTATATAGGAAGATCTAACCCTAAACCCTTCTAAAATTTTAGGTTGATAAGGTCATCCTAATTAACCTAGTATTTGTAGACACCTAAATCTGGCCACCAATGACCTCCAACCAAGGTTTTGACTAATTTCCACCTAAAGTGCACAATTTGGATTAAAAACACTAAAATGCATTAAAAGCCTTGTCCCTGACATATTCAAGTGCCAATTTTGGCTAAGGTATCATTAAATGGGGTAATGTAATTTATGGGCTAGCTAACTTTGATCGGATCATTTCAAGTCAAAATGCCAATTTGACACTTGGATACTATGGATTGCTATTTCGTATAAAATCTCTTACACAAGACACATGTCTTTGTTATTTAATTTTGGTAACACGCTAAACGGGCTAATGGATCTAATGCATCTAACATCAACTTCCAATTCTAATCCAGTCAAATTTTGGACCAATAACAAGGCATTTTGATCAATTTGAATAATTTGTGCACAAAGTGCTTAATCATACTTAAGAGCTAATTAAACCAAATTAGAGCCTAATTAAGAATTCTATGGAAACTTGTTGAATACTTATTTTTGGAAATGAATATTAAATATCTACATCATCAGGGACCTCATTTCTTGGGAAGACATCCCTAGGCCATAAATGCCACAAATATCAGGATTCATGCCTTCCATGCCTCATCAAAGCTCTCCATGCCTCTTAATTTATCCTCTATCCCAAATATTTATGAACTTATTTATGGATTTTAATTAAATAATTGAATTAATCCTTAGCCACACATCTCAATCTTGAGATGGATGGTTCAGATTGATTCTGACCAATCTCAAAAATCTATAAATAGAGAGGCCATGAACATTATTTAAAAAAAGTATTGATAATGCAAAGTTATAATGCACAAATGATTCCAAAAGCTATTGTAATTAGTGTTACCATGCCAAATTGATTTCAAGCCAATACAAGCCAAAGCCCAAGATGCTAAGGAGAAGAGGAAATAGCGAAACCTCTTTTGATGAAGACTTCATGAGCACACGCTGAGCAAGCCACTACAACAAGCATTTTGGAGCATCTAAGGAAGGTAAAAGAGGGTTTTTTTGCATTTTAGTTATGTGTTTTATTCATGTTTGTTAACTAAGCTCTCTTAGTGTCTAGGCCTAGAGATGTTATGTTAGTGTGTTTTTTTTTATTATGTTTTCATTCTGACACTAACATGATACTAACCATCCTCTCTTGAGTCAAATTCCTAGTTCACAATATTGAAATTGGCAAAAACTAACCAGGTTATGAACTATGTTGGCCATGGCCGACCTAGTTCCTAGTAAGCTTTGTAAATAATAATTCATGGTTGATGTGGTTGACATAGTCATGTAAACTACCAGAAAGGGGTTTAGGTTAGGGAAACGGATAATAAAGATGGTAAATGACTAGAGTAGGGTGTAAAATAGGAGGTAAATCATAGGTGAATGGTTTTTAGGAGACAAATTTGTAGATAACAAGTGGTAATAAGGGACAATAATCTTGTGAAACACCAATGGTCTACCCACCCCTTTCCCACTGTACCCCTTAAAGCGTACACTCAGAAAGATTGAGAATTGATGGGCTCTTGAAAAATATAGAGCATCAATAATAGATAAAGTATGAAAATATTATGTGTATACATAATCCATTGTATATACACACCCTAGTTATTTAGGGGCATCCCATCACATGCATCACTTGTATATTTCCATTTAGTCACTTATTCTCCAATCCATTCTTGGTATATTAAATTAGGGTTTGACCCTTGAACTTGTGTAACCATGTCCTTGCTCATGCTTATAGGAATATATTGTATGCGACCATTATTATCACTTACATCTCTATATCTACATACACTTTTATCTATGCATCCAAAAGCACAACACTTCATCTATTCAAAAATATATCATACATTTGTGTTTCAACATCATTATCATTCACTCACTTAGACTCTTGGGAGGGAAATCACTCATCTACTTATCCAAATTTTACATTACATCATCACTTTTTCATTCATTCCCATATATGGAGAACTAAATTTGTCTTGATATCCCCACCTAGACTTTGTTTATGGAGGATTATGTAGGTAGTGCTTAGAGACATGGGGTCTCTAGGGTCAACTCAACCACCACCACCCCCATCATCCCAAAATCTCAAACATGATTTCACGTTTCCCACATCATTATCAACAACAATATGGTTTTCTTAGGACTTCCTCATAAAATGTTTAACATTGTCATGATTATTGATTACCAAAGGTTCAACCCTAGTCTAGGATATTCATAAATTTATTTGCTTAAGTTTACATGTCATTTGCTTCATTTAATTTATTATGTGTTTTGTTGTTATTTGTTTAATTTTGTGTGTTTTGTCATTTACTTATTTTTTTTGTTTGAGATTTTTTATTTTATTATATATTTGTCATGTTTACATAGTTTTAACTTGTTACAACCATTTTTATTTACTTTATTAGTGTTTTTTTGCATTAAGATCATTATGTTTTTTTAAAAATGGTGTGATTATAATCTTCTATATCATGATGCACTAAGTTGTGTATGAATGAATCTTTCAATATTTATGTGTACAACACAATAGTAGTCATGGTTATGTCATACCATTGGTGTATTATTTTACACTATATTAAATAAAAGGTTGTGTTGGCCATTTTTGGCCCACATACCAATTTTTTTCCCAAGTGTGAGAAGGTGGACATTCAAGCAAAATTGGCAAGTTTAGACAACCTCAAGGTCTCCAAAGAAGAAGTCTTCAAGATTTTGAAGTTGCAAGACTTAGGGTTTCTGAGGGTATAGTACAAATTGGGTTTCCAATGGTGCTTGACTTCTAAATGGTTTATAAGTTGAATTTATTTGGGTTGACAAACCTAAATTACTCATGGACCAAGTATTTTGGGTTCTCCAAGGAGCACTATTCAATTACTTCATAATTTATGAGTGGTCAGAAGCCCAAAATAAGTAAAGGGGCTTGACAAACCCGATTTGGTCTAAAAAAATAGTGCTTCTTAGGTTCTTCAAGGGACAAGTCTTATTCAAAAATCTGAAGGGCATTTTCAAACTACTGAAGGGCCTTTTTTCAGTAAAAGGGATCTTTTTAAATTTTTTGAAAGACCAGTCAACTTTTCCAAAGGTCACTTTCATAAATCTGAAAGGCTTTCTTGACAAATCCAAAGGGCATTTCCTTCACCAAGCGGATAGTTGCAAGTTTTTTGAAGGGCATGTTACCCTTCAGAAGGACCATTTCAAAATTCTTGAAGGGTATCTTTCCCTTCAGGAGGATCATTTGTGGAAGTTTGAAGGGACATACAAGAAGCCCGAAGGGTCTCTCACCCTTTGAGAAAGTCCATTTTGAAAAATCCAAAAGGTAATTTTTGAAGGAAGAGAGCAAGAAGGAAGCTTCAAACAAGAAGTCCAAAGGAATTCCTTCAGACAAATTGTCCCAAGGAATTCCTTTGGGAGATTTTCCTAAGACAAATAGGAGCCTAAAAAATAAAGAAGACTTCAAGATGGACAAGTCTGAACTAAGTAAGCTTGGAAAACCTGAATTACTTTACTTAAAAAGCTTTACAAGTAAAGGATCTGGGAAAGTCTAAAGTTAGAGATATTAAAGAACCCAAATCACTCTACTAGAGTAAATCAGGATTCTTCAAGTGCTTAAATTAAGCTTGGTCAAACAACATGAGAGTCATGATGCAATGAATGAAAGGTTGCCATGTGGCATAAGCTAGAGCAAAAAGGACTAATCAATAAAGGATAACTGGTACAAGGACAACCAATCAATGTAAAAGGGAGTCCAAGCAGTTGGTAGCAAGGAATTTATGAAGGCTCTCATCCTTCAATATGGTTTGCTCCTAACAAAAAACCATCCAAATGTAGGAACAACATGGGTCAATTTGAACTCTCAGGCATGGAGGCTCGAATCCTTCTTCAGATAAGACACACAAAAGTGAAAGACACCATGCCATTTAAATGTAAAGATAAATGTATTCATACCAAGAAGAGACATCTAACTACCTACAATGTGATTTCTCTCAGCTCCACCAAAAGAGACTTGAATGTGGGAGTGGCTCAAGAAGGTTATGCAGTGATCCTGAGTGACACATTTCATGACAAAGTAGAAGGATAGTAGTGGTCATCAATGACTTCTTATCTCTTTCTACGCAACTCTCTCTCTCTCTCTCTCTTTCTCTCTCTCTCTCTCTCTCTCTCTCTCTCTTCTTATTCTCTATATATATATATCATGTGATTTGCCTTTGTAATGGTTCCCAATTTTTAGAATTTTTCACCTTTTTAGGAGACAAACATTCACTGAGATATTACAAAGTATGCTCTGCTTGATTAGGCTTGACCCTATCAAGTCTATTGTAAGAACTACCTCTTGATGTAATGAGATGATTTCTTTGCTTATCTCTTGTCATTGATCAGTGCCTTAGTATGCTTGTGCTTGGTGTATTTGTGAAGGAGATTCTTCCTAGTCTATCAACCTTCTACTTGCCTATTTAATGTATTTTCAAGCTCTTACAGGTCTAGATTAGTGTTTTGTTTGAACCTCTTCCAGTGTGTTAACTTGATCTCGAGATTGTGTAAGTCATAGTTGTCTTATGACTGATCTAGTGTGGGTTCAAGCATAGATGAGTGTCTATTTCTACTTTGGTGAATCGCTTGGTTAGCCCTCTTAGGAGCCCTTATCTCCCTTTTAAACCTTTTCCTCAGGAAGTTTCATTTCAACATTAGTTTTAGGTGATCCACCAAGAGGAACTAGCCTATTTAAAAATCCTAGAGGCTCAACATCACTATAGGACACCCACATCCTGAGGTTGTTCCCATGCTTATAGCCAAAAGTGGGAGAGCTTGAAAAACTCTCCCAAAGGGGTGCAATTTTATGCTATAATAGTTCTGGCACACCCAGTGGGATTAAGGTCCAAAGCAGTGGAAGGATTTTTGGTGTTGTCTTTATACTTATTAGCCTTTAGAGGCATTCAAAAAATATCAGTGGAAACTCTGAGCATCTATCAGTTGGTTTAAGTAGTCCAAGTGCCTGATCATTATTATTTACTTTTGAAAGCAAGTATTAATGCCATTGGCGACTCCAAATCAAAGCTCCTAGTTATGAGTAGACCAGGTTTGTCTATTTAAGGTTTTAATCAACTCCTACTTGACTTATGAGGTGAACATGAATAACTATGGTGATTATTCCTATTATTCACCTCCTTATTAGTAGCCCTAGTATGATCCTCATGATCTATATGAGCTGAATCAGCCCTACCAAGATGTCTATCAAGGCTATGATGAACCTTGGTAAGTTCCTCATGATCTATATATGCAAGAGTATTGCCTTGATCATCCATATGAACAAGACCATCAAAATAATATTCCTCATCAACCCTATTATGAGCCATCTATACCAACACTTAGGCAAACTTTAGTGAGCCTTGACAATCATGCACTAGATTTGTGCTCACAAAAGTCTTATGGCCAAAATGTTCCCCCTCAGCAAATCCATTATGTGAGGGAGTCATTGCAACAAATCAAAGTAGAATGGGCACCTGTTGAGAGATTAAATTAGAGAAACCTCATTAGTGAGATGATGGATATATGCAGTTACATTAAAAGCATTGTGGACAAGTTGGAGAGACTTGAGGAAAAATAGGGCCAGCCCCACCAACCTTTTGTGCCTACATATGCACCTCTGCAGCCTTCTTATTTGTCACCCATTCCTCCTCAAGTGACTATTTCAAGGGTTCTTTTGAATCTTCCAAATTCATCATATGTTTTGTAGTCTTTTCTTTCTTGGAATTCCATCCAAGGGGGCTGTAAAAAAAATGAAGTGCCTATTGTGGAACATCCTACTATTTGGGTCCAAAATTTCATCCCTCTTCAAGAGCCTTCTTTTATTCCTGATCACCTTAAGGAGGATCTATTTCAAGAGAATATATCAAAGAAAATTAGAGGGTTAGAATTGAAGGCAAAGAGAGAAGAAGAAAGGCATAATCAACAGATGAAGGCAAAACCTCTACCTTTCCCATCTTGGAGCTAAGTCATGTGGCCAAGTAGATCAAAGGTCTTTCAACTCCCATCCTTCCCTCCTCAAGAGCCTTTATATTTTCCATCTTTTCTATCTTGGAAATTTATTCAAAGCAGTAGGTAGAAGAAGGAGGTGGTGATTCTTGAATGACCAGTTAAGAAGCCTTGCAACCTCCACTCATTTCCCCTCAAAAGCCTAGAGCCTTTCCTTCATGGAGAGTCATTCATGAAGCAGAGAATAAGGAAGAAAAGGTGGTTGTTCCCTACACATTTCCATCCTAGAAATTGGTTCAGCCAATTCAAGAGAAGAAGAGGAGGTGAAGGTGATCCAAGTAGAGTAGCTTTAGGAACCAATTCAAGAACCTATGGGAGATGCATCCAAAGATATTGAGGAAGAGAATGTCCTGAGAAAATACAAGGAAGAAATCACCATAGGGTCCCCCCTTGGTTAAGAAAATATCAATGTAGCCTTCTTGAATGAAGGAGAACATGTTGAAGATTCTTTTATAGTTTTGCATAAAGTGGACTGCACTATTGAGGATGCAAAGATCCCACTTTATGTGGAGAATGAGGGGGTCAAGGCTGTCATTTCATTGAATGAGCTACCACATGATGAAGAGGATGAGAAAATGAATGAAGTAGCTGATCAAACTAATGAAATTTTAGAGCAGCTAGAGGTTCCCAATCAGTTGAGAGGCTCATTTGAGATCTTGGGAGTTAGTTATGTCCTTCTCTGAGTCAATTATGGTTTGGTTGCAACCAAGGAGAGCATATTTTTCAAGTGGATCAAAGGGGATGGAGTGGACAGTCTTCCAACTCTACCACCTCAAGAATTCATTTCAAATATGGACTTGTTTTAGATCTTCAAAATAGGCTATCAGCTCCTTAATGAGCCTAAAAAGCATGAGATAATGAACAAATCCAGTCTTTTTGAGGAGGCCATAGAAATCAAAGAGGTTTGTCTGGTTAAACCACCATTGGAGGCTATAGTTAAGGAGCCATTAGAATAGCTTGAGACCCTCTAGATTAACGTAGCTGACCTTTTTGGAGCTACCTGTTTCTCATGAACATGATGATAGAGAAGTTGATAGTTGCAACAAAGAAGAAGCAAGCATCAAGGCCAAGGGTCAAGAAGCTGCATGCCTTGTTTAATCCTTTATCTCGTAAGACAAGGAAAGTATCAAGATTTCCTTTTGATCCAGGAGGAAAGGGGTACATTGTTTTAGGATGTATAAATTAGGATTATTTTTTTTCTAATTCCTCCAAGTGTTGTTTCAGGCACATTTGTTTGTTGTCTTTGCTTTGTTATAGGTTAGTTTATTTTATTTAGGTGCCTTGGGCACTTTGTTTTGTTTTGTTTTGTACTGTCCCCATTGATTTAAGAGAAAGTTCCAATAAAGGTCAACTTTGTATATAGTTTCAACTAGAATTATCAAAAAAAGTAGTAACTCCATGCCCAATGGACTAGGCAAGGCAAGTGAGTTGGGTTCTCAAGCATAACAGGCATGCTTCCCTATGAGTCACCAAAAATGTTGGCCCACATACCAAATTTTTTACCATGTGAGAGAAGGTGGACATTCAAGAAAAATTGGCAAGTTTAAAAAACCTTGGGTTCTCCAAAGTCTTCAAGATTTCAAAGTTGCAAGACTTCAAGTTTCTAAGGGTATAGTGCAAATCAGGTTTTTAGTAGTGCTTGAATTCTAAATGTTTTATATGTAGAATTTATTCAGGTTGACAAACCTAAATTACTCATGGACAGTGTGTTTTGGGTTCTCCAAGGAGCATTACTTAATTACTTTATTAGTTATGAGCTTTCAGAAGCTTGAAATAAGTAAAGGGGCTTGAAAAACTTGATTTGGTCTCGAAAAATAGTGCTTCTCGAGTTCGTCAAGGGACAAGTCTTCTTCAAAAATTTGAATGGAATTTTTTTGGTAAAAAGGATATTTTCAACATTTTTGAAAGATCAATCAAATTATTTGAAGGTCACTTTCATAAATTCGAAGAGCTTTCTTGATAAATTCGAAGGGCATTTCTTTCTCCAAGTGGACAGTTGTAAGATTCCCAAAGGGTATGTTACCCTTCAGAAGGACCATTTCAAAATTCCCAAAGGGCATCTTTCCCTTCGAGAGGATCATTTGTGAAAATCCAAATGGACATACAGGAAGCCCGAAGGGTCTCTCACCCTTCCAGAATGTCCATTTTGAAAAATCTAAAAGGTAATTTTTGAAGGAAGAGAGCAAGAAAAAAGCTTCAGATAAAAAGTTTGAAGGAATTCCTTCAAACAAATTATCCCAAGGAATTCCTTCGAGATATTTTCTTGAGACAAATAGGATCCCATAGATTATAGAAGACTTCAAGATGGACAAGTTAGAGGTAAGTAAGCTTGGAAAACCCAAATTACTCTACATAGAGTAAATCAAGTTTCTCTAACTACTTTACTTAAAAATCTTTATAAGTAAATGATCTGGGAAAATCCAAAGTTGGAGAGATCAAAGAACCCAATTACTCTGCATAGAGTAGATCAACATTCTTCAAGTGCTTGACTTAAGCTTAGTCCAGAAATGTAAGAGTCATGATGTAATGAATGAAAGGATACCATATGGTGTAAGCTAGAGTAGAAAGGGCCAATAAGTAAAGGACAAGTGGCACAAGGACAACCAACCAACATAAAGGGAAATTCAAGCAACTAGTAGCTAGGAATTTATGAAGGCTCTCATCCTTTAATATGGTTCACTCCTGACAAACAACCATCCAAATGTAAGAACAACATGGGCCAATTATACCTCCCAGGCATGGAGGCCCACATCCTTCTTCAGAGAGGACACACAAAAGTGAAAGATGCCATGCCCTTTAAATGAAAAGATAAATGCAGTCATGCCAGGAAGAGACATATAGATGCCCACAATGGGACTTATCTCAACTCCACCAAAAGAGACTTGAATGCAGGAGTGGCTCAAGGAGGTTGTGTGGTGATCTTAGGTGATGCATTTCATGATAAAGAAGGATGACAACAATGGTCATCATTGAATCCTCTCTTTCCATGCAACTCTCTCTCTCTCTTCCTTTTCTCTATATATATCATGTGACTTGCCTTTGTAATGGTTCCCAATTTTTAGACTTTTTCATCTTTCTGAGAGATGGACATTCATTAAGATACTACAAAGTATGCTCTGCTTGATTAGGCTCAACCCTATCAAGTCTATTGTAAGCACTATCTCTTGATGTAATGAGATGACTTATTTTCCTATCTATTATCATTGATTAGTGCCTTACTATGCTTCTGATTGGTGGATCCATGAAGGAGATTCTTCCTAATCTATCAACCTTCACTTGCCTCTTTAATGTATTTTCAAGCTCTTACAGGTATGGATTAGTCTTCTGTTTGAACCTCCTCCAATGTGTCAACTTGATCTCAAGATTGTGTAAGTCATAGTTGTCTTATGACTAATCTAGTGTGGGTTCAACCATAGATAAGTGTCTATTTTTAATTTGGTGCATCGCCTGGTTAGCCCTCTTAAGATCTCTTATCTCCCTTCTAACCCTTTTCCCTATGAAGTTTCATTTCAACATTAGTTTTAGGTGATCCAATAAGAGGAACTAGCCTATTTAAAAATCCTAGAGGCTCAACCTCACCATAGGACACCCACATCCTGAGGTTGTTCCCATGCTTATAGCCGAAAGTGGGAGAGCTTGAAAAACTCTCCCAAATGGGTGTAATTCTATGCTATAATAGTTTTGGCACACTTGGTGGGACTAAGGTCCAAAGCAGTGGAAAGATTTTTGGTGTTGTCTTTCTACTCATTAGCCTTTAGAGGCATTCAAAAAACATCAATGGTGAATTTGAGCATCTATCAACTGGTTTAAGTAGTGCAAGTGCCTGATCATTGTTATTTACTTTTGAAAGCAAGTATTAATGCCATTGGCGAATCCAAATCAAAACTCCTGGTTATGAGTAGACCAAGTTTGTCACTTTAAGGTTTTAATCAAATCCTACTTGAATTATGAGGTTAAAATGAATATCTATGGTGAATATTCCTATTATTCACCTCCTTATCAATAGCCCCAATATGATCCTCATGATCTATATGAGCTCAATCAGCCCTGCCAAGATTTCTATCAAGGCTATGATGAACCTTGGTAAGTTCCTCATGATCCATATATGCAAGAGTTTTGCCCTAATCATCCATATGAACAAGCTCATCAAAATACTATTCCTCATCAGCCCTATCATGAGCCATCTGTACCAACACTTAGGCAAATTTTAGTGAGCCTTGATAAGCATGCACTAGAGTTGTGCTCACAAAAGTGCTATGGCTAAAATGTTCCCCCTTGATCAACAAAATAGTAACATAGCCTTCTTGAATGAAGGAGAACATGTTAAAGATTTTTGTAGTTATGCATGAAGTGGACTACACTATTGATGATATAAAGCTACCACTTAATGTGGAGAATGAGGGGGTTGAGGCTATCATTTCCTTGAATGAGCTACCATGTGATGAAGAAGATGAGGAAATGAATGAATTAATTGATCAAACTGATGAACTTATGGAGCAGCCAAAGGTTCCCAATTAGTTGAGAGGCTCACTTGAGGACTTTTTTTGAGATCTTGGGAGCTGGTTATGTTCTTCTCCAAGGCAACTATGGTCTGGTTGTAGCCAAGGAGAGCATCTTTGTCAAGTGGATTAAAGAGGATGGAGTGGGTAGTATTCCAACTCTGCCACCTCAAGAATTCATTACAAATATGGACTTGTTTTAGATTTTTGAAATAGGCTATCAGTTCTTTGATGAGCCTAAAAAACATGAAATAATGAACAAATCTAGTCTTATTGAGGAGGCCATAGAAATCAAAGAGATTTGCCTGGTTATACCACCATTGGAGGCTATAATTAAGGATCCATTCAAAGAGCTTGAGACCCTTTGGATTCACATAACTAACCTTTGTGGAGCTACCTAGTTCTCATTGAACATGGTGATGGAGAAGCTGATAGTTGCAATAAAGAAGAAGCAGGCGTCAAGGCCAAGGGTCAAGAAGTTGCATGCCTTGTTCAATCCATTGTCTCGTAAGATAATGGAACTATCAACTTTCCTTTTGATTGAGATGGAAAGGGGTACATATTTTTAGGATGTATATATTAGGATTAGTTTTTTTATAATTCCTCCAAGTGTTGTTCCAGGCGCATTTTTTTATTGTCTTTGCTTTGTTCTAGCTTAGTTTATTTTATTTAAGTGCCTTGGGCACTTTGTTTTATTTTGTTTTGTATTGTCCTCATTACTTCAAGAGGAAGTTTAAGCATGGGTCAGCTTTGTATCCTATTTCAGCTAGCATGTTCAGAGAAAGTAGTAACTTCATGCCCAATGGACTAGGCAAGGCAAGTGAGCGGGGTTCTGAAGCATAGCATGCGTGATTCCTTGTGAGTCACCAAAAATGTTGGCCATTTTTGGCCCACATACCAATTTTTTTCTAAAGTGTGACAAGGTGGACATTCAAGCAAAATTGGCAAGTTTAGACAACCTCTAGTTCTCCAAAGAAGAAGTCTTTAGGCTTTCGAAGTTGCAAGACTTCAGGTTTCTAAGGGTACAGTGCAAATCGAGTTTCCAACGGTGCTTAAGTTATAAATGTTTTATAAGTAGAAGTTAATTAGGTTGACAAACCTGAATTACTCATGGATAGTGTATTTTGGGTTCTTTAAAGAGCACTACTCAATTACTTCGTAAGTTGTGAGTGGTTAAAAGCTCAAAATAAGTAAAGGGGCTTGACAAACTTGATTTGGTCTCAAAAAATAGTGCTTCTCAGGTTCTTAAAGGGACAAGTCTTCTTCAAAAATCTGAAGGGCATTTTCAAAATGTTGAAGGGCCTTTTTTTAGCAAAAGGGATCTTTTCAACATTTTCAAAAGACTAATCAACTTTTTTGAAGGTCACTTTCATAAATCCAAAGAGCTTTCTTGACATATCCGAAGGGCATTTCCTTCTCCAAGTGGACAGTTGCAAGTTTCCCAAAGGGTATGTTACCCTTCAGAAGGACCATTTCAAAATTATTGAAGGGTATCTTTCCCTTTGAGAGGATCATTTTTGGAATTTTGAAGGGACATACAAGAAGCCTGAAGGGTTTCACACCCTTCAAAAAAGCTCATTTTGAAAAATTTTAAAGGTAATTTCTGAAGGAAGAGAGCAAGAAGTAAGCTTTAGATAAAAAGTACAAAGGAATTCCTTTGGACAAATTATTCTAAGGAATTCCTTCAGGATATTTTTTTGAGACAAATAGGAGCCCACAAAATAAAGAAGACTTCAAGATGGACAAGTCCAAAGTAAGTAAGCTTTGAAAACCCAAATTACTTTGCATAGAGTAAATCGGGTTTCTCCAAGTACTTTAATTAAAAAACTTTATAAGTAGAATATATGGGAGAGTCCAAAGTTAGAAAGAACATAGAAATTGAATTACTCTGCATAGAGTAAATCAGGATTCTTCAAGTGCTTGACTTAAGCTTGGTCTAGCAATACGAGAGTAATGATGCAATAAATGAACCACTACCATGTGACGTAAGCTAGATTAAAAAGGGCCAATCAATAAAGGACAAGTGGCAAAAGGACAACCAATTATAATAAAGGGGAGTCCATGTGGCTGATAGCTTGGAATTTATGAAGGCTCTCATCATTTAATATGGTTTGCTCTTGACAAACAACCATCCAACTATAAGAAAATCATGGGTTGATTTTAACTCCCAGGCATGGAGGCCCACATCCTTATTCAAATAGGACATGCAAAACTGAAAGATGTCATGCCATTTAAATGCAAAGATAAATGCATTCATGTTAGGAAGATACATCTTCCTACCCATAATGTGACTTCTCTCAACTCCACCAAAAGAGACTTGAATACGGGAGTGGCTCAAGGAGGTTGTATGGTGATCTTGGGTGACATGTTTCATGGTAAATAAGGATGACAACAGAGGTCATCATCAATTTCTTCTCTCTTTCCATGCAACTCACTTTCTCTCTTCTTGTTCTCTATATATATTGTTGTTCCCAAAATCCATCACTTGCTTTTGTGGACAACATACTGACCATTTTGGTCCTGCAGACCAAAACTCTCTCTTATCTTTCTCAAAAAATGTTCTGAGCATCCAAGCTTTTCAATTATTCAAGCATTTTCAGCTAAGGATCTCACAAGTTCAATAGGAGGGCTTTCACAAAGAAACAAGTTCCAAACACTTAGGCATTTCAAGGATGGTTCAACACTGAGGTTCAATCAAAAGACTTAACGACAGGCTTCAAACAAATGGAATGAATCATTGAACCATTGAACCTTTAAACTTAAAATGGTTCAAAGTGGTTCAAAGGTTCAAAAAGAGTTAAGCACTTCAAATAGTTCAATGAGTTTCAAGACTTTGATGAGTTCAAAGGTTCAACGACTTCGGTGGACTTAAAGAAAATAAGGCTTTGAAGAGTTAAGATTGAATCGTTGAACTGTTGAACGATTGAACCTTGAAATTTCAAAGGTTCAAAGGTTTAAAGGTTCAATGAGTTTGATAAAAAAGGAAAGGATCTAGAGAGTTCGAAACTTCAAAGGATTCAAAGAAAGAGAATGAACCATTGAACTTTGAACTGAAATGGTTCAAGGTTCAAAGGTTCAAAGAGTTCAATGTTTGAAAGGAAGCTTCAAGTGAATGAAGGAAGTGAAAGATTCCAGAAAGAAGTTCAACAAAATGGTTCAACCAAAGGGTTCGAAGAAATGATTCAATCGAAGAAGAAAAAAGAGAGTGAATGCAACCCTTCACAAAACATTGAACCTTTGAACCATTGAACTTTGAACCAAAAAGAGTTCAAGGTTCAAGGTTCAAAGTGGTTCAAGCAACCAAGTGACCAATGCTGTCCCCACAAATGTCAAATTTAGGGTAATAAAATATCCATTGATTGATTTTCAAAGATGCAAACCCAGGAACAAACTGAGCGAATAGCCAAAAAAGGAGTTGAAGGAGCCATCAAAAAGCGAGAAGTTAGCCTGAGAGCTCAGATCACCAAGGAAGAACAAAACGCGGCAAGGAAAGAGAGAATAAAATGTTATAAGAAATTTAGAAATATCTATAGGAAAGTTATTTCCAATAGGTGGAATAGTCCACCAGGTGGACATCAGAGGATGTGAGTATTCAATGGCACGACCTATTTTTTCTCCTTTGAGTAAAGGTGAATGGACAACTGTGTAAGCATCATAAAGAAGACTAGACAACCCATGCTTAGGAGGAGACATTTGAGATGATTATAATGCCAAAATATAGGCTGATATCCTGCTCTAGCATGGCCCCTTCACAGAATTTCAAAATGCATTCAAGGCATTGAATGCAGCATGGGCCATTTATTGGCAACAAGTGCCAAAGTCTTTCATTGGCTGCTATATATTGTAATCTCTCATTTTATGCAAACGAGATCTCTTTGTTATCAGAAGTGAAACTCTGCCCAAATTGAAAGGTATTCTTGAGACTTTGAGCTCAGACTGTTGATCATATTTTATTATTTGAATGAGAAAGCAAGTGACCTTTCAGACTTTGTGTTGAAATAGCTTGTGTTATTTAGGAAATTGTTCTTATATCTATTTCTAAAATATAGTCTTGTCCATTTAATCAAATAAGCAGAATTAGTGGAAGTAATCTGGAAGGTGTCTTGAAGCTAATTATGGGAGACTTTGTGCTGACATCATTGTCTTCAGTCTATTTGTTTTAAGTTTTAGCGTAAAGGATATTGGTGAGACTTTGAGCTCCCATTACCGTTCATAATATTTTACTATGTTATAGTTGAGGTGGAGACTTTGCGCTACACTTCATCCTACTATGTTCCTGCATCCTATTTAGTGAGAGATGCAATGAAACACTGTGCTTTCATGGGTTTCTTGTGGTTACCATTACTATCCAGGAAGTCTTCCTCTAGTTTTCTTAACATCATTTCTGAAAGAAGAGAAATGCCTTCAACAATTACTCAGAATTTCTCCTTGTCCTTGTGAACATCATCTCCGAAGAAAGAGATATGGATGTTATGATTTCACCCTTGTGTGTATTTTTAGCTTATATTAGTTATAGTAGTTTATAGGGAACCTCCCCTGCCTTATAGGGAACCTCCCCTTGATGAGAGGAGAGATTTATCTCATTTTTCTATGGTAAACTTGCACATTTTTCCATATAAATCTCCTTATGCTAAGGTTGAAATACCTATTTTTTCGTTAGTCAGCTAGTGACAAAATATTCACCCAACAGCGTTTTGGTGACTCTACTAGGGAAGAACACGCAGTTTGAAGCCTCAAGCTTCAAATTGAAGTAATTCTAGTTCTTTTCTATTTCCATTTTACACTTTGACAGATCCACGATGTACGTAAAGCCAGAGAGCTCAAGGTATTATTGACCCTATATTTGAGTTTGTGTGGCAAAATAACTTTGATCTTTCCCCTCCACAAACTCACTTTCAATGAACCAAGAGTTTTCCTCCTACCAACGTCAGGTCTCCAATACTAGGGAAAGCTTCTCTTTCCTTTGCTAGTAGAGCTTTATCAATACATATTCCTAAGAGATTTATTATCCCTCCCTTCAATAGTCATATAATGGTAGCTTAAGGCCCCTGGGGTAACACTTTTGGTGATAGGACCTAGGAAGCACAATTGATTACCATGTACAAGCAACTAAACGTGGAATTTAACCAGAAGTAATAAGTAACTAGAAATCAGAAACAACACAGAATATGAGAGACAATACCCAATTGTATTAATACTCTTCCAGAAGGAAATACAATCAAGGAAGATGCCACAGTCTTCTTCCTTACACTCCTTTAGGGCTCCCACACCTCTAGGGCATAAACAATAAATCTCTTCAAGAGATCACTCTCTCAATTACGGTCCCAAAAATCAACTCAAACACAGAGTTGTTGTTCACCTCCACTAGCTAGTAACAATACTGCCAGTCCACCAGTCAGTAACAATACTGTCGGTCCACCAAGTACTCCATGTACTCCAAGTCCGAGTATTCACACATACTCCAAGTACACAACGTACTCCAAGTAGATCTCACCTAATCTTACTACCTGTTGTGTTGCTGACCTCTCTGATCTTGCACACCTACAAATCAACCTGGTTATGCACACCTGCAAACCTAGATCTCACACACACACACACCTACAGATCAATCGATCTTACTTACACATGTAGATCTCCTTCTTGATCTTGCACACCTGCAGACCAACCTGATCTTACATACCATGAAGAACCCTTGTCCTCCAAATTAGCACCCCTGTGGATCTTCTACCAGACCTTGCTCTCCCACAGATCTACCTGATCATACACCCTTGGCACTATGGCACTATGAGGAGCCAAGCTTGCTCTCTCTATCTAGTACCCGGAGAATCCCTGCTTTGATCCCTCACTCTTTACAATACAACCCATGAGTCTATTATATAGATCTAATGCAAATAATAATTAGACATCTAATTACAATAATTAGATCTGCAACTCCAAGACTAAAATTAGCCTTTTACATGCAAACAATCGGTTCATTAACAAACTATTTGTGAAATCGATAGTTCTGGAACCGCACAAGCGATCGTGTTGGTCCCTGTCTAGCTAGAGATGACCGATGTCGGCCGATCCTGACTGATGTTGGTTTCTCTTCTCACTTTATATGACCAACATCAGTTGCTCTACAACTCAGCAACCTCTCAACAATCCCCTGTTTGCATCCTGGTGAAGCTTTTAGCTCCACAACCTAACATTTGGTCCCCTAAATCTAACTCCACTTCTACATGAACTACCTCGCAATTCAAGAAAGAATTTCCCCAAGTTCTTTGGTGATGAGAAAGTTTATCCTGATGAACATATTGCAACCTTTTGTATAGCCTGTGGTGTGATAGGTGTAGAGTATGAAGACATTGTAGTCAGACTATTCGTAGAAACATTACAAGGTGCTACTTCAAATTGGTTCTATCATCTACAAGCTTAGACTGTGACTCACTGGAACACCTTCAAAGCCAAATTCAAAGCTAAGTTCAAACTTGCAGAAGATGCACATGCCCTATTAGCTCAGCTCACACAGTTGAAGAAGGAGCCTCATGAACCTATGAGGGACTTCATAGCCAAATTTGACAAGCTAAGGAATAGGATTCCCATAATTACTTACCCGATACCAGAAAATCTCAAATGCTTCTTCATAAACTCTCAGCTTCCTGAAGTGAGTTTCTTATTAAGGTGGGCTAGCCACATAGACCTTGTTACAGTTCAAGATTTTTCCATTGAGGTCAAAGATAACCTTATCTTGGTAGGAAAGATAAGAAAAGATCTTAATAGAAGTAAATCTTCTTCATATTCTGAATATTCTTCTACAGGCACCACTGATCCTATGGTGCAAAAGCTAGCAAATGAGTTGCTAGCTCTCAAGAAGCAAATGGCACAAGGGATGTCTACTCCTCCTTCGTATCAAGATATATCAAGGAGGACATTTTCCAACCAGTCATATCAAGGCAATGCTGCTAAGAATCAAGGGTAGCCAAATCATCTTCCTCCCCCACCAGGAAAGCTTGCCATATAAGCAACACTATCCAACTCAGTAGTTAGATATCTTGAAACTGAATCTGATTTCTCTTTTTAACCTAAGTTGAACTAAGAAAATGATGTTTATCTCTTTTTAGAAGACCAAGAAGAATCAGTTGGTGAATCCAACTTTGGTTTCTTGAAATACCATGATGAACCCAAAAATAAAGGTGAAGCATTTGATGGATCATACATAGTATTTACCAGGTCCCAGAACCAATCAGCTTAACAAGCTAATAAGGGAAAAATAGGGGAATAATCTTGACCAAAAATTTCAATTGCTAAACAAGGGACCACTCTACCTTTTCAATCAAAGGACCCAGTGATCAACAAAAAAGTAAGTACCTCAAATATTTCTTCACCTTCTACTTCAAATTCATAGACCAGTCCTACACCCAGTAAAAACTAGATTGATAGACTTCCTTCCTCCATTTCAAATTCATTTCAGTCATTTGATATAATTGACCATGCTAAGAAGACCAAAATTCAGATGTCTGAGTTTGAATTCTTGCAATCCAACCCTGTGCAGTTGGATAGGTTAGTTCAATGCATAAAAAATAAAATCATCCTTGCAGAACAAGATATTTTGGAAGTAACTCCCGGTCTCCCCAGAACACATCCACCCAAAATAATCTTGTGATTACTCCTCCAACTGCCCATAGGAAAATAGAACCATTTTATGTTTTCTTGTTGATAAATGGTCATCAGCTAAACAATTGCATTATAGACTCAGGCGCATCTGACAATGTTATGCCCACCAAAGTAGTAGATTCTCTTAGCCTTTCATTGACTAAAATTTTTAAGAGATGTTTCTCCATGGAAAAAAAACAAGTGCCTCTATTGGGCTAGGTCAAAGATGCCTAGTTTGTATTTATAGCCTTCCTAGAAAAAAAGATTAAAATGACAGTCTTGGTGGCTGCTGTCCCAGCTTCCTATGGTATTCTACTTGGGCAAATTTTTTGCAAGGATGTTGGTGGAGAATTGAGCATGGACCTGTATGAGGTGAGGATCCCTATCAAGGGCATCATGAAAAGGCTACTTCTTGAGAAGGAGGCAAAGTATATTTTCACCTAAATGTCAGCCCTTGAATCTCAAATTCTATTTGAGTCTTCAGACATGGGTAATTACTTTTTGTCTATTGAAGAAGTTCCTATTTTAGCAGACGAAAACTTACTAAGTGACAATACAAAAAATTTAGATAATACATTAGAAAAAATGGTAGGGCATAATACACATGAAAAGAGATATTCCCTTCTTGATGAAGAAAAATTTGAAAGAAGATTAAATTTTGGTAATGTCTAGATTCTAGAATTTGATGGCAGCAATTCTTCTACTAGTTCTAGAGCTGAAGTTGTTTTAATAACTCTTCAAGGAGATACTTTCCCGTATGCATATAAGTTTTAGTTTAGCAACACTAACAACACTATTGAATATGAATCACTGCTGCTTGAATTAAATGCTGCTCAAGATAAAGGTGTCTGACTTCTTCATGCCAAAGGAGATGCTGAGCTAGTGGTTTGTCAGGTGAGGAACCTGTATCAAACCAAGAATGATAGATTGTGACATTATCATAATCTAGTGTGGGATTGCATTGAAAACTTTGATGCTTTTAGTATTTCTATCATGTTCAGAGAATTCAACAGTCGACCAAATTCGTTGGCTGTCTCTACAACTCTCTTGGTCCCTCACCAAGATTTCAAAGGAGATAGGTACACTATCGAACTGGTCTTTTGACCAAGTGTGCCTGATAATGCTGACCATTGATAGGTATTCAATGGAGACAACCAAATCATTTCTTTTTTGAAATAGAAGGACATCTTTAAAAAGCTTCATTTTGAAGGCAGTGAATCTCCACTGCAGGAATCAGCTCTAAAAACAAATTTAAACGCTGATGAAGAGTTCCTTCAGCTCAAAGGGAATAAAATTTCTAAAGGATTAGTTTCTCTTGAGAAATTTTTTGACAAGCATGATAGGTTTATCAAGGAATGGTGAATGAATTCAAAATCCTCTAAAGATTTTTATCAAATCAATTTGAGTACATAAGACAATTCAAAAATGGTCAACATTGGGAATTATTGCACCCCTGATGAAAAACTCAAATTTATCACTCTATTTTGCCATTACATTGATGTTTTGGCATACTCTTATGATGATCTAAAATATCTCAAACCTGAAGAAATCTAGCATGAAATTCCTCTCAAGATTGGGTCATTGCCTCACAAACATAAGCAAAGGTAGTACAACCCCAGGATATCAGGCACAATTTTGTCTGAGATATAGAAAATACTAAATGCATGAAGTATTTTCCCAATCCATCATTCCACCTGGATTGTGAACATAGTCCCTGTGAGAAAGAAGAATGGAGAAGTTTGCCTGTGTGTTGATTTTAGAAATCTGAATCAGTCATCTTTAAAAGACAACTATCCCCTGCCCATCATGGATTAACTACTGCAAATAATGACTAGTGCTGAGATGTTATCAATGCTAGATAGTTTTTTGGGATATAATAAAGTGAAAGTTGGTAAAGTAGACCAACATAAGACTACCTTCACTACACCTTGGGGCACCTTTGCATATCATAAAATGCCTTTTGGCTTGATCAATGCTGGTGCCACCTTCCAGAGAGCAATGGACCTTAATTTCAGAGACAAAATGGGGAAATTCATTGTGGTATATCTTAATGACTTGACTATCTTTTCCAAGCATCGTCTTGATCATGTGCATCATCTATAACAAGTGCTAGAGTGATGTAGGCAGAATGATATTTCCCTTAATCCCAAGAAATCTATTTTTTAGGTTACAAAAGGTAGACTTCTTAGACACATTGTATCCTGAGAAGTCATAAAGATCAACCCAAAAAGTGTCAAATCCATTCAATAACTAGCTCTTCCTGCCAGTAAGATCGCAATTCAATATTTCTTTGGAAAGGTAAATTTTCTGTGAAGCTTCATTCCAAAATTTACAAAATAGACTCGCCACATTGTCAATATGATGAAAGGCAAAGCCAATTTCAGCTGGACAGAAGAAGGCAAGTCAGTATTTCAAGACATCAAGGAAGCTATCACCCATGCCCCAATTTTGGTTTGTCTTGATTACACCAAAGACTTCATGATGTACAGCTATGCTTCTAAACACACACTTTCAACCATTTTGGTTCAATAGAACAAAGGTGTGGAATATCCTATATCTTTCATGAGTTATCCTCTTAAAGCTCATGAGTTGAAGTATTCAAACATAGAGAAGCATGCTTATGTTGTGGTAAAGGCCATAAAGCACTTCCATTTTTACATCTTGAACTCACACACTATTGCTTTGGTCCTTGATACAACAGTCAAGACCATACTAACTCAGCAGGAGTTTAGAACTAAAAGGGGCAATTGGATTGCTAAAATCCAAGAGTTTGATCTAGTTATCAAACCAATGAAGCTTGTGTGGGGAAGGGGTCTCTGCCAATTAATTATTGATAACATACCAGAAGAAATAGGGCATGAAGAAGTAGAAGTTGAAGACAAGCCAATAGTTCTTTTTGTCACCATTACGAATGAGTGGTATTTGAATATTGCTCATTTCCTTACCTATGATGAGTGTCCTGCTCACTTGTCTCACAAAAAAAAGAGGACTATAAGTTGAAAGCTACCAATTTTTTTCTATGGGACAATGGTTTGTATAAGAGAAACCTTGAGGGGGTATTCCTTCGCTGCATGGATAAAGTCTAGTAGAAGAAACTTTTTGAGTCCTTCCACAATTTGGCTTGTGGAGGACATTTTTTTGCACCTGTAATTGCCCATAAGATTTTGTGAGCTAGGTACTATTGGCCTACTCTATTTCAAGATGCATATAAATGGGTACGTAGATGTGAACTATGTCAACAGTTTATCAAAAGACTCAAATTGGCCGCATTACCTCTCAAGCCTGTGGTAATAAAAGAGCCATTTCAACAATGGAGAATTAATTTCATTGGCACTGTAAATCCATATTTGAGTGTTAGACATGATTATGTCCTCACATCCAAAGACTACTTTACCAAATGGGTGGAATCCATTCCAATCAAGCATGCTACTTCAGAAGTAGTATGTAATTTTGTCAAGAAAAACATCATTTCGAGGTTTGGGGTCCCAACCAAGATTGTAACAAATAATACATCCCATTTATCTTCTCATGAGATTACCCAATTCTATTATTATTATGGGATCATTCTCTCCCACTCTTTTGAATATTATCCGCAAGGAAATGGTCAAGCAAAATCAAGCAACAAGAACTTGGTGACCATTATCAGGAAGCTGGTAGATGTTAATCAGAGAACTTGGCATAAAGCATTGTTTGACACTTTATGGGTAGATATAATTACACCCAAAAGGGCAATTAGTATGTCCCCATTCCAAATTTTGTATGGTCTCAATGCAGAGATACCAATCACTGTGGAATTACCAGCATTAAAGTTGGCAAAAGTAGTAGAAGATTCAACATTTGAAAGTTCCATCGACAAAAGGATCATGTGCTTGACTGAATTAGAGGAGCAATGAACTATGGTGGTGGACCGTATTGCTACACATCATAGTCTAGTAAAGAAGTTCTTTGACCAGAAAGCAAGAATTCATGATTTCCAGATTAGAGATCAAGTTTTGTTATGGGACAAGAGGAGAGAACTTAAAGGAATGCATAGTGTTGTCCTTGAAAAATGACTCCTCATTTTTTTAGACAACATATGACTATTTTGGTCCTGCATGGCCAAAATTGTCCCTCCCCTTTCCAAAAATTTGTTCTGAACATTCAATTTTGTCATTTTCTCAACTTTTTCGTAAAAGGATTAGCAGGTTCAACTGGTTCATCAAAGGGTCTGTCGGCAAGCATCAAAATAAAAACTTGAACCATTGAACCTTAAACCATTTTGGTTCATCTATTCAATGGGTTTAACGACCAATTGGTTTGACGTGCTTGGTTCAAAGGTATCAAAGAGACTCAATGAAATCAAAAGGATGAACCAATGAACTGATTAAACCTTGAATCGAAAGAGTTCAAAGTTCAATGGTTCAAAGGTTCAAAGGTAACCTCTGTCAAAGAGAGAAGCAGCAAATAGGTGGTTCAACGGATGGTTCAACCAAGGAGTGGGAAAGTGATTGAACCAGGAAGCGATGGAACAAAAGAGATAGAATGAACTGATGAACCAATGTACTTTCACCGAGTTTAAAGGTTTAAGGTTCAACATGGTTCAAGCGGCTAATGACCATTGACAGCGCCGCAGACGTCAAATTTAAAGTAAGGGAATATCTGTTGAAATTCAAATAAAGCACAGAACTCAAAGGAAAAACCAAGCGATTGACCAAAAAGATAGAATTCCTTCGAGTTTGTTCAAAGGCTGACAGAGAACATTTCCTTTAGACTTTTTGTTCGAAGGAAATTATTAAGAGACAGAGCCGTTAGAATTCTTTCAGAAGTATTTTTTGTGGGAAAATGACTAAGGCAGAGCCCAAAGGAAAAGCTCGATTGAAGAGAAAGGCTCGCAAAAAAATGCTCGATGGAAAAAGACAGAGTGCAGCGAAAGCCGCCATGTGTCCATTATAAAGTAGAGTGGAAGCCGCCACGTGTCATCTTCTGCAGGACCCCCAAAGGTTTCTGAAGCTTCTATAAGTTAAGCAGAATACGTCACGTGTCTTATTATGACTCAATAGAATGTGATAAGTTTTTGCATCCGTGTTCCCCTTTTGGAGTTGCTCGGGCAAAACGTGTCATGGACCCCATTTTCCATAAGTTTCTAATGAGTTTCATAACAACGAAACTTGCCACTTGTCAAAGACATAGAAAGGACCCCCCAAAGACTTAGGCAAGAAGGGATATAAAGAGCAAAGAAGCACTTAATCAGTGAAGAGAGGAGCGAGACCAAAGGATTAGAAATATCTTTGAAAGAGTTATTTCCAGTAGGTGAAACAGTGGACCGAGTAGACTTCTGAGTGCACCAAACCAAGGATGCAGCTTGTTTTCTTCCATGAAGTAAAGAAAAATATGCAAAAGACCAAACGATCTATATTAAGGAGGAGACATGTCAGATGAAGGGACACGCCATAGTTATGGTAGCACCCTATTCTCAGCATGGTCTCTCCAGACCAAACTAGAGATGTATTGAAGACATTGACTGCAGCATGGGCCATCCCATGGAAAAAGGTACCAATCCTTGTGTAGTGGCTATAAGTTTGTTAATTCTCTCATTTGTAAGGGAGATCTTCCCCTTACCAGAAGTGAAACTCTGCCTGAATTGAAAGGCATTACTGAGACTTTGAGCTCAAATTATAATTCATATTATTTTATTTAAATGAGAAAATAAGTTACTTGCAGACTTTGTGTTGTTATAGCTTATGTTATCTTAGGAGATTGTTCGTATGTCTATTTCCTAGGAGCTTTCTTGTCCATTTTATTCAACAAGCAGAACTAGTGGAGGTGATCAGGAAGGTGTCCTGAAGAGCCTTGGGACGACATGGTGCCCCCATTGTTCTTCATTTTTCTCTCTCAAGTTGCTGGTCACTCAGCACCCCCATTACCAGTTACTTGCTACCTAAAAGATTCCTGCTGCTTGTTGAAGAACACTTCTGAAAGAAGAGAAGTGCCTTTTGTCATTGCACCATGATTTCTACTATTTAAGAAGGAATCTAGCTTCTGGCTGAAAGTTGCTTCTGAAAGAAGAGAAGTACCTTTCCCATCACCCAAGATTTCTTCCTTGTTTATTAGCATCAACTCTGAAAAAAGAGAGATGAATGGTTTATCCTACCCCTGTGTCTTACTTTTTGCTTATGTATATAGTATATAGCCACCACATATTTAATAGGGAACCTCCCCTTGATGAGAGGAGAGATTTGTCTCCAGTTGATGTAGTAAAGCTACACACCAGGATGACCCATCTCCCTATGTTGTGGTGATAGGAACTATTTTGGTCACCAGTTAGCTGGCCGACAAAATATTCACCCAATAATTTTTGGTGACTCTACTGGGGACACAGTAATTTTGTGCAATTTGGAACCTCAAGTTTCAGATTGAAACATCACATGTGTCTTACCCATAATCATTATAACCCTTATCCATTATAGACTCTGGTGACTCCGTTATGTGTCTTACCCATTATCATTATAGCCTTACCATCTTCCTCCACTTTCATTATTTTATCAGGTCTGCAAAACCAGAGCTGCTGGGAAAGAAAGCGCAGTTTGAAGCCTCAAAGCTTTAAACTGAAGCAGGGCCAATTTTTTTTCTATTTTTGTCCTATAATTTGGCAACTCCACTCAAATGTGTTATCCCTATTGTTCATAATCTGATCATGGTAGTTCGAGGCCCCTGGGGTAACTCATTTGGCCCACTTAATATAACTCCACCCCTGCATGAGCTACCACTCAGTTCAAGGAAGAATTTCCCCAAATTCTTTGGTGATGGAAGAGTCCACCCTGATGAATACATTGCAGCATTCACCATAGCCTGTGGTGTGATAGGGGTGGAATTTGAAGATGTGGCAATCAGGCTTTTCATGGAGACATCACAAGGTGCTGCTGCAAACTAGTTTTACCATCTGTAGACTAGATCAGTGACTGGCTGGGACACTATCAAAGCCAAATTTGAAGCAAGGTTCAAACCTGTAGAAGATGCTCATGCTTTGCTAGCCCAACTTATGCAGATGAAGAAGGAACCTCATGAGCCCATGAGGGATTTTATTGCAAAATTTGACAAGCTAAAAAATAGGATTCCCGCAGTTGCTCAGCCCACACCCGAGAACCTCAAATGCTTCTTCATAAACTCACAGCTGTCTGAAGTGAGTTTTTTGCTAAGACATGCTGGTTGCATAGATCTTAAAGCTGCTCAAGACTTAGCCACTAAGTTAGAAGGTGACCTTATCTTGGCTGGAAAGATAAGAAGGGATTCAAATAGAGGCACATCTTCCTCATCTTTTGATAACTCACCTGTAGCCACCACTGATCCAATGGTGCAGAAGCTAGCAAATGAAGTGCTGGCCCTGAGAAGATAAATAACACAAGGGATGTCATCTGCTCCTTCATATAGAGATGTACAAAGGAGGACATTCCCTAATCAGGCACATCAAGAGCAACGCAATCATCTTCCTCCCCCACAAAGGAACCTTGCCATTGAAGCACCTCCAACCAACTCAATAGTTAGGTATTTAGAAACAGAGCATGATTTCTCTTTCCAACTTGAGTTTAATCAAGAAAATGACATTGGTCTCTTCACAGAGGATCAAGAATAGTCGGTTGGTGACTCTCACATCAGTTTTCTAGATTACAGGATGAACCCAGAAGTAAAGGTGAAGCATTCGAGGGATCATATGCTATGGTCACCTAGTCCCAGAATCAGTCAGCTCAACAAGCTAATAAAGGAGAAACAGAGGAGTGACCTCAACCTACAATTTTTATTGCTAAGTGTGGGGCCACTCTGCCTATATAGCCAAAGGACCTAGTGATTTCTAAAAAAGTAAGTTCCCAAACATTTTTGCACTTTCTACTTCAAATTTGTAGGCCAATCCTCCCACCCATCCCATAAACCAAAATGAAGAACTCCCATCCCCTGTGCCTAGTCCAACCCAGCCATTTAACATAATTGATCATGTCAAATGTGTCAAGACCCAAACGAAGGCCCCTGTAGCCCAAATTTTGTTTGAGTCTTCAGGCAAGGATGAAATAGCAGAAGAATTGGTGGAGTGCGGCATAAGTGCAGAAGAACCCTCCCCTCCAAATGAAGAAGAATCTGAGATATCTAAGGGGGACAATCAAGACATGTGCTGGGTTGAGCTATCAGAACAACAAATTATGGTACTAGGCCGTGTTGCTGCCCATCAAAATCAAGAAAAGGAACTCTTTATTGGGAGAGCAAAGATTCATGGTTTTTGGACCAAAAGTCAAGTCTTGCTTTGGGGCAAGAAGAGAAGAAAACCAAGGGGAAGACACAAAAAAGTGGTTTCCTAGTGGAGAGTTCCATTTACCCATCACCGATTCTAGGGACAAAATAGTTTCCTACTAGTTTATCAGGGAGGGATGCCATTATCATTGTCTCATAATGGGCAGCATCTGAAGTGCTTCAAATCTTGAGGCATCAAATAAGTTCATTTGTACATATGTATATTTGTATAGTCTTTAGTTCTATATTGTGCCTTTCGTCTTCATTTTTATCGCCTTTCTTTTTGGGTAGCATGACTCCATATCCCAATGGCACACTTCAAGGCACCCGAGATTCTAGTTTCTACTCCCCTTAGCTATTTTGAGTTATTATCTGAAGGAAGTTCCCTAACAGGAGCCAACTGTTGTCCCTAAAAAATGACTCCTCATTTTTTTAGACAACATAGGACTATTTTGGTCCTACATGGCCAAAATTATCCCTCCCCTTTCCAAAAAATTATTCTGAACATTCAATTTTGTCATTTTCTCAACTTTTTGGTAAAAGGATTAGCAGGTTCAACCAGTTCATCAAAGGGTCTGTCGGCAAGCATCAAAACGAAAGCTTGAACCGTTGAACCGTTGAACCTTGAACCATTTTGGTTCATTGGTTCAATGGGTTCAACAACCAATTGGTTCAATGTGCTTAGTTCAAAGGTATCAAAGAGAGTCAGTGAAATCAAAAGGAAGAACCAATGAACCAGTTGAACCTTGAACCGAAAGAGTTCAAAGTTCAATGGTTCATGGGTTCAAAGGTTCAAAGGCAGCCTCTGTCAAAGAGAGAAGCAACAAATAGGTGGTTCAATGGATGGTTCAACCAAGGAGAAGAAAAGTGATTGAACCAAGAAGCGATGGAACAAAAGAGATAGAATGAACTGATGAATGAATGAACTAATGTACTTTCAATGGGTTCAAAGGTTTAAGGTTCAACATGGTTCAAGTGGCTAGCGACCATTGACAGCCCCGCAGACGTCAAATTTAAAGTAAGGGAATATCTATTGAAATTTAAATAAAGTGCAAAACTCAAAGGAAGAACCAAGTGACTGACCGAAAAGATAAAATTCCTTCGGGTTTGTTCAAAGGCCGACAGAGAACATTTCCTTTAGACTTTTTGTCCGAAGGAAATTATTAAGAGAAAGAGCCGTTAGAATTCTTTCAGAAGTATTTTTTGTGGGAAAATGACTAAGGCAGAGCCCAAGGAAAAGCCCGACTGAAGAGAAAGGCCCACAAAAAAATGCCCGATGGAAAAAGACAAAGTGCAGCGGAAGCCACCACATGTCATCTTTTGCAGGACCCCCAAAGGTTTCTAAAGCTTCTATAAGTTAATCAGAATACATCACATGTCTTGTTATGACTCAGCGAAATGTGACAAATGTTTGCCTCTGTGTTCCCCTTTTAGAGTTGCTCAGGCAAAACGTGTCGTGGACCCCATTTTTTGTAAGTTTCTAATGAGTTTCATAACAGTGAAACTTGCCACTTGTCAAAGACACAGAAAGGACCCCCCAAAGACCTAGGCAAGAAGGGCTATAAAGAGAAAAGAAGTGCTTAAGCAGTGAAGAGAGAAGTGAGACCAAAGGATCATAAATGTCTTTGAAAGAGTTATTTCTAGTAGGTGAAACAGTGGATCGAGTAGACTTCTAAGCGCACCAAACCAAGGATGTGGCCTATTTTCTTCCATGAAGTAAAGACAAATATGCAAAAGACCAGATGGTCCATATTAAGGAGGAGACATGTCAGATGAAGGGACACGCCATAGTTATGGTAGTGCACTATTCTTAGCATGGTCTCTCCAGACCAAATTGGAGATGCATTGAAGACATTGACTGTAGCATAGGCTGTCCCATGGAAAAAGGCGCCAATCCTTGCATAGTGGCTATAAGTTTGTTAATTATTTCATTTGTAAGGGAGATATTCCCATTACTAGAAGAAAAACTCTACCTAAATTGAAAGGCATTACTGAGACTTTGAGCTCAGATTGTAATTCATATTATTTTATCTAAATGAGAAAACAAGTTACTTGCAGACTTTGTGTTGTTATAGCTTGTGCTATCTTAGGAGATTGTTTGTATGTCTATTTCCTAGGAGCTTTCTTTCCCATTTGATTTAACAAGTAGAACTAGTGGAGGTGATCAAGAAGGTGTCCTGAAGAGCCTTGGGACGACGTGGTGCCCCCATTGTTCTTCATTTTTCTCTCTCGGGTTGCTGGTCACTCAGCACCCCCATTACCGGTTACTTGCTACCTAAAAGATTTTTGCTGCCTATGTCAGGATCCCTCTCCTTAAGAGTACACTTGATTACCTTTGTATAAGCAACTAAACATGAAATTTAACCAGAAGTAAAATGTAACTAGAATTCAGAAATAACACAAAATATGAGAGACAATACAATCTTGTATTAACACTCTTCCAGAAAGAAATACAATGAAGAAATCACACTCTTCCCACACCTCTTGGGCGTACCAGTAATTCTCCCTCAAGAGTTCTCTCTCTTAATTATAAACAAAATCAACTCAAACACATATTTGTTGTTTTAACCAGTCAGTAACAATACTGCCAGTACACCAACTAGTAAGTGACAATCAACTCAACTGTTGTTGCCTACTTCCAGTACCAAGTACTCAAAGTACTCCAAGTAGATATCCCTGATCTTGCTCCTTGTTGTGTTGCAGATCTCCTTTTACCTTGTTACCCTACAGATCTCCTTTGACCTTGCTCACACACACACCTGCAGATCAACTGACCTTACTTACCATGTATATCTTCTTCCTGATCTTGCACACCTGTAGATCAACCTGGTCTTGCACACCTGCAAACCTAGATCTTACATACCTTGGAAGAACCCTTGTCCTTGCCTTTACAAGTCCTTATGATTCTCCAACTTTACAATACAGCCCCATGGGTCTCTTAAATAGATCCCATACAAACAATAATTAGACTTCCTAATTACAATAATTAGAAATGTAGACTCAAGACTAAAATTAGTCTTTTACATGCAAACTAACTGTCCATCTAAAATTAGACCAGTTCTGGAAGCGCATGCAAATGCATGCACACATAGGTTGTTGACATCAGTTCCTATCTGACCGATGTCAGCCGACCCCTAATCGATGTCAGTTGCTTTGTATACTGAATATGACTAATGTCGGTTGGCTTGACTGACGTCAGTTGCTCTACAACTCAGTAACATCCTCCATTTGCATCAGTGAAACTTTTAGCTCCACAACCTAACAATCTCCCACTTAGAAATAAATAGCTACACCTGTACCTGTACCTATACATTGTCTAATTTTGTTTCCTGGCTTGTATCCCTCTTCAAGTTCAATCTTGAAGACCAACCACCACAAATCCTATGGTGTTTCTCCTGTCATCCAAGTAACCTGCCATATCCGAATCTTCATACCCATGTAGAGAAGTGCCTGACCCTGCATAGCATGAATCCCTGCTATTGGTCCCTCTCAGATACTTGAAAATCTACTAAACTGCTTTCCAGTGCTCCTTTCTTGAATTGGCCACAAACTTGATGACAACTCCCACTGCTTGGGTAATCTCAAGTCTAATACTCATTTACTCAACCTCATCATGTGATTTGGGACACTATTCTGTGAACTATCCATCCATAGGTGTGCTAAACAGTTTTGAATCTTGCATATTGAACCTCTCCACTACCTTATTCACACAATCATCTGGAGACAAAATCAACCTATGACTTTCCCTATCTCTAGAAATACTCATGCCAAGGATTTTTGCTCCTCCTAAATCCTTCTTGGCACACCTCTGAACTAATTTTACCCTTAGCTCAACAAATCCCTGCATGTATGAACCTATAATAAGCATATCATCTACATATAGTAGTGTGATAATGTCGCGACCATTATCCAACCTGGTAAAATAAACACAATGGTTACATTGACATTGACTAAAGCCATGCTTTGTCATACCCCTGTCAAACTTGTACCAATGTCCTGGAGCTTGCTCAAGACTATATACCCTGGCCTTCTATCTCATGTGTCCATTCTCTCCTTTCTTTAACCTAGGAATCCATTCGTCTTTTAGTGCTTTCATCCCAGCTGGCAACTCTACCAAATCTCCCATTTGGTTCTTTCCCAAGGAATCAATCTCCTCATTCATGCCATGCTCCCACTGTTTCCTAGATTCTACCTGCATTGCCTCTTCAAAACTTCTTGGTTCTTGACCATCGGTGAGCAACAAGTTCAAGTAGTATAAAGAAGGAGAATAATGAATTTGAGGCTTACTTACCCTTTCACTCCTCCATATGGGCATTTGAGACTCCTTGACAGCTTGCTGTCTGCCCAAAATCTATTCTCTTATCGACCCTGGTCTGCACCCGATCGATGTCAATTCCACCTGATCACCGATGTCAGTTCCCTGACCGACATCGGTGTCCACCTGGTCGCTGATGTTAGTTCCCTGACTGACGTTGATCTCCACCTACCTGACACCATTGAGTCTAGTCTGCACATGATCGACGTTGGTACCTACCTGTTTGACATCGATTCTCACCTGATCGATGTTGGTAACTGAGTTTTCTTGTGAGTGATGACTTTTACCCATGAGCTCACTTTGGATCATAACCTTGTCCAAACTGCCCTGCTCACAATTATTTAGCCCCTTGAGCTGATCTCTATCCATCATCTCCTCCATGAAAACCAAGGCTTTCCAGTTCTTAAGTTTGTCAAAGACATCAGACTTCCTCTTAAGAACATGCATCCCCTTCTTATTCATGTGACCAAGCCTAAAAAGCCACATCTTCGCATCTACATCTGAAGTAGATAAACTATAAGGAGAATCAGTAATACAAGTAGATAGATAAAGAGTACCTACTTTCTTACCACATGCTAATTCAAGTGCACCCTTGAAAACTTTCCAAGATTTCATTGTGAGAGTAACTGTGCAACCCTCATCACCCAACTTTCCTACAAAAATTAGACTCCTCTTTCAGGATTGGGACATGCATGACATCCTTCAACACCCATGTGTTTCCCATCTATAATTTTAGCCGCACTTCCCCTTTGCCAACAATTTGACAAGGCTCACCAACCCCTAAATAAATCTTTTCAAAGTCTCCATGGACATAATCATGGAAAAATACTCTATTTGGGGTTGCATGGAAAGAGGCAACAGAATCTAAAACCCAAGATTCTACTTTATCCAAGGAATATACAAGAGCATCCTGTGTAACAATACCTGCGACATCTGCTTCTTCATTTCCTTCATGCTGATCTTCTACCAACCAACAATCTTTCTTTACTTGCTCTTTCTTTCCATAATACCGTAATTGATAATTATTGTCATTGAATTCCTCCATTCTTAGTGTACTTTCTTCTACCATTGCTTTACTCCCACTCAATCAGAAGCCCCTGAGAGTGAGCTATAATCAACAAACACTTAACACGCTCTGACCACCTGTTAGTGTACCTAACCAATCTCTGATACCAATTGTCAGGATCCCTCTCTTTAAGAGTACACTTGATTACCTTTGTATAAGAAACTAAACACAAAATTTAACTAGAAGTAAAATGTAACTAGAATTCAGAAACAACACAAAATATGAGAGATAATACAATCTTGTATTAACACTCTTCCAGAAGGAAATACAATGAAGAAATCACACTCTTCCCACACCTCTTGGGCATACCAGTAATTCTCCCTCAAGAGTTATCTCTCTCAATTACAAACAAAATCAACTCAAACATAGAGTTGTTGTTTCAACCAGTCAGTAACAATACTGCCAGTTCACCAACCAGTAAGTGATAATCAACTCAACCATTGTTGCCTACTTCCAGTACCAAGTACTCAAAGTACTCCAAGTAGATCTCCCTGATCTTGCTCCTTGTTATGTTGCAGATCTCCTTTGACCTTGCTACCCTACAAATCTCCTTTGACCTTGCTCACACACACACCTGCAGATCAACTGACCTTACTTACCATGTAAATCTTCTTCTTGATCTTGCACACCTGCAAACCTAGATCTTACATACCTTGAAAGAACCCTTGTCCTTTCCTTTGAAAGTCCTTATGATTCTCTAACTTTACAATACATCCCCATGGGTCTCTTAAATAGATCTCATACAAACAATAATTAGACTTCCTAATTACAATAATTAGAAATGCATACTCAAGACTAAAATTAGTCTTTTACATGCAAACTAACTATCCATCTAAAATTAGACCAGTTCTGGAAGCGCATGCAAATGCATGCACACACAGGTTGTCGACATCGGTTCTTGTCTGACCAATGTTGGCCGACCCCTAACCGATGTCAGTTACTCTGCACACTGAATATGACCGACATTGGTTGGCCTGACCGACATCGGTTGGCCTGACTGACGTTGATTGGCCTGACTGACGTCGGTTGCTCTGCAACTCAGCAACCTCCTCCATTTGCATCAGTGAAGCTTTTAGCTCCACAACCTAACAACCTACTGAAGAACACTTATAAAAGAAGAGAAGTGCCTTTTGTCATTGCACCAGGATTTATACTATTTAGGAAGGAATCTGGCTCTTGACTGAAAGTTGCTTTTGAAAGAAGAGAAGTACCTTCCCCATCACCTAAGATTTCTTCCTTGTTTATCAGCATCATCTCTAAAAAAAGAGAGATGGATGGTTTATCCTACCCTTGTGTCTTACTTTCTGCTTATGTATATAGTATATAGCCACTGCATATTTAACAGGGAACCTCCCCTTGATGAGAGGAGAGATTTGTCTCCGGTTGATGTAGTAAAGTTGCACACTAGGACGACCCATCTCCCTATGCTGTGGTGATAGAAACTATTTTAGTCACCAGTTAGCTGGCCGACAAAATATTCACCCAACACCTAGAAAATTTGATTCTTTATGGAGAGGCTCATTTGCTATTCATCAGCTTAATGCTGAAAATAGTTTCCTATAAAAGTATCAAGATGGCATGCCTTTTTCACTGCCTCAGAGTGGGTAGCATCTGAAGCACTTCAATTCTTGAGTTATCAGATAAGATCAGTTGTACATATGTATAGTCTTTAGTTTGTTTTGTGTTGTTCATTTTCATTTTTTTGGCATCTTTTTTTTTGGGTGGCATGACTCCGTAGCCCAATGACATACATGAAGGAACTGAGATTCTAGTTCTTACCCCCTTCGACTGTTTCAAAATTTCAATCGATGAAAGTTCTCCAACTGGAGCTAGCTGTTGTTCCCAAAATCTGTCACTTGCTTTTGTGGACAACATACCGACCATTTTGGTCTTGCAGACCAAAAACCTCTCTTTTCTTTCTCAAAAAATGTTCTGAGCATCCAAGCTTTTTAATTATTCAAGCATTTTCAGCTAAGGAGCTCACAGGTTCAACAGGTAGGCTTTCACAAAGAAACAAGTTCCAAACACTTAGGCATTTCAAGGATGGTTCAACATTGAGGTTCAATCAAAAGACTTAACGACAGGCTTCAAATAAATGGAATGAATCATTGAACCATTGAACCTTTGAACTTAGAATGGTTCAAAGTGGTCCAAAGGTTCAAAAAGAGTTAAGCGCTTCAAAGAGTTCAATGAGTTCAAAGACTTCGACGAGTTCAAAAGTTCAATGACTTCAGTGGACTTAAAGAAAAGAAGGCTTTGAAGTCTTTCTTTGGCTGCTATATATTTTAATATCTTATTTTATGCAAGAGAGATCTCTTTGTTATCAGAAGCAAAACTCTACCCAAATTGAAAGGCATTCTTGAGACTTTGAGCTCACACTGTTAATCAAATTTTTTTATTTGAATGAGAAAGCAAGTGACCTTTCAGACTTTGTGTTGAAATAGCTTATGTTATCTAGGAAATTGTTCTTATGTCTATTATTAAAATACAATCTTGTCCATTTAGTCAAATAAGCAAAATTAGTGGAAGTAATCTGGAAGGTGTCCTGAAGTCAACTATAGGAGACTTTGTGCTGCCATTATTGTCTTCAATCTATTTGTTTTATGTTTCAGTGTAAAGGATATTGGTGAGACTTTGAGCTCCCATTACCCTTTGTAATCTTTCACTTTTTTGTATTTGAGGTGGAGACTTTGTGCTAAACTTCATCCTATTGTGTTCCTGCATCCTATTCAGTGAGAGAAGCAACGAAAGACTGTGCTTTCGTGGGTTTCTTATGGTTACCATTACTACCCAGAAAGTCTTCCTCTAATTTTTTGAACATCATTTTTGAAAGAAGAGAAATGCCTTCAGTAATTACCCAAGATTTCTCCTTGTCCTTGTGAACATCATCTCTGAAAAAAGAGAGATGATGGTATGATTTCACTCCTGTGTGTATTTTCAACTTATATTAGTTATAGTAGTTTACAGGGAACCTCCCCTACCTTATAAAGAACCTCCCCTTGATGAGAGGAGAGATTTATCTCATTTTGATATGGTAAACCTACACATTTTGCCATATAAATCTCCTTATGCTGAGGTTGAAATACCTATTTTACCGTCAGTCATCTGGTGACAAAATATTCACCCAACATATATCATGTGACTTGTCTTTGTAATGGTTCCCAAATTTTATACTTTTTCATCTTTTTAGGAGATAGACATTCATTCAGATAACATAAAGTGTGATCTGCTTGATTAGGCTCGACCCTATCAAGTCTATTGTAAGAACTACCTCTTGATGTAATGAGATGATTTTTTTGCCTATCTCTTGTCATTGATTAGTGTCTTAGTATGCTTGTGCTTGGTGGATTCATGAAGGAGATTCTTCCTAGTCTATCAGCCTTCTACTTGCCTTTATAATGTATTTTCAAGTTCTTACGGGTCTAGGTTAGTGTTTTATTTGAACCTATTATAGTTTGTTAACTTGATCTCGAGATTGTGTAAATCATAGTTGTCTTATGACTGATCTAGTGTGGGTTCAATCATCGATGAGTGTCTTTTTTTACTTTGGTGCATCACCTGATTAGCCCTCTTACGAGCCCTTATCTCTCTTCTAACCCTTTTCTCTATGAAGTTTAATTTTAGCATTAGTTTTAGGTGATCTACCAAGATGAACTAGCCTATTTAAAAATTCTAGAGGCTCAACCTCAACATAAGACACCCACATCTTGAGGTTGTTCCCGTGCTTATAGCAAAAAGTGGGAGAGCCTATAAAATTCTCCTATAGGGGTGAAATTTTGTGCTATAATAGTTCTGGCATGCCTGGTGGGACTAAGGTCCAAAGTAGTGGAAGGATTTTTGTTGTTGTCTTTCTTCTTATCAGCCTTTGGGCACATTCAACAAACATCAATGGTAACTCTGAGCATCTATTAACTATACTAAGTAGTCCAAGTGCCTGATCATTGTTATTTGGTTTTGAAAGCAAGGATTATCACCATTGGTGACTCCAAATCAAAGCTCCTAGTTATGAGCAGACTAGGTTTATCTCTTTGAAGTTTTAAGCAACTCCTACTTGACATATGAGGGTAACATGAATATCTATGGTGAATATTCCTATTATTCACCTCCTTATTAGCAACCCCAGTATGATCCTCATGATCCATATGAGCTCTATCAGCCCAATGAAGATTTCTATCAAGGGTATGATGAACCTTGGCATGTTCTTCATGATCTATATATGCAAGAGTATTACCCTGATCATCCATATTAACAAGCCCATCAAAATATTGCTCCTCATCAGCCCTATCATGAGCCATCTATACCAACACTTAGGCAAACTTTAGTGAGCCTTAACAAGCATGCACTAGAGTTGTGATCACAAACGTGTTATGGCCAAAATGTTCCCCAATAGTAAATCCATTATGTGAGGGATTCATTACAACAAATCAAAGTAAAATGGGCACCTGTTGAGAGAGAAAATTAGAGCCAACTCACTGGTGACATAATCGAGATATGCAATTATATTTAGAGCATTGAGGACAAGCTATAGAGACTTGAGTAACATTAGGGCCATCCATACCAACCTTTTATGACTACATATGCACCTCCCTATCCTTCTTATGTGTTTCCCATTCCTCCTCAAGTGACCACTTCAAGTGCTCCTTTGAATCTTCTAAGTTCATCATATGTTCCACAATGTTTTCCTTCTTAGAAATCCATCCAAGGGGGCTATCAAAAAAATGAAGTGCCTATTGTGGAACGACCTACTATTAGGGTCCAAAACTTTATCCTTCCTTGAGAGCCTTCTTTTGTTCCTGATCACCTTTAGGAGGAGCTATTTCAAGAGAATATAACAAAGAAAATGAGAGAGTCTAAATTGAAGGTAAGGAAAGAAGAAAAAAGGTAGAATCAGCAGATGAAGGCAGAATCTCTACCTTTCCCATCTTGGAGCCAAGTCATGTAACCAAGTAGATTGGGTATAAGGAGTTGGTGATTCCTGAAGTTAGTCAAGAAGCCTTGCAGCCTCCACTCCTTGCCCCTCAAAAGCCTAGAGCCTTTCCTTCATGGAGAGTCATTCATGAAGCAAAGAATAAGGAAGAAAAGGTGGTTGTTCCCTACACATTTCCATCTTGGAAATTGGTTCAACCAATTCAAGAAAAGAAGGAAGAGGGGGTGAAGGTGATCCAAGTAGAGTGGCTTTAGGAACCAAATTAGGAACCTATGGCAGATGCATCCAAAGAGGCTGAGGAAGAGAATGCCACGAGTAATTATGAGGAAGAAATCAACATAAGGTCCCCCCTTGGTCAGTAAAAGATCAATGAAACCTTATTGAATGAAGGAGAACATGTTGAATATTATTTTGCAATTATGCATGAAGTGGATTGCACTATTGAGGATGCAAAGTCACCACTTTATGTGGAGAATGAGGGTGTCTAGGCTATCATTTCCTTGAATGAGTTGTCACATGATGAAGAGGATGAGGAAATGAATGAAGTAGATAATCAAACTGATGAACTTATGGAGCAACTAGAGGTTCTAAATTAGTTGAGGACATTTTTGAGATCTTGAGAGTTGGTTATGTTCTTCTCCAAGGAAACTATGGTCTTGTTGTAGCCAAGGAGATCATCTTTGTCAAGTAGATCAAAGGGGATGGACTGGGTAGTCTTCCAACTCTACCACCTCAAGAATTTATTACAAATATAGAATTTTTTTAGATCTTCAAAATAGGCTATCAGCTCCTTGATGAGCTTAAAAAACATGAGATAATGAATAAATCCAAACTTATTAAGGAGGCCATAGAAATCAAAGAGGTTTGCTTGGTTGAACCACCATTGGAGGCTACAATTAAGGAGCCATTCATAGAGCTTGAGACCCTCTGGATTCACATAGTTGACCTTTTTGGAGCTACTTGGTTCTCATTGAACATGGTGATAGAGATGCTGATAGTTGCAATAAAAAAGAAGTAGGCATCAAGGCCAAGGGTCAAGAAGTTGCATGCCTTGTTCAATCCTTTGTCTCATAAGATAAGGGAAGTATCAAGCTTTCCTTTTGATCCAGGAAGAAAGGGGTACATAGTTTTAAGATGTATATATTAGGATTAGTTTTGTTCTAATTCCTCCAAGTGCTATTTCAAGCACATTTGTTTAATGTCTTTGCTTTGTTCTAGGTTAGTTTCTATTTTGTAAGTGTCATGGGCAATTTGTTTTATTTTGTTTTATACTATCCTCATTACTTCAAGAGGAAGTTCCAACAAGGGTTGGCTTTGTATCCAATTTCAGTCAGCATTGTCAAAGAAAGTAGTAACTCCATGCCCAATGGAATAGGCAAGGCAAGTGAGCTAGGTTCTCAAGCATAGCAGGCATGCTTCCCTGCAAGTCACCAAAAATATTGGCCATTTTTGGCCCACATACAATTTTTTTTCCCAAGTGTGAGAAGGTGGACATTCAAGCAAAATTGGCAAGTTCAGACAACCTCAAGTTCTTTGAAAAAGAAGTCTTTGATATTTTAAATTTGAAAGACTTTCAATATTTTAAATTTGAAAGACTTTGGGGTTTTGAGGGTACAGTACAAATTAGGGTTGCAGCGATGCTTGACTTCTAAATGTTTTATAAGTAGAATTTATTCAGGTTGACAAACCTTAATTACTCATGGACAATGTATTTTGAGTTCTCCAAGGATCACTGCTCAATTACTTGATTTGGTCTAAAAAAATAGTGCTTTTTGAGTTCTTCAAAAGACAAGTCTTCTTCAAAAATTTGAAGGGAATTTTCAAAATGCTGAAGGGATTTTTTTGGCAAAAGGGATCTTTTCAACATTTATGAAAGACCAATCAACTTTTCATAAGGTCACTTTCATAAATCTGAAGGGCTTTCTTGACAAATCCAAAGGGATTTCTTGACAAATCCAAAGGGATTTCTTGACAAATCTGAAGGGCATTTCCTTCTTCAAGTGGACAGTTGCAAGTTTCCAAAAGGGTAAGTTACCCTTCAGAAGGACCATTTAAAATTTCTCAATGGGTATCTTTCCCTTTGGGAGGATCATTTTCAAAATTCCAAAGGGACATACAAGAATCTTGAAGGGTCTCTCACCCTTCGGGAAAGTCTCTTTTGAAAAATCCAAGAGGTAATTTCTGAAGGAAGAGAACAAGAAGGAAGCTTCAAACAAAAATTCTAAAGGAATTCGTTCAGACAAATTGTCCCAAGGAATTCCTTCAGGAGCTTTGACTAATATAAATTGGATCCCACCTAATAAATAAGACTTCAAGATGGACAAGTCTGAAGTAAGTGAGCTTGGAAAACTCGAATTACTCTGCATAGAGTAAATCAAGTTTCTCTAAGTACTTTACTTAAAAAGCTTTATAAGTAAAGGATTTGGGAAAGGCCAAAGTTGGAGGCATCAAAGAACCTAAATTACTTTACATAGATTAAATCAGGATTCTTCAAGTGCTTGACTTAATCTTGGTCCAACAACATGAGAGTCATGATGCAACAAATGAAAGGCTGCCGTGTGGCATAAGCTAGAGCAAAAAGGGCCAATCAGTAAAGGACAAGTAACACAAGGACAAATAATCAATGTAAAGGTGAGTCTAAGTGACTGGTAGATAGGAATTTATGAAGGCTCCCATCCTTCAATATGGTTCCCTCTCGACAAATAACCATCCAAATACAGGAACAACATGGGTCAGTTTGAACTCCCAAGTATGGAGGCCCACGTCCTTCTTTAGAAGAACATGCAAAAGTGAAAGATGCCATGCAATTTAAATGCAAAGATAAATACATTCATGGTAGGAAGAGACATCTATCTACCCATAATGTAACTTCTCTCAGCTCCACCAAAAGAGACTTGAATACGGGAGTGGCTCAAGGAGCTTATACAGTGATCCTGGGCAATGTGTTTCACAACAAAGAAGGATGACAACAATGGTCATCAGTGAATTCTTCTCTATTTCCACGTAGATCTCTCTCTCTTTCCATTCTCTATTTATATCACATGAATTTCCTTTGTAATGGTTCCCAAGTTTTAGACTTTTTCATCTTTCTAAGAGATGGACTTTCATTGAGACATTGCAAAGTATGCTTTGCTTGATTAGGCTCGACCTTGTCAAGTCTATTGTAAGAAATAATTCTTGATGTAATGAGATGATTTATTTGCCTATCTCTTTTCATTGATTAGTGCCTTAATATGCTTGTGCTTGGTGGGTTCGTGAAGGAGATTCTTCCTAGTCTATCAACCTTTTTCTTGCCTCTTTAATATATTTTCAAGCTCTTGCAAGTCTAGATTAGTTTTGTATTTGAACCTCTTCCAATGTGTTAACTTGATCTCAAGATTATGTACATCATATTTATCTTATGACTGATCTAGTGTGGGTTCAAGCATAGATGAGTGTCTATTTTTACTTTGGTGCATTGCCTGGTTAGCCTTCATAGGAGCCCTTATCTCCCTTCTAACCTTTTTCCCCATGAATTTTCATTTCAGCATTAGTTTTAGGTGATCCACTAAGAGGAACTAGCCTATTTAAAAATCCTAGAGGCTCAATCTCACCATAGGACACCCACATCCTGAGGTTATTCCCATGCTTATAGCCAGAAGTGGGAGAGCCTGAAAAACTCTCCCACAAGGGTGCAATTCTATGCTATAAAAGGTTGCTCAAATCTTACTTGGTTATTAATATTGGAAATATTTTTAGAAATGCAAAACAAATCAAATCAACAAAGGTAGTTATCTAAACCTTGCACACATATTCTTTTCTATTTCATTTTATATCATAATAAAAATTAAAAGGATTAACATGTGTTATAACATATCAAAAACAATAAAAATAATTGTTATACAAGATCATATCCATCAATCCAACCATCTATCATACATTTCAAATTTAAACACATCCATAATGTCAAAACATATTTATTCACATATCCATAACACAAGTCTATAAATGAATTATATATATATATATATAGTATGTGTCACAATACTTCAATACAATGATATATCTCAACAATTTATATACATCGATACAACATATACATCATCTCATGTCTATCCCTGACCTATACAAACTATGTAGCACTATTTAGCATATCAACAATCACGTCTAACAAGCCCACTGAGAATAGTCTTCCACTCTTGTCAGGTAACATAATCCATTGACAACAACCATAAATACAATTGTCAATGGATCTATATCTAACCCATGTAGGTATCAATGTCTATCCTAACCCTGACCATAAGAATCAAGTCCTCCCCAAAAACATAGTACAAAGTAACTATTTATTCACCCTCAATCCAATATACCTATCCCTCTAAATAGGTATCCTCATGATCCTTCATACATCTTCCAGCGTCACAATCATCTCACCTATAGGTCAGTGAAATGTGTTGGTTTCATTATGCCAATGTTCATCCAGCGCATTCAAATAAACTATATATATGTATGTATATATATATATATATATATATATATATATATATATATATATATATATATATATCCCCAAAAACATAGTACAAAGTAACTATTTATTCACCCTCAATCCAATATACCTATCCCTCTAAATAGGTATCCTCATGATCCTTCATACATCTTCCAGCGTCACAATCATCTCACCTATAGGTCAGTGAAATGTGTTGGTTTCATTATGCCAATGTTCATCTAGTGCATTCAAATAAACTATATATATATATATATATATATATATATATATATATATATATTGATATATTGTATGTGTCACAATACATCAATATAATGATATATCTCAAGAATTTATATACATCGATACAACATATAAATCATCTCATGTCTATCCCTGACCTATACAAACTATGTAACACTATTTAGCATATCAACAATCACGTCTAACAAGCCCACTGAGAATAGTCTTCCACTCTTGTCAGGTAACATAATCCATTGACAACAACCATAAATACAATTGTCAATGGATCTGTATCTAACCCATGTAGGTATCAATGTCTATCCTAACCTTGACCATAAGAATCAAGTCCTCCCCAAAAACATAGTACAGAGTAACTATTTATTCACCCTCAATCCAATATACCTATCCCTCTAAATAGGTATCCTCATGATCCTTCATACATCTTCCAACGTCGCAATCATCTCACCTATAGGTCAGTGAAATGTGTTGGTTTCATTATGCCAATGTTCATCCAGTGCATTCAAATAAACTTTATCCACCTATAACTTAGGCATCTCATCAATATAAGCCAATGTAGTCACCTCTATTACTCTAGATTCATAGTCAATGAACCTCTCCATCAGCTCAAGAGCTATCAAATGCCTATTTCATATACATAAACTTGATAATATCTCCATAAAATTCAATAAGTATAATGTTAATCTTATTAAATTACATATCCCTCATAAAATCCCACATCTATTCATTTTTTATCATCCCAAATCACGTCTATTTTTTAGTTTTACACTTATAACAATTTCACCTTTTGCCATGATGAATTCACCATTCTCTTTGACTAATTCATTGTACTTCATGGTGAATTCTCTAAACTTTAATGAATTAATTAAACTTTTCAATGATTACGCTAATTTTTTTGATGTGTTTGCCACAACATTGGATAGATTCACCATTTCTACCCTCTAACCTAATCTTTGATGACTTCACCATTTACCCTAACAAATTTACCACTATCGATGCAAAATTCACCGTTAGGTAAACAATGAATTATTTTTCCTCAAATTCACATGGCATTAAATGATAAACCAACCAAAATAAAAAACTTTAAATTATTACTTACCATATCATTTCTTGCCTTTGGCCTCTATCATCTTTGACATACTCACTGTGATTGCAATATGCTAAAGTCGGTCCCAGAGAAAAATCACACAAATTCAATCTAGAAATCAACCACAAACAATTGAATTTGCATAAACAATTTTTAAAAATAATCCTACCCCTATTTATATTCAACACCATCATTCAAGTATTTTCCCTCCCAACTCATTATTTTCATACTTCACAATCATCTTTATCAACATTCCATATAAAAACTTAATCAAATTACTATAAATCTTTATCAATGCTTATAATTTTCAATCTTGTAAACTTATATTTTATTCGATAGCCCACAAATTACCATCATCATGATATATCATTTCCACATCTGCTCATGTGACCTTGAATCCTGATCACCATCCAAGCATGCAGTCTATGAATGGATTTTTTTTAATCTATTTTCTAGTTTTTATCCATTAGGATAAAATCATCTTACACATGTATTAATATTGTAAGTGATTTATTGATTATAGCAATTCAATTTATTAATGGTATTACTTATAACTACTTCATTATTTTTCCTTCAATCATTTTGAGAATTCATCTATTTTATCGCACGAACACTCGAGGAGGTATCATCATGTTAATTTCTACTTACCTATGGAAACTTTATTCTCCATAATCATAAACACTATATTTTGTCTACTATTCTTTGAAAAGGTATTTATTGATAACACCATTTTAAAGAGAGAAAAATGTAGACACCTAAATTTTACTATTTAGTGTCAAAATTCACTTTGACACACTAACCCATGACCATCCCCAATTCAAATTCAAATTAACATCATTTACCTCAAAAATTCAAATAATTGATTAATTATAATCATAAAACCCTATTTTACTCTAAAACTAATTAAGATTTAGATTATCCACCTTATTTAGACATCTTCCACATTTGTCTCAAGCATGTGTTGACTCATCCAACTATTTCCTCAACTTTGTCAACTATCTTTTGAATCACCTTAGAACATTTCAACCTGTAAGCTGACTCAATCAATTAACTTGATCTATATTTTTGACTCAACCAACTCCATTTTATTCTAAACCCATGGAATTATTTATCATTCTTATGGATGAGGAGTAATTCCTCACCATTGAATATTTTAATAATTCAAAAAATTCATCTAATGATGATAGCCTAGCAGTGAGTGAGCTAAATGTTAGAAAGATAGGTCTCAAGATCTATTCCCTAGGATGACCACTCTTGAACATCGTTCCCACACTAAGCTATGATGTGTTATTCATGAAAACTATCCAATACATTAGACTGCTAGCTCAGTGTTTAATGTGATGAGGGTTGACATGTGGATTGAAACTTGTGTTCAATGTGATGAGGCAAGTCCATAACCCATGGCTAGGAATATTATTAACCACTGGTTTTGGAAATATCATTATTAAAATGTTTGCACCCAAAATTAAAACTTGATGATGATAGCTTAGTAGTGGGTAAGCTAAATTTTATAAGTGGGAGGTCTTAGTGTCCATTCCTTGGGATGACCACTCTCTAGCATCATTCCCAAACTAAGCTACGATGGGTTATTCATGAAATGTATCCAATGTAATGGACTAATGGATCAGTGTTCAATGCAACAAGGGTTAGCATGTGGCTTGAAACCTATGCTTAATGTGACAAGGCAAGCCCATAACCCATGGCTAGGAATACTATTCTCTTCTGGTTTGGGCATTCTGGTTATAAAAATGTCTGTACCTAAAAAATTTCCAATGAGATTTGGGTGAGTTGGTTAAGTGGTTTAGTTATTCCAAGCTCCACTTAGGTTTAAATATATGGAAAGGCATATGAGGTCGGTTATGGCCATTATTGGAACTTGGGCCATCCTTTTCCATTGGAGTGATTCTTGGGTTGGTTATGGTTATTGTTGAAAATCAGGTTGTCCTTGGCCTTAGGTATGATTCTTGGGCTGATTATGGCTTGGTAATTATTGGTAATATGTGGTACTTATGAAATTCATATAAAATTAATAGCTAGGCCCCTATTATGTCCTAGACTGGTTTTGGCCCCATTCAAAAGTCAGTAATTTAGCCAAAAAATAATTCAAAAGCTTTAAATTGTACTCAAATATTTGATTAACCTCCTATAATCCTATAAATTAACATGTAATCCATCACTTTCAATCATCCACCTTAAATCTAATGAAATGATATTGAATTTTCAAAGTAAATCCAAGTGAATCAAAGCCATTTGAATCATTTGCATACCAAAACATTGTAAAATTCTCTTTATTTTAAAATGGATTTGAGCAACCATATTAACATTCAGGAGCAAATCCACCATTGATCACATAATAGAGAAGGTGATGAAAGTTCATCTTATTTTTTAAGTATTTCATTTAGTTTTCTCTTATTATTTTTGCTCTATCTTTGATGTTAAATTTAGTTTAGTTTATATTATAATTCATTTAGTTTTCTCTTATTATTTTTTCTCTATCTTTTACACTTCCTCCACCATTTGAAATAGATCCATCTAGACCCCACTCTATAAGATTTGATGGGAATGCATTTTTTTATTATCATATATGTGTTGGGCATTCCACTAATAGATGTATGTAGATCAAGCATAAAATTCAAGACCTCATTGATGAGAATATTATTAACATTGGTACACCTAATGAAGAGGTTAAGTCACAAGAAAATGACAATGCAAAGATAAAAATGAATAAAGAGCCATTTAAAAATCTTGAAACACAAGATAATAAGAAAAATTATGAAGTACATTATGCATGTAATGCTCATTCTCTTTCATATTCATATGGACGTCAACTTGATGCCATCATTGGTATAGTTACGAGCAACCTAACATCATGTCCATCTATTACATTTGATGATTTTGGAATTGTTGATGATCATTCTGATAGACATGCATTATTCATTAGAGCATCTGTTAGCACACAACCAATCCATAATGTCATGATAGACAATGGATCAAGTGAAAATGTGTGCACTATAACACTTATATATTCTCTTGGTTATAAGGACCAAGGTATACAACATACATCTAGAGTTATGAAAGTATTGATGGTCATACACAACATACTCTTATACATATCTTATTACCTCTATGAGTAGGACATCTCATTTTACCCACTCATTTATTAGTGTTACCAAGAACATGTATTCAATATGTTATTAGGGAGACCTTGGTTACATAAAATCAGAGCAACTCCTTCTACAATTCACAAATGCCTAAACTATATTCATGGTAATCAAGTAGTTAAAATTTCAAGCATTCAATTTGAATATCCTATGAAACCAATGGTGCCCACTCCTATTCCACAACAATTAGTTGGCATAATTATTGAGAAAATTGACAATGAATTAATTTATAAAACTATTCAAGATCAATGATTTACATTCAAAAAGGCATATTCCAACATTAATTTTTGTACCTACTTATGAACATGAGCATATTTCAATTTATTCACATAGTCATGCACATGAATATATTACCATTTATCCATCTATTCTTGAGCATAATATGATTATTTATGAAGATGATCACTTTGTATTAAAGAGAAATATATCTACTTAATAGAAAGTGGCACATAATAAAAGCTCTTTATATAATACTCCATCATAGTTTATTCATAAGGTTCTTACACAGGTATAGGTTGTTGCATCATCTCCTCCCATGCATGAAGATACATGTTTATATAGATATATGAGTAGTGATTCATAGGACTATTTTACAACACATGGTTCTTCTTTAGATTCAAAAATTTCTACATTTTGTACCTCTTCTTTGGGAAAAGAGCTTGCTTCTTCTTATCAAGGAGTTAGATACACAAAAGAGCATCTTATTAATGTGATCATTGGTTGGACCCATGGTTAGGTCAATGACCTTGATTAGCTTACTTGACTCATACCTACTTGTACATAAATTTTTTTTCTCTTTATTTTTGTTTATTATTCATCGAAACCTAATCCATTCCTTATTCTAACCCTTGGCTCTATTTACATTGTGGGTGAATTTCACTTGTCTTACTTATCTTCACCATTTGTAGAGGGTTGTTCAAATCTCTCCCTCCTTCTAATTCAAAACTTTGTTGTTTACTATATCTTTACTTATCTTCACATATGGAAAAAATACAAAAACATTCATATAAACTAAAAAAGCACATAAAAATAAAAATATTTGTTAAAAAATCAAAACCAAGACATGTAGGCATATTTTCATGTTGCTGAATTATATCTTTTCATATGTCATCAATTTTTTTTGTTTGATACATAACACATTTCGGTACATTTTCAATACATAATTCTTCTCACAAGGTATCTGAGTGTGCAACATGACAAATTTTTACAAAAATAAAAATAATCCATATATAGAATAAGCTCTCCTGATAAAAAAATCTTGCATGCAGTCAATTATGATAAAGCTACACTAGTCAAAAAATAATGCACTATGTCCCTATCCTCTACTATGGTCTTGTACCTTTGCATTTTATTTATGTGATTTTAATTGCAACACATTCATAGGGACTTTTTTCATCACAAAGTAGAGAATATACTCAGATATCAATCAAATTTTGAGCTTAATACATACTTTTCCATGGTTTCAATGCTGGATTATCATTCTACCCAAAAACCTTGATCAGTTGGGGGAATCTCTTTGTTCTATACAAACACTCTTACATTTTTTATTTAACCTATTTCTTTCCATAATTGAGTTATAATGAAAACATGTCTCTTTTTCACTCATACTTTACATGTACCATGGTGAATATGTTGTTTACTAACATGAACATAGATATATATGATCAAAACATGCTAATTTAAGTTTATTTATGCTTCTTTCATATGTTCATTTCATTACATAACATGATTTAACTTGTTTATTTCTTGTATGTGGCCCTTGGCCTCATTTATGTTCAACATACACCATCTTGCTTGTATGGCATCATTATGCCTTATGTGTGTATCCCTCAGCCTAATATGTTTATATGACATTCACATGTCATTTGTATTAACCCTTTGGGCCTTATGTGTGACATTTATGCAAGCTTTTATAATTCTATACAACACCTTACATGTCCTTTGTATGTGGCATTTATGTCTTCTTGCGTGACATTGTGTGACTTTGATTATATGTTCATTACTTGATATTATGGTGCCATGATATCTATCATGCATTAAAAAGTATCTATTACATACTCTATGGTTCCATGATATATATCATGCACATACTATTTATGTGCTTTAATGTTAATCTAATCAATACAATGCTTACAATACATATGCAAAACTTACAAGTTCCTTAAATGCTTCATACAATACTTCAAATCTAGATTAAATTAAAATGATGCAATGCGCTATTAAATTTTTTCATATGCTTCAATATTACATATTTTAGATTCTAATACCATTTAATTATTTTAATGCTAGTACATGATTACATCTTTCACAAATGCTCTCATTTTTTCTTTTGAGACAAGTGATTTTTAGGCAATTTACCTCATTTAAAAATGGGGAATCATAATGGAATTATATTCAAGCTTTCAAAAGCAACAGATTTTAAATTTAATAGTTTGTAATATGAAAAATTCAAAAAATTTAGATTATGGAGGAAATCACACTTCACTCTTATAGATACTTAAGCACATATACAATCATGCAAAGTTAGTAACAATATTTCAAATAGTTTATAAAACATCAATTTTTTACTATATATAGTACAAGGGACATGATATGAATTAATGTCCAAGATACTAGTCTACAAAATTCATATTTCTCTTTTTCAAGTATCAAACTTTCAATAATTTATTGCTCAAATTTAGATCCATCTACAACATTGTGATTCATCTTTTTTAAGTGGACCGTCACTTGAGATTGGTGACACTCCACATCTTGGTTGCACTTTAGTTAGATATGTATTAGTTCCAACCACTTATGTTTAGTTCAAAAAGTGATCCACTTTTGAGCTTAGTGATGCTCCACATCTTGGTTTCACTTTAGTGAACCACTTTGTTGGTTCCCACTTCTTCAAAAACATTACAAAGTACTTTACAAAGGTTAGAGAATATAGTATTTCCAACTCAAACATCATAATTTAATCTTCAAATAGATACTATATCACTCTTAATTCACCATAATTTTAACTCTTCTCCACATGCCTCAACAAGGGGGCATGCACATCTCCATAACAAAGACAACGTGTGTATACACATAAGTTTCACATTTACTTTACTTTAGTAATTTTATGCATCACTAGAATAAAGGAGGGGAAAATGTAGACACTAAAATATAATCAATAAATGCTCTAAAATGGTTATGCTTGATATCTTTACCTCGCTCGATCAATTTTCCATTCTGATAACTCATAATCTCTAAGAAAGTTTCAAAGTCTGACAATTACTATGCATATCTCATAGACTTCCCTATTTTATCCCTATTCATCCATATTCAACATATACTTCACTATCACTTTTGTTTATAATCCTTTGTTCCCATTAGATAAGAGCATACTATGTAGAAATGGATATATTTTAGCCTTGTCCAATAGTACGACCTTGTCCACAATGACCTAATGGGAATGTTTTCAAAATGACATGCTTCATAACGACTTTCCTATGCAATTTGATATGTTAGTTATCAAAAAAATTTGAAATATTCTCCTATAAAAGTACATTAAGGGTCACACTTGAACCTAACTAGCTCTCATTGGAAAAAATATCTATTTTATGATTTTAAAAGCTTCTATCTTCTGAGTAAAGTATGTTATTGTAATTTTTATAAAGTACGACAATCCTTAGCCGAGTCTAATATTGTTTCATTATATGTTAAGGGATTTTCTTCAATCATTTTAATCAAATATTTTTAATTTCATTCACATGAACTTCCTTAAAGGGAGAACTACATCGACATGAGGCCTTTGGGCTATGTAGACAACACTCAGTCAACAAGTGGTTTTCCAAGGATTGATTGACCATTCCCACATCCCCCATTTTTATCCATTTTGTATTTGATATCTTTTTTGTGTTTATCAAAAAATAGGGTATCTATTTTATAGGTCTCCAACTCTTCGAATTGAGCTCTTTATAGAAATAAATCATCTACAAACAAAGGTGAACAAGCCTAGATTTTTGAATCCAACACATAATCTGTCTGAAAAAATTTAAGTAGTAGACAATAATGCATTATGACCTTTTCCTCCTTTTGTGACCTTGTTAAAGTATACAAAGGATCTTTTTTTTCTAATGCATATGTGTTTGCAGGTTACTTAAAGCAGTTATAACTCACATAAAGCTGACATAGTCTAACTTAATGTATTTATAAGGACAATTCTCTAACCTATCTTTAGTTTCTATTTTTAGTAATTTACAACTTTTGTAAATTCTGTAGATATTTGTATTTTGTATTATTTAACTTCATATATCATATTTAAATAGTTTACATTTCTAATTAGATTTAATTATAATTCATAATTAATTATAGTGTAAACAACAAAAAATAATATGTACATGTATAATTATCTCTAATAGAGAATGAAATTTGTGTGGAATGCCCTTTATTAGTAATAAATTATTTTCCCTTATCTTACTCTTACTCTCAAGTTCTAAGAGGTACTGCAACATTACCACATGAATAATATTGAATTCGAATGTTACTAGATATAGTCATAAACATCACTTTCATCATATGAAATATTTTTACATATCTTTGATCTTATTCTAGAGTTAACACCCCTATATGGTGATAAATCGATTCTAATTTTACTAATTCAAGATGAGAGGTCTTGTATTCTTGATATAAAAAAGTGTTTATTCTTAATAATGAGCTAGACATGGAAGATCCCACATTAATATTTGTCTAATGACTATTATTACTACTCATTCCACCAATTTGAATCATAGGGTTCACTTTCTTTGTCAATCTCATGTAGTCCTTCATTAGAAGTAAGACTTGAGTTGCTTCTTATAGAAAGGAGTCACCATCCTCTCATCATATTCTATTGATGTTTTCCCTAGTTCCATCAACATATTAAAATGATGGTTTATTAATAAAAATTTTATTGTAGTTTTAAACTTTGTAGTAGCAAGTCCATTGAGTTACCAATGTTATAATATATCTTTGGGATTGATGTCAACATAATAGGCCATATAATGTTGACTCTCCCTACATGTTATTACAAATAGGTGTATGTAATAAAGGGTTTTGGTCTACCTTATCCATATTTAAAAATATTTTATCACATTGCATCCATTCTAATTTATTGTTCTCTCCTTATATTGATTATATTATGTTTAGGGTGCCCCAAAAGGCACCCTTTACATATGATTATGTTTATTTATTGTACAAAGTTTTATTTTATATCAATATTATAACTTTTCACTTAATTCTCACATGATACCAAATCCCATGGTTTTAAAAAAAAACCCTAATTTTGGTCTTTTACAACCACTTAGAGCATAGAGGTGCGATGTCAACAAAGGAGAGTGTTTGGTCGCATTTTGAAATTTGGTAGGGGCCACTTTTCTAAAGATGGGAAGAGAAAAGCTAATAATTTCATGGTGTAAATGACATGATTTGGTAATATATTACATGTCCTTATGAAATTTAGAGGTAGGGAGCACTTGTTTTGCATATACGTTCACATATTTGGATTCCTTATAAAAAATATCTAGTGATTTTATTTTTTATTTTTTTCAAATTCATTCATTTAGGAATTTAAATGATTAGGTTGATTTTGAAATCCATTTCATTATCATAGGATAGTTTTGAGACTTTATATTTAAGAGGCCATAAATTTGTTTTGAAAATCCATTTGATCTATCCTTTAAATTGTTAGAAAGATATTTCAAAGACACACACATTGGTGATGTCATTTTTGGCATTTAGAGACTTTTAATGTATCCTTGATTCAATAATATATATGGGCTAATTCTAGTTTGGTGTTGATAATTGGTGATGGAGTCGACCTTGATGGGGATGAAAGCATTTGTATTTCATCACTTACATATTTTCTATTACATTTTATGGATGGGTAGCCTTATGAACATGGGCCTTCCCATGAAGATATCATTATTACACATTGATTTTAACTTTGCCTCCCATAGTTGGTTTGGGAGGATGTTGGAGGTCATGTGTTTGAAGAGGACTATATTCATTATTTTTTTTCCAATCATTATGTTGGTTTGAATCTTGTCATAACATTGGAGATCATGGATAAGATCATGGCTTGTTGGATTAATGGTGAGATTAGGTTTGTAAGGTTCAAACCCATTTAACATTTATCGAATGCTTGTTGTAAATCTTATGGATGACAGGGTTGCTTGGTTTCAATTTTTGGAGATGGATCAATTGATTGTGATAGTTTGGGAGCTAATACACATGGATAGGAAAATTTGGTGATTAAATTAGTGGTTGGGAAATAATTGGATTAAACTATTTGGCCATCATCATTGATTCTATAGATAAATGTTCTTAGTGCTTTGCTTCATGTTTTGGGCTCAAATTTAGCTATGCATGTTTGGGAGTGATTGATGCTTAGTTGGTGGTTGATTCGAAATTGGATTCAACATTTTTTCCATAATTTTCTTAGATATTTGTTGATATTGACAGTTCAAGGATTGTAAAGTTATGGTCCCATTATTGGTTTGATTTGAACACACCCTATAGTTGAAAGTGTTTGGTGATATTGATTTGAATTTGGAACATTGTTGGCTATACCATTTTGGCTCATAATCAATTGTTAAACTAGGTAATTCATCATTAAGGGGGAATGTTAGTGTAATGCCACCTTTATTTTATGGTATCTTTTTATTATGGGTCCTCTTTTATGTTGGGTGTTAGTGGGAAGGTTTAGTAAGTATAATGTCACATTATGTTAGTCCTATTTTAGGGGGGAAGTTGAAGGTAAGGTTTGATGACTAAATTACACCTTCTTCTAAGCCCTATAATTTGTAATTTATAAGGGATGTTAGAGTTATAAAGTACATCTTATTGAGCCAATTGAGTTTCCAATATTGTGATATACTATAGTGATTGATGTCGATGTAGTATGTAATAGAATTCTAAGAATCTTCATAAATTTAATTAAAGAATAATGTATAAATAAAGAAAGAGATTTACCCCACCAATATATTTTAAAAATTGATTATATATACTCTCTCATTTTTTATGTTAATTATATTGTGTTCAGGTGCCCTAAAATACACTTTCATTGTATTTGTGTTTTTATATTGATCCAATATTTATATGAAATTTATTTTGTTATAAATTATTGAATTTTACGTGTAATTATTATAATATTAAATAAATTAATCTTATAAAATTGGATAAGATATGAGAGTTTAATAGGAGTTTTTTTTTGGACTATCATTTCCTTTCTCAAACTTAGTTGTGTGATCTCTTTTGAAAACCTGCTAAATGTGTATCATTAGTTCTTTTTAAATAATGTAATGTAAATATTTATTCTATCTTTAAATAAATTATTATAATACTTCTAATGTTTTTCTTTCAAATAGTTTTAGATTATTTGAAGACAAAACATTTAAATTAATCAGTAATTGCACCATAGGATGCAATGTTGTGACCATACACTAAAGTTACTTGATTTCATATAATACACTTGAAATTATGTAGATAAAAAAATAAAAATTATAGATGTTATCTTCTTGGATTATTTTGCCTTATATAGGTGAACTCCACTTAAAATTATCATATTTTATTGTATTGATGAAGAGAATTATTAATGGTTTATAAAAATGAAAGTTAATCAATTAATAATAGAAACCATTTTTCAAATTTAAATTAGAATGCAAAAAAAAAAAAACTAATATGCTCAATAATGTCATACGAGGATACAACAATTAAAAAGGCATTGAATGAGGCAACGAGAGTAACAAGAAAATATTGAAAGAAATTTTTGTGCAAAATTTGAAAGTCCCATATCAAAGTTACATTGTGTAATTATATATATATATATATATATATATATATATATATATATATATATATATATATATATATATATATATAATGTTTTCAATACATCAAGGTATTTCTAAATAGAATGAGTTTGAATACCTAGATTAAAAAGTTCATGCATGTCAATGTGATGATTAATTCTAAGATCATACATTACACAATGTGTAATTAGATTGATCATATGCTTTATTTTTAAAATTTGCAAGATAACTAGCAACCAAAACATCCCTTTGGTAAAACTTATTTTTGTAAGCATGTTGTTATTCTGTTAGCTTGCTAGACGATGTAAGTTATACTATTTATAAAAAATGGAGGACAGATAACTATATATACAATATTTATATAGAATGAAAGATAACATTCTATTGTATGTGGAATGGTATGTCATGTGCCATATATGCATCAATTGAAAACACAAGTGCAATTAGTTATGGTGGCTGATACACCATAAACCCCACCTTATACATTTAAAAAAATATTTGAAAAGTGCTCAACCAACCATACTTATTTATTGAGTGGAATCTTCCTATGCACACCATTTCCATTGATCTAATATGTAAGGTTTAATTTGTTTAAAGTTTATAATTTTTATTACAATTGCCATATTTTGGATATTTTTTAGGTGTTGAAATCCATTGTAGATAAGGAAGGAGAAAATATAAATAGTTTGTTATGCGAGTATAGGCCTCTTGAGATTAGATAATATGATATGTAAAGAACATTTGATTTACACAATACAATGCGCAGAATATATATTAGGTAGCCATATACATTATGAATATATTCATATCCTAAATGCCCTAGATAAATTATTTTATCAATAAATTTTGATTGTGAGCAGCATAAGGGGGATTTTATGGGTGTTGAAAGTTCATATTGGAGAACAGAAAAATGCAGATGAGAGAAGAGAGAAGAGAGAAGTGAGAAGAGAGAAGAGAAGAGAGAAGAGAGAAGAGAGAAGAGAGAAGATAATATGGTTTATGAAACTATTTGAGAAGGAAGAAGTTACATACCACAACACTATTTTTTTGTTTCTTAGGTACAATGGAATTGGGGAACTTACACATTTCAACACTTATGTTTTGATATTGACTTCAAGTTTGTGTAGTTGTATTGATTTTAGCTGTATGGATTTGTTTCAATAGTTACTACAATAAACCATTTGTGTTCTTAAACATGCCATTTTGTAATTTGGTTTTACTTTATTATATACAATAGTGTAGAGTAACATTCCAAGTTTCTATGAATTTAATTTATTTTATTGTTATTCAATATAATGTATATTTTTATTGAAATATACATTTTTGTTTTATTATTTTTATATTTCATAGTTTTTCAAATATCATTTTTATAATTTATTTTTTTAATTTTATTGTATTTGCTTGAAATTTTGTGTGTTATTATCCATTATATTATTTCAAATTTTTATATTTTATTATGTCGATATCTATTTTAAATATTTTTTATTTAAGCATATTTATTTTAAAGAAACTAACATAGTTAATCTTTTTTTATTTTTATTTTATTAATTTTTCTCTTTAAAAATGTCATTTAAAAATGTTTTTTTATTATGATATTTCAATTTATTATTTTTAACAACATGAATATAATTTTTAGTATTTTTTTTAGTCACATAACATTGATTTGATTTTTTTAAAAAGTTGCATGTCATATTCATGGCACCATGTTAAATATATATATATATATATATATATATATATATATATATATATATATATATATATATATATATAAGTTGGTAATTATCTATGGTTTAGTGATTCTTTCAATTGATTATTATCGTTATAGATAATATAATGGTTGTCAAAATTATTTACATTTGTTCTAATGAATTTAATGTTTCTCTAAATTATATATAACATGTATCAATAATTTATTGTTACTAACATTTATTTACACTTGCATAAATAATTTAATGTTTGTTATAGCCATAAATTGATACTAATTATATATTTTTTATAGCATTCTTCAGAATTGGAATAGGATTTCAATGGTGAAGGAAAAGAAGTTGCCCTTAACATTCAAGCATTTAATATGCAAACATTAGTAAAAATTCAAAATCAAAACAAGTTAATAGTGGATTATAATTTCAAGTCACAATTTCTATTTTGGAATGGCTATGCTTCATCAAATTCATGCATTCAAAGTCCAAACCAAATGTAAACAACTTTTAACAAATGAAGAGATATACTATGGAATGGTTTTGAAGAGTCTTAATTTGAATATATGTCCTCGTGCATATTATTCAAAGACATTGTTGTTTCTAAAATCGGATTAGCCCATTTTTGGGAACAACCCCCTACAAAACTTGTCTGTTTCATCTTTTGTCTCTCTAAGTTTGTTTTTGAGATGAGTTTTGAATTCATTCTCATCTTGGCCTAGGAACGCGAGAGTGGTTACGATCTCGTTGCTACCAAGGAACCCCTTCCCCAGACTGCCTGTTCTAGAGTTGGTCTTTTCTTCCGTTCCGTGCACGAGCATCAAATTTTACCGCCAGTGCATTTTGACCTTTGTGAAGCAAGGGTGGCAATTTTTGCTGCTCCTGCATTTTTCTTGCAAGGGCAGCAAATTTTGCCGCCCTTACATCTTGACCAGCAAGGGCAGCAATTTTTGCCACCCCTGCATTCTTCCTGCAAGGGCGGCAAATTTTGCCGCCCCTGCGTTCGAACTCACCAAAACATGCAAGGGCGGAAAATTTTGCCGCCCAAGCATGCCTCGATTTCTATGCACAACATTTATTGCCACGCGTAACGGGTTGTTGGAGTTGTTTTTCACCCCATATAAACTGATTTGAACCCTTTTTCTTCTCATTGCTTCCTCCTCTCCTCTTGTCTTCTACGTCTGGACCATCTAACGAGCGATTTGAAGCATATTTTTGCAGATTCGAGCTTGTGGCACGTGCGGTTTTCCAGGTAGGTCTTGTTTTTTGCATTTAGTTTTTGTTCTTCTTCAATTTTTTTATCATCTTTTGTTGAGGATGCTTTTTACCTGCTGGGGATGACAAAAGACGCCGTCACTCTTCGTTGCCCGTAGTTTCCTTTTTGTTTTCACACGAGCGACAATTTTATCGCCCGTACCCCTGCAGGTTTCTTTCCAAAGCCCACAAGGGCGGTGATTTTTGCCATTCGTGTGTCATTCTCCCCTCCCTCATTAACCTTCGCAGGCAGCAGTTTTCACTGCCCGCACTCACTCTTTAATGCAGGGTTGGCAATTTTTGCCACCCCTACTTTTCTACCTTTTTGTCTCGCAAGGGCAGTGAAATTTGCCGCTCGTGCAGGCCATCCCTGCAAGGGCAACAAATTTTGCTGCCCCTACCTCTTTCTCCTCTAGCCTGCAAGGGCAGCGAAATTCACCACCTATGCAGGTCGACCCTGCATGGGCGGCAAATTTTTCCACCCTTGCACTTAAGTCACCTCAACCTGTAGGGGCGGCAAATTTTGCCGCCCGTGCATCCCTCCTCCGAATTTTCCTAACTCCTGAGGATTTTTTGTGTTGTCTTTTCATTTTTTTTTCTTCCTCATTTTTTGGTCCTTTTTTTGACCCAGCCTTTTTAAGTGACCTCCGTTGACCATGATCACTTAAATTGCATTTTCCCCATTCATCCACTTTCCCCTAATCTCATAATCATGTCTGTAGTACCTTCAGAGAACTCTTGCTCATCGACACCTATCTGACCAAAGCCAGTTCCCATGTCTAAAGCATCTCTGAAAAAGGTGAAGACCATGAAATACAAATATCAGGGCATATTCCCGCTCACGTCGATCTCCTCAAATGTCAACGACATCCGAGACACAAAAATTGGCCACATACACATGGCCGAATTCATAGCTCGAACAAAGGCGATGAACCCAAGCACTGAGATAAAAAGGATCATCGAGAGCAACATCCACTTGATGGCAGCTTTTCCAGTGGCAGCACATCATACAAAGTTCATTCTTCAATGTGCCCGCTTCTACAACAAAGAGACCAGGTCGGTCTCAGATGCCAGTGGCAATGTAGTGATTCGGCTGGATCCTGAATTTATCCATAAAATTTTTATGTGCCCTCCAGCCATCGAAGTAACCAAGATTGACTTCGTGAACGCACAAAAAGAATACGACAAAGACCCTGAGAGGGCAAAAAAAGTAATGAACTACAAATGGTTAAAGACCCCCAGGACCAACTGATCAAGATGGCCACAAAACTTTTTGAGGAGTGACTTCATCGAGGAGGTTGGTGACTTGATCACCCTTCTCAGCAGGGTACGAGGCCTCCCATCTTCTTCACTGTTCCATGAATGGATGTACCCATTCATTAAAATTATCCTCCAAGGCAAACATGTCATATTTTGGGGAGAGCAGATCAACAAAGCCCTCCATGAGCAGCTAACCAAAGTATAGACTTCTTACAAATTTTATATGAATTTGTACCTTGTGTACATAGCTGCTGCAATGTGAAATTTTTTGGACTTAACCACAGAGGGGGATAGAAAGACGATTCCAGTGTACTCATATTACCCCTAGCTGAATCTATAAGGATTGACCCACCATTTTAAAAGGGTAAATGATGCCTTCTTCATCGCATTTCTATGTCTCTTCGACCCTCAGCTTGAGCAAAAGAGAGTATCAAACGAGGCTTGGGCAGTCGTCAATGATTACAGGTGCATGTTCCTACAATTCTCCACCTTTTGTTATCTTTAGGTTGGATTTTTCCAAGGCTACCCCTATATGCTCCCTAGGTTCCCTTCAGATAAGTTGGTACTAATGGAACTTTGTTGACAACTGATTGTCGTGCACACCAAACAAATGGAGCTGAAGAAACTAGGCTTCAGGTTTCCAATTGAAATTGGCAGGTATTCCATTGCAACAGTAGCCAAAGCTAAAGTCATGGAAATATAAATGCAGATGGTCACTTTAAAACCATTCAAGAGAAGAGAAAAATTTGATTACAGGAGAGTCAAGGACAAAATCAGAAGGAAAACCCAGTTCCATGAGCCCATGATTGAAGACATCTGGATCGACTTGAGGATGGCCGAAGAGATCAAAAAGATGGATTATTGTAGGCTAACCCTAGACTAGATTGAATATCTGGGACTTACAGAGATCCCTTCCAGTCTGGCCAACGACGAAAATATCGTTAAAAGCAAATACTTGGCTGAAAAGGTTGCTGGCTCCCCTCTTCCTCCAACTCAATGGTCTTAGAAAGAGCTGAATTTTCTAAGAAAAAGATTTGAACCAATATTGGCTAACACCAATGATTGGTTAGCAGCCAAATGGATCATCCTGAGAGAATTCATCACAAGATCAGAGGCTGAATATCAAGCAGAGATGAAGAAAAAAGTAGAGAACAGAACTAAAAACAAAGGTGATGTACCTTCCCCTTCTAAGCCTCACAAGTCTAGAATCATCTTTGTATCTAAGAAACCAAAGACTATTGAAGAGCTTGAAGCGGCAACAAAAGTAATCGAAGAATAGAGCCCTCAGACACATGCAGCCCAGCCAATGGAGACAGATGATCAACCGTCAGGGTAACCGAGCACTAGACCTCCACTCTCACAAGAAGAAGTGCATCTACTCAAGAGCATCTCTCCTTCTCCCCCTCAGTCTCTTGTGGTACCCTCTTCTCCTATCTCTCTGATTAGTGTTCCCTCTTTCAGAGCTGCTTCTCCTTCTAAGGTCATATTTGGCGATCCTCAGGGCACTTCTAGAGGTTCTCCTTGCTCTTCTAGGTCCATTCCAAGTTTATCATCTCCTTCTTTTAACATGGCAGAAAGCCCTACATAAGAGCAAGAATTAGTAGTTGGTATAGTTTTTCCAGTTACTCCAACTATGACCACTGTCACTACTAGCAGTGTAGAAGCTACTGTAGTAACACCAGCTGAGGGAACCATTGCCACAACAGATACTTCTCTCTCGCCTTGGATGACAATTTTCACCCCCAAAAGAAAGAAGTCGGCCATCTCTCTAGATGACTTTGACTTTGGCAAAATAGTGTCAGTGAAAGCTAAAGCTCCTAAGAGGCCAAGGATCCTCCTGAAATTGGTCAAGAAAAAAGGGCAAATTTTTTTGAAAATTGCCAAGCCTCCACAGGATGCAACCCTTGAGGGTTTCGAAATGAGCCCATCTCATGAGTTGAACTTGGCAAAGTTACTCACGAAGGTGCAAAAAGCGACCTTCAGTCTGCTATGGACATCATGGTCCAGAAATTTGATCGAGAGAAGGAAATGAAAGATTATTACAAGGCCAAGATAGAGCAGCTAACGGCAATTATAAGAAGGTTCACTCTTCCCCCTGAAGCAGCAACTCCAAAGGCCTTCTCCGTAGATGACCCAGTCATTCAAAAAGCAGAGAAGACTTACTTGAAGGGAAAAGTCTTGGAGGATTATATTGAAAGAATGCATACTCAGAGAGTTTCTTTGTTATCAAAGGTTGCAGAAAGGATGGGTAAGATGAGGAAGGTAAGAGCGGAGTTGGATGACTTTGTCTCTCTTATCTCTTAGGAGATTGATAATTTAGAAAAGGATCTTAGCAAATGGAAGGAGATGAAAGATCTGAAGAAAAGCACCTTGATATCTATCGGTGTCATCTCCAGTAAGGACTCTTATGTTGAGATCAAGGAGTCACTAATTTTCAGGATCTAGGTACTCAAAGATTCAATTAATGATCTCAAAGCTTTTAAGGAGGCTAGTGAGAAGAATGACCTAAGCCTGATAAATAAACTAGAAGAGCTACCTTGCAACCTAACCTCTAAGGACAATCAGTTCTTTCTGGCAGAAGAATTGATTTAGAGTTTCAAAGAGATGATTCGGAGAGATTTTGAAGAAAAATCCTTCTCAATGTCTTTCATGGATAATATTCTAGACGCTCAGTTAACTTTGGAAAATCTAAAATCCAGGTTAACTGGTCACGCTAAGGCCATCACAGCATTGAAATATGCATTGATCAGAACCAAAATCATCTCCAAGAACACAGTTACACCAGACAACATATGAATTCAGGTATCCATCACTATGTACGATGCCCATATAAAGAAATCTGGCAGCAAGAACTGAATCTTTCCCCTTCTTTCTTCTTTTTTTCTTTATGCACTTTTGTCTTGTAAAACGTGCATGCAATTTTGTAAGATGTAATTACATGTAAATATTTCATAAAAATATCTCAAAGTCAAAGATGAGTCATCTTTGACTGAGATATTTTTGTATTTTATTATTTTCTAGTTTTTGAGGATTTTCTCCCTATATATAGTGGAGACCTCATTTGTAAAGGATCTTGGAAAAATAAAGAGCAAAAATTCTGTTGAAATTGAAGCAATTTTTGAGACTTTGTGCTCAAACTTGTAAATCATATTTTGTTAAATGAATGAGAAGCAGGTTTATTTCAGACTTTGTGTTGAAGTTATCTGTGTTGTCTAGGAAACAGTTTTTTATATTTTTTTCCTGATGATCTCTTGTTTATCTAATTTAATAAGCAAAGTGGGTGTGTTAATATTATCTGAGAGCGCTTCTAAAAAGAAGAGGATAGACTTTGAGCTACCTTTATCTTTGAGATTCAGTTATATTTTGTAGTTTTAGACGAAGACTTTGTGCTCCATTTTACTCTATGATTATGCCTGTTCTAAATCGGTGAAAGAAGCTACGGAAGACTTTGTGCTTACGTGAGTGTTCTTGTGGGCCTAGTCACTTCAGTTGATCTTCTGCTTCCCGTTTAATATCATTCTTGAAAGAAGAGGAGTGTTGTTAGCTAAGGATCAGGATATCCTTCTTTCTGGTCTTTATCCATTACTTCTAAAAAAAGAGAGGTAGATGCTGTTATACCACCCCATGTGTTATTTTATGCTTAATTATATACATATATTCATCACATAAATATTTATAGGGAACCTCCCCTTGATGAGAGGAGAGATTTACTTCATCTAGATTTGGTAAACCCATACTTTTCATGGTGTAAATCTCTCTATGTTGTGGTTGATATACCCATTTTGTCTTCAGTTAGTTGACGACAAAATATTCACCCAACAGTTTTTTGGCAACTCCGCTGGGGACACGAATGTGTATTTTGAAGCCTCAAGCTCCAACTTGAAGCAATTTCAGTCCCTTTTCTATTTAAAATCTAGCAACTCCACGCTACATCAGAAGTTAGAGATCTAAGAGTGTTTTTGACCCTGTGTTTGAATTGGTGCAACAGAGCAATTTTGACCTGTTTCCTCCACCACTTTTCCTCCAATGATCTAGAAGTCTTCCTCCTGACCTTATCAGATCACCCTCGCAAGGAAGAGCATATTTTCCTGCCATCAATCGTGCCTTACCTATAAATACCCCACCAAGGTTTGTTATCCCACCATTTAATCATCCTAACATAATGGCTCAAGGCCCATGGGGTAATTCCTTTGGTCCTCTTAATTTGACTGCACCTCTGCATGAACTACCTCGTAGTTCTAGAAAAAAAATTCCTAAGTTTTTTGGTGATGGAAAGGTTCATCTCGACAAGCATATTGCCACTTTTTCCATAGCATGTGGCATGATCAGTGTGGAATTCGAGGATGTAGCAGTTAGGATTTTTGTATAAACTTTGCAAGGAGCCACTGCGGATTGGTTCTATCACCTACAGGTCGGATCAATAACAGACTGGGATACGTTCAAGTCTAAATTCGAAGCTAGGTTTCAACCTGCTGAAGATGCACACGCTTTGTTAGCTCAGCTAACATAGTTGAAAAAAGAATTCCAAGAACCCATGAGAGATTTTATAGCTAAATTCAACAAGTTGAGAAATCGAATTCCAACTGTGGCTCAGCCCATGCCAAAAAATCTCAAGTGTTTTTTTATCAATTCACAGCTTCCTGAGGTAAGTTTCCTATTGAGGTGAGTTGGCCTTATAGATCTAGCCTTGGCTCAAAGTTTGGCTACTGAGATTGAGGATGATCTTATCCTTGCAGGTAAGATTAGAAAAGATCTTAGTAAAAATAAATTCTCTTCATCTGCTGAAAGTTCTTCAGGTACTACAGATCTTATGGTGCAAAAATTGATGAATGAACTGATAGCTTTGAAGAGGCAAATAGCCCAAGGTACGTCTGCTCCTACCTATCGAGATGCACCCAAGAGAACATTCCAAAATCAAAAATATCAAGGTAATGCTACCTGAAACCAAGGGCAAACCAATCACCTACCTCCCCCTCCAAGGAGATTGGCCATTGAAGCAACACCTGCCAATTTAGCAATCGGTTACCTGGAGGTCGAGCATGATAATTCGTTTCAACCTCAGTTGGACCGATAAGAAGATGCTAATCTCTTCAATGAGCAAGAAAAAGAATTAACTGGCGACTCTAATATCGGTTTCCTAAATTACCAGGATGAAGCTGGAAGTAAAGGGGAGGGTTTGGATGGATCTTACACTATTTTCACTAGATCTCAAAATTAGTCAACTTCACAGACTGACAAAGGAAAGGCAGAGGAGGAACCCCGACCAGTGGTTTCCATCGCTAAACGTGGGACTCCATTGCCTCCACAATGAAAAGAGCAGGTAATTCATAAAAAAGTAAGTTCCTCCAATCACGCCGTCCCTTCCACTTTTGTTGCTCAGATCAGTGTCATACCTACTAAAATTCTTGATGATGGACTCTCTTCCTCTGTTGCAAGTTCTTTTCAATTATTTGATATAATTGATTATGCTAGAAAGACTAAAATTCAAATGATAGAGGTTGAATATTTAAGGGCTAACCAAGAACAGTTTGATAGGTTAGCAGAATATGTGAAAAACAATGCCGTCCTCGTAGAACAAGATTCTTTGAAGGCCGTTCATGATCCCCCTAAAGATAAAATGGCCCAAAACAATCTTGTTGTGACTCCTCCTGTCGCTCCCAAAAAAATAGAACCTTTCTATGTTTCCCTACTTATAAATGGTTATAAACTGAGTAATTGTATTATAGACTCTGGAGCTTCAGATAATGTCATACCCGTGAAAGTGGCAGATTCTCTTGGCCTGAATTTGACCAAAACCTTTGGGAGGTGTTTTTCCATGGAAAATAAGCAAGTCCCTCTCTTTGGTCAAATAAAAGATGCTCAATACACCTTTGCGGCTTTTTCAAAAAAGCGGATAAAAATGACGGTTTTAGTGGCCAATGTTCCAGCATCTTACGACATCCTGCTTGGGCAGAATTTCTGCAAAGATGTTGGAGGTGAGCTAAGTATGGACTTCTCAGAAGCAAGGATTCCAATTCAAGGTGTCATGGAGAAGTTGCTTCCTAAAAAATAAGCAAGGTATGTAGTTACCCGATCGTCAGCACCAGAAGCTCAAATTCTATTTGAGTCCTCGGGCATGGGCAACTACTTCCTATCTATAGACGAAACCCATGAGACATCTGACGAAACTCTTACGGGTAATGACTTGAGATTGTGTTCAGTTGGCACAGTAGGAAAATTGACAAATCCAAATGAACACATGGAAGAGCCTCTTTTCCCAAACAAAAGAGTTTTCAAAGAAAAGGTAGCGTCTAACAAGGTATGGACCTTAAAATTTGATGGCAGTTGCTCCTCTACTAGTTCAGGAGTTAAGATTGTGTTGGTATCTCCTCAGAGAGACATTATTCCTTCATCCTACAAATTGTAGTTCAACAATACCAACAACACGGCTGAGTACGAGTCCCTATTGCTCGGACTACAGGATACTAGAGAAAGGAGCATTAGGCTACTCCATGCTAAAAGAGATGTTGAGTTGATAGTCTGCCAGGTGAGGAACCTCTATCAGACAAAAAATGAAAGGTTGCGCCACTATTTCAACCTGGTCTGGGATCAGATTGAAAATTTTGATGCTTTTAACATCTCTACCATTCCAAGGGAATTCAATGACCGGGTAGATGCATTGGCTGTCTCTGCCACCCTTCTAGTCCCTCATCCAGACTTTAAGGGAGATAGGTACACTATTGAACTGGTCTTTCAGCCAAGTGTACCAAATAATGTCGGCCATTGGCAAGTATTTAACAACGATGATCAAATCATTGCCTTCTTGGAGCAAAAGGACAATTTTGAACAACTGCATTTTGAAGGTAGTGAACTCCAAGAATGTGAAGCAACTCTCGAGCCAAATATGAATACAGGTGAAGATTTCCTACAGCTTAAGGGCAATAGGATTCCTAAAGGTCTGGTTTCCCTAGAGAAGTTGTTTGATAATCATGATAGGTTTATTAAACAACAGCGAATAGATTCAAATTCTTCCCAAGATTTTGATCAGGTCAACTTGAGAACCAAGCATGATCCTAAGATGGTAAACATTGGGAAATGCTACACTCCCGAAGAAAGGTTTGAGCTTGCTAGTCTACTCCACCAATATATAGATGTATTGGCCTATTCCTACGATGATCTGAAATCACTCAGGCCAAATGACATCCATCATGACATTCCTCTAAAAGCCAACTCTGTACCTTATAAGCAAAAATCTAGGCAATATAACCCAAAAATATCAAGTACTATTTTAACTGAGATACAAAAGATGCTTGATGCCCGAATAATTTTTCCAATCCATCATTCAACATGGATTGCCAACATAGTGCCTGTCAGAAAAAAGAATGGAAAAATTCGAATCTGTGTGGATTTTAGAAACTTAAACCAGTTATCTTTAAAAGATAACTACACCTTCCTATTATGGATCAAGTCTTGCAGATGCTAACAGGTTCAGAAATGTTATCAATGCTAGACGGTTTTTCGGGGTACAATCAGGTCAAATTCGAAAAAGCAGATCAGCATAAGATAACGTTCACCACACCTTGGGGCACATTCACTTACAAAAGAATGCCTTTTGGTCTAATAAACATAGGCGCCATATTTCAAAGGGTGATGGATCTCACTTTCAAAGATGAGATAGGAAAATTCATTGTAGTATACCTAGATGATCTGACAGTGTTTTTAAAACATCGTTATGAGCATGTTCACCATTTGCAAAAAATATTGGAACGCTGTCGTCAAAACAGTATCTCTTTAAATCTAAAGAAATATATCTTTAGAGTAACTGAAGGGAAACTTCTCTGACACATCGTGTCCCAAGAAGGTATTAAGATTGATTCAGAAAGAGTCAAATCCATCCAGGAACTTACTCTGCCTACTAGTAAGACCGCAGTTCACTCTTTCTTTGGAAAGGTGAATTTTTTCTGAAAGTTTATTCTTGAGTTTGCTGAAAAAACCTGTCACATTGTCAACATGACGAAAGACAATGCTACATTTAGGTGGACTGCTGAGGGTAAATCAATGTTCAAAGAGATTAAAAAAGCAATCGCCTTTGCACCAGTCGTAATCTGTCCAGATTATACTAAAAGTTTCAATATATATAGTTATGCCTCTGAACATACACTATCGGCTATTTTGGTCCAGCAAAATTCAGAAGGTGCAGAATCTCCTATCTCATTCATGAGTTGTCCACTCAAGGATCATGACCTAAAATATTCCCTTATGGAGAAGCATGCATACGCTATGGTCAAAGCGGTCAAGCATTTCAAGTTTTATATCCTGAACTCTCACACCGAAGTTCTCATACCAGACACAACAGTAAAATCTATTTTGACTCAACAAGAGTTCGGTACGAAGAGAGGTAACTGGATAGCCAAGACTTAGGAGTTTGATCTGGACATCAAACCAACCAAGCTTGTATGGGGAAAGGGTCTTTTCCAGTTAATCGCTAACAACATTCCAAGTGAAGTAGAAAGTGAAAAAGTAGAGATCGAAGGCATGCCTACGGTCCTCTTTGTTCTCACTACTGATGAGTGGTATTCTAATATTGCTCATTTTATGACATATGGTGAGTGTCTCACTCATCTTTATTTTAAAGAAAAATGAAATGTTAAATTGAAAGCAGTTGGTTATGTTCTGTGGGACAATGGTCTTTACAAGAGAAACCTGGACGGGGCATTTCTTCGTTGTGTTGACAAGACGCAACAAGAGAGACTCTTAGAATCTTTTCACAGTATGGCCTGTGGAGGACATTTTTTGCACCAGTGACACCGCACAAAATTCTATGAGCAAGGTATTATTGGCCCACGCTTTTCTAGGATGCCTACAAATGGGTTTGTAGGTGTGAATTATGCCAACAATTCGTTGGGAAGCCTAAGCTTCCTGCGTTGCCTCTCAAGCCGGTAGTGATCGAGGAACCGTTTCAGCAGTGGGGTATTGACTTCATTGGGGTAGTCAATCCATCTTCAAGTGTTGGACATGATTATGTCCTTACGGTAATAGATTATTTTACTAAGTGGGTGGAGGCCATCCCAACCAAGCATGCTACATCTGAAGTGGTATGCAGCTTTCTCAAATAAAATATTATCTCTAGGTTTGGAGTCCCACTAAAGATCGTAACAGATAATGCGGCCTATTTTTTATCACATGAAATTACTCAATTCTATTTTTATTATGGGATTACCTTATCGCATGCTTCAGATTATTTCTCTCAAAGAAATGGCCAAGTAGAATCGAGTAACAAGAACCTGGTCACTATTATTAGAAAGTTGGTGGACGACAATCAGAGAACGTGGCACAAAGCATTGTATGATGCTTTATGGGCAGATAGAATAACACCTAAAAGGGCTATAGGTATGTCCCCTTTCTAGCTTTTTTATGGTTTAAATGTAGAAATCTCCATCACCCTTGAATTGCCAGCGCTCAGGTTAACTAAAGCAATCGAAGACTCAACCTTCGAAAGCTCAGTCAACAAAAAGATCATGTGTCTAAATGAGTTGAATGAGTGTCGAGTTATGGTAGTGGATCGGATTAAGGAACATCAAAATCAGGTGAAGGCACTCTTTGATAAGAAAGCTAAAGTTTGCAAATTCTGAGTCAGAGATCAAGTCTTGTTGTGGGACAAGAGGCGAGAACCAAAAGGGATGCATGGCAAGTTTGACTCCCTGTGGAGAGGCCCATTCACCATTCGACAGCTCTGTGGTAAGGCTATCTTCTTGCTAGAGTACCAAGATGGAACACCATTTACACTACCTCACAACGGACAACATCTAAAGCTGTTCAATCCTTGAGGCTTGGAAAAGTCCATTTGTATATATGTGCAATATTTTTATTTTATCTATTTTTGTTTTGTTTTTAGCCTAACTCCGTAGCCCAATGGCTTGGATGAAGGCACTTAGAGACTGGTTTCTACTCCCGCTAATCAATTTGATTAACGAAAGTTCCCCAACAGGAGCTAGCTATTGTTTCCAAAATTAGATTAGCCTATTTTTGAGAATAACCCCCTATGAAACTTGTTCGTTTCATCTTTTGTCTCTCTAAGTTTGTTTTTGAGATGAGTTTTGAATTCGTTCTCATCTTGGCCTAGGAACGCGAGAGTGGTTATGATTTCATTGTGACCAAGGAACCCCCCCCAGATTGCCTCTTCTAGAGTTGGTATTTTCTTCTGTTTTGTGCACGAGCAGCAAATTTTATCACTAGTGCATTTTGTCCTTTGTGAAGCAAGGGCAGAAATTTTTGCCGCTCCTACATTTTTCTTGCAAGGGCGGCAAATTTTGCCACCCTTACATCTTGACCAGCAAGGGTGACAATTTTTTCCACCCCTGCATTTTTCCTGCAAGGGCGGCAAATTTTGTCGCCCCTGCGTTTAAACTCATCGAAACATGCAAGGGCGGCAAATTTTGCCGCCCAAGCATGCCTCAGTTTCTGTGCATAGCAGGTTATTGGGGTTGTTTTTCACCTCATATAAACTGATTTGAACTATGTTTATTCTCATTACTTCCTCCTCTCCTCCTACCTTCTGTGTCTAGACCATCTGATGAGCGATTTGAAGCACGTTTTCATGGATTCGAGCTTGTGGCACGCACGGTTTTCTAAGTAGGTCTTGTTTTTTACATTTGGTTTTTGTTCTTCTTCAATTTTTTTATCATCTTTTGTTGAGGATGCTTTCTACCTGCTGGAGATGGCAAAAGATGCCGTCCCTCTTCGTTACCCGTGGTCTCCTTTTTGTTTTCACACGAGCGGCAATTTTGCCACCCGTACCCCTGCGAGTTTCTTTCCAAAGCCCGCAAGGGCGGTGATTTTCACCGTTTGTGTGTCATTCTCCCCTCCCTCGTTCACCTTCACGGGTGATGATTTTTGCCACCCGCACTCACTCTTTAATGCAGAGGCAGCGATTTTCACCACCCCTACTTTATACCTTTTTGTCTAGCAAGGTTGGCAAAATTCACCGCCTGTGTAGGCCATCCCTGTAAGGGCAGCGAATTTCGTCACCCCTACTTCTTTCTCCTCTAGCCTGCAAGGGTGGAAAAATTTGCCACCTATGCAGGCCGACCCTACATGGGTAGCGAATTTTTCCGCCCTTGCACTTAAGTCACCTCAACCTACAGGGGCAACAAATTTTGCTGCCCGTGCATCCCTCCTCTAAATTTTCTTAACTCCAGAGGATTTTCTGTGTTGTCTTTTTCTTTTCTTTTCTTCCTCATTTTTCGGTCCTTTTTCTAACTCGGCCTTTTTAAGTGACCTCCGTTGACCATGATCACTTAAATTACATTTTTTCCATTCATCCACTTTTCCCTAATCTCGTAATTATGTCTGTAGTACCTTTAGAGAACTCTTGATCATCGACACCTGTCCGACCAAAGCCAATTCCCATGTCTGAAGCATCTCCAAAAAAGGTGAAGACCATGAAATACAAATATCAGGGCATCTTTCCGCTCACGTCGGTCTCCTCAAATGTCGATGACATTCGGGACACAAAAATTGGCCACGTGGACATGGCCGAATTCATAGCTTGAACAAAGACGATGAACCCAAGCACCGGGATAAAAAGGATCGTCGAGAGCAACATCCACCTGGTGGCAACTTTTTTGGTGGTAGCACATCATACAGAGTTCATTCTCCAATGTGCCCACTTCTACAACAAAGAGACCATGTCGGTCTCAGATGCCAGCGGCAATGTGGTGATTCAGCCGGATCTTGAATTTATCGATAAAGTTTTCATGTGCCCTCCAGCCACCGAAGTAACCAAGATTGACTTCGTGAACGCATAGAAAGAATACGATAAAGATCCTGAGAGGGAAAATAAAGTAATGAACTACAAATGGTTGAAGACCCCCAGGACCAACTTATCAAGATGGCCACAGAACTTTCTGAGGAGTGACTTCATCGAGGAGGTTGGTGACTTGATCACCCTTCTCAGCAGGGTATGAGGCCTCCCATCTTCTTCACTGTTCCATGAATGGATGTACCTATTTATTAAAATCATTCTCCAAAGCAAATAGGTCATCTTTTGGAGAGAGCAGATCAGCAATGCCCTCCATGAGCAGCTAACCAAGGTACAGACTTCTTACAAATTTTATATGACTTCGTACCTTGTGTACATAGCTGCTGCAATGCAAACTTTTCTAGGCTTAACCATAAAGGGGGATAGAAAGATGATTCCAGTGTACTCATATTACCTCCAGCTGACTCTGCAAGGATCGACCTGCCATTTCAAAAGGGTAAATGACGCCTTCTTCATCACATTTCTATGTCTCTTTGACCCTCAGCTTGAGCAGAAGAGAGTATCAGATGAGGCTTGGGCAGTCGTCAATGATTACGGGTGCATGTTCCTACAATTCTCCACCTTCTGCTATCTTCGAATTGGCTTTTTCCAAGGCTACTCCTATATGCTCCCCAAGTTTCCTTCAGATAAGTTGGTACTAATAGAACATTGCTGACAACTGATTATCATGCATACCAGACAAATAGAGCTGAAGAAACTGGGCTTCAGGTTTCCAATCGAAATTGGCAGGTATTCCATTGCAACAGCAGCCAAAGCCAAAGTCATGAAAATAGAAATGCAGATGGTCACTCTAAAACCATTCAAGAGAAGAGAAAAATTTGATTACAGGGGAGTCAAGGACAAAATCAGAAGGAAAACCCAGTTTCATGAGCCTATGATTGAAGACATCTAGATTGACCTAAGGATGGCCGAGGAGATCAGAAAGATGGATTATTGCAGGCTGACTCTAGACTAGATTGAATATCTGGGACTTGTAGAGATCCCCTCCAGTTTGGCCGACAATGGAAACATCATTAATAACAAATACCTGGCTGAAAAGGTTGCTGGTTCCCCTCTTTTTCCAACTCAATGGTCTCAGAAAGAGCTGAATTCTCTGAGAAAAAGATTCAAACCAATATTGGCTAACACCAATGATTGGTTAGCAGCCAAAGAGATCGTCTTGAGAGAATTCATCACGGGATTAGAGGCTGAATATAAAGCAGAGATGAAGAAAAAAGCAGAGAACAAAACCAAAAACAAAGGTGATGTACCTTCCCCTTCTAGGCCTCACAAGCCTAGAATCATCTTTGTATCTAAGAAACTAAAGACTATTGAAGATCCTGAAGCAACAAAAAAAATAACCGAAGAACAGAGCCCTCAAACACAGGCAACCCAGCCAATGGAGACAAATGATCAACCGTCAGGGCAACCGAGCACTAGACCTCCACTCTCACAAGAAGAAGCACAGCTGCTCAAGAGCATCTCTCTTTCTCCCCCTCAGTCTCCTGTGGTACCCTCTTCTCCTATCTCTTTGATCAGTGTTCCCTTTTTCGGAGCCGCTTCTCCTTCCAAAGTCATATTTGGCAATCTTCAGGGTGCTTTTGGAGGTTCTCCTCGCTCTTCTAAGTCCATTCCAAATTTATCATCTCTTTCTTTCAACTTGGTAGAAAGCCCTACACAAGAGCCAGAATTAGTAGTTGGTATAGTTTCGCCAATTACTCTAACTATGACCACTGTCACTACTAGCAGTGTAGAAGCTGCCGCAGTAACACTAGCTGAGGGAACCATTGCCACAACAGATACTTCTCTCCCGCCTTGGATGACAGCTTTCACCCCTAAAATAAAGAAGTTGGCCATCTCTCCAGATGACTTCGACTTTGGAAAAATAGTGTTAGTTAAAGCTAAAGCTCCTAAGAGGCCAAGGATCCTCTCGAAATTGGTCGAGAAAAAAGGGCAGAAATTTCTAGAAATTGCGAAGCCTCCACAAGACACAACCCTTGAGGGTTTCAAAATGAGCAGCTATTCCATCTCACGAGTTGAACTTGGCAAAGTTACTCAAGAAGGTGTGAAAAGTGACCTTCAGTCTGCTATGGACATCATGGTCCAAAAATTTGACCAAGAGAAGGAAATAGATTATTACAAGGCCAAGACAGAGCAGCTAACGATAGTTATAAGAAGGTTCACTCTTCCCCCTGAAGCAGTAACTCCAGAGGCCTTCACCGTAGATGACCCAGTCATTCAAAAAGCAGAGAAGACTTACTTGAAGGGAAAAGCCTTAGAGGATTATATTGAAATAATGCATACTCAGGGAGATTCTTTGTTATCAGAGGTTGTAGAAAGGATGGGTAAGATGAGGAAGGTAAGAGCGGAGTTGGATGACTTTGTCTCTCTTATCTCTCAGGAGATTGATAATTCAGAAAAGGATCTTAGCAAATGGAAGGAGATGAAGGATCTGAAGAAAAGCACCTTGATATCTATCGGTGTCATCTCCAGCAAGGACTCTTATGTTGAGATCAAGGAGTCACTGATTTTTAGGATCTAGGTACTCAAAGATTTAATTGATGATCTCAAAGCTTTTAAGGAGGCTAGTGAGAAGAGTGACCTAAGCCTGCTAAATAAACTAGAAGATCTACCTTGCAACCTAACCTCTAAGGACAATTAGTTCCTTCCAGCAGAAGAAATGATTCAGAGTTTCAAAGAGATGATTCGGAGAGATTTTGAAGAAAAATTCTTCTCAATGTCTTCTGTGGATAATATTCTAGACGCTCAATTAACTTTGAAAAAACTAAAATCTAGGTTAACTGGTCATGCTAAGGCCATCACAGCATTGAAGGACACATTGATCAGAGCCAGAATCATCTCCAAGAACACAATTGCACCAGACAGCATAGGAATTCAGGCATCCATCACTATGTACGATGGCCATATGAAGAAATCTGGCAGTAAGAACTGAATCTTTCCCCTTATTTCTTCTTTTTTTCCTTATGCACTTTTGTCTTGTGAAAAGTGCATGCAATTTTGTAAGATGTAATTACATGTAAATATTTTATAAAAATATCTCAAAGTCAAAGATGAGTCATCTTTGATTGAGATATTTTTGTATTTTATTATTTTCTAGTTTTTGAGGATTTTCTCCCTATATATAGTGGAGACCTCATTTGTAAAGGATCTTGGAAAAATAGAGAGCAAACATTCTGCTGAAATTGAAGCAATTTTTGAGACTTTGTGCTCAAACTTATAAATCATATTTTGTTAAATGAATGAGAAGCAGGTTTATTTCAGACTTTGTGTTGAAGTTATCTGTGTTGTCTAGGAAACAATTTCTTATGTTATTTTTCTTGATGATCTCTTGTTTATCTAATTTAATAAGCAAAGTGGGTGTGTTAATATTATCTGAGAGCACTTCTAAAAAGAAGAGGATAGACTTTGAGCTACCTTTATCTTTGAGATTCAGTTATCTTTTGTAGTTTCAGATGAAGACTTTGTGCTCCGTTTTACTCTACGGTTACGCCTGTCCTAAATCGGTGAAAGAAGCTATGGAAGACTTTGTGCTTACGTGAGTGTTCTTGTGGACCTAGTCACTTTAGTTGATCTTCTGCTTCCCATTTAATACCATTCCTGAAAGAAGAGGAGTGTTGTTAGCTAAGGATCAGGACATTCTTCTTTCTGTTCTTTATCCATTACTTTTGAAAAAAGAGAGGTAGATGTTGTTATACCACCCCATGTGTTATTTTTTGCTTAATTATATACATATATCCAGCGCATAAATATTTATAGGGAACCTCCCCTTGATGAGAGGAGAGATTTACTTCGTCTAGATTTGGTAAACCCATACTTTTTGTGGTATAAATCTCCCTATGTTGTGGTTGATATACCCATTTTGTCTTCAGTTAGTTGACGACAAAATATTCACCCAACAGACATAATATATTATAAGGTGAGTCTTAATATATAATGGTTTTGGAGATTATTAAGTTGATTACAACATAGTATATTATTTAAAGACATTTGTGAAATTTCACAAATCACAAAAGTCTACAATAAAATATATACATTTTGAAGTCGACGTTTTCATTATGTAATGGAACTAATTTTTTAAGTTCTCAACAAAATGGATTTGATTTTATGAATATATAGATGATTTTATCTTAATTTATATCTATTAATATCTTAATATATATTTTTTAAATTAAAATTTTGAACATCTCAATTAAGTATTCTTAAATCAAAATTGTGAACATCTCAATGAATTTTTATTATTTTGTATTTCTGAATATCTCAATTAATTATTATTATTATTATCAAATTTGTGAACATCTCAATGATTTAATTTTAATTTGTTCATTTATAATAAGTAAAAATGATCAATTAAACACATTTTTTTCATTTGTTGATAGGAAAGGAATTGTATCTTTTTTTCAAACAACCAAATAATGAAATCAAAATATTTGAATCTTGAATAAATAAGTTTATAATGTGTTGGTAAGATTTTTTTAAAGACCCTACACATTTGGAAGAATAAAAATATATATATAATAAAATCACTAGATAATAGACTATATTGTAATCAATTTGGAACAAATGAAAAATTATGTTATTTATTAGTTCCATGTTTTATTTTTGAGAGTCACTTGTTCAAAATTTTTGAAGGCAATCTAAAAATTTGGGAATATGGTATAAATATGGTAGTTGTTTAAAAGGACATCTCCAAACATTGTATATGTGTGATCATTTTTTTTTTAAATTCTACCTAGTTAAAGTAATTATATTAATCTTTATAATCAAATTAATCTTCATATATATTGAAAGTAATACGATGTTGTTGAACTTTGTTATTTTTAATTATGAAAAATAGTTTTAAGTATGTATACTTAGAAGATGTTCATATAACATGTAAACATGTGCATATGTATCTTGCAGACACATAAATTTGGTAAATTAGATACTTAAAAATATTAGTTTTAACAAATTATTAACATAAATGATTTATGCATCTACAATTGACTCTTGATAAAATTCTCTTATATCCCTTCATCTATCTATGGGCTTGACCTTCCCAATTTTCAATCATACATATATAAGCTATCCCTATTATGTGCCTAAAATTTATATTATCAACTAGACTGTTTACATTCTCCATATCATTATCTTCTTGATCTTGGATAATTCTAAAAAAAATTAGATGATACTAATTACCAGTAGCATCTAACCTCGTTGGAGGTGTCTAAGGTTATCAAAATGACTAATTTAAAAATTAAAACCCTTCTCTTCATGTCGATTATAGATTAAAATTACCTAGAGAAGTATGCATCCATCCTTTCTAAGCCTATATCTATCTAGAGCTCACTTGAAAGCATGCATCCATCCTTCAATAGCTTTGGGAAACCATACCATCTCCTTCCTGCACTAAGATAACTTCTCAGTACTCAATACCTTGGTCAATGAATCTATAATGTTTTCATTTGTGTCCTCCTTATCCATAGATATGTTCCTATTTTACACCATTTTCCTCATAAAATTATATTGCATTTCAATGTGCTTTGTCTAAGATTGATACTCAAGGTTTTTTCATAAAAAATAATTTTTAACTATCATAAATGATATTTACCACTTCCTACTTGAATGCATTAATAGGACACAACCTTTAAAACCACACCATTTTATTTATTTTTGGAGTAGTTATGATGTATTTAGTTTTGGTGGTAGATTTGGCCACACTAGCTTTTTGTTTGGTCATTTAGCTTAAAAATATACTAAACATGCACTCATGGATTTTCTACTACATAGGAGGATTTATGGTTGGGTGTAGAACATGAGCACTTGGTACAGGGTGTGAAAGTGTTTAGAATGAGGTGCAAAATTATTTAACTCACTTACATGCATGTAACATCCTTTGTCTCATAATAATGATGGTAATGTCCCCAAGGTGTGCGATCCTTATGTTCCTTAGGTTGAACCTTCGAAGTAGGTTAACTTCCTTTTAATCTAAGTGCACCTGGTTTAGGACTAGTGCATAGACCTACAAAGAGAAGAAATGAAATCTACTGCTAATTTTAAACCTAAATATTTTGATGGAAAATGGAGGGAGAAGGTAAGAGATTTGATGAAAGGGAAATGTGGTGATGTAATAAGAGTAGATAAATCACCTCACCCACTTACAACACACTAAAATTGAGGGGATTGAATGCACGAACTTCAAACTGGGTATCTACTACATAAGTGTTTTGCATGGAGGTAAGGAAACACAATGCAATGTTGAGAGGAATTCTCATGGGTCCACGTGTGTGTTTGGGAGTGAAAGATGCTTATGTTATTTAGGGGAGGCATGTAACCTTGTTCTACCAACTAAAACTACTTTTGAATTTAACTTGTTTTGACATGGATTCAATCAATGCCTAACTACCTGAAACTACTTCTTGTACTCAACTACCACTTGTCAATCCATCTAGGATTACTTGATGACATCAAAGCTACACAGGTTCTTTTAGATTATGCCATGTCATCTTTTGCATGTGGTGAAAATATGTGCATTACACCCTTAAGAATTATCTATGCACTAGATAGTGCATGCTCAGGATTTTCATGGGTTTTGTGCAGGTGGCACGCTTGCATGTAAGGAGCTTACATGGGAAGAGGGCATGGGTCTTTCTTTAGTCTATATATCTTGATTGATATTTGCACTCTTAGAGTCATAAATTTTAGTACGTACTCTCTTTGCACTTTAAACTGCACACACTTTAATATTTAAATGCATTATGCATGAAGGCTATGCACTAAAGGTTGTATAATGGGACAAAACACATCCCATAAATCATTTTGATTGATTGCCTAAATTTATCATTTTGGTGTAAGAAGATTTTAAGAAAATGGCACACAAGAATAATACAGATCTTGGGTGCACTCTTATATATTGAATCCATGCTTGATTCACTTACCCCTTATTATTGCCTGAAGCTCAAGAACCTTGCACATATAGTTTGCATGTACACCTTCAGTTATGCACCCTTATATTTATTGCTATTGTGCGACTCATGTCATGAATCCTTATGCTTACAAGGGTTCCAAATACCTAAGCTTTCAATTTTTTTATTGTTAGAACTTTTGCTCACAACTTGGTTTTCACAAGATTGGTTTGGGCCTTTATCTTCACAATTTTTTACTTTAGAGCTTGGTCTTGGGCATCTGTGTTCGGAACAAAGTTTTGACATTCTTTGGTAACATTTTTTCTGACTTTTTCTTAAACCTTAAAAACATTTGTATTTTAATTTTATTTGTGTAAAGAACTCGACTTTCATTTTAGCCTTCAAAACTTTTACTCATAATAATACCCACCTTTCTTGTAAAAATACTAAGTCCAAAGACTTAGCCAATTTACTAAAATCTGAATGAAATTTGGAACCTTGAAATTTAAAGCTTGGGTGGTGCCCCTCCATGGTGAATAAAAATGGTCAACATTTTGGTGACCTTTATAGGCCACTTTCCTACTAAATGGGAACCTAGTAGCCTTTGAAGTGATCCATTGGGTGTGCAATCATAGAAGCATCCAAAACTTCTCATATCCTTAAGGTTCAATCTAGATGTAACCTATTTGGCCCATCACCAGATAATTGAATTGAGTGTTGCCTTATATAGAGGACAAAAAAAACAAACAATTGTGACAAATGGTGCTTAAAGGAAAGGAAACCTAAACTAATTAGAACACTATACATAAGTGCTTAGAGGAAATACAACTAGTCTAAATAATATGCACACACAATGTTTAGGGAAATTAAAATAGTTAATCTACTAATTTACAAAATATACAATATTATTGGAGATAGTGCTTGAGATGAATCCCATTGAATGGGATGAAAAACTCTTCTCCAATGAGCTTTACGAGTTAGAATGCATTGGATTGATTGCAATATACTATGGTATATGGGTTGCTCCATATATAATCAAACTTAGTATGTTTCCCATATTTTACTCTATTTGTGTCCCACTTGAGCACTAATTCCCCTCTTGGAAACCTCTGTCAGTAGTTTTTTTGTCAAACATCTTCTTTATTTGTGCTAGTTGAAGCTCCATAGTGCACATGGCCTATGCCCTGATTTCTTCAAGTTCTATCAGTTCAACCAATCTTAATGTGGGGGGGTTGATCTCAAGTAATTTAAGTTGATGGGCTAGCTATAATGAAGGCAACTTAAGATATGTAGGTAATCTTGCTTTCCTCCCATAGACCAAGATGAAAGGGGAGTTCCCTAACACCCTTTTTAGCATTATTCGATCTACCCATAAAGTTGTCTTGAGTTTGGTGTGTTAGGATTGTTGATTATATTCCATGGTTTGCTTGATGATGCAAATCAATTTTTTATTCATCGATTTAGTTAGGCCATTAACTTGATGGTAGTAATTAGAGGATGTGATCAAATGAATTTTTTGCTTGACCACCCACATTTTAGATTTAAGGAAAGCCATTGCATTGTCTGAGATAATGGTGTCTGGAACACTAAATTTGGTTATAATTCTCTCATAGAAGTCGATAATCGACTCCTCACTAGATTATTTGAGTGATACTACCTTTATCCACTTTTTAAAGTAATCTATGGTTGTGAGAATCCATTTATTCCCTATACTTAATGATAAATTTATCATGCCAATGAAGTCCAGGCCCCACTATGCAATGGGTTGATCAATTTGTATTAGGTGTAGGGGTAGGATTGCCAACCTTTGCTTGCATATGAAGAAGGCACACTTCTTGAAACCTCACACCCATGCATGCAAATATTTGAATAGAGTTGGATAATAATATCCAAATCACATGATTTTCATAGCAGTGGTCTTGGGTGAATAATGGCCTCATGATGGCCCATCATCAAACTCCTTAAGAATCCTATCACCTGATCACATTCTATGCACCTCAAAAGAACTCCATCAATGTCTCTTATGAAAAGTGTACCATTGAAAAGTAAGTAAGGAATGGATTGTAACCTAAAATGTCTATGTTGGGATATATTCAATCTAATAAGGTACATGCCTCTCTAAATGAAGGCCCTCGTGTTATCCATCCAACTTGTTGGGGTGCCTTGATCTTCTAGTTGGTCTTCACATAGTGCAAGAACTGTGCAGTCTTCAATTTTCACATTTTCTACTAGATGATTGCACAACTCTTTTCCTTAAACTAGCATGGTGACTTAGACATCTACATCCTGCTCCATCACCTTTGTGATCTAGTCGGCTCTCTTCTCATTGATGGCATTGCTAAGAAGAAACTCTTTTATACCTACATGTGTGACCATAAGTTGGATCTTATTATTGGAGAACACGTGTTGAAACTTATTAAGCACCCTTATGATTGCAAGGGCATGTTTTTCCACAAAGCTTTAGTGAAGCTCATAATCCTTGAGTGCCTGGCTAAAAAAAGTAATAGGCTACCCCATATGATTTTTATTCTACTATGAAAGGATGGTTGAGATGATTTTAACTCTTTCAAATTCATAAAAGATGAAATCCTTACCATAATATAGGTTGATCAAGATGGAAGCTTATGTGATAGTGCACTTGAAGGCTTCAAAACTACCTTTGCCTTTTGAGGTCTAGCTGACCGCAGTGCCTTTCTTAAGCATTGTTATGTGAAACTTGGTTATAGTGGTAACATTTGGCATAAACTTCCTGATGAAATTTATTCTTCCCAAGAAGCTCTGAAGACTTTTTTGTGGTTTGGGAGAGGGAGGGAGGAGATGGACTTGACTCATTCTAGATCAATTATGAGTCCATATTTGGAGATGATGTGCATGAGCAAACTTCCTTCATGGACATCAAACACACACTTATTTAGGTTCAAGGAGATCCCAAACTCTAGACATATTTTAAATAATTACTCCAAATGACCCAAGTGATCTTTCATATGCTTAGAAAAAATAGTTATGTTATCAAGGTAGACCAATATGATTTTATTGATAAGTTCCTTGAATTCCGCATCCATGGTTCCTTGGAAGGTTGATCTTGAATTTATTAATCTGAAAGGCATCCTTTGAAGATGGTTCCTCCACCATTGCTCTCTTTATAAACCTTGTGTTAAAATTAAATAGGTTACTTCTCACATTTAGCATCTCACTTTCATTTATGTAAGTAAAGTCACCTTCCTGCTAGTTTACAAGAGTGGATTCATTTTGTTCATGTACTTGTGATGAAGTTTCCTCCCTTTATAAAACTATGACACTTAGTTTCACCTAAGGCTATGACACATTATGTACCATGAGTGCTTTAATCAAGGCTCCATTCACATAGGTGGCCTGATTATGTGTTTGATTACACATAACACACCATTTATAGTCTTATGCCATGTTGATCTACATGGGTACGAGGGCTCTTGAAGTGTTGCAACATTATCATTTTGTACATAGTGTAGTCTATTATATATTAGTTGGTTCTAAATATATGTGCCACCTTGATAGGGGGCCTATTTGATTGATATGGCTAGTTGAAAGGATGATAAGTCCTAGAATATTGTTCTTTTTACCTTTTGAGCACCACTAGATCATTTACAAAACTCTAAAATAAATATTTGACTTCATGTAACTCAATCGAAGGTGCAACCAATGGATTAGGAGATAAAATTGTAATAGGGATGGGTGCTAGGGTCAAAATAAAAGGTTAAGTAGGCTAGCTTATGGATGGGGGCTTGGTGAACAAGGGCATAGGGGGTCTGGGTATAATCTTTCCATCCTAAATAAAAAATTCTCTGTGTACAAAATAACCTCATATGCATTGGGAAACATAATCCCTCCCATAGATTGGACCATTACAACAACATCATTATTGAGAGCCTTCAAATAATAAAAGAATGTAATATTTAGAGATGGATTACATAAAGGTGGTATTCTTCCCCAAACCCTCTAGAATCTAAAATTGAAATCAACCATCAACTCATGTAGGGCTCTCTTAATGGTGGTGAGATGCTCTTTAAAAGACAAGTGGTCACTTTTGTATTCAAACTACTTGTATAGTCACTCTCCTAGATTGTCCAAGATATGAATAGAATTTGACATCAAACATTGGTACCATTGAAGAGCCTTCCTTTTCAAGGAAGAGGCAAGTAACCTAAATTATATAATATCTTCAATGATGTGGTGAACTGAGCAAATATTTACAACATATTAAATATGTTCTATAAGGGAGGTTACGTTCTCACTAGTAAAATAGGATAAGCTTTTAAGGGTTGCGACTGGGATGTCATCATACTAGGCTATAACCAAAGGGTTATCCCTATTGAAGGGAATAAATAACTGGTTCCTTTGTGCATCCATGGAGGAAATAGGGAATAAACCTCTTTTCGGTTGGGGAAATATACCAAAAGGAGGGGTCGACTGAGATCTTAGGAAATTTTGGCTTGAATCACTGGTTCCCTTAACTAGAGACAAGGATATTATAAGTCTTCATCTTCTAGAGGGTGCAATTAGATCAATGAAATGAAAATCATTACCTCTTGAAGATGATCTCATCTATCTTAGCATATAGATGAAAGGATTATCTTTTATGAACTAAAAATGTTTGGAGCTGCTAGGTGCTCTGTAGAGTGTCCTCAATAGTGTTGTCTAAGAACAACACCAAGCTCTTAGCTAAATCTTTGTACTGGTCCCACCGAGCGTGCCATAAATTAATAACAATTAAAATGTGTACCCATGGATGTTATACTACACAAGAGGATTTATGATCTGGCATATATCATGAGCACTTGGTGTAAGGTGTGAAATCATTTGGCATAGGGCACATAATTATCAACTCACTTGTGTGCATAAAAAAATTGTTATCTCATCACAATCATGGGAATGTCCCCAAGATGTGAGACCCTTTCATTCCTTAGGATAAACCTCTAGAGTATTTCGACTTCCTTATAATCTAAGTGCACCTATTTTAGGACCAACGCATAGACCTACAAAGTGCAAAAAAGAAATCTACCACTAATTCTAAACCTAAATATTTTGAGGGAAAAGGGAGGGAGAAGGTAAGAGATTTGTTGAAAGGGAAATGTGGTGATTCACCAAGAGTAGAGTGAGAACCTCACCCACTTCTAGCATAATAAAACTAAGGGGACTAAATGTATGACCTTTAAATCGAGTATCTACTACATGAGTGTTTTGCACATAGGTAAGGGAATACAACACAATAATGAGAGGAATTCTCATGGGTCTACATGTGTGTATGGGAGTGAAGGATGCTTTGGTAGTTAAGGGAGGTGTGTAGCCATGATCTGCCATCTAACAACCACTTTCACATTTAACTTATTCTAACACATCTTTAATCAATGCCTAATTTCCCATTATTACTTCTTATACTCGACTACCATCTTTCAATCCATCTAGGCTTACTTACTGATGTGAAAGCTATACAAGTCCTTTTAGATTCTACCATGTCATCTTGCACATGTGGAAAAAATATGTGCCCTAAACCCTTAAGAATTATTTGTGCACTAGATAGTGCATGTTCAAGACTTTTTTTGGTTATGCATAGGTGGCTTGCTTATGCATGAGGGGCTTATGTGGGAAGTGGGTGTGGGATTCTATTTAGTCTATGTATCCTGATGTATCTCTACACCCTTAGATTCATGTGTTTAAGTACACACTAAGTTTTCACTTTGACCTATGCATACTTTAATATTTAAATGCATTCTAAGTGAAGGCTATGTACTGGGGTGGAACACATCCTGTGACTCATGAAATCACATGTGCTAATTTATGTGATTGAGCATAGAAATTTATCATTTAAGAAAGAGGTGTGTAAGAATAATTAAGATCTTGGGTGCACTCTTACATTTTTAATCCACACTCTGTGTACTTACCACTTATTACTACTCGAAGCTCAGGAACCTTGTGCACATGATTTGGGCACATGCTTTTAGTTTTGTGACCTTGGTATTTATTGATCTTCTGTGAATCATGCCATGAATCCTTGTACTTACAAGGGTTCCAAAGACCTAAGCCTTCAAAAATTTTATTGTTGAAACTTTTGTTAATAACTTGCTCTATGAAAGATTTATTTGGGCCCCCTATCTTTGCAAATTCTTACTCTAGAGCTTGGTCTTCGGCATTTGTGTTTAAAAAAAAGTTTCAATGTTCCTTCGCAACATTTTTCCTGACTTTTGATTTAATATTTAGAACACGTCTTTGAATTTTCTTTTTGCGAAGAACCTGACTTTCATTTTAGCCTTTAGAACTTTTGTTTGCAATAAAATCTCTAATAAAAACTCTGACTAAGTTTTGAAAAAGGTGCAAAGACCTACCTTTCTTGTAAAAATTCTAAGTCAAAAGAGTTAGCCATTTTTTTGAAGTCTGACTAAACTTTGGAGCCCTGAACTGTCAAGCTTGTGTGGTGACCAAAAATGGTCAACACTACAAAAATAAAGATCTCTAGCCCAATTAGAATCAAAAAATCCTTGTAGACTCAAGTTATTAATTTCATTAAATGTACCCTGATAGTAGATGACATGAGTAAATTATTCCCTCACATATATATGAAGATCCTCTTCATCACTACCCGATGCTTCGTACCCATATTGTCCCACTAAGTCTATGTTTTCAACTATTGTACAAACCATTATGTACATCAATATTCGAATTTCACTCATATATGGAACCTAAATCATATCTTCGAACTCCTCTTGAGTCTCTAGACATTGGGAAATTGATAGCTTCCAAATAAATGGGAAAAGGGTGTGCATCAGTTTCATATCCTACATCCTAAAGCCTTCCAAAACCATCTCAATATAATTCTTATAATCTAGCCAGAGTTTTCTATTTGCACAATCCTATTTGATTTCCATGCCTAAGATGAATCTAGAAACACTAAGATATTTCATGTCAAACTAAACAAATAGTTGAGACTTCACCTATTGATCATGCCCAAGTCATTTTCAATCAATATTACAAATAGAGGACCATGATGACAAATGATCACCCTCTTTATTATAGCAAACACAAGGATCAACATTACTACACACATAATCAAGTCATTTCACCTAACTATCATTTATATGATTCCACATTCTAGGTGATTGCTTCAATCCATAAAAAGAATTCTCCAATCTAGATATTGTTGACCAAATTTGACTTTTTAGTCAAATTGGGGCACCCTAGTAAAAAAATTGAATTTTAGGTATTTTAGGGGCCTAATATATATGTTTTAATATGTTTTATAGGTTATTTGAGGTCACCTAATGTTGTACTAGCCTTGGTTATTAGTTCTTTTAGTCCCTTTAGTCATTTTGAGTCATTTTAGGGGTCAAAGAGGTGGATTTAATGAGTTATACAGATTTTTTGGGAAGTTTAAAGGTTAAAATGTGTGATTCCATGTGACATGTGTCCTAATAAGTCGTAATCCATTGTTGATAACTTAAAGTGGTATGTTCATTAGAGAAAAAGGTAATTTTCTTGAAGAAAAGAAGAGTTTGGCACTTGTACAACCTCCTTGGGAAGTGTGCCATGTGGAAAATGGTCAATAAGTTTCTCTTCAGATTCCCCATGATCATTTACACTTTTTTTTTGATCTATAATTACTATTTCTTTCTCAAAACCATTCTACTCCCCTTTCACCCTTATTGGCAAGCAGAAGTGACCTTTAGGTTTTTTATTGGTACGGATCAAGAGGTTTTAGATCAAATGCCTTGGGGAGGTTTTAGTAAACTTATAGAACTTAATTTAAATATAATGAGTTCAAATAATCGTTTCCTATGCTTCATGAACCATCCTCATGAAGATGACCATTTTTCCTACCTGCTTATCTATGCACCCTATAGGTTTTGCTCTTGTTTGGGTAGGTATGTAAAATATAGTTACTAATATTGGTTATAGATGATATTAAATCCTGTATCTCATGTTATCCATGATGTTTTTCACATTTTGAGTTGATTTTATGAGCTAACCAACTCAGTTTGCAAGGAGGCATGGAGTGGAGTAGCAATCATTTCTTCCAATTGTTGGTGTTTTCTCCTATGTTATAGTTTGAAGATGAAGTGAATTGATGAATTATTGTTCATAAATATATTTTATTCATCTTAAATTCTAAATACAACTTCAAAATCCACTACAAAATCCAAGAGAGTAAGTAAATGCACAAAATAGCCATCTACAACACTTGTACGACCTGCCATCAGTTGGAGGAGTATGAAAAAGATGTTTGAACATTATTTTATGTTTTAATAGTAAAATAATGCTTGATAATAATCTTTAAGAGGATTTAATAGGGTTTTAGCAATTAGATATGCAAGAAATGGTCTTGGAGCAAGCTTGTGACATTTTGGGACAATTTCCCAAATTTGTCAAAATAGAGGTCAAGCCCCTTTTTTGGATGTATTTATGCATGATTTCATTTAGTTCTAGGACCTCCAAGTTTATTTTCATTAAAAATATCACATAATCCTATCATACTACAAAAGAAGGGAGGTTGTTGAGTTAGAGAGGTTAGTTTTCTTAAGCCCTCAAGTTGCTCTTCAAGACACTGAAATCACTCATTGTTATCTACAACCATGTGAGTCAAGTTCACCTCCCAAACCAATGAGATGAGTTACATTTTTTTAAAACCTACAAATTAATATGTTGAAAACCTACAGGCTTGATAACACATATAGCCAAGACTTAAAGCAAAAAGCATAATCTTATAGGTCAAAGAAAGAAAAAGACCTAAAACCATGTTTTGATAAGAAGGTTTCAAGTCTAGAGAATGATTATATGGGTGAATGAGTATCATGAATCTCTTGGAGACATTTCAAGACCTTAATTTCCTATAGGGTGAAGAGACATTCCGTACAGTCAGTTGTGGTGGACTGAGACAGGTAGTGAGATGGAACCTAACATCTAGGGTTTGTGTTGCATTGACCTAAGGTGAAAAAGTGAATCTGAACCAATACCAAATGAACCTAGGGGAAGAATATAAGGTTTTATAACACTACCCTCTAGGTCAACTCATGCAAAAAAAACCTACAAGAGTTACTGTCAAAAGAAGACACGGTCAAACAGGGGTAGAGAGCAAAAAAAGTTGAGACTCTTGGCATGGAGTCAAATTAAAATGAAAGGAATGATTAAAATAAGGATAAAATAACCTTAATTTTTTCAAAATATTTCATATAAGGTTTTGGCAAGCCCTAGTAGGTAGTGAACATCTACAGGTAGGGAGACACTTACAAATAAGTTTGACTTACCAGTCAGGCCTGACTGAGTGAGGAGGGTTTTCAAGGTGCAAAATTTCATGATGAGACTTCAATATAAATTTTATAATCCTTATTATGTTTAAAAAACACCTTATTATATCTTCATAATTAATAAAAAGGAAATGAGAGACACTTCCAAGTGCAAAAAATAGTCCATAACAATGAACATTGCACACAGTCACTCTTCTAGCAGTCTATCTTGGTTTTAATGCTTGTAGAGGGTCATAAGAGATGACCAAGGGATGAATTTTTATATGGGGTAATTAAAACCTATATAGTCATGTAAAATTGTCATAACTATCTAGATAAATAGGGGAGTACCCTTTGTTTTGTCTAAGATAGAGGGCACTCCCCTCATGCACTAATTAGCAATTTTCAAGGAATGAAGGCAAAGAGATGAACTAGGTGATGTTATAAAAATGAAATAAGTTGAGATAAGTTGTACATAGTCCATAACAACATGAAAATACTTTAAAATAGTGTAAAAACCAGATAAAATGCCCAAAATCTCTAGGGTAATAGTCAAGTATACTAGGCAGGTTTTGGCCTACAATCCAAACAAGAGACCACCTTCAATTTTGGACCTGAGTGAGATTTATATTGGATTGTAACATTATTTTGGTGTGTATATAGAGGTTTTTTATCTATTTTAATGTATGGGAGACAACAAAAAGGTCATTTTGGGCTTCAAAGACAAATCAGACCTACTAGGCATGACTAGACCTAGTGTCCAAATGGGGGTCTATCACACTTATAGCATGAAATAATATTTCCAACCTATTTAAACATGTTCATGGGGTTATTAAATAATTTTTAAACCTTTTATAATGCACATAAAATTGAATAAATCCATTTTTAGACCTCAAGACAACTTAGGCATGCAAGGAAAAAGGAAAATAAGCTTGATAGCCTAGTTTCAGATGCTCATATCTTATTGGAGGTTGTGCATGGATTCCAAAGGAGTTTATATGTGTTTTAAAGGGACCTAAATATCATTCTTGTGGAATTTTTTTTCAATTTAAACACCTAGTTTTTATGAATGAGCCTCAAGAGGTCAAACAGGTCGAAAACTTTTCAAAACCCTTGCAAGTGACCAATTTGTGAAAATGGAGTTGGAGATGCATTATAATGGCACATTTTGATCATTAAACCTATTATAAATTGTATAGGACTAACTCAGGATCCCTAACATGCTTTTTAGTTGTATAGAATTTGTACCAACATGGCAAAAATAGGGTATTTTAATGATTTTTTATGTTGTGCAAGTTTTAGGAGTCTAAATATGAAACCAACTTTGGGAGAAATATTAATACTTATGATAACTCCCAAAATTAATTTAATACCTTATAAAAAACTCATAAGTTCCTCAACATGAGCTCTCATTTCAGCCAATCAAAACTGGCATATTGGACAAACTAGTGAGAAGTGTGAAAACTCTAAGGGAAAGTGATTTTAAGGTGTCCTTGATGCTTAAAAGGATATGGTGGGTCTTTAAACTTGTCATACACTCCATTCCATGTATTTTCATGAGTAATTGATGTCAAGTGTGTAGGATGCATGAAAAAGGAGTTTTTTGGATTGTAGATGATGATGGCTCACTTTTAGGTGATTCTAGATGACCAAGCCTGCAACCAATACATGAAAATGCATGTATGATGTACTTAAAATTAATACACATAATCAAACATATTTTTAATCAGTTCTAAGGTGTTCAAATAGGGCTAATCATATAGGTAGTTTTTCTAAGCCAAAATGAGGAGTTTTATGCCACTTTTCATAAAGTTTATGCCTTGAATTGACACTTGTGCTTCTTAATATTGCATGGTTCATCCCACATACTTATCTCATGTATAATTAATTTCTTCTCTCAGCTTGAAAAGTGTCCTTGTGACCCTTGGACTTCTCTCTTCTTCTCTCTCTCTCTCTAGTTCTATTAGAACTAGCCATTTTGGCATTGTAATCTATGCTCCATCTAAGTATGGTGATGCCCTACTCAAATGGATAAATTTTGATCAATAAGACCAATAATTATTACCTCCTCCATGACTGTTCTTGATGTGTTCATTTGGAATGTTCGATTTTTCATAAGTGAATACTATGGATTCCTTAGCATGTTGTTTCATTCTACCATCTATTTGCAATTAGAAACCTTTTTATTGTAGGGCATGTGAAGTGTTCTAGGAAATATCAAGGATTTATTGAGTTATTATTTTCATTAGTTCCCTCATAGGCCTCTTTTCTAGTCCTCCTATATTTGCACATTCATCCATAACCTCATAATGTAGCATTGATGTAAAAAGATGAAGATTGGAGAAGTGTAGTTTTAGTTTGTCCTTTGATTTCAAGTGTAAGACACATGTGGTTAGAAGTCATAAATCTATTTGGTGTATCACCTCCCTTAGGATAGTTTTATTTATTTATCTCTCTCCCTTTTCACCCCCCAAGTTTAGTTGTAGTTACAATCCAAAGTGGTACATCAAGGGAGCTAGCCCTATCTAGAGATTCACCTCATCCTTAGGCTACCCACAAGCCTAGAGGTGTTTCCATTGTGCCACTTGTATGAGGAGATATTTTCAATCCCTTCAAAGGGTGAAAATACAAGTGACAACAGATACAAAGGCCCCTTTCCACTTTAGATTGAATCTATCAAGCTATGAAATGTAGATGTATTCTTTAAGCTTCCCATGCAAGAATGTTATCTTCACATCTATATATTTTATTTCCAAATCAAATGCAAAAATAATAGATAAAATAAATATTATTGAATTTAATTATTTGATAGGAGGAAAGGTCTCACTGAAGTCAATTCCATCAACTTAAGAGAATCCTTTTACCACTAGGTAAGCCTTATACCTCTCTAGATTCCCTTGTGTCTTTTACTTCCTCTTGAAAATACACTTGCATCCTACACTTTCTCATCCAAATGGTAGATTTACTAGATCCCAGGTATCCTTCTTATCAAATAATCCATCTCCTTTGTTATATCCTTCTTCCAAGACTTGCTCTCTGCATACCTAGAGCTTAATTCACTATTTTGGGTTCATTGCTATCCATCACTGATAATAAGCATGGAGAATGAAATTCTAGAGGGTTATACCTTTAAATAATTTTTCTCACTTGTTCCCATGTCCTTAAAGTAAGATTATCTATCAACTCCTCATCTTGTGACTCTTTCAACTTATCATCTATAATACCATACTCAAACACCAACTCTTTATATTCTATGTCAACCTACATATTTTATAATTTATTCCTTTGGATGTTTCTTTAGTTAATTGTGCATAAGAACCTTGTGCACTTCCTTTAAGACTAAATTATGACCATAGACTACCTTCTTCATATCAAGATTTCATATATTGTACCCTTTAACACCACCATTTTATCCATTACAGATGTAATTTATAGACTTAAATTCAAGCTTCAATATATTTGATTTTGGTATATAAGAGTAGGTTTTGCAACCAAAAACATGTAGATGTTTGAAGCATGGATTCTTACCAATCCACACTTATTACAAAGTCTTGTCAACTAGTGTTGATGTTACTCGAGTCCAATTTTTTTTCACTAAATGTGCACCACTCAACATACTCTAGGCCTTGTCTATTAGTGTCATTTTCATCCACTTTATGACTCTATTCTATTGTGAAGTGTATCAAATTGTATTGTCTTAGAATACATCTCTACATGCATACGTTTTCAAACTGATTAGATTAGTATTCACGCCCATTTTATGTGTGCAAAACATTGATCCTCTTCACTATCTAGTTTTTCATAAGAGCTTTGAACAACTTGAATTTATCAATAACTTAAAATTTATTTAGGATGAAGTATATCACATCTCATGAGTGTATTCAAATATGAATACCACATAAAATATAATTATATTTAACGGTTGAACCTAAATAAATCCAAACACATCATTATGATCACTTACAAGATTCTATTTTCCAGTGCAACACTTTTGGGTAACTTTACTTAACTTTTATTACAATAAACACAATGTTAAAAGAAGTAAAAATCAAAAATACAATTCTCTATCCCTTTCACTATTTTCTTAGTTTAGAGCATGTTAAAAAATTTCTCGCTAATATGGCCCAACTTAAAATATTTGACCTTGTCTCCTCTACTGGAAGCAATGCCCATGTTCTTACTTCATCCTTAGGCTCAAGAATAATAGAGTTATTACATGCAATACTTACCATAGTCAATATGGATACATGCATAATTTTTCACATGTCTCTACTAAATTAGACCTAGACACTGACATCATTCATCTTGATCATAGAGACAAAATTACTTGTAAAACTAGGAATGTGCAAAACACGTATGAGAGTATTAATCCTCTCATATATAAATCTTGGTTTCACTCTTCCTCTCCATAAAATTTGGTAGGTTCAGTTATATCCCAAAAATAAATCACCACCATAATATTATATATATTAATAGAACCATTCATTCACATGAGTCAATTAGCCATGCATCAATGCATGGGTGTGAGCTTGAGGCTAAGAGATACATATTTGTCTTCATTACTAGAGACATTTTCAATAGAGGATTGCACAATATTCAGTGGTTTTCCATTATCCACATTATTTTCTCTAATGTCCTTGAAATGCACTATCTTTATGTAGTTCCTACATTATTCAAGAATTTTTATAGAGTCTTTCATCTTCCCTTGTAATTTGAGTGTTCTTCCCCAATATTTTGTTTGTAGTGTTATTATGAACAACTTCACATGGTCAAAGCATAATTAATTTGATAAATTTACATAGACTTATGCCTCATCTCCTTTGATAATAGAGCTGCCACTACATCCTTTGACTTTAGATCCATTATGGTGTTGGTGATATCCATCACTAGATTATCTCATGAGTCTAGAAAATGACACATGAATGTGATACACATTTATTCATCATCCATATTAACATTCATGGATGTTAAATAACTTACCATATTGTTAGGTGAATTTAGGTGCTTTGAAACCAAGTCATTATTATTCATTCTTATTGAGTACAAATTATTTTGTAGGAAAATATTATTTCTAATGAATTGGCCTTGTAAAATGTTCCCAAATAGACCTACAAAAGATTCATAATATTTTCATCTCATACATTCAATAAAATTGAAACAAACAAACACAGTCTGAAATAGATTCACACTTTCCTATCAACTTTCTCCCACTCTTCCATTTTTATTATTTTGAGCACAATGTATGTTATGGTAATCCACTGTTATATATTTACTAAGGGATCTTCCATCTTTAGATTTCACAATTAAAAAAACTTCCTCCCTGGTGCTTTAAGTTTTGGCTAGTGAAACATTCAATTTCCTCCCTGGTGCTTTAAGTTGTCTTCTTCACACATGATTCTCTAAAAAAACTTCCACTATAATTAAACCATTTATCATAAACCATTGCAACTTATATAAATCTTGTAACCAAGTTATGATACCAAATGTTTAGAATCAAATTGATTCATGATAAACAAACATATAAGAGAGCTATACTAATGTGAATCTAATATAGATAAAGAGAAGGACAAGCACATATAATAAATACAATGATTTCACCTAGGAAAATATTTTTGGGTAAAAAATATATCACATAAACCTTAGAGGAAGATCATGATAAGTTATTTTAGTATGGTTGTTACGTGAGTCTAACAAACTCACTATTATAGGCTTTAAGATAGCATAGGATTCCTTATTTTGATAAGATCCAAATGCCTATTTATATGTATGTCTTCCTATTCCAAAGTGAATGAAAATGTTTTGAATGTTTTTTATTTGGTACCATAGCAGTCGACTCCTCAACTCCAAGATGAGAGTCTCGACCTGATAATAATTCCTTAGTTTATTTTGTTTATTTTTGTGTTGTGAGATATTTTTAGTGTTTATTCAAGTCAACACCTATTTGGAAATAAGCTTAAAGATTCTCTAGCACCGTGCATTTTTTGCAAATCTATATTCACCAACCTATGTGTATCATTTTATTTGGAAGATCTGATGGGAAGGGGGTTGTCCATCATTGTGCCTCAAGATATTACTATCAGCATTATATGAATCAATATCATGGTTCAAAGAATTTATTCATGAATCACTAGATTGACATTTTGAAAATAGTGTTGAACATAAGCTTGAATTAGTCTATGTAGATTCCTGCACTTTATGCGATCTCTCCCCATGAGCACCTTATTCAAAGCGGTCTCCCCTCACTTGGATCTCAACACAAGCTCCTTGTCTCAGCCCAACCGATCTCCCCTCTGTGATCTAGGCAGGATTAGTAATTAAAGAAACAAAGATGGCCTAATACTATAACAATGAAACCATATCATGAAGCTTTCAGCTCAAACTTTAAAGTATTCTATTTTTAGGTTTGGTTTATATTATTTTTAGGTTAGGTGTAAAGTTTTTAAAGTTTAGTTATTAGGTATTAAAATTTAATTGTATGTTTTATTATGTGTTTTCTAGTAAATAGTTTCTAGAAGTCTTTAATTTTTAACTTTTAAGCATATAAGTTTATAGATTAAGTTTTAAGTTTTTATAAAGTTCATTTCTTTTAGTATTATTTAATTTTCAACTTGTTTTAGGTTATTTTTGGGTGGTAATTAGATATTTAATCATAGCCATCTTGTGATAATGTCAAAAATTAAAATTATCAAATTCTATAGGGTTAGTGTTATTGTCTATTTTTTTTTAAAGAGTTATCACGATGACACTATGTATAATTTGTGAATCAATGTAGACACACACAAAAATTGACACATTGATAGAATCATTCTTAACAATATCATTCTCATCAAATGTGATATTAGGTATATGTACTTGTGTATCCTTACATGTACCAATGATGCCATCTATATGATGTTACTCTCCTTCATTCTATGAAGAAAATGAAGTAGGAAGAAAACATGCTATATAAGTCAAATACACCTTAATATTGGTTTTTGTTTCTATTTCCACATGATTTAGAAAGGGATAAAAAAATATTTTCAACTTGGGATTCCCATTAGGTTGTGTCTTGAATCATTTTTATATGTGATAATATCATTAATTTAAATAGTGTTGTGATTGAATATATCATGTATCTTATGTCATAAAGTGATGATTCTATTAGTTACATGTCATGCACATCTATGATAATCATAATATGCATTAATGTCAAACATATTAGATGGTTCCCTATTCATATCAACCTCTTTCTAGGGAGGGAAAGACATGATATTAAAATCAATTAGATTCTGTAATATCATGTGAGGAAGTTCAAGAAATCATGAAAAATGCCTCCTTTGAGGAACCAATAGGACAAGTTGATTAGTAGGTTGTGACATTACATTGACTATTAGTTTTTTCTCATTATGAGTATCATTTAATTTGGATTTTAAGGTTGGATTGATCTAAAATTTTATTTCAGTAGTTGATTTCAGAAGATCAGACCCATACTATAGTTTTTTCATACCAAGGAACTTAACCTCATGATCCTTGACTATGGCATAAGTCATCGAAACATGGGAACCAGTTGAACATAATAGAATCATGTAGTAGAACAAGATTTATTTTTTGAATATGTCTAGTAATTCACTATCATCCATATGATTATTCATATTAGATAGCATGGTATTCTAATAAATTATATAATCACTGATAAGTTCATTTTGTCCTTGCTTAAGTTTTGTAATTTGAGCATAATATATATTATCACTAATGTTGATTGAAAAGTGTAGTAATAAATGATCATCCAAAGAATTTAAGGCATGGACAAATTGGAATGTGAGATCATATAGCCATTATAAGGTGTAATATTTAATAATACATGGAAATAACTTAGTTAATAGATTATCATTAAACACATATGCCAAACATGCCATGTCAAAGTCTTGAAGGTGTTGTTCTCGATCATATTTTCCATCATATAATGTAAGCTTAGGTGATAAAACTATTTTAGGTAAGGTATAAGATGAAATACCTAGGGCCAATGGATAATGTTTTAATGCTTTAGTTTAGTGGAATGACACGCTCTACAAGAACCTTGTTCCATTTGTGAAACCTTAGTTTGAAGATATTTTATAATTTACAAAAGTGATTGAGTAGTAGGCATAATAGATTGTGTATAAATGGATGATGTCACATGAGCATATATCATAGAAGTCAAAAAATCATGTTGTGTAGGGATTACCATAGGTATCTAAGGAAAACCTTGTGTCTCCCCCACACTATGATTGGGCATTACTTATGTAACCATAGGTGTAGACATAAATATAGTAGCAGTAAAAAATGTCTTATGAACACCTATTGTAGAGTCTATACCTATAAAAGGTAAATTAGTATCATGAAATGGGTAATTTAACTCATAAAAAATGAATACCTTAGTATTATTTTCATTCTTATCCTCTAGGATCATTATCAAGACCTTATTTAGAATGTTAAGTTGCATAAGATTCGTTCCTGAAATTGAGAAAGAGTTAAAACTTATGCATGAACTACACTATTAAGTTCATCTAGATGTATTCTATCATGATGTTTAAATTTTTTATTATCATCTTCATAATTAGTTTAAAGATTAGACATAGGATAATTAATAATATGTTCTTCCATTTGTATCAATAGAAGAAGGATTTTGCATATAATCTATTTTAACCTTTTTAGATTATATGCACACATGTGGTTGTTCTAAAGGGATATCATTATAATCAATTTCATGACCACTTAACCTAATTTTTTTCCTTAGATAGACATGATAACTAGCCTTATTAGATGGCATAAAATATGATCATGAAAAAAATCAATAGGGAGAGAGACAAGGATGGATAGATTACTACCTTATAAGAAGAACTTATAATTCATGAATTAAATTTGAAACCCTAACAAAAAAATATGAAACCCTAAGAAGATAATATTGAAACCCTAATGGAACCTAGGGTTTTTTGTACTTGAGGAATAAAGAGATCACCAGTATGCTTTTATTTTATTTTGTATTTAGTGATTTAAACAAGCAAAAACTAGAGAGTATTAAGATTGCAAAAAATATTTTTAATTTACACAAATTTTAATGTAAATGTGTTGGATAATTATTTTGTATATGGTACAAAATATGTGGATCCAATCAACCATACAAGGGAAAAATTCCATCCTTTATTTGAAGGAGAGGGTCCTTTTATTGAAAATAAGAGAGAATGATGAGGAAAGAATATATACAATGATTACAGTCAAAATTTTGTATTCCTGGGGATATGTTTATGAATATAAAAAGAATGATAATTAAAAATAGATTGAAATAAATAGGAAAATAAAGGAGGAAAAATAAAAAATTGAGAAAAATAAATTTAAATTACAATGACACATTGAGTATAATCAAAATAATGAAAATTCAACCGTAAACAATTTGTATCTAGAAAGAAACACAATATGAATGATTTAACAAACATGAGAATACTAACCATTCATCAAAAAAACCAAAGACACAAACTCATATAACTTATCTTTTATTAATTCAATGAAAAAATATAATGCTTCTTCCTTTCTTTCTTAGCAAAAAAATTTACATTGTAAAAAATTCCATCTACGATAAACATAACTCTTATTTATAATAAAAGTGTGCATAAATATCTAATAACCAATTCATAACCACCTTTTTGAAAAAAAATTATATTTATACTCTTACATTTTCAAGTTGTGTTCAAAAAGTGAAAATATAATAATATTCAAGTTGCTATAACTTTATGAAAAATTACAATGAAGAAATGGAAATGTTAGAGAGATAAAATTAGAGGAACTAAACGGAAAGAGGAGATCTATATTTTTGAGAAGATGTTTGATTAAATTCTACAATTTGAACTTCATAGTCAGTTTTTGATAACTTCAATGTGAGTACTTTAAAATTTTGTACTTTTGTTTCCACCATTCCTATTTAAAAATAATGGTATTTAATAGACATGTCAACCATGTATGCAACATTTCATTCATTTTTTCATTATTCATGAAAAAATTGGGAAGATTTCTATTGAATTCAATAAAGGCATTGTCAATATCACTCAATTTATTCATGGTTTGCAAACTAAAAGCATCTTAACTAAAAATATCTTCTTTGATCATATTTTAAAATTAATATTTTATTCATACAACTGAATAAGATTTTATTTCATTCTCTTTAAATAGTTCAAAGTGAATGGCCTAAATGTCAGCATGAATCTCATATTTGAGATCATTACATAAATTTTTGTGTCTTTAAAAATATTTCAAAGATTATTTAAGAACATTGATCTTCCATTCAACACTTTAATACCATACATGTAAAAAATTATCCTCTGCTTGGTTGAAAATTTATTCAAATACAAGAATCTTATCATTTTATGGGCCATATCCTTCAAATCTATGTTTATGCTCCTCCATAGTATTTCTTCCTTTGATAATATTTTTATTTCTTTTGTAATTTTGATTAGGTCTTCTTAGAACAATCCATATAATCTTCTCATCTTATTAATGAACTTAATTCCATCAATAACTTCTCTTGTATTGATTTTGTGGAAAAATACAAGGCTTATTCCTTCCTTTCTTTCTTAGCAAAAAAGTATAAATTGTCAAAAATTCCATTTACGATAAACAACCTTTATTTATAATAAAAATTGGTATAAATATCTTATAACTGCTTTTTTGAAAGTAATTTCTATTTCTGATCTTACTTTTTCAAATTATGTGCATAAAGTGAAAATATTATAATCTTCAAGTTGTAATAAATTTATGAAAAAATACGATGAAGAAAAAGAAATGTCAGAGAGAGAAAACTAGAGTAACTATCTAGAATGAGGAGACTTGTCATTTTGAGGAGATGTTTCACCAACTATTGTAGTTTGAACTTGGTCTTTAGTTTGTGATGAATTAAATTTGAATATTCTAAATTTTTGTAATAATGTTGTTATCCCTTCATGTTTAGGAATATGGGAATCAATATAAGTGTCAACCATGTCTACATCATTTCATTCATTTTTTCATTATTCCTAAAAAAATTGGGAATATTTATATAGCATTTAATAAGGACATTGTGAATATCACTTAGTTTATTCATGGTTTTCAAATTAAAAGGATATTCACCAAAAATATAATCTTTGATCATATTTTGAAATTTCTCTTTTAGTTCTACAGTTAAATAAGATTCAATTTCATTCTCTTTTAATAGCTCAAAGTGAATGGATAAAATGTTAACATGAATCTCATATTTGAGATCATTACATCATTTTTCATGAATTCACAAATCTTGCAAAGCTTCTTCAAGAAAATTAATATTTTATTCAACACTTTGAGACCATGCACGTGAAATTTTTTCCCCTGCTTTGTTTAAAATGTGTTAAGATACATGAATATCATCATCTATATGGGCCATATCCATAAAATATCTAGTTATGCTCCTCTACAATTTTTCATACTTTGATAATGTTTTTATTATTATGTAATTTTGATTTGGAATTCTTCAAGCAATCCAATACTCTTTTGATCTCATCAATGTGTTGTTCCCAAAATCCATCACTAGTTTTTGTGAGCAACATATCGACTATTTTGGAACTAAAGGCCAAAATGATCTCTTCCCTTCTCAAAAATGTCCTAAGTATTCAAATTCTCAATTATTCAAGTCTTCTCAGCTAAAGAACTCACAGGTTCAACAGGCAGGCTTTCTCAGAAAGAAGTTCCAACACTTGGGCATTTTCAAGGCTAGTTCAACGCCGAGGTTCAATCAAAAGACTCATCGATAGGCTTCAAAGAAGTGGAATGAACCATTAAACCTTGAAATTTCACAAGTTTAAAGGTTTAAAGTGGTTCAAAGGTTCAAAGGTTCAAAAAGAGTCAAGCACTTCAAAGAGTTCAAGGAAGTTCAACCACTTCAAAGGATCTATAAAGTTTGAAGACTTCAATGGACTTAGAGAAAAGAAGGATTTAAAGAGTGAAGGTTGAATTTTTGAGCCATTGAACTTTGAACTAAAATGGTTCAAAGGTTCAAAGGTTAAAAGGGTTCAAATAAGTTCAAAGTGCAAAAAGGAAGCTTCGAGCGAATGGAAGAAGTAGAAGAAGTTCAACAAGGAATTTAACCAAGGGTTCGAAGAACGATTGAACCAAAGAGCCGAATGAATAGACAAGTTGATTGAACTGTTGACCATTGAACCACTTTGAACCATTGAACCAATGCACTCCAAGGTTCAAGGTTTAAAGTAGTTCAAGTGACTAAGTGATCAGTGATGTCCCCGCAGACGTCAAATAAGGTAATGAAATATCCATTAATTTCAAAGATGCAAACCTAAGAACAAACTCAGTGACCAGCCAAAGAAGAAGCTGAAGGAGTGGTAGAAAGTGAGAAGATAGCCTTGAGAGCTTAGATCACCAAGGAAGGACAAGACATGGTGAGGAAAAAGAGAACAACTACGGGAAATCTAGAAATATCTACAGGAGAGTTATTTCTAGTAGGTGAAACAGTCCACCAGGTGGACATCAGAGAGCGCGAGCACTCAATAGCACAGCCTATTTTTCTAAATCAAGTAAAGGTGAAGAGGATAAATACACACATATCAAGAAGAGGGCTAGGTGACCCCTACTTTAAAATGAGACATTTGAGATGAATTGACATGCCATAGTTAAGGCTGATGCCCTGTTCCAGCATGGCCCCTTGACAGAACTGAAAATGCATTCAAGGCATTGAATGTAGCATGGGCCATTCCATGAAACAAAGTGCCCAAGTCTTTCTTGGAGTGTTATATATTGTAATCTCTTATTTTATGCAAAGGAGATCTCTCTGTTATAGAATCAAAACTCTACCCAAATTGAAAGGCATTTCCTGAGACTTTGAGCTCGGATTGTTAATCATATTTCTTTATTTGAATGAGAAAACAAGTGACCTTTCAGAATTTATGCTGGAATAGCTTGTGTTATTTAGGAAATTGTTCTTATGTCTATTTCCTAGAAGCATTCTTGTCCATTTAATTTAATAAGCAGAACTAGTGGAAGTAATCAGGAAGGTGTCCTGATGCCGACTATGGAGAGACTTTGTGTTGCCATAATTGTCTTTAGCATGTTTATTTTTCTATTTCTATGTAAAGTATCTTGGGATGACTTTGTGCCCCCATTTTCCTTCATATATTTCACTCTTTGGCAATTGAGGTGGAGACTTTGTGATACACTTCATCCAGCTATGTTTTTGCATCCAGTTACTATTACTACCAGGAAGGAATCTGGCTGTTGACTGAATATTACTTCTGAAAGAAGAGAAGTACCTTCAGTTACCCAGGATTTCTCCTTTGATCTGTGAACATCATCTATAAAAAAAGAGATGTGGATGGCGTTATCCTACCCTGAGTGTTATTTTTAGCTTATATATATAGTATATATTAGTACATTATAGTTATAGGGAACCTCCCCTTGATGAGAGGAGAGATTTATCCCATTTTGATGTGGTAGACCCGCACATTTTGGCTGATAAATCTCCTTATGCTGTGGTTGAAAGACCTATTTTTCCCATTAGTTAACTGGTGACAAAATATTCACCCAACATAATGAACTTAAGTCCATCAATAATTAGTTGTTAAACCCATGTTTCCATAATTTTCCATGACTTTTATTTTTGCAAATGATTGAAATGGCATATCTATCAATGTAATTTATGGGGGCAGAGTAAGGATCATAAGCTAAGGGAACATTAGTTTTATTGAAGAACATTTTGATGTATGTTGAAAGTATTCCTACCTCATCTTTTAGTTTTTCATGTTTTTGTTTTCCTTGTTCTATTATTTTGATTAGTCAGGCTTTGGATTATTGAAAATTATGGATGTCCCATTCATGGGTTGGTTCTCAAAGAGATATTTGAATCATGCTATAATTTTTTATAGTCATGTATTTTTTCATTTCTTTCCAGAAATGGGTTGAGCAATATCAAAAAACTATGCTCCTAAAGGATATGACACCAATCTAAAAGTGGTTTTGGCCTTTTTAGGTGGAATAATTTGAAGTAAATTAGAAATAATATAAAAATAAAGATCAAAAAAATTGACTATGGTTTTCTTCCTCTTACCAACCATTTGGTGTACCTAAGTGAAAGGTGAACCACTTGAAAAAGAAACAATGTGAGCACTTTGAATTGATGTAGGATCAACATGAGGTATAGTTTATTGAGGAGGAACAAGAGATTCTCTTGAAATGGAAAATTGATTTTGAGGTAAGAAAATATATATAAGTGAAATGTGAGGAGACAATAAATGAGGAGGAGATGGAAAATGGGTTGAAGATGGAAGATGCCAAAGAGGTGGAAAAGACAAACTTACATTTTAAGGATAAGAAATAGGAGGTGATTGATCTAAATCTAAATCATAGGCTAAGAATTGTTGAGTTGTACTATAAATTAACATAGAAGGATTTGACTCCTTAGAAGAAGGAATTTTAACTATAGGTATAGTAGAAGGTGTGGGAGATCTTTTGATTATAAATTTTGGTCTCAATGAAGATTCATCTCCATTATTTTGATATGGTAGCTTCTTATTATTTGGGCCTTCCCCATGACTTATACCACTTGCATCTGGGTTGGACATAGGGATTTTGACATATTTTTTTATGCTTAGTGTTTAAGCTATAGATGTTGGTGAAGACAACTATTTATTTTTGGGATTTTTTGAAAAATTTTGAACCTACAACAACAATATATTCAACAAATTTATTATCAAACCAATCCTTTGATCTCAATAAAATAAATCAGGTGCATTCATTCAAATCAACTGACTCTTTGATTGATAAATTAATTAGAGGAAAGGGTAGAAAACATATTTTTTGAGTGAACAATGAGTCAACAAGATCAATTCTATCATCAATTATCCCTATGCAAACCCATTCAAATTTGAGTGACTTTATTTGATCAGTTGTCATTTGGGAATAATCTCTCTTTTTCACTTCAAGTTCATCCTCAAAATCTTCCCAATAATCTTTAATTTATAGAACATGTGAATAGGCAGAACCAAGTTTGAGATTATGTCTCAAAAAGTTTTTATTGTCTAAAGCAACTGGTTCAATATGAATTTTCATTGGAATACCATTCATTGACTTCTCAATATTAGAAGCATCTCTGGATGTTTTAAAAATGAATAGCTCAAATCAATGGGAAAATAAATCCTACCAACATAATTTATGTTACATTTCTTATGAACTTCACTTAGTTGTATGTAAAATTCAATAATTATCAATTTGTCACTTGCATATATTATCAACTTGTATAACATACCTTCAAATCCTCCAACTTTGAGATACATGAATCTATGAAGCTAAATGAAATAAATTTTGCATTTATTTATGAGAGAGGAAAATTCATTATATATGTGTGTTGTTATTACTACCAACATAATAAATGCATCATTTTACTCTCCTAATGTGTTTCTTTCCTATCTCATTGGTGTGTTGGGGAAGTTTTTAATATATTGATATTTCTTATATGTATCTCCATTATACATTTAAGCTTGACCATGGTATTATATATGTAATTGAATAGACTAAATATGAAGTCATGTAAAATTATTGTGTAGACTCAAATATTGTCAACTATTCATGAATATTATTGATGATGATTTCTACCCAATCAATTAATTTTTTTCCTTCACAAATGATGTTTATATACATTCACATCCATTCAAAAATGATTTGGTTATCATAATGACCCATAACATTGTTCAGTAGAGTTATAATATCTTATAGTTCTTCATGGAATTCTGATCTATATAGAACCTTTGGAAGTTTAGAAAGTCCTCTCCTCTTCTTAAACCAAAATTGAATGATCATGTTTAAACACGTACCATTGTGTTGAACCTAATTTTTATGAAATATGTTAATTTATTCAATTTTTACCTCATGAGTATAAATATTAAATGTTTTTTGGATTAAATGGATATTTAGTTTGACAATCACCACATCATCTACATATCTAATTTATCTCTTCTTTGGCTCATAATTTTTTGTGCACTAGATCTTCACATTGAAAAGATGTTGTGAATGTAGTGGCATGTACAATCCCTCTATCTATAATGTGTTGTACCAAAGGTGTTATTTTTTAATACTCCATTCATTCCCAAAATTATTCAATCCTAACATGTATAATCTTGTTACCAATGATGTTTGATATGTCTATTTCTAGGGTGGAAATAATCTTGTAATCCATATATTTGATTTTTTTCAGATGTGGATATACTGAATGTAGTTTTAGATAATAGTTTTAGGTTTATGATAGCAAGATCATGAAGGATAAAATGTTTTTTGGATGCAAAACGTTGGCTATGATGGTCATAAAAATATCAAAAACTCCTCACAAAACTCTTTTTAGTTTTCATAACAAAGATTAAAAATTTATGGGAAAGGTTTAAAATATCTCAGAAGGTGAAGGCATTTAGGTTGATAGTGGAAGATGGCAAAAAAACTAGTGAAAATGGAGAAAATTAAGGAAAAATTAGGTGTTATAATTTAATATAAAATGATACAAAAGTTGAATGAAAATTCATGAAAAGACACATACATAATGGAAATGGAGAAGGAAGATAAAATTGACCTTTCAAGGAATATTCAAGAGGTTATTAATGTCATAGAGCATGACACCAGAGAAATCTATAAGTTTTGTAGACAAACAAAACTCCAAATTTAATTTATATTGACCAAAATTTTATTTTTAGTTTTAAAAAGTCACCTCTAGTTAAATTTAGGCTCTCCAGAGGATGACAAAATTTTCATATTTTTTGTTTTTGAAAATGGAGAGTTATCTACAGATTTTGGACTTTTTAGGTACCATGGGTACTCGTGGTGCTACCCCAACTTAGTTGTGGATGAGAAAGTTCCATTAAATTTTTATTTATGACTTAAATGTGACTTCATTAGGGTTTTCAATTATTTTAGATACCTTTAACACCATAGTGTTGATTGGGCTTTCTAGGACTTTCAGGCACTTGTAGAACTTGCGGTACCATTTCTAAACTTTCATAAGTTAAAATCATTGACAACACTAAATTCAATTTAGAAGTATCATACATTTCCATAACTGGTGGAACATTGCAAACCTATTCAAAAAATTCATAACTTAATATAACCTGAACCTATTTGGGGATTTCAGGGATTTCAAGTACTTGGGGAACTAAATTAAGTTTCTAAGGTGCCTAAAATTTTTGGGACTTGAAAACAATTCTAAGTGTTTATAATGCAAATTTACCTCTTTGATTTGGTAAATGCATTAGTGCAAACATTGGGAAATTTTTAGGAGTTCATTTTTTGATGACAACAACTAGCTTCAACTGGGGACTTAAACCATAAGGGGCAGTAGAGAGCTTCAAAATTTATGATTTTGAAGACAAGTTTTTTATCCATTAGACTCCAAAGTTAGGTAGTACTTCAAAAGACTTTACAATATGACACTGCAAGGATTTAAAGGAATACACAAGATAAAAACATGAAACACAAAAAAAGGAAAGGAAAATAACAATGTAGTAAGGGAAACATGACAAAATATGAATTCACCTATGTACATGTAGGGGAAACCCACTTTCACTAAAAATAATGTTTTAATTATTGTCCACTATAGGGTAGTGTAAGATGCATACCATTTGATAATCCAAGTAGTGTGTCTTATCTCCCAAAAAGTGTTGAATATCAAATGAACTAGTTCATAAAGAATCAAACTTGCCATGGATTCCTTTTTGTTCTCTTTTCTTTTATCCCACAATAAAACTAAATTTCCAATTTAAGAATCTTTATCTACATTATTTTATCATTTTTTTTAATTTATTTTGATGTTTAGTAATCTCATCAACAACCATTATCCTCTTCACTTCCAACTTGTTTAAATATACAATTCTTTTATCAAGTGAACTCTTGAATCATTCATCTTCAATTGCATTGGCCAATTATAGTGCAGGGAGCTCCAAGGAAATAGGAATTACAATGTTTGTTACATATAAAAATTGAAATGGAGTCCTCCCAATATATATTTTTGTAGTGAAATGGTTGGTCCACAATGCATCATATAACCTTTTGTGCTAATTTATTTGATTTTATTCCGCCAATTTGTGGATGATGGTAACTATGTTTTTATTACTTGATTCATCCTAACCATTTCCTTATGGATAGTAATATGAAGAATGTGATAATGAAATACCATATCCATAAAAAAATCCAATGAGATTTGAAGATGATAAATTAGATGAATTATATTTAACAAGTTTTTGTGTCACACCATATATTACCTATATGTTCTCATTGATAAACTTACATACTACTTCAGAAGTGGTTTATTTGACGAGAATAACTTTAACCCATTTTATTAATAAATACATAGCTATTAAGTTATGTGCATGACCTAAACTTGAGTGTGGATTCAATATCCCTATAAAGTCTAATCCAAAAAATTGAAATGGTTCTTCAATCATCATTAGTCTAAGTGGGAGAGCTACAAACTTTAGTCTATTGATAAATTGTTGGCATGTTTCACATTTCATAACTCATTATTGAGAATATTTGTAGAATGTAGGAAAATAATAATGTGACCTTAAAATATTATAAGTTGTGACAAAACCTTAAAATTTACCACCACATGCTTGGCTATGGAAATCTTCAAGAATTCTTATTTGTTGTTCTTTGTCTAAACACAATAGGAAAAAGCCATCAATATTTATTAAACAGAGTATTGTCCCAAATAATATACCTAGAGACTCTCGATTTTAATGTCCTCATTTTATTAGCATTTAATTTACAAGGGTATTCACCATAAGTTAAGAAATAGGAAATGTTTGAATACCATTTGTCAACTGAACCAACAAATAATATGAATGATAAATCTTTAATTTTATAATTATATGTCTCCTCTGTTACAACCTCATGTTGATTACTGTTTCTTTTTGCTATAAGTGGGAAATTTCCTTTACCTCAATCCAACTTAGTAAGATTAACTTAAATATCCTACTTTTGTACCTTTGAAATCCAACCTCCTCTTATAGATCTAAGTTCTTGTTGTGTTAGAACATATTTGACAACAATGTCAGAAGCTATTACAATGTAATGATAATTAAAATTATAACACTTGAATTATTTTATCAATTTCACAACAACGTAGGCATGTTTTTAAATAGAAGTGTATTTGATCTCATGATTATTTAGACCAAAACTCATAAAAGCAAATACAAGATTTGACCCCTTCACTATTTTTTAAAATAGGATGGCTGAAAGAGTATGTTTGGATGAGTAGCTATAAATGATGACATATTTATTAAAGTTTGGGCATACTATAGTAGGTGCTCAAGCAATGGCATTATTTTTTTTTAAAATCATTATTTCCTTTTTTTTCACTTGAATGTGGTATTACCTTTCATCATATGAGCATTATGTCTTATCAATTCAATAAAATCAAATACAAATATTCTTAAGAAATTTACATTTTTGAAGAAATAATGAACATCAGGTTTACTTGTGGGAAGAAATAATTTCTGAACTTCCTCAACTCTTTCTAGATCAAATTTTGTTCCTTCTTTGGATATAAAGTGACCAAAATGTTTTCCTTCAATTACACCAATAATAGAATTTTTGGGATTTAGTGAGATATTGTGAGCTCTGTATCTCTGAAATACCTTTTCTAAATGGTCATAATGATTTTATCATATTTTTTATAAAATAGTTATACCTTCAAGATAAACCACTATCACCTTATTTTTTGGATCATGAAAATCCAAATCCATTGTTCTCTCAAAATTTACACTAAAATTGATGAGACTGAAAGGCATCCTTATGTATGCTAAATTTACATAAGGTGTCATGAAAGATTTTTTGTGTTGATATTATAAACATAATTAAATATGATTATAACTCATAAACCATCAAGCATAGATGACATTTTATATCTTGTAACTACTTGCAGAATCTAGTCCATGATTAGCAGGGGGTAGTTATCTTTCAAGGATGCTTGATTCAAAATTTGAAAGTCAACACAAAACCTTATCTCCCCACTTTTCTATCAAATATGTGTAATGTTATTAATCCAATTAAAATGATGGATAGGGGAGATGATGCATGTGTCGAGAAATTTTTGAATCTCAACAAGAATAGTCCTAATAATTTTGGGATTATAATGCCTTTGATTTTGTTGATATGGATTAACTTAGGATTTTAGGGGAATGTTGTACATGATTTATTTTGGTTTACAAGATTTGAGATCAACATAACACTAGGATAAGGTATCCTTATATGATTTAAACAAATTGATAAACCTAAAAATTTCTTATTTTGAAAAAAATTACCATTGTTGACATACTTGGGTTCTTTAGAAGTATAAATATTGAGGTTTTCAAATTATGAGGAACTAGCAGGTTCTTCTTGAATCTTATTTTTTATACATTTTTTGTTCTTATCAAAAAATATTCTAAAGAGACGAATCCTTTTAGAATATTATTTCCTTTTAGTTGGATTAATCCATCTGATCTCTTTCATCTTGGATATTTGTTCCATTTTAGCTTTATTCTCTTGAAATTATGATTTTTTCTATGCAAAAACATTGCCTTCAAAATACAGACTTATGAAATTATCAACATTTTTAATAAAAATGATAATTTATTTATCATTAGATATTTTATGCGTTCACAGTCCATACAAAATGAACATTACAACTTTTAGAATAAGTATGTTTATATATTTTAAATCAAGGTTTTGGATCACCACCCATGATCCTTCATCAGGAGAATGGGATTTATGGTGGACTATGGGTGGTGATATAAAAAGTTGAGTAAAAATAGAGGAACACAATTATTCCAAAATTACAATATTCATTATTTATCTATGTTAAAGATCTTCCAATGATCATAATTGTTAGTAGTAAAAATAGAGGAACATAATTATTCCAAAATTGAAATATTCATTATTTATCTATGTTAAATATTTTCCAATGATCATAATTATTAGGTATAGTAGGTCTACATACTAACTCAATAGCATATTTAACTTTATCAATATCTGGATGAGGGATAAATAGAAAAGTGGATAAAACTAATGTGTTAACCTTTGTATTATTTTCCCTAAGAGTTAAAATTATGGATAATGTTTTAAATATTGAAATACATTCCCATACCCTATTGCAGGAGTGTTTCAAATGGTCATTTCTCACTTGGTATTTATCTCTTACTTGATTTACAATTAACTCAACATCACCTTGAGATTTTAAATTATTAATTATCATTCCTTTAAAACTTGTAGACCTAAAAATATTTATTTATGTTCTACAGTGTTTAGATTAGAATAAAATTGCCTTTAATGGCTGATGTGGTTACTAGCTCCAGACATAGCAGGAGGTTTGGGTTTTCTGTTGGGAATAAACCGGAAGCACACAATTGATTACCAAACCAAGCAACTTAATATGCGAAAATTAACCAGATTCACCAAGTAACTAGAATTCAGAATAACACATGATATGAGAGACAATACACAACTTGTATTAACACTTTATACAAAAAAGAATACAATAAAGAAGATGCCACTTCTTCTCCACCACCTCTTCAGAGGCTCGCCACACCTCAAGTGAACAGTAATTATTCTCCCCAAAGCTCTCCCTCTCAGGTCCCAACACCCAACTCAAAATACAGAGTTGGTGTTCACCTCCTGTGCTCCACGCACACCACAAGTGCTCCACGCACTCCACAAGTACTCCACATACTCCACAAGTACTCAAGGTACTTCAAGTAGATCTCCCATGAACCTGCAACAACCTGCAATTCAACAGACCATACTTATGGAAGGAACTCCCTTGCCTTCCTCTTTGCTCTATCTGAGTACACACCTGTACTCCAAGTAGATCCTGCCTGATACTGCTCCCTGTTGTGTTGCTGTCTATATGATCCTGCACACCTGCAAATCAACCCAGTTCTGCACACCTGTGAACCTTGACCTTGCACACACATACACCTGTAGATCAATGATCTTACTTACCATGTAGATCTCCTATATAGGCCATGCACCTGTGACCAAGATCCTACATACATGAAGAATCCTGCTGACTCTCCAAAACCAGCACCCACCTAGGTACTACTGTGGAATTAGGAGGAACACCCTTGCTCACCTCACACACAGAAGGAACAAACTTTGCTCAACTCAAACTAGAACACTTTTCCAATACAACCATGAGTCTATTATATAGATCTCATCCAAACAATGATTAGACATCTAATTACAATAATTAGATCCGCAGCTCTCAGTCTAAAAATAGATCTAAACATGCAAACACTTGGTTCGTTAGCTAACTGCCCGTAATAAGCTCGCAGTCGAACCACACAGGCGACCGACGTCAGTCCCTGTCTGCCTGGGGGTCGCCGACGCCAGCCGATCTCTGACCGACGTCAGTTTCTTCCTGTCTCCTACCTACCGACGTCGGTTGGCCAGACCAACGCCAGTTTCTTCTGACACTCAGCAACTCATCCTGCAACCTCCTCCATGTCTGCATCAGTGAAGCTTTTAGCTCCACAACCTAACAATCTCCCACTTGGAGATAAACAGTTGCACTATACCTGTACTTGTACCCCGTCTAATCTATTTATTGGTTTTTATCCCTCTTCAAGCTCAATCCTGAAGACAACCCACCACACAACCTGTGATGTACCACCTGTCATCCGAGTACCCTGACACATCTGAACCTAAAAATCCATGTAGTGAAGTCCTGACCCTGCATAGCATGAATCCCTGCTGCTGGTCCCTCTCAAATACCTGAGAACCCACTTCCCCGAATTGGCTCCTAACTCTCTGACAGCTCCCACTGCATGGGAATACTCAGGTCTATACCAGACCTCATGTGATTTCGGACACTATACCTATCCAGCCCTTAGTGTGCTCTGGCTCTGCATCCTTAACCTCGCCAACACCTGATTCACATCAGCTCCCACTCGAGACAAAATCAACCTGTGATCTCCATGTCTCCCATGTCAAAGAATTTCGCTGCTCCAAACTCCTCCTGACATGCCACTGAACTAATCTTACCCTTAGCTCGGTGAAACCCTATATGTACACCCCTGCTAGCTAGCATACTATCCACATACAGAACCAGAATGATGTCATGACTCATCATCCACCTGGTAAGGCAAACCACAGTAGTTACCCTGACATTGACTGAAGCCATGCTTCATCCTCCACCTGTCAAAACCTATACCACTGTCCTACAACTCCTCAAGACCATATACCTGGTCTTTCGTCTCACGTATCTGTTCTATCTATTCTTCTACTAAGGAATCCATTCATCTCTGTGCTTTCATACCTGTTGGAAACCCTACCAAAACACACCTGTTTGGTTCTCCTCCAAGGAATCACATCCTCATCCATGCCAAGCTCACACCTCTTTCCTGGATCCTTCCTGCTCTACAATCAGCAACATGTATAAAGAAGAGGAACAACGAATTTGAGGGCCTACTTACGTCTTCAGTCCTCTGTATGGGTGTTTGAGACTCCTTGACAGCTCGCTGTCCACCCAAAATCCATTACAGTGACTGACCTCGGTCACTCCACAGTCTGCATCCGACCGAAGTCGGTTCCCATGCGTCTGTCCCTGATTACCGACCCTACCGACCTCAGTGTCCCTGCTACCGACATCGGTCCTCCTGACCGACATCGGTCTTACCTACTACCGATGTGGGTCCTCCTGACCGACATCGGTCTTACCCTGCCCGACATCGCCAGCTTTGGTCTGCACATGACCGACATCGGCACCTGTCTGTTCGACGCTGGTTCCTCCTGATCGACACCGGTACCTGTGTTCACCTGTGAGTGATGACTTTTTACCCGTGAGCTCCTTTGAATCAATCCCCATGTCCAAACTGCCCTGCTCAAAAGTATCCAGCACCATCCACTGGGTTCTGTCCGCCATCTCCTCCAAGAACACCAAGGCTTTCCAGTTCTTAAGCCTGTCAAATATGTCTGTCTTCCACTTAAGAACATGCATCTCCTTCCTGCTCATGTGACCAAGCCTACGAAGCCACGTCTCCGCAACAAAAGAAGAATCAGTAATATAAACAAGTAGATAAAGGGTACCTATTTTCTTACCACCAGCTAATTCAAGTGCATCCGCTGTGAGAGTTCTTGTGCATGTCTCATCACCCAACCTTTCTGAATAAATTAGCCATATCTCCAAACCTGGGACCTGCATGACCTTCATCAACACCTGTGTGTTGGCCGCCTGCAATTTCAGCTTCACTTCCCCTTTGCCAATTCTTTGGACAGGCTCACCAGCTCCTCTACCTAGGGCTGCATGGAAAGAGGCAACCGAATCTTTTATCCAAGATTCAACTTTATCTAAGAAACCTCCCAGAGCATCCTGTGCAAAACCACCTGCTACATCTGCTTCTTCAGTTCCTTCATGCTGATCTATTACCAACCAACAATAATCTTTTACTTGCTCTTTCTTTCAATAGGACCTTAAGAGACCATCTGTGCTTTTCAACTCTTCCATTCTTAGCTTACTTTGATCTGCTGTTGCTCTACTCCCACTCGATCAAAAACCCCTGAGAGTGACCTGTAACCAAACACAAAACCTGCTTCCTGCAACCTTAGCTCTGATACCACGTGTTGAGAATAAACCGGAAGCACACAATTGATTACCAAACCAAGCAACTTAATATGCGGAAATTAACCAGATTCACCAAGTAACTAGAATTCAAAATAACACATGATATGAGAGACAATACACAACTTGTATTAACACTTTATACAGAAAAGAATACAATAAAGAAGATGCCACTTCTTCTCCACCACCTCTTCAGAGGCTCGCCACACCTCAAGTGAATAGTAATTCTTCTCCATAAAGCTCTCCCTCTCAGGTCCCAACACCCAACTCAAAATACAGAGTTGGTGTTCACCTCCTATGCTCCACGCACACCACAAGTGCTCCATGCACTCCACAAGTACTCCACGTACTCCACAAGTACTCAAGGTACTTCAAGTAGATCTCCCATGAACCTGTAAAAACTTACAATTCAACAGACCATACTTATGGAAGGAACTCCCTTGCCTTCCTCTTTGCTCTCTCTGAGTACACACCTGTACTCCAAGTAGATCCTGCTTGATACTGCTCCCTGTTGTGTTGCTGTCTATATGATCCTGCACACCTGCAAATCAACCCGATTCTGCACACCTGAGAACCTTAACCTTGCACACACATACACCTGCAGATCAACGATCTTACTTACCATGTAGATCTCCTATATAGGCCATGCACCTGTGACCAAGATCCTACATACATGAAGAATCCTGCTGACTCTCCAAAACCAGCACCCACCTAGGTACTGCTGTGGAACTAGGAGGAACACCCTTGCTCACCTCACACACAGAAGGAACAAACTTTGCTCAACTCAAACTAGAACACTTTTCCAATACAACCATGAGTCTATTATATAGATCTCATCCAAACAATGATTAGACATCTAATTACAATAATTAGATCTGCATCTCTCAGTCTAAAAATAGATCTAAACATGCAAACACTTGGTTCATTAGCTAACTGCCCGTAATAAGCTCGCAGTCAAACCACACAGGCAACCGATGTCGGTCCCTGTCTGCCTGGGGGTCACCGACGCCAGCCGATCTCTGACCGATGTCGGTTGCTTCCTGTCTCCTACCTGTCGATGTCAGTTGGCCAGACCAATGCCAGTTTCTTCTGACACTCAGCAACTCATCCTGCAACTTCCTCCATGTCTGCATCAGTGAAGATTTTAGCTCCACAACCTAACAATCTCCCACTTGGAGATAAACAGCTGCACTATACCTATACCTCTACCCCGTCTAATCTATTTACTGGTTTGTATCCCTCTTCAAGCTTAATCCTGAAGACAACCCACCACACAACCTGTGATGTACCACCTGTCATCCGAGTACCCTGCCACATCCAAACCTACAAATCCATGTAGTGAAGTCTTGACCCTGCATAGCATGAATCATTGCTGCTGGTCCCTCTCAAATACCTGAGAACCCACTTCCCCGAATTGGCTCCTAACTCTCTGACAGCTCCCACTGCATGGGAATACTCAGGTCTATACCAGACCTCATGTGATTTTAGACACTGTACCTGTCCAACCCTTAGTGTGCTCCGGCTCTGCATCCTTAACCTCGCCAACACCTGATTCACATCAGCTCCCACTCGAGACAAAATCAACCTGTGATCTCCATGTCTCCCATGTCAAAGAATTTTGCTGCTCCAAACTCCTCCTGACATGCCACTAAACTAATCTTACCCTTAGCTCAGTGAAACCCTGTATGTACACCCCTGCTAGCTAGCATACTATCCACATACAGCAACAGAATGATGTCATGACTCATCATCCACCTGGTAAGGTAAACCATAGTAGTTACCCTGACATTGACTGAAGCCATGCTTCATCCTCCACCTGTCAAAACCTGTACCACTGTCCTGCAGCTCCTCAAGACCATATACCTGGTCTTTCGTCTCACGTATCCGTTCTCTCTATTCTTCTACTAAGGAATCCATTCATCTCTGTGCTTTCATACCTGCTGGCGACCCTACCAAAACACACCTGTTTGTTTCTCCTCCAAGGAATCACATCCTCATCCATGCCAAGCTCACACCTCTTTCCTGGATCCTTCCTGCTCTACAATCAGCAACATGTATAAAGAAGAGGAACAACGAATTTGAGGGCCTACTTACGTCTTCAGTCCTCCGTATGGGTGTTTGAGACTCCTTGACAGCTCGATGTCCACCCAAAATCCATTACAGTGACTAACCTCAGTCACTCCACAGTCTGCATCTGATCGAAGTCGGTTCCCATGCGTCTGTCCCTGACTACCGACCTTGCCGACGTCGGTGTCCCTACTACCAATGTCGGTCCTCCTGACTGACATCGGTCTTACCTACTATCGACGTGGGTCCTCCTGACTGACGTCGGTCTTACCCTGCCCGACATCGCCGGCTTCGGTCTGCACATGACCGACATCGGCACCTATCTGTTCGATGCCGGTTCCTCCTGACCAACGCCGGTACCTGTGTTTGCCTGTGAGTGATGACTTTTTACCCGTGAGCTCCTTTGAATCAATCCCCATGTCCAAACTGCCCTGCTCAGAAGTATCCAGCACCATCCACTGGGTTCTGTCTGCCATCTCCTCCAAGAACACCAAGGCTTTCCAGGTCTTAAGCCTGTCAAATATGTCTGTCTTCCACTTAAGAACATGCATCTCCTTCCTGCTCATGTGACCAAGCCTACGAAGCCACGTCTCCGCAACAGAAGAAGAATTAGTAATATAAACAAGTAGATAAAGGGTACATGTTTTCTTACCACCAGCTAATTCAAGTGCATCCACTGTGAGAGTTCTTGTGCATCTCTCATCACCCAACCTTTCTAAAGAAATTAGCCATATCTCCAAACCTTGGACCTGCATGATCTTCATCAACACCTGTGTGTTGGCCGCCTGCAATTTCAACTTCACTTCCCCTTTTCCAATTCTTTGGCAAGGCTCACCAGCTCCTCTACCTGGGGCTGCATGGAAAGAGGCAATCGAATCTTTTATCCAAGATTCAACTTTATCCAAGAAACCTCTCAGAGCATCCTGTGCAACAACACCTGCTACATCTGCTTCTTCAGTTCCTTCATGCTGATCTGCTACCAACCAATAATAATATTTTACCTGCTCTTTCTTTCCATAGGACCTTAAGAGACCATCTGTGTTTTTCAACTCTTCCATTCTTAGCTTACTTTGATCTGCTGTTGCTCTACTCCCACTCGATCAGAAACCCTTGAGAGTGACCTATAACCAAACACAAAACCTGCTTCCTGCAACCTTAGCTCTGATACCACGTGTTGGGAATAAACTGGAAGCACACAATTGATTACCAAACCAAGCAACTTAATATGCGTAAATTAACCAGATTCACCAAGTAACTAGAATTCAGAATAACACATGATATGAGAGACAATACACAACTTGTATTAACACTTTATACAGAAAAGAATACAATAAAGAAGATGCCACTTCTTCTCCACCACCTCTTTAGAGGCTCGCCACACCTCAAGTGAATAGTAATTCTTCTCCCCAAAGCTCTCCCTCTCAGGTCCCAACACCCAACTCAAAATACAGAGTTGGTGTTCACCTCCTGTGCTCCACGCACACCATAAGTGCTCCACGCACTCCACAAGTACTCCACGTACTCCACAAGTACTCAAGGTACTTCAAGTAGATCTCCCATGAACCTGCAACAACCTGCAATTCAATAGACCATACTTATGGAAGGAACTCCCTTGCCTTCCTCTTTGCTCTATCCGAGTACACACCTGTACTCCAAGTAGATTCTGCCTAATACTGCTCCCTATTGTGTTGCTGTCTATATGATCCTGCACACCTGCAAATCAACCCGGTTCTGCACACCTGTGAACCTTGACCTTGCACACACATACACCTGCAGATCAACGATCTCACTTACCATGTAGATCTCCTATATAGGCCATGCACCTGTGACCAAGATCCTACATACATGAAGAATCCTGCTGACTCTCCAAAACCAGCACCCACCTAGGTACTGCTGTGGAACTAGGAGGAACACCCTTGCTCACCTCACACACAGAAGGAACAAACTTTGCTCAACTCAAACTAAAACACTTTTCCAATACAACCATGAGTCTATTATATATATCTCATCCAAACAATGATTAGACATCTAATTACAATAATTAGATCTGCAGCTCTTAGTCTAAAAATAGATCTAAACATGCAAACACTTGGTTCGTTAGCTAACTGCCCGTAATAAGCTCGCAGTCGAACCACACAGGTGACTGACGTCGGTCCCTGTCTACTTGGGGGTCTCCGACGCCGGCCGATCTCTAACCGACGTTGGTTGCTTCCTGTCTCCTACCTGCCGATGTCGGTTGGCCAGACCAATGCCAGTTTCTTCTGACACTCAGCAACTCGTCCTGCAACCTCCTCCATGTCTGCATCAGTGAAGATTTTAGCTCCACAACCTAACATTTTCGAGGGAAAAAACTTTAAAAACAGACTAAAAAAATTCATGAAAGAAACCCACCTTGGGCACAAGGAGTCCCAAGTCCTTGAGAGGAATAACCAAAAGGAGGACCCCCCTGGATCTAGATAAATGTCTAATAAAACCAGGTCACCAGTAAAAAAATCAAAAGTAGTATAAAAAAGTAACACACAAGAGGATCAAGCCATGAAATTTTCAAGAAACACCCAAAACTAGAAATCCATCCAGGGCAAAAGGCGGCCTAGATCCCTGAAATAAGTTTCCAATATAAGGACCCTTAGAGGGATCCAAAAATGCTTAAACTAGGGAGAAAGTTTAGCACGGTCCCTAGAGGACCCAATCCCAAAATGAGTTGTCCAAAAAAAATTTTGAAATTCAAAATAGCTGAACAAGTCTAAATCTAAAGTTTCAACTCAAAATCAAATTCAAACATCATCATATGCTTCCTAATCAAAATCAACATCCACACCAAATCAAGCAAGACCATGTCAAAACCAATGGACAAGCCCAATGAACAAGACCAAATCAGAATGATCTCAATAGACATAAAGAGATAGTTATTCCTCAAAATCCAAGCTAACATCTTGAAATAAATGAGAATAACCCAACATAATTTATCCTTCCATATTTGAAGGCTTGAGAACCAAGTGCAACATTTGTCAAAAAAATTGAATCAACATACTACCACCTTAGTAGTTGGCTACTTCTGCCCAACAAAAGGATCTGAGATAGAACCTCGTAGCCAAAAAAATGAAAAAATAAATCAAGTCTAAGCATTGATAACCTCGTAGTCTTCCCATAAGGTATGTATTCAAAAAATAAAATACCAATAATCCCTCTGGATAAGATCATAAGCAAATAGCCTCTGCCATCAATTGCATAACTTGTTACCCAAGTTGGAGAAGCTGATGTCAAATCTAGCCACCCATAATCATTCAATGTAATATATCTTAAACCAAGAATGACTAACCAAACCTTGCTCAATAGATATCTACATGACCATTGGTCAAACTGAATCACTCTAATATAGTTACAATTTTCACATCTGAACAAGACAAGAGCACCATCTTGTTTAATAAAATCAAAGAACCAATAGCTACATAATTATGTTGATAATGCCATTCTAAATTGAGGAATAATTCCCTAAGCTACATGCAAGGGAAGCCTTGGAGTAAGCATCCAACATAGACTCCCTCTAACCGAGATAATAAAAACTAACCAAGGAAAAGGTACTCCTTCCATTTTGTCCTTCAACTAGAGGTAATAAGATTGATCCTTGTACATGAAAATATTTTCCCCCAGGCCGTTAAGAGTAGGGGATGCTAGGGATTTTGTGTCTGATCCAAAACCATTCATCGAAGAGCTTGTATCCCAAATACAATCCCCTCTAATGGTAGTGAAATGACCTTTCACCTCACAAAGACACTCTCCATTGATGACGTTGCCAGAAAAATAATATATAAACATGGCAGTAAAAACTTATTTAATCTTAAGGTTGTTAAAAGGGGGACCAATCACCCAACATTCTAAGCCTGAGTCAAAAGAACACACAGGAGCCTTTTAGCCAAAAAAATCTAGATCTAACCACCCAAATTTACCAGGGAACAAAAAAATCTAGGCTTAACAGTACCAAGGTCTGAAATAAAAATCCCCTTCTAAAATGTAGAGTAATGGGTTCCTTTCAATAAATAGGGACCCCTAAACTAAAAGAATATCAACTCTAGAGTTGACCAACAAAAACAACCATTCACTACCACCTAAGTATAGGGGATTAATCTCAAGTTCAATATTAAATGATCCAAAGGCCCATTAGCACTGGGTCCTTTAGTTATGCCTTCCTTCCCCAGATTATGAAAGTCTAGCAGAATGTGCTCCTCATCCACCAAAGCTTTAGTCAAAGACAAATATTTTCCTCCCTTTCCTAGAACCTGCAAATTTGGATGAAAATCACCCTTCTTGAGCAAGCCTTCTACCAGAGGTAAATCATGGTCCTTATCCACCAAACCTTCTGTTGAAGGAAAATCATTACCCTTCTTCTCTTCATTTTATTTTTGATCAAGAATGTGCCTCTCCTGGTTGCAGTTATTCCTCAACTAGATTTCTCTTATCCTAATTTCTTCTTCCTCCACTTTCCTCTCCATATATAGGAATTTAGTGTTATTTGTGCATTTTAATTGTAATTTTTAGGAAAAATAAAATATTTCATCATTTGGTGAGATAAGAACTACTTCTACACTGACACTAGATGAAGAAAAACTACCATAAAATTCAAGAGTCTATAAATCATCAAGATCACTTTCAATCAATTTTGGAATATTTAAATCATCTTTTGATATTAACATGTAATTGCATGTCTTTTCATCCTCATATTATATATCTACATGTGGATTTTTTGTTTTTTGTATGGTGAATTTGGTTTTCAATTTACATTCATGTTTATATTTAACTCTTTTTACTATAATTGCATGGGATAAGTCCATATAAATTTCTCCACCTAATTTTTTGTATAAATTACATCCTAGTAGAAACCCATAAGTTGTAGGAATATTTGCAACTAGATTAGTCATCTTGATTATTTTTTGAGCGAAGGTTGCCAAGGCTACTGAGGCATCTTTGATTTGTCCAACTAATGGTACTTATTTTATTTCCATTGATTATCATCAACCAAAATTTATGATAAATGTAATACAATTCATGATAAAATTTTATAGGCATTACATTATAAGAGGATTTGATATCAATAATATAATTGCTCAATTTCAGCCCTTGAGAAAGAGGGAAATGCAAAAGGGTTCAAGTTTTCTCAACATTGAAGTAGAAGTAACCATATAATTTTGAGGATTCAAATTGGTAGGAGTGTTAAGGATTCCCTTGGATATTGGTTTAAAAGTATTATGATTTTTACATTTGATAAAATTAACTAACCTATCCAATTGATTGGGGTTGGATCTCAAATATTATGTTTGAGACATCTATATTTTGGCTTCATTCAAATGGTTGATGATACCAAAAATAGGTAGACATGTAAAGGGTGACACTTCTGAGTTTATTTCATTCCTAAATGGGAAACTAGCCATTGGATTAACAACAATAGGAACTTGGGATGATGTACATACCTTAGTTTTATGCTATCTATCTTTGATTTGATTAGGTATTGGAGAAACTCAGGATATGATGAATTTTGTAGGGGGTGTATTCAAAGCCTCTTTATTCTTATATTTTTATTTCTTATTAGTTTTTTTAGTTTTTTATTTTTTATTAGTCTCTTCTCTTTGATTTTGTGTACTAGTAAAAATAAAAAAATATTGACCATTCATGTCATTGACTGTATCATCATAGTCATCATCATCAAATTCATATTCCAAGTACCCATTTTGGGAGTCGCCATCAATTTTTTATGTTTCAAATTCTTAAAAATCTAAATATTTTATCCTTTTTATACTCATATTTATTCTACTTCAAGTATTGCATTTATAGGAGTATTTGAAAATGCAGGAGATTCAATGGAATTTATTTATTGTGGTGCCTAAAAACAAGGGTGGTTATTATGTGGTAAAAAAATTATTCTTGTGATATCTTGATATGGTTGAGCTATTGTATTATGAGGCAACTACTTCTTCAAAGCAATGACATCATTGGCCATAATATGAATTAATTGATTAGTTAGATTTTTATTTTAAATACACCCATTTATTTTCATGGAATCATTTTTTAACTTTCTAGCCATGATTAAATCATCTTCAACATTGATGGTCAGGGTTTGATCTTATTCCAAATCAGCTACTTGATCTATTCTTAGTATAAATCATACTTCACGTAACTTTGTATTTATGAAGAAACCATCTTGATTTTTAACCATAGGATTGGTTACATCATAATCTTGTTTAATAGTTTTTTAAATCTTGTAATAAAATTCCTCGTTGGTTAATGAACTTATTTCTTCATTTGTTTCAATTGGACAAGGAGCATGTGTGCATATTTAGTTGATTTTAAATGATTCTCAAATTTTGTTTTAATCATGTCCCAAACATTAATAGAGCCAAGGGTTATATGATAAAACCATTCTTTTACTCCATCTTTTAAGGTTTTAAAAAATAACCTAACCACTACATTCTCATATTGAACACATATAATACTGCATGCAATAGTGAAAACAAAGAGATGTTCATCCATATGTTGTTTGCCATTGCCAGTGAATGTAGGAAATTTATCTATTGATAATTTTGGTAAATCGTGTAGTTTTCCACCTAGGGAATTTTGACCTATGGTTGGTCCCTAAGGCACTGCAACCATGTTGATAAATTTACAATTTCAGGTAGTATAGTTTTGGAGAGGACTAATGCTCTATTGGTTATAGTTCTAACCTCTTGTTTTATTTTTTTTGGATTGGTTTAGGCACTTGAAGATTTATTTATTAATATGTTTTTCCTTAAAAAATGTGACTACACAAGTTTTTGAGCATTGATCTCCCTGATAGCATTCCTTAAAGGATGCACTGAGAAAGGGGTGGGAAAGGCTTGTGGTGGTTTATTAGAGATGTTGTTATTATATAATGATTACACCATTACTAATATTAGTTTGGCTTCCTCATAATGTATTAGAATTTTCCTCTTCCATTTTATCCTTGAACATTTGTGCTTGCTTTCCTATATCCTATGACATTGGCTTAGTTGATATTGTTTTGTTAGTGCCTTTTACCTTTCATGTATTGTATCATCTATCCCTATAATATATGAATGTGATAGTATTGACCTAAAACTATCCTATATTAATATAATTTAACTTGATTAAGGTCAATCAAATAGAGAATATGATACCTAGTTTGTTCGGGCAATGACCAATGAATTTTGTAGATCTAGCAGAGGGTTGCCTATATCATAAATATCAAGAGGAAAGGGTTCCAAAGCCTCATAATAAATTATTAATTATCTCTTAAACTCTACTATTTGAGACACATCTAGTTTATTTTATGTACTTCCTTCATCTATGTATGAATCATATGACATATTCCTTCAAGTAGATCATTGGAGGGTGCCTCCTCTACTACCATGTGATTCTGCATGCTCATAGAGTCCCAATAGATTTCAACCATCTCCTCTATAATTTCATACTATTCATGAAAGTGTGTTTATTCCTCATTTTAGTGCATCTTCGCATTGTGAGAGTCATCCTCGTGCCCTTCCCATTTTGTGCAAAGGGTCAATGATGGAAATAACTATTTTTCATCCTTCATCAAATTTGTGCCTTCTATGTTCAAGAGCATCTGGTTTATTCATGTTAACATCCTCTAGTTATTCACCCTTCACAAACATTTCATGTGAACCTTACCCACCCTTCTACTATCCACTCAACCTATGTATAAGATATTTTAATATTCCATGGGCATATTCTCAATAACATTATTTACCATTAGTTTCTTGATTTCCAAGGATACTTATGCTATATATGACCCTATAGGCTCATGAAATAACTAATGTTATGCTTCATTTGGGCAAGATAACATAGATACTATTATCTCCAATATATATATATATATATATATATATATCATGTCTCTCCACCAAACATATATCTATCTAGTGCAAATGGTATCATTACACTGTAATATCTCAATCAGTGCTTTTATCTAAGGATAATTTATACTATATTTCTTAATATGGCATGTAACATACATGGCTAGCCATATATAAATATGTATAGAAATCTCACATAAAAATACATCATACAGAAAATCATAAAAATAATTTGCTACCTCCTTTTTAGGACAAGGACCCTTTAGGCTAGGATAGTTCCTCATAAAAGTGCACTCTAGCTCCTTTAACCATCTCTCAATATTCTCAAATTAAATCCAATGAATCATCTCCACACATCATCTTTTGTAACTTGTTCAATAGGTTCCCTACAACAAAATCAAAATGTTGGTGTTATTTTCTCATGCACCACACATCACATATGTGCCATTTATTTTACCCTAACATACGCTCACCATGTTATCATATCACACAATTGAACATGTGTGCTCACCTTATGTATAAAGAAAGAGTATCAGTAAATTTTTGGGTTAGTTACAAAGATGATGATTCATAATCATGCTAACTTTTATAACATGGTGTGAGCCAACACTTGGACATTTCAACAATAATAAAACATTATGCCAAGAGCAAATAAATAAATAATAAAATGTACATTATCTAATTAAATAAACATTAAGTAATGATGACCATGAAGGAAATTTTGTCTCTAATAATTAATGTTTTATTTCACATGAATGTTTGATACTTATAAAACTCAATAATCAAATATAATTGATAAGTTGTAGAATAATTATGTCATCAATAGAAATGAGATTATTAAAAATACTAGCATCACTAACCTAAGCTATGAAACAATTTTAGATTTTATAGGTTCAAACTAAAACTTTATAGTTACATTCATTAAGTGTGTGCTAAACACAATGTGAAATAACCTTCTAATAGTAGCAAGTTTAACTGTTTTACATTGAATAGATTTGACTAAAAAATTATTAGATTTATACTATGCTAAAATATATCCACTCAATACCATTTCATATAAGGGTTTATCTTAATGTTGGCATGCCTAAAGACTCATTATTTCATAGCTTTCTAAATTGTTACTCTTCCCTTTGTGCTTCATGGTTCATGAAACCACTTTCTTGTTCAGTATACTCCATGTTTTGCACTGAATAGACCACTTTCATTGGATCATGTTGATATTTGGTAATCCATTTATTATAGTTACACGCATATATATATTTATTTTTAATTGTGTAATTTTGTCTGGCTATCTTATGAATTTCATGTATATGTATGTTTTGCATGAATTGTAACTCTGGAGTCTATAATTGGAAGTGTAAAATTAGACACTACTTGGAAGATGAGGTGACCTGTCCCCAAGCCTATATATACTTGTAACTTATCCATTCTAAAGGAAGGATAATTTTGTAAATTAAAGTGAATAATAAATTATACAATTTTTTTTGCAAGTCTGTCCTAATGTGCATTTTTTATTCTTCTCCTAACCTTGTGATTCATTGAAAAAGTTCCATCCTTCTAGTATTGTTAATATTTGGGTTGTATAGAAGTGTTTATCAATATAGTTATTTAGATTGTGTTGTATCTAATTTAAATAATTTGTATTTATTAATCATAATTTCCCTTTGAATATGTATAATTTCAATCATACATTGGCAGTGACCTTTGGTTATGAATAATGAAGTTTATTGTATTTGTTTCTTTGGACTCCTAACTATCTTTTTTTATTTTGTGTTGATAATAACTTGTAGTAGGAATTAATTCCCTATCACTTCTCCAACCCATAGTTAAAGTTCTAGTTTGGAAGGGTTTCATCTATCTTTAGTTCTCAAACCCTCTTTTTCCCTATCTTTCCCTCCTTTTATACTTTTTTTGATCCAATCCACCTTAGGTTCAAATTCATTCAACAATCTCACGTAGAATTTGGATTTTTTTAGATTCCATACATCCAAACCATTGGAGGTAAATATCCTATTACTCATTGTTATTCCACCACGAGGTTATTTACAAAATTGAATACCTCATAAAAGTGCACTCCAGTTCCTCTAACCATCTCTCACTAATGTAATATGCACTTAAGGCTGAGTGTTTTTATAAAGTATGAGTGATATACCATGCACTATAGTATCAGTCTCTTCAACAGCTTTGAGTTTTTTGTATAATACATAGGCAATATCGAATTCAATATTCATAATGCCAAAATTAATCATGGATGGCTTGAATATCTATTTTATTTCATCCATTAGCCTTTTGTGCTCAACTTCTAAAGCTTTGAATTCAGCTTTGAGTGCCTTTGCCTTAGTCATCTTATCTTTTGAAAAATTAATCAATTTTAAAATCTCTTCACTAGTCTTGTATAATATGCCTTCTACTTCAACCTTAAATCTTTCTACAACAAATATAAGTAATCTTTCAAAATTGGGCCTCTTTAATAGTTTCTATGTAGAGGTAATCATACTTAGAACCCTCATATCCCTGATAATTTCTATAGCCTCTCTCTCTCTTGACTCACAAACTGTGCTATCAAGGCCTTCATGTGTTGGTGCCAATTAAAGGCACTATCTCTTTATAAATCACATAATTCAAGGCCCACACAGCTTCTTGGGTAGTCATTAGGTTTAAATGATTATAGGCACTAATTTTTATGCAAGATATAAAAAAATTAAGGCTCTTTTCTAGTTATTTCAATTGGTCCTAGAAGGTTAATATTCTTCCCCTATGAGGTTGAGACTCACCCCTTGAAGACCTTATTGTGTTCAAAATATTATACAACTTATTTGTTTCATTATAAACATTATTTACTATTTATCTTAGAGATTGAATAATCTACCTCTATATAAGCTTTTGTCTATCTTGGTCCTTGCTCCTGTACATTTATTTCATGGCTTCACTAGTTGAGTCCATGAAAGCATAAAGTTCCTCTTCATACTCATCAGGGTCATTGGGGTTCCTTTTTTGTTTATTTACTAAGGGAAACAAGTTATCCCTTTGGTTTAGTATTATTAACTCCCCTTTCCTATCCACTACCTTTCCTTTGCTCACCCTTTGTATAGTTCTAGTTTGTTTATCAAAGCATGTACTTATTGTTGGAAACTTTGTGAGGACCTGGCCCATTATATCCTTTTTCACTATTGGGACTCTTTGACCTAAGAAGGGACAATGAGTTCTTATTCTTCAATTTGATTTATCCCTACAGAGGTGGAAGCTCAAATGGATCCTGGTGGTATCATCAAGGCATTTATTTATATACATAGTTGAAGAGGTGGCTAACCAACCTTGTTTCATCTTGAGATATTCATCTAAGGTGTAGTATCTACCACAAATCTTGTCTATCTTGGATCCTTTAGGATTGACATAATGGAAGACTTGGCCTAAGTGGACTAATGAATAGATAGGTACAATTGGGTAGATGGCCTCAAGTGTGCAGGTGGTGCTTAGGTATCAAAAATGTAAATAGACACCAAGTCCTCAAAATGAACCCTCCTTCTCAGGGTTTGAGGTTTCGCTATTAGTAAATTCATGGTTGAAAGAATTAAATAATCAAATGAACTAGAAGTTTATTTCCCATTTTCCTCAATATCGGCATGGGCATACAATGGATTAGTTATTAAGCAATATTTATAAATTGACTCATATGGAAAAAGTGGTGTAGCAATTGGACTATTAGATGGCAAATTAGCAATACTAGTATATATAATTATAAGGGAGGAGGTGAAAGAAGACACTGCCTTATTAAGGGCTTGAATTTCTTCTTCAATAAGAAAATTTTCACCTTATGTGGAGGTTGGTTTATGTTCTCCTTCCAATAACCATGTGTCTATTGATTTATCCTCTTTTTTCCCAAATTTATTCAGACTCCCTATCCTATGTAATATCAATTGTCTTGATTTCTACCCTTTGTCCTTCTTCTTTTATAGTCTCTAGTTCATCATCTTCTTCATCACTAGTATAATATATCAATTATATTGTCTCTTCATGTTATTATTTAGATTCTTCATAAACATGACCTCTAAAAATTAATAAATCCCCTATAGGTCTTTCTTCTGCCTAGGTGATCTTAAGAGAGACTGGAAGAGTTCTGCACTTTCTATAGTAAGTAGTAATGGGTAGCTAGGTAGAAATGGGGGAATGCCCTAAAGTGGATGGAATGGAAGATGAAGGGGATTCAATAATGGATGGAAATTAATAATATAACACTATTTTAGGTGAAGTGGAAATGAAATAAGTGGTAGAATGTGAAATGGATGGAAGATTCGCAATAGATAAAGGTGGATGCACTAAGACTGCATGTGTTGATAATAGAGATGTTGGAGGTGAGGGGGGTGTTACTATGAATATAATTGCTACAAAAAAAATCTCCAAAAAATTAGGAAGAATTACTTACTGAACTATAATTAAAGGAGGTAAAGTACAAAAGAAATTTCTCCTACTTTCCCATCTATAAGAGGTGATGCCCTTGTAGTTTTCATAGAGGGTTGAATTGTATCCATTGGTTGAGGCTTCAGAAGTCCCTTAAGAATATTTTTCATTATTTGGGAATCCATCTCTATTTGAGTGGCATTTTATTAAAATGGGATAGCTTATTTTGTTTGAGGAAAGGGATGTTTCTCTAGAGATGACTAGGCTTGTGGCTAGGGCCATTGGTAACTTGTGGCCCTATCTACTTCCTCTATAATTTTGCTTACCTACTTTATGGTAATTAAAGTATCATACTAGATATTATATGCAATCAGCATTGGAATGTTGTTGTTGTTCATCCAAATGTAGACATTAGATTCATCTAGATCTTTGATAAAGATTTTATCATGCTCAAATTGTTTGTTGAAATAGGGAATATGTTCTCCCCTTTTCTTAAGATCATTGAGATATTACTTGACTCTACCCTTAGGGTCCCAATCCCTATATTGTGATTCTTCCAAACCATAATGAGATATGACTTTGTCAACTTTATTGAGGTGCTTCCTCATTGAGTAATGAATTTGATTGATGCTCAAAGGGATTTGTGGTAGTAATATTGGTATTTAGCACCGAGATCTTCATCCACATTGTTGTATATTTGATGTGGTATTTCCTACTCTACCACCATATTAGGGACATATCATGGAAAATAATAGGAATGTGCCCTAGTTCCCTCTATCCTAATTATGGTATAATTAAGATAGTACCAATAATACCCTCTTTTATCTATACTTTTTATCATAATATTAGAAGGCATGTGCATTTGCTACCATAGATGGCTTGGTAGACTTGTGAATAAATGACCTCTAAAATTCTTTTGATTTCACTTCTAAACCCATAAACATGCATTATGGAATATTTGTCTCAAACCTTATAGTTATGTATTCATTAAATGGTTATGAGGGTTACTAATGAGTCCTATATATTATTCCCATGATTGCATCCACTACATAGGATATCATATATAAATTTCCATCAGAGGGCCTTTGTCAACTCAAAACATTTGTGCCCTCAATATCACACTGATAACTTCACCAAGTGAAATGATTTTATCAGTGGTCAAAATAATATATAACAAGGGCACCCATTCCTCATGCACATGGGTGGTGCTAATAAATCCATACAATCCATTCATCAATGCCATTTATATTCAAACTCTTGGCCTAAAATTAACTATGGAAACTGCAGACATAACACCTCAAATATTCAATATTTCTCCTTTCTTGAGCCATTACTTTAGTTTCCCCTCAATTATTTTATGCTCAAACCAAGCATTGGATGAAACCTAATCAAAGGCAACCTTAGGCATTGGTTACAAATACTTATCAAATGCTTCCCCATAAATATATGTTATTGTGTTTCTGTGAAGTCCAAAGTGTAGGCAATCCCTAGTAATAACACCTTTAATAAACAAATCATAAAGTAAATCGATGTAAAGGCATTACCTCAAATATTAATGCCACATTGTGAAATCCCATGGTCTTGATTGGTATCAAGTCATCAATATACACTCAATCATATTTAAATAGTTGATATTGTGATGAATATGGCTCTATGTTGTGCACCTCATTCTAAATGGTTGAGTAATGAGGAAATATAAATTCAAGCGCTCACTTGTCAAATACCATGTTTAGATATTCAGGCCCACCTATGATAGTGTATGGGGAAGGTTGTTGACTTTGAGATGCTCATGATGAAGAAGCCATCATTATACTAAAAATCTCTATAAAAGTTATCTTGAGTTGACTAAAAGTACTCATAGATTCACTAGGAGAAAATATAGGGATTTTGATAAATAGATAGCTAAAATTCATAATTTACTCATATTTGATTGATGGCAATGGTGAATTGATGTCATTTATAAATTTTCATATATTGCTAAATTATCAAGACTTGAATGGTTAGTTTGTGAAGAATTAATGTAGCAACAAATTTTGGTTTTGTTTTCCATTTCAATTTTCAGTCAAATTTGGTAGGTGCCTTTTGCTATGTGGTAGTTTTTTATTCATCATGAGTGCTTAGTCCTAACCTTAAAATAGGTGCCCATTTACCATTAGTCAGTTTTTACCTAGTTGTCAAATTTTGCATTCGTATTTTGGATAAGCATCTCCATGATTGTGACACTTGCCATAATCTCACTTACCTAGGGTCTTTGGTTTTATAATATTCATACCCCTTATAAGCCATGAGTTAACAAAATTATGCCACTTGGCATGATCTTCGTAATATGTGTTATTTTGATTTTTAATTGTGTACATCCTCCCAACAAGCTCCACATGAACAAGATGGTTGTAAGTGGACAATCCTTAGGGAATTAGAGGTTCTTCCTTATTTTACTATTATACCTTATTATGGAAAGGATTTAAGCTTCCAAGATAATGAGAGGTGGCCAACTCTTATTTATTAAGAGAAAATATAATATTGTAAATGTACCTTTGACTGATAGACTATAATTTAATGAGATCACACCATGTGGATGGCTCTCATTAATCTAAATAACTAAGAATTTTGATGATGTACCTTATTTATGGAAGGGTCTAGATGAATAGGATTGTGACACCTAGATGGTTCACATTGATCTGGATAACTTTGGAGATAAATTTATGTATTATGGTCCATGGTGTTCTAAGTGAAAGGGATCATGCCACATAGAATGATCTCAGGGATCTAGGGTTCTTTTGAAATTTGACAGTGTACTTTCCCTGGTTTTTAATATTATGAGTTGACATGATGATGTCACTTGTCTTTATCTCAGGGAACTAGAAGGTATGTGAAGAAAATAGGCCCAATTATTGAACTATACACTATGTGTAACTATGATGTTGACACGTGGATGGATATCAAATTTATATAAGTCTCCAATAGATTATGACCAAGGAAGCTAGAATCAATGAGATGCAAGCACATAGCTAAGGAATTTATCCAAAGACTAAATATGGAGTAAGTCCAAGTCTCGAAAGCAATACTAAAAATATACAAAAGTTGAGATGTACTATAAAATCATATTATTATCTCTATTAGTTAAAAAAGATAAAAATCCAACTCAAAGTAAGTATTTGAAATAAAATCAAATCTGGTAAATAAAAAAATATTATACCGTGTCCAAACTTTTTTTTTTTTTTGAAATACAAAATTAAACCCAAAAGAACATCAAGATGCATGGAATAATTCAATATTGGAATTCTAAGGTTCATTTAGACCATAAAAAGAAGATTTTATGATAATAATTGGTCCCTATATGAATTTTGAAAATGGCGTATGTTGGAGCATAACAAATGATGACTCAGTGGGTAAATACTCCTGAGTATTTAGGAACCCAAAATCTTGATTAATGAATTATAATAAAACTTGATACCTTATAAGAAAAGAATAAATAGGCCAGATAAATAGAAGATACTCCAACTCCCCCATGCAACATCTTAATCCTCTTCATTTCTAAGACCTTTGTGTGGTTATGTGGAATTCATCCACCCCTTGTTATGAGAGTTTTGACAAATCTAGATAGACACTGTAGGTTTTGCCTTGATTTCTTTATTTTTATAAACAACAATAAGGGAAGCCTAGGCATTGATATAATACCAGTTGGGTATACATAGCCCCAACAAAGATACCTATGATTTCAATTTAAGTGTTGCTTTGTTACCAACCAGGCATCAATAGCCTTGATAGAGTTTACTTGAATCACCATCCTTCTACAATTTTTTATGATTTCATCAATTGATACATTTTTTTATAGAAACATATATGGAAGAAGGGTTGGGAACCACCATTATTTTGGTGTATGTATAAGAAAACTTATTTTATCAATACATCTATGTTAGAATACATCCATTTCGATGTTTATTGTCTATCATCCAAGTTTTTTTAATGTGTAAGATTTCAATTGATATTTGAAAATAAAAAGTCTTTCAAAAATTTGCATGAGTGTATTAGAGCAGCTTTCAAAGACCTTGTGAACTTATTCAATATAGATAAAACTTGATTTTAGTCATAACACATACCTTAATTTAGGATCTCCTAAGTACTACAAGAACAAATCTTAGTGAATGCATGTTGTGTACTTATTTAGCTATCCACTTTTCTTTTGGGATGTCTTTTCATGATTTCAGCATAAGAAATTGACCAAATTATTTTGAAATTAAAGCAACTAGTCTAAAAAACAACACAATTAACTATGAAAACAAATATTGAAAACAAGAAACTAATCTAGGAAAGCTTGGAAAGATTAACCTAGGAAAGTATAAAATATATCTAAGGAATCAAATGATAGAAATTAGAAAACTACTCTAAAAATCAAGCAATCTAACCTACTCCTATTTCTATGGTAGAACTTACAGTCATTCAGGGGCATCTCCAACTAGAACATCCATGAAATAATGTTTTAAAAGCTATCCTTTTACTGGAAAAGTGAGGTCATTACCTTGGAGGTGAAAATCATTATTTTATATAATCTTAGAGATTTTATATAGCCCAATCCATAAAGGAGTGGACTTGTCATGATGTATTTTCCTCTCATGCACTTTATCCCATAAAAACACAAAGTCTAGAATTATGAAATCCTTGATTTTAGACCTTTTGTCAAATCATCTCTTAACAATGTCTTGGTGCTTGTAGAAGCTATACAGTGATTATATTCATACATCCTCCATCTAGATTATTTGAACAACTTAGACTAAATCCATTCATATTCTCCCATATACTCTTGCATTAACTGATATGTTGATAGTTTGAGATTAATAAGAAAACTTGGTTGTTGTCCATCCACTATTAGGAAAGGTGATGTCTTAAGGGATTACTTATTCTTTGTTCTGTCTACCCATAGTATAAACTTTAGTAGTAGGTGTCATTATTTTGGTTTGTCTTGTGTTGATTTATTGATGACATCCATCATATTATTGTTAGTGGACTCAACAACTCCATTCCCTTGTGGGTAGTCTTTTGAGGAAAACTTGATGGTAATATAATTATTTTAAGATAACTTAGTAAATTATAGAGATTGAAATTTTGGACCATTATTGAATACCAAAGAATTTGGTTCCCCAAACTTCATCAATATGTTTTCTTCTAGAAATTTAATCACATCTTGGGATTTGTAATTATTTGTCCCCATAACTTTTGTCCACCTAGTGCAATAATCAATAGCTATTAAAATAAATTTGTGTCCTACTAAAGAATTCAGAGGATTACTCCAACAAAGTCAAGACCCTATTAATAAAAAAGGCATCCTTAAATGACATGATGCAGTGGGATGGTTGTGTGTGCTTCCCTCTTTCTAAATATTTGGTATTCATGGCATGTTCTGACATGATTATGGGCATCCTTGAAAATGGTAGGCCAATAATATCCCATCCTTAGGATATTATGAGTTGTGGCATTTTAAAGGGGATTTCCACTACCTATCTCCTGAGGTAACTTATCTAGGATATATTTAGCTTCTTCTCTTAAGACACACCTAAAGTAGATGCCCTTATAATTATTCATGTACAATACTCCTTTTTTGATCATGTAATAGGTTGACTTGAGCCTAAGGGCTCACCTTTACTCTCTATTCAACTCAAGGGGACATGTTCATGTGAGTAGGTAGTGAATAATGTGGATATACTAATATCCACTAGCTACCTATGTTTTATTGATATGCTCAATGTGAATACATGGATTTGCTTCATTCATGAGCTATATCATTCCTTAGTCTCGTACCATCTTGGTGGGTCTGATTTCAAAATCAAACTCTTGTAATTTATCCATCCATTTACCTCTTCTCTCTTATAGTTTATTCTAACCATTTTTGAGATTGAAATTTGGGTCTATAATGATAGCATACATCTTATTTCAGAGAATACAATACCTAAATTTCTTAACTTATTTGATCAAGGAACATATTTGCTTATCTATAATCAAATATTTTAGTTCTATATCTTTCAAATTCGTAATCATGTAGGCAATTGGATGTTCACTATCATCTAATCTTTTTGTGAGAACTATTGCTATAGTGTGATTTTAAGAAAATGAGGACAAAAGAAATCCCTAGTTAAATTAGGACTAATCAGAATTATAGATTTAGTTATGGAAGACTTAATATCCTGGAATACTTTATTGGATTCAACTGTCGATTCCATTTTAGCATCCTTTTTAAACATGGATTTCAATGGTTTGAAAATCTCTACAAATCTAGGAATGAATTTTTTCACAGAGTTTATCTTGATAAAGAAAGACTTAAGTTATTTCCTACAATTAGGAGGATTTATTTTCTAAATGTCCTAGATTCATTTTGGGTCAATGGAAATTCCATCCTTGTTAATGATGTGGCCTAATAGTTTGCCTTCAATAACTCTAAAGATGATTTTCTTTAGATTTAAATACACTATGTATCTTCTACATATGTCAGATATTTTCTATAGATGATCTATATCATTAGCTTTATTCTTTAGAAACACTATGAGATCATCCATGTAAATCATGAAGCATTTTCCTTTTGAGTCCTCAAAAAGTGAAGTCCATGTCATGCTGGAAGTTTCTTCCTACATTGATTAAACTAAAAAGCATACTTTTATATGAAAAAATTCCCCACTTGGTGGTAAAAGTGGTCTTCTTTCGATCTGATGCTTTTACTAATACTTGATTGTATCCTAAAAATGCATCTAGAAAGGACATCATTTTAGACCCACTAACCATCTAAATCATCTAAGGAGGGTAAAGGATGGTTATCCTTTTCTAATTCTCTATTCAAGTTCCTGAAGTCAATGCATAACCTGATTTCTTCATTATTTTTTATAAAAGGCACTAAGTTAACAACCCAAGTGCAATGCCTAATTGGAAATACAATTTTAGCATCCAATAAATTTTGAGCTTATGTCTAAATGAAGGGCTAAAAAATTGTATTCATTGGCCTTTATCACTACCTAAAGGGATTGTATTATGACTTTAAATGGATAGTATGTGTGATGACCCTAGGATCAAATATTTTTAGATCTTGATATGTCCAAGCTATCACATCTTTGTATTATGTCCACAGACCCTTAAATTTACGTATCTCACTTTCATTCCAACTTGGGACAATATTGACATATTGAGGATGTTCATTGGTTCCCAAATTCTATTTCATGAAATTTAATTTACTTGATTTTGATTATTTATGATTTTTATCTCACATATCCATGCCAAGGCTTGTTCTAATGAAACCATTCCTATAGGTATACGATGCTCTTTCAGTTATAAGACACCATCTTCTCCAATGTATTATGTGCTCATAGGCTCAAAATCCTTTTCATCTATTATTTTAGATTCAAAGGCTCTAGGAATGTTCATAAATTGTATGATCTATTAAACATTATTAAACACCTTGAAGTTTTCCACATTGTCTAAGGTAGAGGAGCAAGGAACTAAATCTACAAAAAAAATCTATATTTTACATTCTTGGAGTGGTGTTAAATTGGCAACTAAAGCTACCAACAAATTTGTTGTCTGATTTTATTCCCTTGGGATAGCCTTGATGTTAAATGATTCAAATGACTCAATCAAATCCTAGGCCTTATGTTTATACTTTTTCCAAAATCACTAAATATCTGAAACTACTTGATGTTGTGTTTTAGTGCAAACTTTAAATCCAAAATCAATGCTCCATACTCAGCTTAATTTTTGGTGCAAGGGATTACAACTTGTATGCAATGATATATTGTCTCTCATCTAGATCGATCAAACTTATGCCCACACCAAAGCCTTTCTTAGATCTAGCTCTATCAAAATGAAGAGTCCATAATTGTGAAAGACCTTCAAATTCTTATTCAAGAGGTTCATCTTTTGTATTTAATGTATAAACACCTACATGTGAGGAAGTAAAATTGGCCCTCTCATTTTTAACATTATATTATTTAATTATGTACTTCATCTTCGATTCTTGGTCTACTTAAATCTGATTGGATACTCCTTTATAGGGTAGACACCCGTGTGAGAAATCCTTTGCCATGTATCTATTCAATGTATTTTACCAATCCTAACTTAGTAGTAGACCATAAGATTCAAAAATGTCAATGAAAAAAATATCTATATATTTTTGTGAATGAGGATATGAATCCAGATAAATATGAACATTCAAAAACTCCCCAATGATTAGGACTACAATTTGGTCCAATTTTAACACTACCCTCTTAGACTATTTGGATTTAACCCTAACATGTTGTAAATAGATGTAGGCATGAAGTTGGTTGAAGCACTTGAATCCACCAAACAATTATGCACATTTTTATAAAAAATTCTAACAATCAACAAAAAATATGGTACCTCATATTTATCTCGATGAACAACCACATTAGGATGTGTAACTTTGGAATTATCAGTGGATGGCTTGTTAGTCAACGCTTTTAATAAAAATTATCTATGTTCTATAATCTAAGAAAACTCATGAAGAGTTATGTTTTCCTTAATTTTATTCATATCCTAATTTATGTTATATCCATTTTTATTCAGTGGATCAATAACCTATTGTTAATCATTTACCTTTGAAGGGGAAGATTATTATTAGATTTTGGACCCAAAGGAATAGTTGCACTATTATTTGGAGGTGTGGAAGTTGTGAGATACTACTGGTATTTGCTTCTCATATTTTATTTATTTATTTGGCACTACTAAAAACATGGATCTCATATGTATTCTCTTCTGGTTCATTCTCATCCTCATCTTGGAAGGGGAATTCATACACCTCGAACATCATTGTAGTACTAGAGGGATATAGAGTCATGGATGAGGATAGATCCAATTGATTTGGAAAAGCTTCAAGGCTATCTATTTCATTCCAAAAATCTTAAAATTAATACATAGCTTGATATAGTCCAACTCATCATGTTATGTCATATTATGAACTCGACACTAGTTAGGCATCATTGCTTCCAAGATATTTATCTTAGACAACTTGTTAGGTGGTTGTTGTTATGTGTTGTTCCCAGATTGGTTGAAAGTTATGTTTTACCTATGGAACTTAAAATTATTACTGATATTTTATCCCATGGTGTTTCCTTTTGCTTATTCTTGCTCAAGAAACCATTGCTTAGCTTATGTACTTGCTTTTGTAGAATTAGAAGAAATATATTGTGTGGTAACAACATTAATTTCTATCAAGGATTGGTTCAAATTTTGATGATTACGTGCAGACACATGATTATTCAAAAATTTGAGGTCCTAGTTATATAGATCATGGGCCAAAGGCAATTGTGTATACACTTATTTTTGATTATGATCTATATCATTTTGATTAGCATTTGGAATAGGATTGAGGGATGAAAAGTTAGGACCGATATTAGGTAGGGCCAAAGTTTATAACTAGGGATTCAACTTCATGTCAATATTGATAGCTTCAGCAAAGGCCAATGGTAGTGAATTAATATTATGTGCCTTGTGGAAGAAGACAATTGTCATAGAGTCCAAGGCATTCTTGTAGATCTAAAAGGCTAACATAACATTGGGTCTATAGTCATTGTCAACTCGGCTATACATATTTTTAAATATTGTATAAAAAGTTATAATTATCTCATTAGGATCTCTTTTCATGCTTGAAAAAATATGGTATATGATACTTGGGATAATGACCTATCTAAATTATACCAAAAAGGTATTTTGACACTAGTTCTTTGGGGTAATTAAATCCTTTGGGATATTGATAAACTAGTCATAAGTAACATTTTTAAATTTAAAAGGAAAAATTATGAATGTCATGTCTTCATGGGTTACATTTAACATCCCGAAGATAGTCTTGAAAGCTTTTATAAGTTCTTCAACAGTCATACCTCTTGAGGGAGAAAAGGAAGGAAGATACTTTTCTAGGTTTCTAGGTAAATCATGCATGTCTCTAGGCACAATGATATAAGAGCCAACTAGTCAAGCTAGGGCCATTATATGTGGAGGAATATGACATCTTCTAATTAGAGAATAATATTGGGTCTGGGGTCCTCTTAAGATGCCTCTATTTAACCTATGTTTTATATGGATCTGCAAGGGTGGGACTAATAGACCAGTATCTTAGGTGGACCTTGTTAGTCTTATGGGTATATCCAGTGCAACTAAAGTGATATTATTAAGAAACAAAAAGGTGGGCCCTCCTAGTGCCAGATAAATTTCTTATTGATTTGGGTTTTATCTACACCACATAATCTTATGAGGTATCCTCTAGTGTTTTAAGATTGGTGAAAATATTCACTTCAATGCATGAGTTGCAAGGTAATTAATTTTGTAAATAATTTGGTGGTGGAATGGTGGTGAGCAATGGTTATCTACCTCTGATGGTTCAAATGTATGGAATATAAAATAATTCAAATTATAATTGAGATGGTTGAATGGATTCTAATTTAAGGTGGACTGGATTTAAAAAAGTATAAAAGGAGGAAAAGGTAGGGCAAATAAGAGGGTTTGAACCAAAGATAGATAAAACCCTTACAAATTGGACCCTGCACTATGGGTTGGATAAGTGATAGGGAACTAATGTCTACTATAGTTATTATTATCACACAAAATAGACAAACATAATTAGGAGTCCAAGGAAACAAATACAGTAAACTTCATTATTCATAACCAAAGGTTGTTACTAATGTATGATTGCAATTGCACATCTTTAAATGGAGATTATGATTAATAAATAAAAAGTATTCAAATTAGCTACATCACAATTTGAATAACTATATTGAGAAACACTTCTACATAACCCAAAGATTAATAATACCATAATGATGGAACTTATTAAATGAATCATAAGGTTTGGAGAAGAACAAAGAATGCACATCAAGATGAACTTGCATAAAAATCAATAAAATTTATTATTCACCTTAATTGTCAAAATTATCCACCCTTCAAAATGGAGAAGTTAAAGGTATATATAGGCTTGGGGAGGGGTTGTCTCATCCTCCAAGCAGTGTCTAATTTTACTTCCAATTATAGACTCAAGAGTTACAATTCATGAAAAACATGTATGTACAAGATATTCATAAGATAACCAACCAAAATTGCATAATTAAAATATATGTATGTATGTATGTATGTATGTATGTATGTATGTATATGTATATGTATATGTATATGTATATGTATATGTATATGTATATGTATATGTATATGTATATAACAAAGACCCAAGTCTCATTACATTATAATATATGCAAAAATATGTATATATGTATGGGCCAACTTGGCATAATTGGAAGAAGAAGAAGGATGCATGATTGATGTATTTATTGAAGTAGACTAAGGTCTTGCATGCAAATAATTAGTTAAAGTGGGGTCTAGTAGGAATATGTGCCACTGTGTGAACTGGCACTTAAGGTTGAGTTCTTATAGGAGTTACTGGTAATGTAATATGTGTAGTAGTATTAGCATCCATAGTAGGTCTAAGTTATTCGTATAATGTGTACATAGAGTCAAACTCAGTATTAATAATGCCAAAATTGAGCATGGATGGCTTGAATATCTATGTGATTTCATCCATTATACTTTTATATTTAGTTTTCAAAACTTTTAATTCAATTCTGAGGGCCTTTGCCTTAGTCACCTTATCATTTGAAAAATCAATCAATTAAAAAATCTCTTCACTAGTCTTGTATATCATGCCTTCTACCTCAACCTTGAATGTTTCTACAAAAAGTCTAAGTAATCCTTCAAAATTAAGCCTATTTATTAGTTTTCATATAGAGGTAATCAAACTTGTGAACCTCATATCCCTGAGAATTTATAAAGCCTCTCTCTTAACTGACAAATTGTGTCATCAATGCCTTCATCTATTAGTGCCAATTAAAGGCATTGTCTCTTTTAAAAATCACATAATTCAAGGCCAACACAACTTATTAGGTGGTCATTAGGTTTAAATGATTATAGGCACTATTTATTACATAAGATACCAAAAAGTTAAGACTATTTTCTAATTCTTTTAATTGGTTTTATAAGGTTAATATTCTTCCTCAATAAGGTTGGAACTCACCCCTTGAAGTCCTAGAGTCTTTAAGATTGACATACTAGAAGACTCATCCCAAGTGGACTAAGGAATGGAAAAGTCCAATTGGGTATATGGCCTTAAGGGTGTAGGTCATGCTAGGGTAACAAAAATGAAAATAGACACTAAGTCCTCAAAATGAACCCTCCTAGGGGCTTGGGGTCTGGTTGTTGTTAAGGTTTTGGTTGAAAAAATTAAAGAATCAAAGGAACTAGAAGTTTGTTTCCCAATTTATTCAATATTGGCATGGGCATACAATGGCTTAGTTTTTAAAAAATATTTTTTTGATAAATCATATGGAGAAAGGGGTGTAGCAGTTGGAGTAGAAAATGATGAATTGGCAATACTAGTTTCTACAATTATAAGGGAGGAGGTGAAAAAAGACACTACCTTATTAAGGCCTAACTTTCTTCTTCAGTAAGAACATTTTAACCTTATGTGGAGCCTGGTATGTTTTTTCCTTCCATTAACCATGTGTTTATAATTTATCCTCTTATTACCTAATTTCTTTAGACTCCTAATCCTCTATTATATCATCTTAATTTTGACCCTTTGTTCTTCTTTCATCATAGTCTTTGGTTCTTCCTCTTCCTCATCACTGACATAATATACCAATGACACTACATCTTCCTATTCTTCCTCTGATTACTCACAAAGAGGACCTTTACAAATGAATAAACCTTTTGTAGACATTTCTTCTACTTGGGAAATCATAGGAGAGACTAGAAGAGTTATTGGCTTCCTCTAGTAAGAAGCAATGGATGGTTGAGTAAAAATGGGAGATTGCCTTGAAGTGGATGGAATGGAAGATGAAGGGGATTTAGTAGTGGATGGAAATCAACCATCTAACACTAGTGAAGGTGAATTGGAAATGGAAGAAGTTATAGAAGGTGAAATGGATGTGAAAGCCATAATAGATAGAGGTGGAGGCACTAAAACTATATGTATCACTAGTGGAGATGTTAAAGATGATGAGAGTGATAATATGGATGGAATTACTACAAAATCAATCTATAAAAATTTAAGAAGGCTTGTTGAACTATAGTTAAAGGAGGCAAAGATGCCAAAATAAAATTCTCCTATTTTCCCATCTATAGGAGGTGATGCCCTTGAAATTATCATAGAGGGTTGTATTGTAGCCATTGGTTGAGGCTTCAAAAGTCCCTTAAGAATATGTTTCATGATTTGGGGATCCATCTCCCTTTGAGTGGAATTTTCTTCTAAAGCCAACTTATTTTAGTTGAGGAGAGGGAGGTTACTATGGGGATGATTGGGTTTGTGACTGGGGCCTTTGATAACTTGTGGCCCTATCTATTTCTTATACATTTTTTCTCGCTTCCTCTCTAGTAATCAAAGGAATATACTAGATATTTTTTGAAACCACCATTGGCATGTTGTGTTTATTCATCTGAATGTAGAACTCATATTCATCTACAACATTGATAAATATTTCATCATGCTCAAAATTTTTGTGTCCATAGGGAATATGTACTCCATTTTTCTTAAGATCCTTGATATATTACTTGAAGTTTCCCCTAGGGTCTCAATATCTGTATCATGCTTCTTCCAAACCATAATGAGCTTTGAATTTTCCAATTATACTAAGGTGTTTACTCACTGAGTACTAAATTTGACTGATGCATAAAGGGATTTTGTGGTATTACTCTTGGTGTTTATCACGGAGATATTCATCCAAACTATTATATATTTAATGTGTTATTTCCTACTTTGCCACCTTATCAGGGACATAACAAGGCAAATACAATGAAGGTTACCTAGTTTCCTCTATCTTGATTATGGTACAATTATGATAGTACCAATAATCCCCTCTTTTCTCTATACTTATTCTCATATTCTCAAAAAGCCTAGGCATTTGATGCTCATAGATGGCTTGGTAGACTTGTGGATAAATTTCCTCTAAAATTATTGTGATTTCACTTCAAAACCTATAAACATGCAGTATGGAATAGTCATCATAGGCCTTGTTATTTATGTATTAATTAAATGTTTCATAAGGTTACCCATGAGTCTTGTATATTATTCACATAACTGCATCCACTACATAGGACATCATATATAAATTTCCATTATAGTACATTTGATCGAGTCAAAAAAATTGTGGCCTCAGCCTCACACTGATAACTTTGCTAAGTGCAACAATTTTATCAATAGTCAAAATAATATCTAACAAGGAAACCCATTACTCATTCACATAAGTGGTGTGAGGAAAACCATATAATTTATTCATCAATGTCATTACTATTCAAATTTTTGGCCTAAAATTAACTATTGAATCTAAGGAGATAACACCTTGAATATTTAATATTTCTCCTTTTTGAGCCATTATTTTAATTTCCCCTCAATATGTTATGCTCTAACCAAGAATTATCTAAAACCTAACCATAAGTCACCTTAGACATTTGAAGTTACAAATACTTCTTGAATGCTTCCCCATAAATGTACACTACTATGTTTCTATGAAGTTTGAAGTGTAGGTAATCCCCAATAATAGCACCATTAATAAACAAATCATAAAGTAAATATATGCAAGGCATTGCTTTTTATTTTTATACCATGTTGTGAAATCCCATGGTCTTGATTGACAACAAGTCATCAATTTATAACTCGATCATCTTTGGATAGTTGATATTTTGTTGAATATGGCTCTATGTTGTGCACCTAATACCAAATGGTTGAGCACTGAGGGAATCAAAATTCAAGTGCTCCCTTTTAAAATACCATGTCTAAAAATTCATGCCCAATTATGAAGGTATATGAATAAAGAGGTTGAATCTGAGATGTTCATGATGAAGAAGCCATTGTTATCATGTAAATCTCTGTAAAAGTTATCTTAAGTTGACTGAAAGTACTCATATATTTTCTAAGAGTAAATCTATGGCTTTTGACAAATCGATAGTAATGGTGACTTGACATCATTTGGAAATTTTATATTGTAAAAAATAAAAAGATTTGAATGCTCATTTTGTGTATAGTTAAATGTAACAACGAATTTTGGTTTTATTTTCTATTTCAATTTGAATTTTCCAATTAACTTTAGCATGTGCCTTTTGTTATGTGGTAGTTTTTCATTCATCGTGAGTGCTTAATCCTCACCTTATGATAGTTTCCATTTCACATGCATTAGCTTTTACTTAGTTTCCAATTATTTAATTTGTATTCTTGCTATGCATCTCCATGATTATGACACTTGTCATAATCTCACTTACTTGGGGTCTTTGGTTTTATAATCCTTCTCATATCCCTTATAAGCCATGAGTTAACAATATTCTACCACTTGTTATGATCTTAGGAATATGAATTTATTTTTATTGTTAATTATGCACATCCTCTTATTAGGCTCTATGTGAATGGGGTGGTGCAAAGTGGATGATCTTCAGGGATCTAATGGATCTTCTTTATTTTACTCTTGTACCTTCTTCTATCAAGGCTTTGAACTTTTGAAATGATGATAGGTATTTGATTCTTGGTGATCCATAAAATATAATCTTGGAAATGTAACTTCAATAAATAGGTTTTGAGTTAACAATATCATACCATGTGGATTGATCTCATTGATCTTGGATCTTTTAAAAATTTGACATGTACTTAGACCTATCACATGATGAGTGTCTGGGATCATAACATGTGGATAACTCTCATTGATTTGAAAAAATTATAACTTCAACATTGTACATTCAATATATAGGCTATGAGTTAATTAGATCATGCCACATGGATAACTCTCATTAATCTGAATAACTTAGAACTCTGACAATGTAACTTATTCTGGTAAGGTCTAGATAAATAAGATCATGACACATAGTCAACAATAATCCAGAGAAATTTAGAGATAAGTCTATGTACTATTGTCCATAATTTTTTAATTGAAAGGGATCATGTTGTATGGAATAATCTCAGGGGTCTAGGGTTATTTTGAAATTTTGATAGTGTACTCTCCCTAAGTAGTTTTTTAGCTTCTGAGTTGATGTGATGATGCCACCTATCTTAACCTCAGGGAACCAAAAGGTAAGTGAATAAAATAGGATCGATTATTGAACTATACATAGTATGTAACCATGATGTCAACATGTAAATGGCTCTCAGATTTCCTGAGGTCTCCAATAGAGTGTGGCTAAGGATGCTAGAATCAATTAGATGTGAACACATAGCTGAGGAATTCAGCCAAGGACCAAATATCAAATAAGTCCACAAAAGTAATCCTACATAATATGAATGTTGAGATGCACTAGAACATCATCTTATAAGATATATTAGATAAACCTAAAAATTCAACTTGGAGTAAGCATGAAAAATAAAATCAAATATGATAAATAAAACAATCTTATACCATGCCCAAGATTTGAATTTTTTGTTTTGAAATGTAAAATTAATCCCATAATAATCTTAGGCTACATGGATTAATTCAATATTGGAATTTTAATGTTTATCTAGACCATAAAATGAATATTTTTTTATAATAAAGGGTCCCTATTTGAATTTTTAAAATGGGGTGTGTTGGGGCACAATGGTATCTACCTCCCATTCATGCACAATCCCAACTTCTACCACTTTTCCTTGTTATCATTTCTTTCCTTCATTCCATCAGTCAATCACCAACTTTACCTTTGATTTTAATTATAGCACATTGTTTACTAACTTATCAATCACCTCTACATTATCCATTTATTATTCATATTACTTTAAGATGGATTTGAATTCCTATTTATGTTTTCATATAGTTCATGAATGGATTTTTCCACCTTCATTTTATTACATTGGACTTGTTTAGATAACTCCCTTTAACCTGTGCACGTTTTAATTGTACATGCTTGAAATTTAAATTATTCTTCAAAATTTATTGATTTATTTTATTTATCTTTATCTATATACATATATGGTAATAATTCCTTAGGTGTGGCCTTGTCTTTCTTCAACTTAGTGTTCATAAACCTGTGCATATTGGAAGATCTCAAAAAAATCCTTGCATGTTTTAAATTTAACTGAAGAGAATTTATATCTTTTGTAAATTCTTCAACCTAATCTTCAAAATATAATTCTATCTCCCTTAGCTTCTTTGAGTGGATCTCTTCATTTCTTGGTTGACTCCCAAGTTGAGGTACATGTAATAGGCATTCGATGAATATGAAAATATTTTCCAATAGCTCTTTTTCATACACATTTATGCCACCCACACCCATGGTCTCTCTTTCTCAATTACCTATGTCAACTTCTTTATTTATTTCCTTCATTTTCTTGATAAACATTCCAAAATTTTCTCTTTCTCAGTAAATATGCTTTCTTGTCTATTAAACATATTTATCAATAAAAATACTTTGTTGCATATTTTTAGTAGCAACCATATTTAATCCCAATATAGCATGATTCACCTAGCCATTATGTCTATGAGAGCTTTTTTTGGATAAGATATGTTTAAGTGGATAAAATTTAGTATTGATATTTGTTTTATTGTTGATCATGTAGTGATGAAGTTTTTGTGAATAAAAAACAACTGTAAGACATGATTTTTTCATAGGAGAGTAATGAGTTAGTGATGATATAGAAGCATTTACAAAGCATATACAACAGTTGTAAGAAATGAGGAAAATGATACAAGAAAGTAATGAAAAATATAAAGCAACAACATATATAAAACTAAAGTGAAAATTATTTGAAGAAGGATATTTAAGGATGGTTTACTCGAGGAAAAAAATATTTTCATCAGGTACACAAAACAAGTTGAAGTACAAGAAAAGTGGTCCATGCAGAATTGTAAACAAAATCAATGGCAATGCTTATGAGGTGAATTTACCACAAATTTTTTATATCTCTGTATTTTTTAATGTTTTATATTTATATGATTTCCATGGGAAATATGGTAAGGGGGAATAATATGAATAATTAGATTGGAAGCAGTAGGTAGCAAAGAAGAAGAAGGAAGAGATAGTGCAGCTTCTGGATAAGAAGATAGTGAACATAAGGCAAGCAATTTAAAATAGGTATTTGGTACAATGGGAAGGATTAAAAAAAGAATAAAACACTTGTATTTCATAATGGGAGTTGAATAAGATTGACAAGAATAAATGGCAGGAATACAATTAGACCAACTCATAGGAGTTAAGATGTTTTCAACCAAAAGAGAAGGATTTAAAGTCCAAACTTTCAGAGGCATTAACTTTTGATTGATAAATCCATTTGATCTCTCATTTGTGCCAAAATGACCATATATAAATGTTAAATTTGGCCATAATACACCCTATCTACTTAGGGACATTTTTAAAACTTTTAAGAGGCTATACATGACCCTCTGAGAGTTTGAAATTGAATTTTAATATTTTTCCATGATTTTTCTATTTTTAGAAATAATGTATTTTTGTAATTAGACATGAATTTTAGTTCAAATTCTTTCATTAGGTTAACTTTAGTGTTTATGTGATATGTGGATATTTTTAGGGCTACTCAAGCTTGCATGTGAAACTTACTAAAAATAACAGGGTGAGTTCTTTTATTTTTTTTAGATTTTTGAATTTTGCATGTCAACTCCAATTCTGAGTTGAGGTTTATTTATGGATTTGTATGTAATTATTTTATTAATTCAATATGAACTAATGCATATTATTTACTAAGTTTAGTATATTTTGCCTATTGATTTTTTTGCCTTAATAGTATTTGGTTTCAATAAAGTTGTATATGTCATTATACTATTCTAAATTTGTTGCATTATGATTAACTGCTATGACCTCAATAACATATAAATTTATAATAGATATTGATGATATTTTTATTTATAAAATATTGAAATTTTTTTAAAATAATTATGTTGATATGAATAAAAGAATTGGTACTAGCCATGGCATCAACATGCTAATTATATTTTTGAGGTATGCTTTGTATTGAAAGGATCAAAGTGTGTCTGTAATCATTCTATCATTTATTTGTATGTGATTTAATTTTATTCTTATTTTCATATTCCTAAAACCTAATTAACCAATAGTTCATAATACCTATATACATGTATTGGTAATTATTGGTGTTCTAGATTTGCACCCTAGCTAAGAAGGGGATTGTTTAGGTCTTACTACTCAAATATAGTCCAACATGGGACTGATCCTAGGTTGTGGGCATCATAATAATGGATAAGACTTCCAGATAAGGTTAAATTATTTCTAGATCTATCAATTAAACTATCACTTGTTTGGAAAAGGGAGAGAGAATTTGATAATAACTTATGAAAGCATGTAAAAAGAGGTGATGCACCAATGATTCGATAACTCAAAATCACACAAAACACACTATAAGTCACATTCAAGACCAATGAATATCAATCTGACATAAATATATCACAATAAGGCATGAATTAGTTATTAAACTAGCATGAGAGGGCAGGTATCCACTTTCAAGCTAAACAATAAACTATAAATTACACTTATAATGACCTATGAAAACTATCAAGCATTTCATAAAGGTGAGATAACTCAGACATAGACAAGGAACATACATTCACTTAACCACAATATATGAATTAATATGACATACTTCAATCTAGCTTGGAAAATGATGGAATTTAGTCTTTATTGCATCAAAAGGTGTTATAGTACAAATCTTGACAGAGTTTTATCATACCGAAAAGAGGGATCCATTTCAAGGCTTGGAAGCCTATATTTATAGAAAATGAAAGAGAGAGAGGGAGAGATATGCATTATAAAAGGCTCAACCACTTTTGATGGATTAGCATTAATTAGAGGATGTCGAGTCATGATCTTATCAAGAAAGATCTTGTAAAAGAATTGAATGCTCCATTGATCTTTATCCATCCACTAAGTGTCCTTCTTGGAACTCCATATTATTATCTAATGATTTATTAATGAGGATCATGTCTTATATTGATATAATTGTGCCACATCTATTTTGGGTGGCTAATGGTACCTATTCATTAAAAAAGTGACCCTGATGATAGGCAAGATACCTCTCTATGATCACGTTTACATATACATTTGCTCCAATATCAAACACAAGTCCATTATAGGTGAAAACCAATCCATTTATTGGTTTTCACATAGCCACAATATCCATGGAAACGTGCAAACTACTTGACTTTGCTTTGTAATCACTGGTCCATCTTTGATCTCTGTATTTGGTCCAAATTGACCTATTTTACCTCCATGTATCTCTATTGGCAATGCTTGGTCTCGTTTCATCATTCAAACTATCAAGCCTTTATCTATATTAGATTTGTAAGACCTATATTATCTCTATGAAGCCTTATTGGCAATGCTAGATCTTGCAATGTTCATCTGGTTTAGCCTGGACCAAGCTCGAGCTAGGTTCCTTCATCTTTACCTTGATCAAGTCTAATAATTCCCTATCAACTTTCATCAAAATTCCCTAGGCTCACCTTTTGCTTATTTTTTACCGACCATGACTCAGACTATTGACATATTGACCATTTCTCACACCATCAATCTTGATCTGTAGGATCGAGCGAGAACCATCAATTTTACCCTTGACTTGTCAACCCTATCCAAAATTGTGTCACATGGAAGTCCTACATTTTCACTCAAGATCCATTGTTAGTCTATCAGCTTCAATGATTATACCACATGGTAGCCTCTCAAGCTCTCTAACTTTAACAACTACTTCACGAGATCAAGATCAAGATTTATGATGCAATATAGACCATTAGATTTGTTGGGACCCACTATTTGAAATTTAATAGCTACTTCATGAGATCAATTTTGAAATTTGTGCTCCCATAAAATGACATTCGTATGACTATAATTGACGTTCATGATACCATCAAATTTAAGCTCAAAAGGATTTATTTTGCTCAAGTTTTATTTTTATGTTTGTGTGGACCTCTTACTATACTGGTTCAACATTGAAGCTTCATAACTTGAGCTAGAAAGCTCGCACAGGTATGAAAATTTTAGAGGATGATCTTGGCATGAAGGATTCCCTAGCACTAAAATATTTTGGCTTACATGGCTTTTCAAAGTGAATTTATTAAATACATAAGTTAGGTGGTCCAATTATTTTTGCATGACATCTTGGTGATGATCTATTTCTTTAAACATGGACAGTCCATCTTTCAAGGTTTTGATGATATTTTAAGGCTTGTGCAACTTGGTTTGAACTCTTGAATGCTTTAGACACCATGAAACCTACTTGGATCCTTCATCTACAATTGCAGACTTATCTCTTCAAGATCAATTAGATCACACTTTAAGCTTGCTTAAAGTGTTTCAAAAGATTTAAAAAATCTATATGATCTCCACTTGAGGTCTATCTACTCCTTGTGACACTGGGTCACTCTTCAATCAGGATCGTGCTCCTACTGGACTCTGAGACTAGGCACATTTTTGGTATGTATACCAAATTTGGTCAACAATTTAGTGACTTAGCTAGGTAGCATGCCTACTATGCTTGAGAACTCAAACCAAATACATGATTCTTGGATCATTTACATGATATATAGACAAGACTGAAAGATATCCTTTTAACTTGTAAATACAAAGAATTCCAACATACAGGAAAAGAAACAAACTTGAAAGGGAAAATAACTTAATAAAGTAAAGGTAACTAACCTATCAAACAATTGTGAAATAGATCACTTATTTGGGATAAAATAGAAACAAACTAATGCATTAAAAAAATAATTAGATAAAATTAAAACAACTATCTATGTATAGGGGACTTAACTTCTTCAATAGTAGTGTTTTAGATGTATCCCATTGACTGAGATAGGAAGCTCTTCACCATTCATCCTTGTGAGTTAGAAAGCATTGTGGGATTTGAAACTAAATACTATGTATGGACCACTCTAGAGAGAGTCAAAATTTGTTTGCCTTCCTGGCTTAGCTCTGTCCACATCCCATTTGAGGACCAAATCTCCTTCTTGAAAACTTCTTGAAGAAGCTCTTTTATCAAAATATTTCTTCACCATTACTTGATGGGATTCCATGGCCAACATGGACTAATGCCTTGTCTCATCTATCTCCATGAACTTAGCATATCTTATTTCCATTATCTCATTCTCTAAAATCTCAAGTTGGTGCATTAAGTCCAAAATAGGGAATTCAAGAGAAATAGGCATTCTTGCTTCCTTACCATATAGTAGCTTATATGGAGAATTGGCAATTGACCTCTTATAGGTGATCCTATCATCTCATAGAGATGACTTGAATTTGAGATACCATGACCTTTGATTTTCTTCAATATTCCTCCTAATGATCTTCAACAAATTCTTGTTAGTGGCCTCAGTAAGGCCATTACCTTATGGATAATAGTTTGATGAGGTAATGAGAAAAACACTTTGTTGAATTTCCCATTGGCTGATCTTAGGCCCCACAAAAGACATAGCATTGTCAAAAGTTATAGTTGAAGGGACCCCAAATTTGGTAAGCAAACCTTCATATAAGTCCAAAAAATTGATTCCATTGGCTTCTTTTAATGCCACTACCTCTGTCCATCTAGTAAAATAATCTATGGTAGTTACAATCCACTTATGTCATGAGCTTCAATGGGGATTAATAAGACCAATAAATTCCAATCCCCATTAGACAAAGGGTTTTATTCACTGAAATCAGTTGGAGAGGTAAGGATACAAGGTTAACCTTTCCAACAAACATAGCACATTGTTTGCATTTCCTAGTCCATGCATGACAATCACCAAATAAATTTGGCCAATAATACCCACCTCTCATTATATTTTGGGTTGTGATCCTTGTTGAATAATGACCTCCACCATGCTGATCATAGAATTTCTCAATCAACCTCTATGTTTGACCTGGTTCTATGCACCTTAGTGATATGTTGTTGATATCCTTTTTGAACAACACACTATCAACAAGAAAAAAAGGAATTGACTATAATCTAAAATATATTCTCTTTGAACGGATGAGATGAGAAAGATAAACACCATCTTGTAAGTATCTTACCATATCTTGGAACTAATTAGAAGATGAGGTCTGATTAGTTGTAACTTCTTCATCATTTGACACCATAACCATCCCATTAGTCTCCTACAAGTCTTGGGCTAGATGTTCATAAAGTCCTTTGCCTATAGCTAGCTTTATGACCTTGATCTCAATATCATATTTCATGACCTTGGTTATCCAATCAAAGCTTTTGTCATTTATATCTTTGTTCAGAAGGAAATCTTTGACACTTGAATGTGAAACCATCAGATGTATCTTATTATTGGACAATAAGTACCTAAACTTTTTAAGAAACTTTATGACCGAAAGTACATGCTTCTCAAAAAAAGAATACCTTGTCTCATATTCTTCTAAACCTTGACTGAAGAAGGCTATTGGTTTCTCTAAAGTCTATTAATTATGTTACATGAGAATACCTAAAATTGTGTCAATGTTAGAGTAGGTATATAAGAAGAAATCCTTTGTGAAGTCAGGGTTCAGAAGTGTAGGAGCACTAGCTATAACTTTTTTGATCTCTTCAAAACTTCTTATTCCTTCTTTGGACCAACTAAAACTCTAACCCTTATTTAACATGGTTGCAACTGGCCTAGCTAAATTATCAAAATTTAAAATGTATCTCCTCATAAAATTAATCTTGCCTAAAAATCTTTGTAAGGCTTTCTTGTGCTCAGGCAAGGAAAGTGCAAGAATTGAGTCTATCCTACACTATCTATTCTTGTACCATATTTTTAAATTACATTTCCAAGAAACCTACCTTCATGAATAGATAAAACACACTTTTTAGGATTCAAAGACACACCAAATTCCCTGCACCTTCCAAACACTTGTCTGAGGTGAATCATATTCTGATCTGCACTTCTAGAGAACACTATTATATCATCCAAATAAATAAGAATAAGCTTGTTAAGGAGACCCTAAAATGACATATCCATATCCTTTTGGAAAGTTGCTCAAAAATTGGATAATCCAAAAGTCATTTTTCTTTATGCAAATGTCCCCCACTTTGTGGTGAAGGCTATTTTGAACTGGTCTTTTTCTTTGACCAAAATCTGGTTATATCTACTATATCTATCTAACAAGGAGAAATTTTTTGAACATGTAACTAGTTGTAAAATTTATTCCATTGATGGAAATGGGTAGTGGTCTTTACGAGAGGCCTTGTTCAAGTCATGAAAGACAACACATAGCCTTATTTCACCATTCTTTTTTTGTATTGGAATAAGGTTTACCACCCAAGTTGAGTGCTTAATTAGAGATATTATAGCTGACTCAATGAGCTTATGTAGCTCATTTCTTATCTAAGGTTTAAGATTTAGGTTAATAGGTCTTTGTCTCTGTCTGAATGGCCTATTTTCATATTCTAACTCAATGGTATGTTGAGCTAAACTTAGATCAAATCCTTTAAGTTCAATGTATTGCCATGCAAAGACACCTATAAAACTCAAACATAACTTAACAAAAGTTTCTTTTTCTGAAGATGTACAAACTTTGCCCAACTTTAAAATCTTATGAGTTATAATATCCACATCTGTATAGTGGTCTTCCTTGGTTGAAAAAGCAAACTTTTCTTTTCTCAACTCATCATATTTGTTTAAATATTTTCAAGGGTGACCAACCCTTTAGGAAACTTATTTGTCTTTAGTTGCACAATCTGGTCACCATATTGTTGCAAATGCTTGTCTTGGTTCCTTAAAGAGAATTTAGCTTCCTCTTATAAGAATATAAAAATATGACTATCATAATCAAATACTTTACAATTTTCATGGTTAAGTGGGATATAAGGTCTCATAATTATGTTGATGTGTGATTGAATCTTTTTATTTTTTATGTCATCTAAAATATTGAATTGTGATCCAATGGCAACCAGCCAGTCTGCATGCCTGTTGTTATTTATTGATATGGCCTGAATATTGAAAGCATGAAAGTCTTCAACTAGGTCTCATACTATATGATTATATGACCTAAGTAGTGGGTTCTTACATATATTAAGTCCCTTTACTTGGTGAACTACCAATTCACTATCTCCAAAAAATTGTAAAGAATTGGCCTTCATCTTTCTTTCCCATTACAAACCATGCACTAGTGCTTCATATTCAATAACATTATTGGAAAAACCAAACTAAAACTTGAGAGAAGAGAAATACCTTTGATTATATGGATAAATTAACATATATCAAAATATAGTTTCCACAAGCCATCACTAGGTTGATCATCTTTCATCAATGTTAGAATTGGTGTATCATTTTCATGAATATAATAGACACCAAGTCCTTATTATATGTTAGGTTGTGGAGCTAAAAGCTTCACCCAGATGCAAACATGGAGGTTGATGAGTGTCACAGTCACCGACGTCGGCAGGCCAACTGACGTCGGTTAGTGGTGGATAGATAGCAACCGACATCGGTCAGGAGTCGGCCGACGTCAGTCACCTCCAGATGGATAGGGACCGACGTCGATTGCCTGTGTGGTTCTAGAACTATTTGTTGCATGAACAGTTAGTTTGTTGAACTAGTTTTTTGCATGTAAAGACTAATTTTAGTCTTGAGCTGCTTGTCTAATTATTGTTTGCATGGGATCTATATAATAGACCCATGGGGCTGTATTATAAAGTGTAAAACCAGAAGAGTTCTTTCGATGGTGGAATCATAAGGGTTCTTTCATGGTGTGTAAGATCAGGTTGATCTGCAGGTTGTTGCAAGATCAGGGAGAAGATCTACATGGGTAAGTAAGGTCGGTTGATCTGCAAGTGTGTGTGTGCAAGGTCAAAAGAGATCTATAGGGTAGCATGATCAAAGGAGATCTGCAACACAACAGGGAGCAAGATCAGGTGAGATCTACTTGGAGTACATTGCGTACTTGTGTACTGGCAGTATTGTTACTAACTGGTTGAGGTGAACAGTAACTCTATGTTTGAGTTGTTTGTTGTGACCTGTATTGAGAGAAGAGAACTCTTGAGGGAAGATTACTGGTAAGCCCACGAAGTGGATGAAAGAGTGTGATCTCTTTATTTTAATTTCCTTATGGATGAGTTGAATACAATTGTGTGTTGCCTCTCATATTTTGTGTTATTTCTAAATTCTAGTTACATTTTACTTGTGGTTAAATTTTGTGTTTAGTTGCTAATACAAAGGTAATCAAGTGTGTTCTTAATTCTGACAAGTTGTGTCAGAGCTTTGTGAACCTAGTTCCTATCAGTTGGTATCAGAGCTTTATGTTCTAGATTCTTGACAAAGTGGTATCAGAGCTAGGATTACCAAGTGATACCACTAACAGTTGGTATCAGAGCTAGGGTTGCAGGTTCTTAGAGCGAGGTTCACTAACACCTTGGTCACAGAGTATGTTAAGTGTTTGTTTGATTACAGGTCACTCTCAGGGGTTTCTGATTGAGTGGGAGTATAGCAATGGCAAAAGAAGGTAAGCTGAGAATGGATAAATTTAGTCACAGGTGTAGCATCATAGGGTGTGTGGTGGTTGGTCTTCAAGATTGATCTTGAAGAGGGATACAAGCCAGGATACAGATTAGACAATGTACTGGTACAGGTACAGGTGCAGCTGTTTATCTCCAAGTGGGAGATTATTAGGTTGTGGATATAAAAGCTTCACTCAGATGCAAACATGGAGGTCGATGAGTGTCACAGTCACTGACATCGGTAGGCCAACCGACGTCGGTCAGTGTTGGACAAATAGCAACTAACATCAGTCAGGAGTCGACCGACGTCGGTCACCTCCAGACAGACAGGGACCGACGTCGGTCACCTGTGCGGTTCCAGAACTGTTTATTGCATGAATAGTTGGTTTGTTGAACTGGTTGTTTGCATGTAAAGACTAATTTTAGTCTTGAGCCGCTTGTCTAATTATTGTTTGCATGGGATCTATATAATAGGCCCATGGGGCTGTATTGTAAAGTGTAGAACCAGAAGAGTTCTTTTGATGGTGGAATCACAAGGGTTCTTCCATGGTGTGTAAGATCAATTTGATCTATAGGTTGTTGCAAGATCAGGGAGAATATCTACATGGATAAGTAAGGTCGGTTGATCTACAGGTGTGTGTGTGTGTGCAAGGTCAAAGGAGATCTGTGGGGTAGCATGATCAAAGGAGATCTGCAACACAATAGGGAGCAAGATCAGGTGAGATCTACTTGGAGTATATTGCGTACTTATGTACTGGTAGTATTGTTACTGACTGGTTGAGGTAAATAGCAACTCTGTGTTTGAGTTTTTTGTTGTGACCTGTATTGAGAGAAGAGAACTCTTGAGGGAAGATTACTGGTATGCCCACGAAGTGGATGAAAGAGTGTGATCTCTTTATTGTAATTTCCTTCTGGATGAGTTGAATACAATTGTGTGTTACCTCTCATATTCTATGTTATTTCTAAATTCTAGTTATGTTTTACTTCTGGTTAAATTCCGTGTTTAATTGCTAATACAAAGGTAATCAAGTGTGCTCTTAATTCTGACAAGTTGTGTCAGAGCTTTGTGAACCCAGTTCCTATCAGTTGGTATCAGAGCTTTATGTTCTAGTTTCCTAACATTATACAATTAATGTGTAGGGATCATGTCCATGAAAATTAGAGGCCCATTCATCAATGAAAATATTTGGGGCTCCATCAGAGGTGATGCAGTTTCCACCTCACTATTTTCTAGTACCTTGTCTGAGATAACACAATTGATGTTCACCATACTTGGTATATATGGCTCCAAATGAAATATTACAATAGGTTTATAATGTATTCTTAACTTTGTACCACACCTAGTCTTGAATATTAAATAGGTCCAATTATCTAAAAAATATCCTCTAATCTTTGAAGTAAAGTCTCTTGACAGACACATGGAAAAATAGGGAGATAAGTCCACTACAACTACATCTTGTTGAATATTAACATTGGGGCAAGAATGTAATGTCAATTTTAGATCTTTTATTATGCCTATTGTCTTTTTTGGTGACCCATATAATTTAAATACTCCTTTGGTATTTGGCTCATAGACAAGACCAATCTTGTTTGTAATTTATTTGGGCATGACAGTGTTGCTAGCCCCACTATCTACCATACAATTATGGACTAAGCAGTCACCAACTATCAAAGAGAGATAAAAGGGAGGGCTTTTATTTGATTTGATAATATTTTCATCTACTTTTGTTATGTTATGTACATGTTAATCAAGTTACTTTATTTTCTAGTCTGAATTGGCCAAGATAGCTCCTTGTTTCTCAACTGGTTCTTTAGATACCTTAAGATCTGAAAGCTCTTAATTAAGCATGTCTTTTTGTCTTGGAAATCCAAGGGAATATCACATATAATTCTAACATTTTATTTATTCATTTGATCTATTATGTTTAATGAGGCTCCACTAACCTTTGGCTGCAACTTTTGAGCCACTGGTTGTTCTCTAGTTAGAGGCGTTTAGGGAACCTTCATTGTCTTTGAATTCTAAATATTCTATGATATAAGAACAACAAATTTATCCTTGACACTCTTGAAAATAAAATTAGGAATACTAGAAGTAGTGCTCACATCTTGAGCTTTTTCAAATGCTCTTCTTTTAGCTCTAGTCAGAGCTACAACTTGACCATTTGTGTTGCTAGTTTGACCAACTTGGTTGAATGTAATATGATCATCTAATTGCCAATTAACATTGATAGCATCAAGCTGCCCTAGAACTTGTTCATTTTCTCCCTGGAATGCCATATTCATTACTTGATACTGACCACCTTGAAGAGAGAACTCTTCCTATTTCATTTGTGGCATAGTAATATCTTGTGATACCAAGGCTTGATTTTAGATATCAATTGGATTAGAAGGCTACCAACCTAAATCTTGCATCAAGTTATTTTAAGGAACAATAAAATTTCAATAGGAAGGTACAATATGATTAAGGGCTACATATGGCTTAGTTGGGTTATGGATCCTTAATTTTGATAAGGTTGCCTATTGTCCTTGAAACCTTGATAAGGGGGTCATTGGTTATTGAAACACTGATAAGTGTTATGGTTTTGTTTCTGATAAGATCTACCTTGGTAATATTGTCTCTTGAGTTGAACAATCTTATTTTTAAAAGCTTGTAACATGCTTTTCAGGTCACCAATCTCATTAGCTTGATTAGGAGGGGCTACAACTTGGACTTTTGGAGATGGAATAGGGGCTATAGATGGAATTCAGGGAACTTGAAGAGGAGGAACAAATTAAAATTATGGGAATATGGGAATTAGAGGAGTTGGAGTAAGTTTGCCAACTTGTATAAGCTATTATTTGCTCTTATTACAATTTCATAGGTATTTGGAAAGGTATTACCACCCATAGATTTTATCATGACACTTATATTAGAATCAAGGGCCTTAAGATAGTATATAAATGCATACTCTGGAGATGGTCTAACCAATTCAAGGATCCTAGTCCATGTATTTTGGAAGTTGAGGTTAAAATCATACATGAGCTCATGGGATTACTTTTGTATGGTAGTCAATTGATCAATGAAAGATAGATGATTAGACTTATCTTCAAATTGCCTAACTAAGGTTTCACCTAACTCATCCCAAGTAGTAATGGAAGTCAAAGGGAGGTTATTATACCATTGCAATGCTTTCCCTTTGAAGGAGGTAGTAAGTAGTCTGATAACCACATTATCTTGAGTAACATTATGAATAGAGCAAAGGTTGGAAATATCTTAAATATGCTCAATAGCATTAGTTTTATCCAATTCTCCTGAGAATAAAGGTATACTCATCAATATAGACATAAGGGTGTCATCATATTGGGATAAATTCAAGGGACTACCCCTATTAAATGGAATAAAAACTTGATTCTTGATAACCATTTGGTAAATAGGGATTTGGCTTATGCCAACAATAAATTAGACTAAAATAATAGGTTGATCAGAGGATGAATATTGCTTTGGAGGATAAGGTCTTGTACTATTAAATCTTAATATTTTATAATAAGTAGAATGCAATTCAATATGCTCAAAAGGAGTACCTTTAATTGTTGATCTTATTGTAACATTTGGCATGAAAACATTATCTGAAAGATGATATGAGATTTACAACTTGAAGGATCTTCAAATTTTTATGATGGTAGATGTCTCCTCCTTTAATTTCTTCTTCTCAATTTTCAAACTTCAATTATGCCAAAGAAGCTAGGTCCCACCAGGCATGCCAAAACTGTTGGTGTTTTAGATTTGCTCCCTAGCTGAGAAAGGGATTGATGAGATCTTCCTACTCAAATCTAGTCTAACATGGGACTAATCCTAGTTTGTGGGTATCCTAATAATGGATTAGACCTCCAAAGAAGGCTGACTTCCTTCTGGATCTATCACCTAAACTAGTATTTGCATGGAAAAGGGAGAGAGATTTTGACAATAACTTATGAAAGCATGTAAAAAGAGGTGATGCACCAATGATTCAATCACTCAAACTCACACAAGACACATTATGAGACAAATTCAAGACCAAAGATTATCAATCTCACATAAATGTTTCACAATAATGTATAAATTAGTTATTAAACTAGCATGAGAGGGCAAATATCCTCTTTCAAGATAAACAACAAACTATAAATTGTACTTATAATAACCTATGTGAACTATCAATCATTTCATGAAGGTGAGATAACTTAAATACAGACAAGCGACATAGATTTACTTGATGATAGTATATGAATTCATATGACACACTTCAATCTAGCTTAGAAAATGATAGAATTTAGACTTTATTGCATCAAAAGGTGTTATAGTACATATCTCGACAGGGTTTTATCATACCAAAAAGAAGTATCCATTTCAAGGCTTAGAAGCCTATATTTATAGAAAAATAAAAAGAGGGAGAGTTGTGCATTGTAAAAGGCTCAACCACTTTCAATGGATTACCACTAATTTGAAGACATCGAATCATGTTCTTATCAAGAAATAAGATCCTATAAAATAATTAAATGTTCTATTGATCTTTATCCATCCACCAGGTATATTTATTGGAACTCCATCTTATTATCTAATGATCTGTTGATGAGGATCATGTCTTAGAATTGATATAATTATGCCACATCTACTTTGGGTGGCCAACGGTGCCTGCTCATTAAAAAAGTGACCCTGATGATAGGCAAGACCTCTCCATGATCATGTTTACATTTGTGTTTGATCCAATATTGAACATAGGTCCATTATAGGTGAAAACAAATCCACTTATTGGTTTTCACATATTCACAATATCCATGAAAACCTATAAACTACTTGACTTTGCTTTGTAATCACTAGTCTATCTTTGATCTCTATATTTGGTCCAAATTGACCTATTTGACCTCCATGTAGCTCTACTCAAAATGTTTGGTCATGTTTCACCATTAAAATTATTAACCCTTTATCTATATTAGGTCTAAAAGACCTAATTTATTTCTATGGAGCCTTAGTGGTGATTTTAGATCTTGTAATGTCCATTTGGTTCATCCTGGATCAAGCTCGAGCCAGCTTTATTCATCTTTACTTTACCTGAGTCTAAGAATGCCCTATCACTTTCATCAAAATGTTTTGGGCTCACCCTTTTCTTATTGGTTGTTGACCATGACTCATACTATTGACATATTGACCTTTACTTACACCATCAATTTTGATCTATACAATCGAGTGAGAGCCATTGATCTTATCCTTGACTTGTCAACCCTATCTAAGCTTGTGCCATGTGGCAATCCCATAATTACACTCAAGATCCATTATCATTCTATTAGATTTATAACTTACACCACATGTTGGCCTCTCAAGCTCTCTAACCTTTTGACTCATCTTGCATCGTTAGATCAAGATGTACAATGTAATGCAGACTGTTAGATCTGCTAGAACCTCCTATTTGAAATCCAATGGCTAATTCAAGAGATAAAATTTGACATTTATACTCCTATAAAATGACATTCATGTGGCCATCATTAGCATTCACGTGACCATCAAATTTAATCTCAAAAGGAGTTGTTTTACTCGATCTTTATTTTAATTTTTGCACAGACGTCTTAATGTGTTGGTTCAACTTTGAAGCTTCATAACTTGAGCTAGAAAGCTTGTGCAAGAATGAAACTTTTAGAGGATGATCTTGGCACGAAGGATTCCCTAGTGATTTAATATTTTGGCTCACATGGATTTTTTAAGTGCATTTATTAAATACACAAGTTAATTGGCCCAATCATTTTTGTATGACATCTTGGTGATGGTATGTTTCTTTAAACTTGTACAGTCCATCTTTTTCTCAATATTTCAAGGTTATGATGTTATTTTAAGGATTGTATAACCTGGTTTGTACTCCTAAATTCTTTGGACACCATGAAACCTACTTGGACCCTTCATTTATAATTCTAGACCTCAAGCAAAGGGCAAGCTCGAGACATTTGGATGAAAGTTGATAGGGCATTCTTAAACCCAGGCAAGGAAAAGATGAAGGAACCTAGCTCAAGCTTAGTTTGGTCTAAACCAAATAGACATTATAAGATCTAGCATCACCATTAATGCTCCATAGAGATAAAATAGGTGTTTCAGACCTAATATAGATAAAGGGTTGACAGTTTGAATGATGAAACAGGACCAAACATTACTAGTAGAGTTCCATGGAGGTAAAAATGGTTAATTTGGATCAAATACAGAGATTGAATATGGATCAGTGATTGTGAAGCAAAGTCAAGCAATTTTTAGGTTTCCATGGATATTGTGACTATGTGCAAACCAATAAGTGGATTGGTTCTCACCTATAATGGACCTCTTTTTGATATTGGAGCAAATGCAAATGTAAATTCAATCATGGAAAAGTATATTACCTATGTTAGGGTGTGGAGCTAAAAGCTTCAACTGTTTGCAGACACAAGAAGAGGATGCTGAAGAACCAGAAGCACCGGCATCGGCAGCATGACCGACGTCGGTCAGGTGCAGTGCAAAAGGAAATTGGCGATGGCAGGAGGTCGGCCAACGTTGGCAAAACCAGGCAAGCAGGGACCGACGTCGGTCGCCTGTGTATTTCCAGAACTGCTGTTGACGAATAGTCAGTTAAGTGAAGCGAGTGTTTGCATGTCAAATGACTAATTATAGTCACGAGCTGCGTGTCTAATTATTTTAGTTAGATTTCTATTTTTTTAAGCATGGGATCCTATTTAAAGACCCATAAGGCATGTATTGTAATTATCAAGAAGGCAAGTAAAAGCATTGAAGCAAACAAGGTCAAGGAGATCTACAGGTGTAAGGTCAAGGAGATCAGCTGAAGCATTCAAGGAGGGATAGCAACTCAGGTTGTGGAGTTGGTTTTGTGTTGAGCAAGAGAGAGAGGGAAGAAGGTCTTGAGGTGTGGCAAGCCTTTGAGGTGGAGGAAGAAGTGGAATCTTCCTTATTGTATTTTCTTCTAGTAATATTTAATACAAGAGTGTGTATTGTCTCTCAAATTCTCTGATGTCTCAAGTTTCTAGTTACTTTATCATTCTGGTATAATTCTGTGTTTAATTGCTTATAAGAAAGTAATCAATTGTGCTTCCGTTGGATAAGGGGTCACCTAACAGTTAGTATCAGAGCATATTGATTGTTGTAGGTAATTCTCCCCTGACAAGTGGTATCAGAGCTACGGTTTGTAGGAAGCAGGTTATTATTTTTTGATTACAGGTCATTCATAGGTTTTTTTGATTGAGTGGGAGTTCAGCAATGGCAGAAGAAAGTAAGCTACGAATGGAGAAGTTTAACGGAAAGAATTATCAACACTGGAAGATGCAGATTGAGTATTATCTGTAACAGAAGGATCTGTACTTACCGTTGGGTGGGGTTGCATGCAAGCCCATAGATATGAAGGATGAAAAATGGAGTGTTCTTGATCGGAAGGCTCTCGGCTCCATAAGGTTGAGCCTTGCATCGTCTGTGATTTCCAGCTTATCACAGTGCAAAACAACGGAAGAGTTGATAAAGTCCTTGGCGAATTTATACGAAAAGCCCTCGGCTTCTAATAAGGTATATCTTATGAAGCAGCTATTTACTTTGCAAATGCAGGAAGGTGGATCGGTACATACTCATCTCAATGATTTCCATGGTTTGGTAAACCAATTAGCTTCAGTCAATATTGTTTTTGATGATGAGGTAAAGGCTCTCTTGATTTTATGTTCTTTGCTTGAAAGTTGGGATAGTTTGGTTATGGCAGTAAGTAATTCTGCATTTGCTTCTAAAATCTTAAAAGTTGATGATGTTGTGAGTGTGATCTTGAATGAAGAAATACGCAGGAGAAGCATAGGTGAATCATCAGGTAATGCTCTAAGTGCAGAAAGCAGGGGAAGGTAAAGGGAGAAGGTTGAGCAAGGGAAATCAAGGTCAGGAAGGAGATCCGAGTCCAAAGGTATTACCTGCTAGTTTTGTGGAAAGAAAGGACATACAAAGGAGTGTTGGTTGAGAGATAAAGAGAATCAACATGCAGGTACTGAAGAAGCAAAGGATGCAAATATTGTGGTACAAGATGCTCTCATACTTTCTTTGGATAGTCAGGTAGGATCATGGATTTTAGATTCTGGTTCATCTTTTCATGCATCCCCAAACAGAGATTTGTTTCATGAGTATGAACAGGGAGACTTTGGAGTGCTCTATTTAGGGGATGGTATGCCTTGTCAGATAGTTGGCAAAGGGAAAGTGCAGTTGAGATTGCAGATTGACAACACATGGGTGTTGAAGGAGGTCATGCATGTTCCAATTCTGAAGCAGAGTCTGATTTCTGTAGGAAGGTTGGGAGATGAGGGATGCACAATAACCCTCATAGTGGACTCTTGGAAAGTTACCAAGGGAGCACTTGTTCTAGCAAGAGGTAAGAAAGTAGGTACTCTTTATCTACCTACTTGTATTACTGATTCTACTTCTGGTGCAGATTCGAAGATGTGGTCTAATAGGCTTGGTCACATGAATAATAAGGGAATGGACGTTCTTGATTCAAAAGGTATGTGTTCAAATTTGGAAAGCACAGATAGAGTTCATTGCAGAAAAAGGAAATTTGATGCTTTTGATAGGAATAAAGAAGCCTTGGTGTTTATGGAGGAGATGAAGGACAAAGATCAGTCACAGGGGCTGAATAAATCTGAGCAGGGCAGCATGGACAGAGGTTTGATCCAAGAAGAGCTCGCGGATGAAAATTTCATCACTTATAGGAACACACAGACATCGATGTCAGTCACATGGGACCGAAGTCGGTCAGCCAGATACCGACATCGATCATGTGCAGACCAGTAGAGTCGATAGGTCGGGCAGGAGAAGTTTGATGTTGGTCATAAGGACCGATGTCGGCAGGGGGGACGCCGGTGTCGGCCAGGGAAACGACGTCGACAGTCAGGGTCAGTGCAGGGAACCGACATCGGTCGAGAGCAGACTAGGAGATGGCCGAGATCAGTCACTGGAACGGATGTTGGGTGGATCTATAAGTCTCAAACACCCATGTGGAGGTCAAAAAGGGTATGTGAACCTCATATTCGTTGTTCATCTTCTTTATATTGCTTACTGATAGACATGAACTAGGAAGATGGAAGAAGCAATGCAGGTAGAATCCAGAAATAGTGGGAGCTTGGCATGGATGAGGAGTGTGAGTCCTTAGAGAAGAACCAAACAGGTATTTGTTGGTAGAGTTGTCAGCTGGAAGAAAGCACTGGATAGAGGGATGGATTCCCATTTTAGAGAAGAGAGTGGATGGACACTTGAGACAGAAGGCTATGGCATATAGTCTTGATTAGGCTGCAGACAATGGAGATTTGACCATTGTATTTTATCTTTACCAGGTTGGATAATATTAGCTACATTATCCTGTTACTGTATTGTCTTACTTGTTGCAGGGTTTCATATACAGGGAGTTTTCTGAGCTAAGGGTAGAGTTGGTTCAGAAGTATGTCATGAAGAATTTGGGAGCAGCAAAATTCTTTTGGCATAAGATACAGGTATTGCATCACAGGTTTGCGTGGTGGTTGGTCTTCAAGAGTGACTTTGAAGAGGGATACAGAGCCTAAGAAACAAAATAGATGGTGTACAGGTACAGGTACAAGTTGCGGCTGTTTATCTCCAAGTGGGATATTGTTAGGGTGTGGAGCTAAAAGCTTCAACTGTTTGCAGACACAAGAAGAGGATGCTAAAAAACTAGAAGCACTGGCGTCAGCAGCATGACTGACATCGATTAGGTGTAGTGCAGAAGGAAATCGGTGACGGCAGGAGGTCGGTCGATGTCGGTAGAACCAGGCAAGTAGGGACCGACGTCGGTTTCCTGTGTATTTCCAAAACTGTTGTTGACGAACAGTCAATTAAGTGAAGCGAGTGTTTGCATGTCAAATGACTAGTTATAGTCATGAGCTGCGTGTCTAATTATTGTAGTTAGATTTCTATTTTTGTAAGCATGGGATCCTATTTAAAGACCCATAAGGCATGTATTGTAATTATCAAGAAGGCAAGTAAAAGCATTGAAGCAAGCAAGGTCAAGGAGATCTACAGGTGTAAGGTCAAGGAGATCAGCTGAAGCATTCAAGGAGGGATAGCAACTCAGGTTGTGGAGTTGGTTTTGTGTTGAGCAAGAGAGAGAGGGAAGAAGGTCTTGAGGTGTGGCAAGCCTTTGAGGTGGAGGAAGAAGTGGCATCTTCCTTATTGTATTTTCTTCTAGTAATATTTAATACAAGAGTGTGTATTGTCTCTTAAATTCCCTGATGTCTCAAGTTTCTAGTTACTTTATCATTCTGGTATAATTCTGTGTTTAATTGCTTATAAGAAAGTAATCAATTGTGCTTCCGTTGGATAAGGGGTCACCTAACAGTTAGTATCAGAGCATATTGATTGTTGTAGGTAATTCTCCCCTGACAACCTATCATTAGGGTGACTTTTTTAATGATTAGGTACCATTGGCCATCCAAAGAATATGTGGCACAGTTATATCAATTCCAAGACATTATCCTCATTAACAAATCATTAGATAATAACATAGAGTTCTAAGAATGCAGTTTACAATTTTTTTTTAGCTTGAAAGTGGATATCTACCCTCTCATGCTAGTTTAATAACTGATTCATGTCTTATTGTGAAATATTTATGTGAGATTGATATTCTTTGGTATTGAATGTATCTCATAGTGTGTCTTTTACAATTTTGAGTGATTGAATCATTGGTAAATCACCTCTTTTTACATTATTTCATAAGTTATTATCAAAATCTCTCTCCCTTTTCCAAGAAAGTGCTAGTTTAGGTTTAGTTTAGGTGATAGATCTAGAAGGAAGTTAGCCTTCTTCGGAGGTCTAATCCATTATTAGGACACCTACAACCTAGGATCAGTCCCATGTTGGTCTAGATTTGAGTAGGAAGATTTGAGCAATCCCCTTCTCAGCTAGGGTGTAAATCTAGAGCACCAACAATTATATCTATAACATGCATGTTGTACATAACCCAATCATCAATGCCTCATTTTTGATATGTTATATGTACATGAAAAACCCAAATGATAGGAAAATGGCATAGGGTGGAATTGAGGGGTGATGAAGGCTATACAAATATCAGTTCATGTATCACATTTGGTTCCTTAAAATTACATGTTCCAAATATCATCATCATTTGATATGAAGTAAAGTTATCTAGAAAATCATCATTCATTGGTAATGTTTCTATCAATGGAGCTACAACTAGTTAGTCTACAATAACTAGTCCTTTTAAATATTTTTTAGAGATGAATTTCAGATCAAATTCCATGATAAAAGTAACCATTTTGATATGTTTTTTGATAAGTGTGTATTTGGCATAACGAATTTGAGTGGAACCACCTTTGTGATAGCATGTGTCCCATCAGTGATGGAATTTTTGCGTAGCAAAACAAGAACTAAGCATAGATTTTCCATAGTATTGTATTTTTTCTCATACTCAAAAAGTGTTCTAATGATGTAATAAATGACATGATCTTTATGATGATCATCATATTTTTCCAATAAATCTCTTAAGGCATGATATGTGGTTGACATGTGTATTACTAAATGTATGTACAATGTTGGGGGCATGATAGTCAGTGGATTAAGTAAATATTATTTAATTGCATAAAATTTACATTAACATTTGGCATCCCATTTGATTTATTTATTTATTTTTAAGTAATAATGTTAAAGGATGCATATTATTAGCTAGTTGGGCCACATAACATCTTATTTCCTAGTTTTTTCCTTGTAATGATCATAGTTATGTTAGCCCTTTTAATATAGACATGTTTTAAATAGCTTTGAAATTTTGGGGACTGATTTCCATGCCCTAATAAGATATGATGTATCCCAATAATTTTGATGAAGATACAACAAATACACATTTATTTTTATTAATGTGTACATTGTATTTCCATAGATATTTTAAAAATTACAAATTTATAGCTTGATCCTGATGTTGTCTTGATTTAAAAAGTAGACAATCCATGCAGTCTTCCTTTATTATTTGTATATAGTCATGAAAGATATGTGTCATCACTCACTAATAATTATCCATAACAATTTTAAATCCAAATTTAACAACTACATAACAAACAATTTCCCATAGTGTAGTAAATGGAATATTTTATTGATCTTCTAGCCTAATTTTGATTTGGTTGTATCTTGAGAAACCATCAATGAATTATAACATCTCATAACCAGATATAGGAACGACAATCATATGTCAATATTTTGTAATGGTAAGTTGTCTTTGGGAAAAGCATTATTAAGTCTCAATAAGTTATACAACACTAAATATGTTTGTTAGGCTTTGCAATTGGTACTATATTAGAGAGCCACTTAGGATAATCAATGGATCAAATAAATCCCACATAGAATAGTCTATATATTTCTTTTTTTAGTAACAAATCTAATTTTGGATGCATTTTTCAAATATTTTATTGCATTAGCTTGGCATTAGGATAAATAACAATATTATGTAATGTAGTTTTGTGGTCAGTTCTTGGCATATCTGAGTAATCCCACACAAATATTTATCAATAATCATGTAGAACTTGTTGAACTTCTTTTCCATCATATTTTTGTAACATAATAGCTAATACTACTAGTCTTAGACTTTTCTGAGGATTCTATCACTGGATGGGCCACATTTCAAGATATTTTTTTAGCCTAGTTTGGACAAGGAATTAACCCCAACATCTTGTACTAACACTTTTCTAACATGAAAATGGAATCTAATTGACCTAATTGAACTTCCAATGCAAAGTTACATAAAATTTATTATTGATTTACAATATTATATAGACCCAATGCCCCATCAGCATTAGAAATGTATAAGAATACCTTGGACCCCATGGCATCAGTGTTTATCTGCATGGATCCTACTATGACTAACTTGACATTAGCTTATGTTTCCCCCATTAAGGTAGATAAAATTAAACCCTCAATGATGTCTATTACCTACCATCCCCAATGTCAACCCAAACATGTATGCATTGAACCCTATTCCACATATAAATTAGAATGCACCTTTTCTCCGTTTAGCCTTAATCACTTATGTATTACCCTTTAGAAATGTTACTCTAAACCAATAGTTCAATTTCCTAGGTGAACCATTTGCTTAGAATATAAATGTAAACCATAATAAGTTTTAAATCCTACCACCAATACCACACAAAATCCAATACAAGAATCCACAAAAGGGGAATTAGATGAAATACAATGCATGGTTTAGAAACTCAAAAATGAACTCCTTAGTCTACAAAAGAAAATAAGCAACACTAATGGGGAAAACACCCAAAAAAAAAATCATACCAAAGGTATAATGGGTTTTTTAGTCATCCAAACAATCATGTAGAGCCTTCACCAAATAGATTCCCTAAAATTAATATCTTCAAATTAGCTTTACCAAACTGGGGTAGGATACATTTTACTACTCATCATGATGAGCTTGATTCCATTAAATTTTAGAATGAATTCAAAATTTTCTAGAAAAAAAATGGAGAGATGTGAGGTTTTTCCTAATCAACCAAATCCTATAGGTGCATTTGACCCTTCAAGTTCATCCAAAACTCATAATATAGCTATGGTGTTAAAAACCTTTAACTTCCCTAGTCGGGAAGATAATGAACCTAAAAAAAATGTTAATGAAGTGAATGCCTTTCAAAAGTATCAACAAAGTAATTTTACACTTAAGAGTAGGCAACAACAACACACAAAAAAATCCATTTCACCAAATCATGGTACAAGACCTACATATCCAACAGTAGATAATAATCCTCGACCACCTAGAGGTAATGACCAGTGATCAACCATAGATGCTCAACATTCTCCCAGTAAGGGTGGTATAATATAGTAGAGGATATGAAAAAGAATAAAATTAAATATAAATTCACATGAATTAGATCAAATCTTAGGCAAAAGAGAAATATTATTGGCTGGCCCTAGAGAGTGATGAAAACTATATCACCTTTGGCACCTTTAGCACATTTAGATCCATAAAAATGCATGGTGCAAGTATTAGTATCCACATGATAAAAATTAAAGTTATCATAAAATTCATCATTTATTGGTAATGTATCCACAAGTGGAACGATACCTAATTGATTAGCAATAACATGTCCTTTAATAGATTTATGTGATATGAATTATAGATAAAATTCCATGAGTAACATTACCCATTTTGATATACGTTCCAAAAAATAGGATTTTGACATGAGAAAATTGAGTGGATATATCTTAGTAATGAAATGTATCTCATTATTGAGCATGTAATGTCATAATGTTTGTGCCCACAAAACCAATTGTGAAACATAACTTCACCATGACAATGTAATTCTTTTCATAATTAGCTAGTGTATGATTGATGTAATAGATTATGCGCTCTCAATGATCATCATTTTTTTGTGACATTAAATCCCATAAATCATTATTCATAGAAGAAATGTATAACAACAAGGGATTATCTAGTATAGGAGGCATGAGGATAGGTTGATTAAATAAATATTCTTTTATTATATCAAAACCTTTTTTGGCAATTTTCACCCAATCAAACTTTGTGTCTTTATTTATTAGCCATGTGAAAGGTTGTGTCTTATTTTCTAATTGATCCACAAAGTGTCTTATAGGCTTAATTTTTCCTTTTAAATAACATGACTATTTAAACCCTTTTGGTGGTGGTATGTGTACAATAAACTTAACCTTTTTCAGATCAACTTCTATACCTATTTGAGAGATTATGTAACCCAATAATTTTCCAAGATACTAAAAATACACACTTTTTTGGATTTAAACGTACATTTTATTTTTTTAAACATTGATAGATATGTCACTAATCAGTAGCATGATCTTGTCAATGTTTGTATTTTTCTAGTAAATCACCCACATAATCATATATCATCTTATGTATGTAATCATGAAAAATATGTGTCATATATCTATGATAAGTGGCCTCGGTATTCTTTAGTCTGAATGGCATAAATACATAGGAAAATGTTCCTCATGGTGTAGTAAATTCTATCTTTTTCTAATCATTAAGATATATCTTTAGTTAGTTGTACACAAACAATCCATTCATAAATGATAACATTTCATAAAAACTAGCAGTGGAGTATACAATCATATCAATGTTTGGTTGTGGGAAATCATGTTTACGACATGATTTATTTATATCACAATAATTTATGTAACATAAAATATGTTTATTATGTTTTTCAAAGGGGCACAATGTTATAAATTTTAATTAGAAAAGTCGATGGATCAAATAAATCATGCATCTAGTAGTCATTAGATCCCATCTTTGAGTAATAGAGCTACCTTTGGATGAATTTTCCTTATTTATTTTTAATTGGATTTGCTTCCAAATATAACACAAAATTATGAATTTTAGATGTATGATCAATTCTTAGAATATCTTTGTAATCCCATACGAATAATTTTGGGTAATCATGTAAAACTTATCGAAAATATTATCCTTCATCATCTTTTAGCATAACTTATAAAAAGATTGGTCATGGATATTTATCCACCCCATAATTAAACTCTATTATATCTTAATTAATCAATTTTGATCTATATTATACATATGGTGCAATAGTGATGGTATATGGGACATCTATCATGATCATTAGGGCCTTCTCTCTCTCCAAAGTATGTGTGGGCATTTTTTGTATGAGGAAACATATTCTTATGATAGAATGGAGGGATATCCTCATATGCCCCTACATACTCGAGGAGAAATTATTATGTGGAAAATTCATCTAGTGTCCAAATTTTGGGTAAAATTATATTGTCATTGAGGTTTGGGTATACCAACTATAATGTCAAAATATGATTAACTTCTCGTGCATGCTCCAGTTTTCCTTTGAGAAAGGGTGTATAAATGGTAACTTTATATATACCATTATGTGTTTTAACTAATTTAAATCCAAGACCTTTTTATTATAAATATGTAGATGCCATAAAGGGATGGGTGATTCCTTGTGTATACTTTCCCAATTCTTGAACTTCTAATCCTAATTTTTGTAAATATCAGAAGCCAAACCCATTTTCATTTAAATCACTTGATGAAAAGTATTTAATATTTAAAGTAAGTATTAGTTTGGGTGATTCATTTGATGAATTAGTATTCTTAAAGTCAAGAGAAAAGGGTTACATATGAGGTAAATAATTATCCGGCTAAATGAGTGTACAATACTTGAAAGATTCTTGATCTAGAGGACATGTATGTGTATCTTAGATAATTGAATTTAAGGAATGCATGGAAATTATAAGATAATTCATTCATATCATATATCCATGGTCTTCCCAGTAAAATATTTTAGTTGAGATCATAGGGCATGACCTGGCAACTTGTACCTATTGTTACAAGACCCAATGTTATTTATAATTAAATTTATCCTAATACCATTTTTAGGATATTTTCAAATCCTCAAATATTCATATCAAATTAATCAAGATATTTTTATTTTATACCAATTAATTTAAGGAATGAGATATTAAAATTGTTTAATCCAGACCCATTATCCACAAAAACCCATTTAACCATCTTATTATGAACTTGCACTTGAATATACAATGGGAAATGTTGATTAATAATGTGTTTAGGGGATAGATCCTCTTTTTCAAAAGAGATGGTTTCTTTTTTCCATTGTAATGTGTTAATAATAGAAGCCACATAATGTGGTTTTACATCACTTGGTAAAATCATATCACACACTGTTGCATAAAGATTGTATTTGTACATAGGCACATTCTAGATTAACTCTAATAAAGAAGTTTTGGCCTGGGAATTATTTATTTGGTCCATAATGTTATATTTATTAGCATGATTTGGTTGCTTTGTGGAAGATGGTTGGGATTGAGGAAGAGCCTTGGTTTGTATCACAAAATGAGATACCTTACCCCTTTGAGTTGTAAGAGCATGGATCGCGAATCCTTGTATAAGCCTAGGAGGAATACCAGGGGTGGGATGGTAGTTGTTAAAATTCTAAGATCTAGGGGGAGAAATGAAAATGAGTTATGCATGTTCTTTGGCATATATTAGTTAATTAATTCAATTCAAATTGGATATTCACATGTTACAAATTAAATAAGGTTAAATATGATTAATTATTAATTTGAGGCTTCTCATGAAACTTAGATTGAATCCAACTTATACATAACAAGGTAGAACAATGTGAAATAATTAAAATCATAACTTTATTAAACCAACAGAAGTAATGTTCATTTATTAAAGCCATATGTACTTTGTAATGTGAAAGAAAATTAAAAATTAGGTCTAAAAATAAAACCATATGGTATAAATTTGAAACATTAGAAAAAAGGAATGAAAACCTAAGGGCAACCTAGGGTTTACAATGTTTGAGAAATATACGGGTTCACCAGTATGTTTACCCTATTTTTAGATTATTTTACATCACAGTAGGCTAAATTTGTCGAATTAATTCATATTTTAATAAATAGAAATCAAGCATAAATCTAAATGTAACTGATTAAGATATATCTAATAATGTAATTTATTATTTGTGGAAAGTACTAAGGAGATCAAGATGCTTAGCTTTAGTGTTTGAGTATTGAATTTGATTGTGTTATGCTAGTAAGAATTGACTGGAAGAGGGTATGTGATTCATCTGGATCTAGAACAAATTATATGTGCACGTTGGGTCACTAACATCAAACCTGGGGCATATTTGTTAGACATAGGTGACCTATGGCTAATGTTATTATCTTAGATTATTCAACTTCGCTATGACCATACAATGTAGTGCACCTGCATGATATGTCTTTGTATATGTGATATTTTACCCTTGATTATATACAAAACTATAAAAATCATCTTCCTTATCCTTGAAAACCTTAGGCCCACTTATGAAGGATGAAAACCTCTAAAAAGTGATCAAGTGTAATTGGGTTGAGTTGACCCTAATCACTCCTACTGATGATTGACTATTGTATACATATCTAGTACTCAGAAGAGGGAATTCAAGCCACACATAATTATTCCCATTAGTGTGAATGTGTAATTGTTTTCTTTTTCTATATGGATACAACTATAAATCTGGATTTGATCTTGATAATTTTATGTCTTGTTCTAGTTTGGCATGCTTTAGAACTAGATGATGACTTCTCCTAGTGATTGAATTCCAATTTAGGAAGAATAAGGTATATTTTATCAAAGTACAATATTATACTTGATAAATACTTGATAATGCCAGATGGTGAATATGTTTGACCTTGGTTTGTATTTATATGTGCTCAATTGGGTAATTTCCCATGCCACTGACCTGCTAGGTGAATGGGCTGACCTAAGGGATTGATTTGATTTTTAATGAAATTCATTGTTAGGTGAAATAAGGTAATGTCAACCTTAAGACAATAACATCAATGTTACTATATGATTTTGACATTACTATATAGGAGAAGAAAATGCAAATGTGGTATTCTATAAATTTTTGAGTAGGATATTTCACCGATTTAGGATAGACTAGAATGTTCTTATAGGTGACTAATATCAACTTATAATGTATCAGGCTCATAATTGGCATGTAGGTGTGTGGGAAAGGTGAGTGATAACTATTTATATATACACAAGTCATGTAGGATAAGTGTAGGTCAAGATTGACATTTTCAAGTATCAAATACCATATTTTAGTGTCTACATGGATAACCTAAAGGTTGATTTTTTAAAACATATCTCAGAAGTGTTAGTAGTTCATATCACATAATAGTTTAACTGCAAGGTGACCCATGGATTTATACCTTCCTAGACCTCCCATATCATCCATCCCATCTAAAAGAGTGGAGACAATAATTATCTTAGTAATTACCTCACTATCATGGTTGGACACAACTTAGCTAATAACTTTACCATAGCTCTAGACATCCATATCTCTATATGGGCAGAGACAAAGAGACTAAGAGCCAAAGGATAATAAGGTTTAAAGAGGGACCATTGTACCATTGATCATATTTTCACTTTGACCTCTATCATTGAGGAATCAAAGACAAAGAAGCATGGAGTATATTTTTGTTTTATGAACTTCTACAAGGCATTTGATATAGTTCCTCGGCACTTACTAGTTGATAGGCTTAAGGGTTTGGGTCTTCCACGCTTGGTAGTTTCACCTATGATGAATATTTATGAGATAATTATTATAAAGGTATGAACAAAGGATGGTGAAGCCTAATATGTTTAGAGTAACATAGGTGTTAAACATGGTTTCATGTTATAATGAACTTTCTTCAAAATTTAAGCAATAAATCAAAAGATAACTAAAATATAGTAGAATATATTTAATCCACTTTGAGGGAGAAACTTGAAAATCCTTATAATAAAATATAATTTATAAATATGATGATTGGAATGAGCCACACTCATTCATATAGAGAGAGTTAATGGGGGAAGTCACACCCATTCATCCCACCCTTACATCATAACAAGTCATCCTAACTCAATAATTAACTAAGGAATGTAATTAGAAATGAAGAGTATGCCATAAATGAAGAGCTTAACATGCCCCCTCCTTTGAAACAATGTTTCCCTCAATGTTGGACAAATTTGGATGTTATTGAATAAATGTGGTATCCTCCCATGTGGCATCTTGATAAGGAAAATTCTTCCATTTGACTAAATACTCCTTAATCTCTCTGTTTTGAAGCTATTTAGTTTGTGTATCAAGAATATTCTCAAGTTCAAGTATGACACAACCTTCCTCATCCAATATAGGTAAATAATCCCATGTAGATATGGTTTGGTCAATTAACTTTTTCAAACAAGAAACATGAAATATTGGATGAATGTGAGTAGAATGGGGAAGGTTCAACTTATAGGCGACACTACCAATCTTCTATAGGATCTGATAAGGACCATAATACTTAGGAGATAGCTTGTTATCCTTTTTATATTATTTTAGGTAAAATTTCTTATATGGTTGGAGACAAACAAATACCCAATCACCTACTTCAAAAAGTCTGCTCACTATGATGTTGACCAGCTTGTTGTTTCATGCAATTTTGTGCCATGGCTAAATTATCTATAAGACTAGCAAGTAATTCTTATTGGTGGTGAATGTGTTTTTCCACAACATGTACTTTGTTTTGTATTTTTAATGATGAGGTGAGGGAAGGAGGTTGCTACCCATATAGTGTCATAAATGGAGACATTTTGGAAGAGACATAGAATGAAGTGTTATACCACCATTCAGCTAGTGGTATCCATTGAACCCATTTTTCTTATTTATCTAATGCAAAACAATGAAGATAAGATTCTAAACATTTATTGACCACCTCATTTTCCCATCATATTTAGGATGATAGGATGCACTATGAGATAATTGAGTACCCAAACATAAAAATGAATCAATCCAAAAATTATTGGTAAAAATTGGATCACGATCACTCACTATGGTCTTGGGGGTGCCATGTAGTTTTTGAACTGTATGCAAAAAATAAGTAGCTATAATATTGGTTATAAAGGGTTGTGATAAGGCACAAAAATGGGCATATTTTTTAGTCTACCTAATATCACCATGATGACATTTTCACCTTCTGACCTAGGCAAACCAATGATGAGAACCATAAACACCTCCCACCACTAACTTAGAATGGATAAAGGTTAAAGAAGACCTAGTAGCTTAATTGTTTCTCCCTTGTTTTGTTGCCACACTAAACATTCAGCCACAAATTTTTGTACATCCCCTTTGAGTCTTTCCCAAAATAAATCCTTTTTTACTCGATGATAAGCTTTCAAAAAACCTACATGCCCTCCTATGGGAGATGGATGAAGCTTGACAAAGATCTTGTTTTTGAGGGAAGAATTATTGCATACGTATAACTGATCTTTATACCATAAGACATTCCCTTTCCATGTAAAATCTTATGAGGCAATAGAGTCATGTTAAATACTATGAATTAAAGTATGAGTATTCACATCATTTTCCTATTTAGATCTAGACTCTTCCACACAATAAGCCCTCCAAATAGCCATGGCACACAATAATGCCTAATGGATTCATCCTTCCTACATGGTGCATCATTAACCACATTATCTTTACCTTTATTGTATATTATTTCAAAGTTGTACCCTAACATTTTAGTCACCCTTTTTTGTTTGTATTTGTAAGATGATCATTATTCTAAAAAATATTTTAGACTATCATGATCAATCTTTACCTTAAAATATCTAATCATTAGATAAGGTTGCCATTATTTGACTGCATGAGGTATAGCCATCATTTCCTTCTCATAGATTGGTTGTGAGAGGTTATTACCCTTGAGTTGGTGGCTCTCAAATTCTAGTGGTTTACCTTCTTGCATGAGTATTGCCCATATTCTAGATCTGATGTATCACATTCAAAAATGAAAGTCTTTGAAAATTTTGGGTTAGCTAAAACTGGAGTAGTGCCCATGGTCACTTTCAGTTTCTCAAAAGGCCTTGGTGGATATTTCATTCTAATGTAAAGATTCCTTTTTTAACAATGTTGTAAGTGTGGATGTGATGCTACCATAACTCTTCACAAAGTGGTGATAGTAACCTATTAACCCGAAAAAACCCACAAAGGTTTTTAACGGATTTTGGCACTAGCCACTCAATCATAGCTTTCATTTTTTGAGGGTCTACTTTGACTCCTTCATGTGAAACAATGTGACCCAAGTATTCCACTTCTTTTAATTTAAAATAACATTGTGAAGGATTTGCATAAAGTTTATGGTTTTTTAGAGTGACTAGAACCTTTTTCACATGTTGTAAGTGTTCTTCCTAAGTCTTACTATATATGACAATGTCATAAAAAAAACCAACACAAATTTTCATTAAAATGGCTAAAAAATAGTGTTCATCAAATTATGAAATGTTGATGGGGCATTGGTGAGATAAAAAGGCATTACCAAAAATTCATAATGTCCTTCATGAGTTCTAAAGGCTATCTTATGGATATCGTCATTTCAGATTTGAATTTGATGGTATCCTGAATGAAGATCTAATTTTGTAAAGTAAACAACACTATGTAACTCATCCAACAAACCATAAATTATTGGTATAGGGAACTTATCTATTATGGTACATTTGTTGAGTTCTCTATAATCTGGGCACATTCTCCAAGTCTCATCCTTCATACAAACCATGACTAATGGGGATGAAAATGCACTTTGGCTATGTCTGTTGGTATCATCTTCCAACATTTCATGTACCATTTTTTCAATTTCACTCTTCTAGGCATATGGGTATATATAACGGTGAATGTTGGGTGGTTGACTACCTGGAATAAGTTGAATGGAATGAACATGATCTCAACTTCATGGAAGTCCTTTTGGCATTGCTTCAAAAATGGTTGAGTGATCATCAATAATCTATTGGATATCAGGGTGTGTAGAGATCTTTGATGGTTTAAACTCTATGGAGCATAACCTAGAAATAAATTCATCAACCCATTTGTGAAGAATCTTCTGCATTTGATGAGAACTAACCAACTATGGAGATTTTGCATGTATTCACATTAATTCATAGGTCCTTCCTTAAGAATGAAAGCACATGAAAAGCTCTTAGAAATTCATCGCAATCATACCCAAGGTTGTGAGCCATTGGAATCCTAACATAATATCAGCTCCACCTATGGGAATAAAAAACATAGGGGAATTGAGATTGTAATCTCTCCTGTCCACTTTGATATTATGGTATTTACCAGAACAATTGACCATACCCCCATCTGTAATCATGACTTGAAACTTTGGAGTAAAGTAAATAAAACAATTCAATCATACCACCAATTTATTATTGATGAAATTATGTGTACTCCCAAAGTCAATCAATATTGTCACCTTTTATTTCTTTAGGTAACCCCCAACTTTGAGATTTTGGGGAGTGCTAATACTAGAAAGTACATGGCATGAAATAGTGGGCTGAGACTCTTTTGAATCTGATTCAGGCACTTCATCCTCTTCACCAGATTTTGTTTCTCAACACACTTATGACCTTTGCTCCATTTGTTAACATAATTGAAACATAACTCTTTGGATAATTTCTATTTAATTTGGTGAGGATTCAATCTTGTAGGCTGAGAGAAGGTTTGTGTTGGACTAAAATGCTCTTCATCTCTAGTGAAAGCCTTATGTTTGACTAGATATCTTTCCTATACCATGCAAGCAAATACCATGATTTAGATTCGATGTTTGGATTAAACATTTGAACATCTAGTTGGATTGTATCCTTGAGACCACCCAAGAAGAGATCATTCATGTTATCATATGAGATATCATCCAACCTCAATCATAAGTTAGGAAATTGTTGAATATAGTCTTTGATTGAACCTAATTATTATAGCTTTTTTAATTGGATAAAGTAGATTTATGTTGCACTATAATGGTAGTGCATTTGTTTCTCATCCATGAACATTGACCAAGTAACAATAAAACCCTTATTTTTCTTCTAAGCGCAAAGCCATTGATACCAAATAAACTACTCTAGCTCCAAATACAAGGATGCCATAATCACCTTTTATCCACATGAGATCTGATGTACATCAAAAATATATCCATTTGGTTGATCCAAGTAGAGGGATCCTTCCCATAAAAATTTTGCATTTTGACTATTGGAGTCATGTTTCTTACATGCAGTGGATTTGGATTTGTTTGGGAGTGGCTCGAAGATCTACCCAAGTTGGGTTGTGAAATATTTGGACCCAAAGATCCAACTTGATTAGCCTGAGTATTAATGGTTTGTGTTTGGTTTTGAGGATGTTAAAAAGCATTCATATTTTTACCAAGTTTTTCATAAGATCATCCAAGTGTTGATTGATCTGATCTACTTTATTCATCATCTCCAATTGTAACCCTTGCATACTAGTTTGTATGCCTTACATATCGTACTCCAATTGACTCACTTAGGATCAATTATAGAAAATACCGTAACCATAGATCCACCTTCTGACTCCAAATATTCTTTTCCAAGATTTTTCCCTAGAGTTTCATCACCCTTTTTCCTGCCCCTAGTTTGTGGTCCTGCCATAAACAATCTTGCCAATATCCACCCTAATGTTCACTATTGACCCGACTTTGACCAAGCAATGTGGAAATTAATTCTCTCTCAATTCAAAAAACACAAAGAATAAAACTAAGCTAGATTTTTGTGAGCTTTCCATAAATGTAAACAAATTTGAAAATTTCCAAAAATTGTGGACTGTAGAGCAATTTTATGAAAAATAATGAAAATAAAATAACTCTCCCAAAATGAATTATCTGGTCTCAAAAATTTTAATGTAGACACCTTATATCATCCTCAAACTCAAGAAAACAAATTGTCAAAAAAATCACATTGGTTTGATAAATATAGCGGAAATAATTTTGTTACCCAAACAACTACTCCAATATCACTTGTAATGAACTTTCTTCAAAATTTAAGCAATAAATCAAAAGATAACTGAAATATAGCATATTATATTTAAGCCACTTCAAGGGGGAAACCTCCAAATCCATAAAATAAGATATAATTCACAAATATGATGATTGGAGTGAGCCACACTCATCCATATATAGAGAGTTAATGGGGGGAGTCACACCCATTCATCCCACCCTTACATCTTAAGAAGTTGGCCTAACATGATAATTAACTAAGGAATGTAATTAGAAATGAAGAGCATACCATAGATTAAGAACTTAACACTTGTTATCTCTTACAATTATTAGATTCTACATTGACGAGCCAAAGGAAATAATTTTGGATATATTGGGGACAATGAATGGTTGCTTACTCTTTAAAGTCTCTATTGCAATTCTCCCTTTTGTAGATGACATTATTTTAATGCCTTACTCAGCGAGAGGTCTCTATAAATAAATTGATATCTTAGCCTTTTTTTTTATACTCATGAGCATCAGGTTAATTTGGATAAAACAAAAGTCTTGGATTTTAATATAACTATAAATAAAGTAATTCATGTGACTCTTACAAATACATGAGAGGATTGAGGTGGTCTCCTCATACGTATATGTGGCGGTCCTCTTCTCTAGACCATACTTTGGTTTGACTCTCGGTGTAGAGTCCAAATAAAATAAAGGATACGCAACTCTCACCACCCTTAAAAAGCATTATTTTCAACTTCAATTAATGGACATTCAAACAAATATCCACCTCTTTCACTCACTAGTCACACCTACCCTCTTATATGGTTGTAAGATTTGGGGACCATACCTTCGATTTGAGGAGCGTAAATGAATAGAGAGAGTGATTGTCATAATGTTATCCAAAAATGTTAATTCCAATATATTAATGCCTCACACCCTCATCCTTGCAGAATTTGGCACAGTATCGCTTATTACTTTAGTGATCTTTCATGTAGTGACAACGATCATAAACTTAGATAATTGGGCAATCCCAGAGTGGTCACCTTAAGTATCCATACTTTGTTCTCATATCATTTATGCAGTAGGCAAACCATGGGGTTGATTCATGTCTGTATACAAGAGCCTCCTCATTGCTTCATGTCATTGATCTTGATAGGTCATCCTCGCATCAATGTTTCTAACCTCTCTAAGAGAGAGATAGACAATGGTATTCATACTGATATTTATAGATCCCACCTTTAATCCACATGGTCTCAACCCAAATAGTCATTCACCGCAAAACTTCAACAGTACTTAGACTTATATTTTCCCTTCAGTGATGGGTACATCCAACACCTAAGGTCCATTAAACTATTGTAACCTTGCAGCCTAAGGGTTCCCCTATCTTAGTTTAGAGTTTGCTCGCATCAGCGTCATATTGAGACAAATCACCATATCCCTTGGGAGCATCATATTTATTATATTTTCTCCTTAAAGTCTAATATTGAGGACCATTTTTTTTCAAATGCTCTCCATATTACAAGATAATGGGATGGTTCTTTTGCCTCTTCAACCTGAGACATTCATGGCTTATGAAGATCAAATATGTTTAACCCTCTTCCTCTAGAAGATGTTTGACCTTCGCTAATAGCTTCTTAGATATAAGTCCCCAAAGGAAGCCTATATTAGGTTAATTACATCCTACTTTTAGCCATTTCACATTATCAATAGGAAGAGGCCCCATGGCCATCTTCCAAACTTATATATCAGACTAGTGAGACGTTGTAGAGCTTAATGATTCACATGGGCTCACACCCACTATACACTTCTTCGCCAATTTTTGTTTCACAAGTGTTTCTTTAGAGCAACAAGGTTTAGGTCACTAAGCAGGACCCTCCTCTTTTTGATAGTATTCATAGTATTTTATTTTGTTTGATTGTTGCTTTCCATTTACTCATTTTAGATTTATTTTACATTATGTTGGGTTTGATTTTGCGGTCCCCTATCTTTTAACATTATATATCTTTTGTAGTCCCTGGACCAATATTGCCTTTCGGGGACATTAATATATAGAATAACTTAAATTAAATCAAAATTCAAGATCAAGTTTATGTAGTAATAATGAATTATTTTTTACTTGTGTGTGTGTGTGTGTGTGTGTGTGTGTGTGTGTGTTCATCGATATATCTATTATTCACAACAAAATAATATTGTAAAGATGGTTACAATAAAAGGAGGTTAGTTCAATGAAATATCTACGTCGATATAAAATATGACTCACGACCACATAATAGAAATGTCAATTAAATATGGTTATACAAAAGTATTAACGAAAAAGTAGATTAAAATATCAAGGCGAGTGTGAACATCATGTGTACATGGAGAAAAATAGGAAGGTGGTGGCGGATCATCATCAACAGGATGAATCGCCCAAGATGATGGCTCTCTTAAAGGTGGATCATACATAACCTACCCATCATGTGTGTTCTCTAGAGGAGCAAATGAAACTATGATTCCCTGACCAAGAGGCAAAGGCATGTAAATCCACGTCGGCTCACCACCCTACATGGAGGAAGACCACCAAGATAGACTAATAAAGGACTTTCTGCATAACAACAAACTCCCCCCTCCCCCTATTAAGGAGGAGGGGATGAGAAGTAGTTGTAGGAATGGCTCCGTTGATGTCTAGGTGTCGGTAAAGGGGTACTTTACAGTAGTGGAACAAGAACTCGAATAATATATTGAATGTTATGATATCAGGGTTGGAATTCAAAACATGTTTACAAGTTAAAATATGAAAAATAGCTTATTTTTTAATAGATAACAATCATTATTGGTAGGTTAAAATACAATTTCAATGTTGAATTGAAATAATATAACTAACAAATTAGAGTACAAATTAATAATAAACAAATATATAATAAATTAAATAAATTAAGTTCAACTTGTGTCTATCTTTTAGCATGTTATGATGTTTTAAGAATTAAGAAAATCAATTTTAATAATCTATTCCACATAACCTTATTTTTAAAATATATATTATTTTGAATTTTTATTATTTTGATTTTCTTAAAATCTTTCTATTTTTTAATATTTATTATTAACTTAATATATGTTTCAAATAAAGTGTCGTTGTATAATATATAAAATAGAGATTAATTAATGAATGATAATATTATTTTTATATATTTATAAAATATATTTCTAAGTTATCAAATATATATCTTAAATGAATTGTTTTATTGTGAAATAAATAAAATAAAGAAAAATTTTAATATATAATTTTTAAGAAAAAAATATGAAAAAAATTCTCCAATATTTTTTTAGATTGATAATTAGGATTTAAGAGTTATTTACCCAGTTTTATTAATATCAAAACATAGTTACAACAGAATTAACATAGAACAATGGTTTTTAGAAAATCAGTGGAACAACAAGTCTAAGAACAACAGGAACTGACTAATAAAATAGGCTAAACCCACCAAATAGAAACAAAATAAAGACACCATGGGAACACTTCCTAGCATAGAAAACCACCACCCAGGGGAACTTGAGAAAACACATCTAAAGCCAAAACTATGTCCAAAAAACCAATAAGAATGCAACCAAAACCAACAGACTGCTACTCCAAGTCTGAGACAATTTCGACCAGTGTGCCACCATGGAGGCCCAAATCCACCTTGCCACCCGTCATGCCACGAGTACCAACCATGTCACACACCGATTAAAACCTACTGCACCCAACTAAGACACCCCCATCGAACCAACCACCAACATACCCCGAGTCATAACCCCTCCCAAGCGTGGGGCCCATTGAATCACATCCAATTATTCTTACATGAGACTAGAAGCCCCCTGGAGTTGAGCCTTTTACACCCAACTAGGAGCAAAGACTGTAGCTCAGCCTTCCACCCTTGATAAAAATTTGACCACGGCCACTCGAGCCTTAGATTATCTTTCTTCTAATATAGATTCAAGAGCATGGATGGTAACCTTTACTAAAGCCAATGGTGGACCGACCAAACTAAGCAAGGGGGTTTGTGAAAACCGAATTCAAATCCTCCACATAACTTAATAGCGCCATGAATTTGCCTTCCAACTCTCAAAAAATAGAGAAAGAAACAAACCCTGCCATGTCTCAACCAGAAAAGGGCAAGCAAGCTTGAGTCAGGACATCCATCACCTCCATTGCTTCCAATAACCCCACCCTAAACATCAACACCACAAAGAACACTACCACATGTTGCTTGTCCTCCACCAACCATGGCAAGTTGCTTTCAAACATATAAACAACATCTGAGTTAAACTTTATCTGGCAATAGGAACTGAGATAGGAGGCTCCTAATACCATTTGAATGGATTGCAACACCTTGCCTGAATGCAACCAAAAAACCTTCTTCAACCATATGGTTGATACCTCGCTTGAGAACATCATCTCCCATAGTTTTACCTTATACAAAGACCATGGGCATTGTGGCCACCTCAACCAACGAAGCCTCCATTCCTAGTAGCAGTAAACAAACCAAGTCAAAAAACACCGTGCATCATAACCACAACCAGCCACACAAATAAAAAGTGGCCACAATGTGTCGAGCATAAATGCCACTCTAAACGATCAAACATTTCACACAAATGCCATAATCAACAAGTGTGGGGTCCAAAAACATTGCCACCAACTAAAACCATGAACCACATGACACTTGAGTGACATTCAAAAAGATTAATGGTCAAGAACGATGAGGGGAGCCAAAATAGAATTTGACAAAGCCCCAACCGCATTGTCCACCCTAAGCTCCTCATCTTGGGCAATGCCTTGGTTGGCTAGGAAATATGTGGTTGTATTGGCCTTACGGTAACAATGCCGCACCACCCACTCAACAAGAGAATCCAAACAAGGCCACACCCACTCCAAAATATTATTGATTGTCCATGCTTTAGTCCCTCTATTGCAAAGGGCATGGATCATGACCATCGAATCACCTTCCACCAGAACCCTATCCACCCCGCATTGCAAAGCCATCTCTATCCCTAAGAGCAGTGCTTGGCCTCCGTCATATTGTTAGTACCATCCACCAACTTAAGTGAGGCAACTCTAATCAAGGACCTACAACAGTCCTTAACAATATCTTATACCAACTAAAAGAGGGAGGGAACCAGTCTACATTCCCCTTCCTCTTAATCTTGAATGAAGAAATTATTAACCCATTAACAGAGGAAAAAATTTATAATATTATAGATTAAGAAAACTTTAAATTTATAATAATAAAATTATTTTTATATATCCACAAGTCTCATTTAATTAACAATAACTTTAAAAAAAAGCTAAATCTATTTTCTAAGTGACGTTTTTGAACGTTAAATTTTGCAATTCCTAATAAACTCCAAACAAAACAAGTGCATACACAAACGCGCATGACTGCCAAGTGCCACCACCATCACCCACTCACCGAGTATGAGGGATGTGTTGCTTCAACATCCCTATCTACATTCACGAGTTGGTCTGCCTTGATCAAGCGAATGGTTAGCTTTTTTTGCACAGTGATTTGAGTGAATGCAAGTATGAACTGTGGAAGTGGTGAAAAGAAATCATTATGAAGCAGTGTGTGTCAGTCCCAAGTTTATGTGGATTGTGGGCACATGTCTGTGCAAGCATCGTGTGAGTGTTTGTGAGTAGTTATGTTGGTCTCAGATTTTGTGACGCAGGGGCTGGGTTGTCCTAGGCAAAGAATAATTAGACTTTGGGAGGGAATTGTTCATTGTAATCATTTGAGTGGTTTCAAGCATTATCAGTTGAGCCCGACTCGATGGTTGTTATGTATGTTGGCTAGTTGGCCTATTTATTGTACTTTGGACCGGATTGTCATGATGAGTTAATAAAATACATGTTACTCCCAATTTTTTTGCATTGTGTGAATGTTCATGTGTGTTTGAATCAATCTCTCGATCTTTACAAGTGTGTGTTTTTCTTTCCGTTGCTAATCCTTTATTATACAAGTTCTTGTCCACTGTGTTTGTGGATGTACTTGTGCAGGAAAACACTAAAGGTGTAGTTCGTAGTTCTTGTAGAGTCCCATCATAATGAGGGATTCAAGTTAGGACAAGCAGTACCGCATGGGCGGTCAGCACCCGTTGAGTTGGCCCCGTGACAGTTGGTATCAGAGCACATGATTTGTGTTTGTAGGATTGTGTTTGCCTAAGTTAAATAGTGTTGTGCCTTCCCCTATTGAGTTAGTCAGTGTTATGTCTGGTTGTGTCTGAGTCGATATGACAGGAGATATGTCCAGGATATTGCTCAAGAAGGCGGCCAACAAGGGTTGAGAGCAAGGTCAAGGCAAAGGTGAAGGTGGTGGTAGTTGCCACGGTAGTAAGTCAAAAGTTGTTGTGATGGGTGAAGGCCTTGTTGAGCGAGTTGGTGCCCAGTTCCAATTGATGGGGGACCGTGTGGGTACGAGATTCAAAGAGCTTGAGGAGAAGGTGACTACCATGGCGCAGATGATCATGGAACTTATTGGAAGGTTGAAGAAGAGCTTGGTATTCCAGATGAAGTTACATGATGAACTAGCTTTATACTAGTAGATCAGTAGTATCGAGTTTGGTGAAAGCATCAGGGTTCAATTATTCTACAGTGTTAAAGCTCCCCAAGTTGAAGGAACCAGAGTGTTATGATGGTGAGTGAGATGACCATCTTCTAGATAATTTCTTTTGGGACATGGAGGAGTATCTGATAAGGTTAGGGGATCTGTTAGGCACACAGGAGGTGCGTGCTGCAGCAAGGTACCTCACAGGTATGGCAAAGGTTTGGTATAGAACTTTGGCTAATGACATTGCATCAAGGAGTTCTACAAGGAGGTTGGACTCTTGGGAGGATCTGAAGGAAACCCTTAGGGATCAGTTTCAACCTGGGAATGCAGCATGGTTGGCTAGGACCAAGTTGAGTCAGTTGAAGCAAGTGGGGGAGATGAGAGAGTATATCGATTCTTTCCAAAGCCTTTTGTTGGAGGCCACCAACATGTCAGAGGTGGATAAGTTGTTTCAATTTACTCATGGTCTTCAGTCATGGGCTCAAGTGGAGCTTCGTCGCCATGAAGTGTCTGATGTTAGCGAAATAATTGCTATAGCATATCATCTCTTAGATTTTTGAGATGGTTTTTCATCCAGAAGCACCTTGGGCCCTTGCGCATCCATGGGTGGAGGCGTTGGTAAGGGGTTGAGTAAGTCTTCAGGGAAGCCAGTGGGTGACCAGGGAAGGAAGGCTACTCCAGAGTCGTCAGTGGGATCTTGAAAGTCTTAGAGCACTTCCATGGGTGGCAAGAAGAAGTCACTAGTTGGAGAGTCAAGCGAGAAGCAATTCCGTTTGAAGTGTTAGACATGTGGTGAGAGTCACTACAACCGAGATTGTCCAAAGTGGTAGGGGGTGTTTGCATTTCAGATGGAGGAGTCAGATGAACTGTGTGAGTAGACAATGTGTGTGCTCAGGGGAGCTCAATGATAGGTAAGGCTTGGATTCAGAAGTGGTTGTTGTAACTCGTTGAGATTGATTATTATGGGGGGGTGATATGTGTTTGAAAACCTCTTACTTCTCGTGGACTCAAGCAATCTTACAATTGGAAGTCAACTAGTTAGCCTTGGAAACTTGGCCTCCAAACCTCCGGAGGTTCAAGTAAGCTTAGAGTAGTTACAAGCCATCCATTTTGTGTTGAGATAGGGTTTACCTAGTATGGGTAAGGTGGCAGTCTTTCCCCATCTTGGAGTTCTTTTATGTTGGATCCGTTGCAGACATGTGTGGTGAAGACTGTGCATAGGAGTGAGATTGGGAAGATGAAAGGGGTGTTGGGTTGAGTATGCAAAAGAGTACAAGAATTGGCGAGGAGTCAATGTATCTTGTATTGCTTGGTGGCAATTGGGATGTTGAAGGGGAGTAACAGGTTTCTCTTTCTCGTTGATGTGAGGTGGGTTCTTCACAGCGATGGAGTATGCTCGAGAAAACATCATCTTGTTGTGTCATAGAGAAGACAATTGATCAAGTGCATTGAGTTGGTTCTAGAGGATAGTTCTTGGGTAAGGACCCCGCTCTTATTGTTGGCACTGTTGTGTTTGATCTAAAGAGTTGTCTTTGCCTGTTATGCTCTTGTTTTGGAGTTTCAGTACTATTTTGGGGGGAAAGTTCAATGGGGTCACTTAGTCTTTGTTGGGTTTACAGAGTCTTGAAGAGGTGGGTCATTAGGAATCATTCTCCTCCACCCCAAGTTTGGGGTTGGCAAGATCAGGGTGATTTTGTGAAGTTGCATTGGTTTGGTGTGGCTTGTGTAGGCAAGCTTGTCTACGTACTGAAGTTACTAGAGATTCAATGTGTTTCTCAGTTTATAACCAGTTGGATACCTTAGTCGCTGATGAAGCCAAACCAACGATGGTTCCTACCTAAGCGCCCTTCTGTGTATGTGATGGGTTAAACTGAAGTGGCAATTGGAATAGCTTGTTGAGGTCAAGACAGTGGGTTACTTCACAATCTGAAGCGGAGGGAGTTTCTAGTGGTGTTGGAATAGTAGTTTTTCAACAAGGTGGAAGCAGGTAGAAGCCCTCAAAGTTAAGGTCATGGAGTTTGGCCTTGGTCTCTTAACTCTGAATTGACCCTGAATAGGGGATGTGTTTATCTCTTGGCTTTGGGTTTGAAAAGGGGATGTGTTAATCTCTTGACTCTGAATGGAGCTTGAAAAGGGGATGTGTTTATCTCTTAGCTTTGGGTCTGAAAGGGGATGTGCTAGTCTCTTGACTCTGAAGGGAGCTTGACAAGGTGATGTGTTTATCTCTTAGCTTTGGGTCTAAAAAGGGGGCATGTTGGTCTCTTGACTCTGGATTCTGGATAGGCACTAGAAAGGGGATGTGTTGGCCTCTTGGCTTGGATTAGGTCTGAAGAAGGGACGTGTTAATCTTTTGGCTCTACGTTGACTCTGAATAGAAGATTGCCTCATGGGTTCCTGCCAGAGGAGTCGTGTCGGCGCTGAGGACGTCACTGATTTTTAAGTGGGGGAGTCTATGAGGGATGTGTTGCTTCAACATCCCTATCTACATTCACGAGTTGGTATGCCTTGATCAAACGAATGGTTAGCTTTCTTTGCACAATGATTTGAGTAAATGCAAGTCTGAACTGTTGAAGTAGTGAAAAGTGAATCATTGTGAAGTAGTGTGTGTCAGTCCCAAGTTTATGTGGACCGTGGGCACGTGTCTGTGCAAGTGACGTGCGAGTGTTTGTGAGCAGTTATGTTGGTCTCAAATTTCGTGACGCAGGGGTTGTGTTGTCCTAGGCAGAGAGTAATCAGACCTTGGGAGGGAATTGTTCATTGTAATCATTTGAGTGGTTCCGAGCATTATCCACTGAGCCTGACTCGATAGTTGTTGTGTATGTTGGCTAGTTGGCTTGTTTATTGTACTTTGGACCGGATTGCCCTGATGAGTTAATAAAATACACATTACTCCCAGTTTTTTTGCATTGTGTGAATGCTCATGTGTGTTTGAGTCAATTCCCTGATCTTTGCAAGTATGTGTTTTTCTTTCCACTGCTAATCCTTTATTATACAAGTTGTTGTCCACTGTATTTGTGAGTATATTTGTAAAAAAAAAACAATGAAAACATACTCTTTAGTTCTTGTAAAATCCCATCACAATGAGAAATTTGAGTTGAGACAAGTGATACCGCATGGACGGTCAACCCCTGTCGAGCTGGCCCCGTGACAGCGAGCATCAGATTGGTCTTCACTTACTCCATACACGCTCAATCACCACCAAAAGCAAAATTTCTATTTCCCGGGGTCCACAGAGGACCTATACCAGTCACCCCCAGATACAAGGGCGGGCCCACCACTCTACTTTTGTCTGTCACTTTATTATTGGTTTTAAAGGATGTCAACTTGCCGTTTAAAAGCAATACACGACGTCACGACTCACGGCAGAGAAGCTTTTTTCTGTCGCTTCTTTATCCTGCCAAGATTTCCGTCTCCTCCGCACACCATCCAGCTAGTTTTTGCCAAGCTTTGAAAGCGTCTCGAGAATCGGAAAACTCTACCGGCGGCCCTTCCAAATGCCTCTTTTGTTGTTAGCGGGACAGCCTCGTGTTTCGTGTGAGCAAATAATGAAAGGATGTATGGCATTGCCGGCCCATATTTGATCACGTGGTTTCTGTCCAAGTGCAGCTACTCTCTGTAGTTCTGCCAAGTGTCAAGTAACCCTAATTACCCGCCGCCTAATTCGATGTGTTGACAGGGAGGACAAAAACAGTCATCCCTCTCCCTGACTTAGAGCTAGCTAGTTTGGTGCTGATTTTGAAATAATAAAATGTTTATTGCCTTAGAATAATAAATGTGACGATTGTGTGAGTGCACATTTAAAAACAATTTTAATTTTAAAATATAAAAATTATATTAAATATATATATTTTTAATAATAAACTTTATAAGAGTTTGAAAGAAAATTTTCATTTGTAATTAACTATCAAATTTAATCATGCGATAAAGATTCGTTGTCAAATCGTTGGAACTCATAGCCTTGTATCACAATCATTTGAGTTAGTTATGAAGAATGAATAACAATAATTATTAAAAATAAATAAAAAATATATTTTAAGAATATTTATAAAATTAAATGGTGTATAAAATTAAAGAGTAATATTAAAAATGTTTTATATATAAATAATTAGTTGAGATAAGTGTTACATTAATTTTGTGTAATGTTCATTTCTTTTTTGATATTAGATTTTTTTTTTTTTCCAATTTATATGTATTTTTGATTTTAATTGGGATATTGCGATTTCATCTAGCAATTTTCATTGGGGTGAGCGGAGGTAAGATTAATCTTTTAGGGACTCCCGATGGGACCCACATGCACTGGACAACTTTGAAAATCCAAATGACGAGAATCGACCTCGGAACTTATATGGGACGAACCCAAAACCTTTAACCAACTATACTCCCTGTATGGACTTTCCATATTAGATTTTTATTATGAATCTTGATTAATTTTTTTAAATATTTTTAGTTAATCTCTCTTTTTTAAATAAGGTGGTTAGAGTGTCATTTTTTAAATTGTAAATAGTTTAATTTAGATGTTGTTACAAGCCACATTCCATGCTATAGTGTCATTCTATCTCTAACAATTCTAGAGTTAAAAAAATGTATATTCTCTTTTCTTAATTTTAATTTTTTTCACCTCTTAGTTTTACACTTAAAGACACTTTGAGCTACTTTTTAATCACTTTTTTTTTTTGACCCATAAATAACTACCTTAATATATGTGTGTGTGTGTGTGTGTGTGTGTGTTTATTTTCTCATTGATATTTAAATACTCTTATATGCTAATGTCCATTTTATTTATTTACTTTGTGTTCAATTATGTTCTATTTCATAAATATATTCTCCCACCATCATTATGGACTAATAATGAGTCTCCATGCTCTCTCTTCTTTAAAAAAATTAGCATCCAAAACATAATCAATGTTTTCAACATAAAAATAATAATTCAAATGAATAAACTAACATATAAAATTGATGCATTCATTTTAAAACTACATGTAATTAATTGTGTTGGCATTCCCTATATTATAGTTAATACATTTTTCATCAATGCTCCTTATATGTTGAAAAGAGATACTTATGGAGGCATCATTGATGAGATCTACAAATCTTATATATAAAATCAATTTAGAAAGAACGATTGTCAATAGAAATGTATCACCACTTGGAGCATTATCTTCAAATAGAAGATGGACATATTTTTACTCCCAAATATACCAAGATTTATTTTGATTTGAGATTTCCTTATAATAAATTGTGATTATCCTCTTTGTATGGAGTTACAACACTTATTTTGTGACATTAGTGTATATGTAAACTATGAAACAATGATTTAAAATCAAAAGAGTATTTTTGGATTGAAACCCTGCTTTTACACGGATTAGGTGCACAAAATGCTTCTTTGACTTAGTGCCAAGGATTGAGGGGTATCCATTCCACCAAATTAACCTGGAGCACAATCCCGACCTCAACCCTTTTGGTGTTAAGTGTATAATGAGAACCGTGGTAGGTTTAATTACCTCTCTAGAGGAAATCAAGGCTCTAAAAGATCTTATTCATTATGAGGATAAAAAATGTGTAACTCTATTTATCAAAGAGATGACAACATATATTCGGTCTCCTTAAGAATTATTAGTGTAACTCTTTTTTTCATAATTCAACATTAAAATATTTTCTTCAACCTAAATTTGAGAGACATAAATAGACCTATTATTTTACTCAAAAGTCACAAATTATCATGAAAAATATCTCATCAATTAAAATTATTTTTTATATTTTATTCAATTTTTATTTTACAAATTCTTATGTATTTTTTTAAACAAATATATTAGCATATTAGTATTCACCATTGTATATGTATGTGTGTGTCGTGTGTCTTCATTTCAGAGACAAATGACCAAAAAAAAAAAGGTTTAACCCAAAGTGATTGATTATTCCGATAATCCTAGTCTCCCTCTCCTCGATCCGTGTGCTGTCCAAGTGGACGAGTGAGTCTGAATATTGTCATATATACCTACCTGTGGGGAGAATGAATGATGATTATTGTTTTGGCGATGGGGACGTGGACGGGTCGAGTTGGCGGAGGCCTTGTCAACATCTCCGTTATACCTACCTATATTAATATTATTATTATTATTATTATGCTTTTCTCGTGGGGATTTCAAAAATGCAACTTGCATTATGGGATCAAAGGAATCTAATTCGACGGACACGTGGGAAACCAAAAGATTATCATCAGAGTGCCTAGTTATTCCCATTCCCGTAATAATTTTGTTATCACCAAATGCGAATGAAATGAATGATGGTAAGTAATGTTATTGTTAGGTTTATCGTTTTATCTCTTTTCCTCGATGTTGGGGTCCCCGCATTAAGACATATTTGCTTCTCTCTCATCTAAAGTATTTTTCTTATCATTTCCTAAGACTTAGTCAAACTACAATAATGCATAGACTACATCATCACCTTTCAATTTCAGTTATTTACACCCCAAAAAATAAAACAAAGATTTGAATTTTTTGCGAGCCAACGTTAACCTCACCACCCTTCAATTTCAATTATTTGCTACTAAAAAATAAAATAAAGATTTGTATTTTTTGTGAGCTGACTTTAACCTTCATTCTTTAAGGTACAGCTACAAACCCTTTGCCTCCCACGTCAAAATCAATGTCTTAATTCCAATGTGTTTCAAAGTTCACAACATAAATTTATAACTAAGTGTTTTACAATATGATGCTTATATAAAAATTATGTTAATCGATGTCTCTAAAAAATGTAAATAGTAGAGAAGCCACATAAGAGTTAATATTTTCCACCACATATAATATTGTTTTAATAAAAAAAATTAATGATAATCAATTTTTATTGTATTTTTAAGATATTTATATATTTTTAATAGGCGCATACAAACTTTCAAAATAAACTCATTTAAAAGAAACAATATTTTTCTTTAATTGTTTCCCGCTCGGAACTTTGGCGGGTGGAGTGTGAGCAGCCGGCGGGAACGGGTGTTTTAGGAGGCGGCTAATTAGGGTTATTTGCCAGTCGGCAGAAATACAGAAAGTAGCCAGACATGGACAGATCAAACACGGGCGGCCATATGTCCTTTATGAGTATCTGCTCAGATGAAAAACCTGGCAAACAACACTGTAAGCATCTGGCGGGGCCGCCTGGTAGACTATCCGGAGTCCACACAGGACGGGGACCCTTCACACTGATTGAGAGGCTATCTCCAACGATGCCCCGTCAGATCGTGTCCCAATAATGTGGAGGGTGACGGCAGCATGTCATCTGTATGACGATGCTTCACAATTGTCCATTTACCCTCTGGCTTTCTCATTATCTTCCATATACTCCCTAGGTATATATACAGTGTATATATGACATTGTAGTGTTCGAAAGCAAAGCAAAATCTTGGCTGGAAAATGAAAAGACAGAAAGCTTCTCTCCTGTGACGTTGTGGATTGCTTTTAAACGGCATGTTGGTGTCTTTTAAAAGCAATAATGTGGTCCACAGTAAAGCGACCGTCTCTGTGGTGTAATAAGTAAGGGCAGCCCAGGGAATGAGAACCAAGACAACAGTAGTGGTAGGCACGGCCAGATGCATTTCACGAGAGATGTGGTGTTTGGTGGGAAGAGGACCGGCGCATTTAACAGCGTTAACAGAATATTTTTTTTAATTGCTTTTGGTAGTTTTTCGATGAATGATTTCTTATATCCGTGGCGTAGAGGCGAAAGCTCCATTATTGACTGTGTATACAGTAGATTCGATAAAGTGAAGAACAATCTAATGCTGGCGGAGCCGTCCCCATGTATGGACCATGTTACCTTTGGCCCGGAATTGCAAAGCCGGGTGCCGGTAAACTCAAATTCATTGAATGGCACTTTTTCTTCAAAATCCTTTTCTAATTGAAAGGGTTGTAATTAATTGAGGAAGATGATGGGTTTTTAACCATTTAGGGAAAAGGTTTCATGTATCTTAATTTTGGATAGCAAATTAAGGTGTTATAATATCATATTAGATTTTAAAATTTTTGTCCGTTTTAATATGTCGTCTTAAATATTTGTAACTAATGTTTTAAAGTCTAACACATTATACATTTTACGATATAATCGATTTTATCACGAGAAATCATAAAATGCATTTTTTAAACCTATGACCAAAACTTAACCTTTAAAATACCAATAATTGTGCATTAGAGGATCAATACTTGAGTCTTGCTTGTTAAGATGTGATTGGTTACTTTTAATTACATAGAATAAATGTTGAACAAATATTAGATACTACATGTTTAGCTTCTAGTGCACTTTAATATTTCTACACACTAATATATTCCATCAATAGAACACATGTTAACAAAAGTCTTATTTGACAATTGGAACATGCATAACTATTGGGACCTTTCCCTTATTAAAGTATAAATCTATCTAAATATATAATATGGATAATTAAAAGATTAAAATTGGTCATATTTTGGATGATTTGGAGAGTGTAGATGTCTCGTACTATTGGTTGCTTAATCAAATGAAATGCATGTTTATTCAGTATTTTAAATTTATTATATGTTTATTTTCGAAATATGAATATGAATACCCCTTACTCGTGACTACTTAGTTAAATGAGTTCATTGATTTAAATGTATACTTATTCAATATTGTAACTATGTTATATATTTATCTCCAAAATATGAGCACAAATACTGACATTTGATATAATTTAATGATTATGTGTAATACTTTCAAACATACTAAAAAAGATATGTATAAATGAAAATAATATTTCACAAGCGAACAATTTTTGGTTTTAATTGTATTTGGAAGGAATTTTGGTCTTAATTATATTTAGAAGGTTAGACTTGAGTCAAAGTTATCACTACATGAGGATCGGAGAATTAAATGTCTTTTACTATATGAAATATAGAATTTCAAGTATTTGTTTTGGATTTTTATGTGTTTAATGTTTTTCACAATAGATTCAATTTTTTGTTTTGTTTTTGTTTTCCCTTTTCATTTAAATTGTTTTATTTGTGAATTATGTTTAGTGGTTAAGTTATATTATTTTTATTTGGACTTTCTTTAAAGTTATTATTCTTTTTCAATTTTGGAAGTTAAGGAACTTTATTATTTTTAATGTTGAAATTATTTTGTACAAGTTTTTGACTAATGAAAAGGCTAATGTACTCACTTTTGTATTCTGTTAGATTCAAGATAAGTTAAGAAAGTTGCTTTGAAGTTCTAGTATTTATAAACTCTGCTCAATTATTAGGAGAATGCTCCTTAAACTACAAGTAGAATTTCATTAGGCATCCCACAACAAAGTTCCTCTCCACGAGCACCAAAACGATCCCCTCTCCCTCAATGAAATGGTTGGAGTCCCCTTGTTTGTAGAAAGCCCATTGTTGGGCCTTTTCGATGGATGTCCCTAATGTTGGTGTTAAGCCACACTCGGACCGAAGATGGACTGGTCCAAGAGGGACCAGTAGCTCAGTGGTAGAGCACTCCAGCAGCGTACGGATGGTCCTAGGTTCGAGTCCTAGCTGGTCCATGAACCAACATGGTATCAGATCCAGGTTCAGGCTAGGAGCCCCAAGCACACAAGAGGTGTGGCTTAAGGGGGGGTGTTGGTGTTAAGCCACACTCGGACCGAAGATGGACTGGTCCAAGAGGGACCAGTAGCTCAGTGGTAGAGCACTCCAGCAGCGTATGGATGGTCCTAGGTTCGAGTCCTAGCTGGTCCATGAACCAACACCTAACCCCAAATATGATAGATATTGGCACGATTGCTCCCATTGGATGGGAAGCTTATTCATTTGGAAGTTCAAGATGGTTTAAGTAGTTGGGTAGCACCAAATCTATCATTAAGAAAGCTCTCCATGTATTCATCTATGAAATTATTCACGTTCTCCTCCCTTTACTATCGTTACTCGTATTTATATTAATTATATGAACTTTTATATCATATTCAATTTGGTAATTACATTTTGAAACTCGTTTTTTATAGTATAAATATTAACCGACAACCTTTTTATTATATATTTTTTTTTCTATATTAATAGATTTCCAATTAAATAATAAAATAATTTACATTAAAATTTTTTGAAGGAAAATTTAATTTTTTGAATTCGGATACAAATATTGTACCATATGATATAGGCATTAATATTACACAGTTTAATATTTGAATTTGAATTTTAAGGGGGAGACATGAAAATGTGAAGAGGGAGTGATCTATTGTTTGATTATGTGGACCATCCTAATCTTCTTCCTCTTCATACTCTGTTGTCGACTAGCGGTTTGGTGCCGCCCAAGTGGAAGACTAAGTGTGTGTCATGCTATTTTGATCCACCTACTCTATAATCATTCATCATTTTCCATTTGGAAATCTGGGATGTGGACCTGTCTATAATCATGGTGGTGTCATGGCGGCTTTTTGGCTTTTTCTTTTTCTTTCTTTTTTTTTCCCCGCAGATATAATTTTATATATGTATTCATTTTCATTTTTATATTTTTTAAATTAGTGATTTTCGTTTTTAGAATTGAATATATTTTATTATTGAAATTTATTTTTTTAAAGATAATTATTGTAATATTGTATATGTAATTAGTTTTTTTTAATTATTTTCGTCTTTTGAGACTGGTTATATTTTGTTATTGTAATTTTTCTCGTTTTTTAATATAAAAATTTATTTAAATAAAATAAAAAGCATTTATTTAGTGTTATTTCATGTAATTTTAGCATATGTATTACTATTTATTGTCTATTGGTCTAAATTAATTATTATTGATAAATGTGTTGACTTTTGATAATTCTTCCCCTTCTTACTTTTTGAAAACCATCTTCTCTTCCTTATAGTTTTTGTATTTTGTTAGAAGTATTGTAATTCTTTTGAAGGTCTATTTTGTCGATGTTTATTAAGTCAAGATGCACACATTCCTTTCATCTTCTCTTTTTCAATTTTAAATTTTAAAGGTCAATTTATATGTCAATAATGTCTTAATTTTAATCATTTTTTTTTAGAAATACACAAGTGTTATTATTCATTTGACAAAGAGCATTTATCTATTATTCATAAAGAAATTATAAGTAAACACTTGAAAGTAATCAAGCAATCATTTAAGCATTTACTATGGATTGGGCTATCATTCTATTCAGTGGCAGTGTTATAACTTTTGATGAAGTCATTTTAATTCATTTAATTTTTATTTCTGTAATTTTCATCTATACAATTTCTTTTATGTTATTTATTGTTGTTCGTGAAATTATTTTTACCAATTTTATTCTGGAATACTATTACAACCTTGGATGAAATCATTTTAATTTATGCAATTTCTATTTTTGTAATTTTTATTTATATAGTTTCTTTTATGTTATTTATTGTTGTTCATGAAATTATTTTTACCACTTAGAGACATGATAATATATATAATTAATTAATTTTATATTAGTCAATAATCTTATCATAGAGCTTAAATTCATATTATTTTTTTAAATATTCAAAGACATATATAACAAAATATTGTAGATATACAAGTATTGCAGTCCAAAAATCAAAGTAAGGGAATGAAATATTTAAAACAAACAAACCTAAATGTTAACTCAATGTTTAGTTGTATGTCATCTACCAAAAACGTCTTGATAGTTATCTGAAACATCTTGACACTGGTAAGCACCACCCCAACAATCTTGAGACTTATAAAAAGTATCGTGACACTCTCAAAACTAAACCGTAATCAAACTTTGTTATATATGCCTTCTTAATTAACTTGAATAAACAATTAAACATTAGTATTTATAATTAAATGTATTTGTATCATACGTTCTTTCCTTTTGTTCTTTATATAAAATTTAAAGCAAACATTTAATTTGAAAATTAAAAATATGTTAATAGCATTGCTTATTTTACTAGATAACATTTTATTATGAGGTTGAACTATTTTTTCTTAATCGATAATCAGTTTTTTTTGACTTTGGGAAATTTGCATCCTTCATCGAAATATTAATGTTCCAAGTTGGCATGACTCACACTCATACCACTTTATTATTATCTATTTTCTCATTGGTTTGACTTCTGGGACGTGGTACTAGTATATTTTAGAATTTAATTTTTTATCTGATTTTCTCTTCATTAACGTAACCGTTTTAACGTTTCAAGTTTAAATGAAAGTAAACGAGTTTGATTAATGGTTTATTTCGCTTCAACTGTTGAATCCACTATAGTATTTAATATGTTTTATTATATAATTTAGGCATGTGACCCCTTCTTCCAAATAATTTCACTTTATTGAAAGCCGGGTAAACTTTTTAACGTGACCGGCGCTGCTGGCTAGACACGACTAATACCGGTACCATGGGGCCGGTAGGGGACTTGAACACTGATGGGCAGAGTTGCAACGAAAGTACCCGACCAACCGACTACACCCCCCGACCCCCTTCTTCCAAATAATTATTGGATTTATTTTATTATATATATATATATATATATATATATATATATATATATATATTGGGCTTTGTTCTTATTGACTAGATGTTCACTCCGCGAGAATTTTTTCAAAAAAAAACATCCAACTTGTATAAATGAAAACTTTGGGTAGGTGTCATGTCATGTGTAAACATTTTTTTGTGTAAGAGTTTTGATGTTCTTAGAGTTTTTGAGATTGAGAAAATGTATTTTTAAAGTTAAAATTGTGTAAATTATTTGTTCAACATATTTCGAATCATTAGTTGTAATTTATCATCAGGAAAAAATTTACAGATAATGATTCAAAACGTATTGAACAAATAATTTACGTAGTTTTATCTAGAAATTATATTTTTTAAATCTTTTGTTTGCCTTAGAAACTAATTTGTTCTTGTACACTAACTCACGACCTTAACATGTTGCTTTCTACAATAATGAGATTGTTCATGTTGCTATTACGGACACCACTAAAGTATGAATGAATGAACGAAAGATTTTAATAGGGTCTACGAGGCTAAGTAGTCTATGAGACCAAGAGCCGCAACAAATTTTTTTTATGTTAACACAACCTCTTAACCCAAGCACTATCCTATTAATATTGCAAAATTTCTAATCCCTTCTCGATACTATCTCTAATCCCTTCTCGATGCTAACTCTTCTACTATTAATTTTAATTAGAAAACCTGATGTTCTATTTAACCTTTCCTCTTCAAACAAGTCAATTAAGTTGTCAACCCTCTTGCTACTTTTGTACTTAATATGAATGTCAATATATAAGCTACACACTCTACAATGAAGTGCCACTCTGTCTCCACTACTCCCTTGTCACAAAATAAATATGTTCTCGTTTCCCACTCTTCCTTGGAAATTGTCCACCAACTGGTTTCATATCTAAGATGATGTGAACTAGTCCTCAAATGTACAATCAACATCTTTGCTTTTCATTTCATTTTTGTTCCTATGTATATTTTTTCTTTGTGCTCTCATATAAAATTAAACTCTTTTATATAATATGATTTCTTCCATCCAAATTTATTTTTATGTAATATGATTTCATCCATCCAAATTACCTTTTCTCTTACACATAATTTTTTTTATTTCTTAGAATAAAAGATGGAAGGAATCAACACAGAAAAAACCAATGCTATTTTAAAGAAATTATATTCACAAATTATACGGTGGGTAAGTTCAGAGCATAAATAAATTAGAGACACGTGGCAACAGTGGCATGATTTCCTGGCTTATACGTGGACCCCGAAATTAAGGTATAAAGGAAGCGTATGATATAGGTATGTACCCCAGGATTGGGTTAGGTTACGAGTACGTAAGAGGAGTTGACTTAGAACAGTGGTCCGCCTATACCTAAATACAGTCTATATAATTCAGTGGGTGGCCGCCTCCATAATCAGGGTTACGACCTAATTCTTTTCCTATTCTTTCTTATTTGGAAAAAAGTTCAAGAGATCTCAATAATTGTGTTCTATGGTACGCTGTATTGGATGAAGATGATAGTAAGATTGGTGGTAAGTTGTATTGGATGAAGATGATGGTAAGATTGGTGGCGTCCATGGCCCATGATTGCAACAAGGTGTATGGATACACTAAATGCCCTTTACTAGACTATTACTATATATATTAAGGTTGGGTGGATGACATCGATATAATTGAGAAAGGAACTGCCACCTGTAATGAAATTTCCAAGGAAGAGTAGTTTGTAAATGGATTCGATGAGCTTGGTGTGCTGCCCAAAAATAAGCTCAATGAGTTGTAGCAAAAAGGTGGGTACCAGACCCATAAACTTGCAAGACGATGAAGTGGGTAGCACCATGATGAAATAATTGACGTTTTCTAACGGATCGAAAGGGCACTATGAGGAGGTGATTTTATTCATGGATTGGAGATCAACAAATCAGAAAAGTGGACTGGAGAGATTAGGAAGCAAATTGAGCGTGTTATCATCATCTCACATAGATTCCAATGGAGGAGAGGAGTAAAGGAGGTATTGGATATTACATCAGGGGAAGCTACCATCGTTGCAATATAATGAGTGGTGGGGTGCACAGATGGTGAGGCCTAATATGTTTAGAGTAATATACATGTGTTAAATAAGGTTTCCCACTCTCTCTTACATTTCTTGGATTTTACATTGACAAGCCAAAGGAAATAATTTCAGATATATTGGGGGAAATGAATGGTTGTTTACTCTTCAGTGTCTCTATTGCAATTCTCTCATTTGCACATGACATTATTTTAATACCTTACTCAATACCTTATTTAGTGAGAGGTTTCTTTTAATACCTTACTCAATACCTTATTTAGTGAGAGGTTTCTAGAAATATATTGATATCTTAGCTTTCTTTTTTTATACTCATGGGCATCACATTAATTTAAAGAAAACAAAAGTCATGGATTTTAATATAATTATAAATAAAGTAATTCATGTGATTCTTACTTACAAATATGTGATAGAGTTGAGGTGGTCTCCTCATATGTATATGTAGGGGTCCTCTTCTCTAGACCATATCTGAGTTGACTTTTGGTGTAGAGTCCAAACAAAATAAAAGATATGTAACTCTCAACACCTTTGAAAAGTATTATTTTTGGCTTTAATTAATGGACATTCAAACGAATATCCACCTCTTTCACTCACTAGTCACATCTACCTTTTTTTATGGTTGTAAGGTTTGGGGACTGTATCTTTGAGTTGAGGAGCGAAAATGAATAGAGAGAGTGATTGTCACAATGTTATTCAAAAATATTTATTTTAAGATATCAATGTGTCACACCCTCATCCTTGCAGAATTTGGCATAGTGTCGCTCATTACATTAGTGATATTTCATGTAGTGACAATGATTCACAGACTTAAATAATTAGACAATCTTGAGTGGTCATCTTAGGTATCCATACATTGTTCTCATATCCTTTATGGTGTAGGAAAATCATGGGGTTGATTCATTTCCATATACAAGAGCGTCCTCATTACTTCACGTCAATGATCTTGATAATCCACCCTTGCATCAATGCTTCTAATCTCTCTAAGAGAGAGATAAACAATGGTATTCATATTGATAGTTGCATAGCCTACCTCTAGTCCACACGGTCCCAACCTAAATAGTCACTCACCTTAAAAATTCAACAGTACTTACAATTATACTTTCACTTCAGCGATGGGTTCATCCAACACCTAAGGTACATAAAACTATTGTAACCTTGCAACTTGAGGATTCCCCTAACTTAGCTCAGATTTTGCTCACATCAGCTTCACATTGAGATGAAGCACCATATCCCTTGGGAACATCATATTTATTATATTTTCTCATTAAATTCTAAGATCAAGGACCATTTTTTTTTTCAAATGTTCTCCATATTACAAGATAATGGGATGGTTATTTTGCCTCTTCAACTTGAGACATTCATGGCTTATGAAGACCAAATATGTTTAGCCCTCTTCTTCTGAAAGATGTTTGACCTTTGCCAATGGATTCTTAGATATAAGTCCCTAAGGGGAGCATATATTAGGTTAACTACATCCAACATTTAGTCATTTCACATTATCAATAGGAAGAGGCCTCATGGCCATCTTCCAAACTTATATATTAGACAAGTGAGATGTTGCAAACCTCAATGATTCACATGGTCTCATGTCCATCGTACACTTATTCATCACTTTTAGTTTCACAAATGTTTTTTAAGAGCAACAAGGTTTAGCTCACTAAGTAGGACCCTCCTCTTTTTGATATTATTCATAGTATTTTATTTTCTTTGATTGTTGTCTTTCATTTACTCATTTTAGATTTATTTTCTATTTTATATTATGTTGGGTGTACTTTTATGCTCCCCTATCTTTTTGCATTATAATCTTTTGTTGTCCCATGGGCCAATATTGGCCTTTGGTGGACATTAATATATAGAATAAATTAGCTTAGCTTAAATTAAATTAAATCATTTTTAAGATCATGTTTATTTAATAATAATGAATTATTTTTGGTTGGTGTGTGTGTGTGTTCATTGATATATCTATTATTCACAATAAAATAATATTGTAAAGATGGTTACAATAAAAGGAGCTCGGTTCAACACACTATCTATGTTGATATAAAATATGGCTCACAACCACATAATAGAAGTGTGAATTAAATATGGCTATACAAAAGTATTAAAGCAAAAGTAGATAAAAATATCAAGGCAAATGTGAACATCATGTATACAGGAAGAAAAATTGGAAGGCAGTGGCAGATCATCATCAGGAAGATGAATAGCCCAAGACGATGGCTCTCCTAAAGGTAGATCATACACAACCTATCCATCATTTGTGTTCTCTAGAGGAGAAAATGAAACTCTGATTCCCCAACCAAGAAGGAAAGGCATGTAAATCTACATTCACTCACCACCCTACATAGAGGAAGACCACCAAAATAGACCCACAGAGGACTTTTCGTGCAACAAAAAACTTCCCCCCACCCCATTAAGGAGGAGGGGAGGAGAAGCAGTTGTAGGAACAACTCCTGAATGTCTGGGTTTCAGAAAAGGGGTATTTGGCAATGGTGGGACAAGGGCTTAAATCATTTATTAAATATTATGATATCAGGATTGGAATTTGAAACATATTTACAAGTTAAAATATGAAAACAACCTTTTAAAAAATATATGACAATCATTATTAATAAGTTAAAATATATTTTAAATATTAAATTGAAATAATATAACTAATAACCCAGAATACTAATTAATAACATATAAACATCTAATAAAATAAATAAATAAATTTTAACATGTAAGTATCTATCTTTTTGCATGCTATGATGTTTTAAAAATAAAAAAATCAATTTTAATAATTTATTCCACAAAACCTTATTTTTGAAATATATATTATTGTGATTTTTTTATTAATTTGAATTTTTATTATTTTGATTTTCTTAAAATCTTTTTATTTTTTTAATATTTATTATTATCTTACTAAATATATGTTTCAAATAGTGTTGTTGTAGAATATATAAAAATAGAGATTAATTAAAGAATGATACTATTATTTTTATATATTTATAAAATATATATTTTAAATGAATTGTTTTATTGTGAAATAAATAAAATAGATAAAAATTGTTATAATATATAATTTTTAAGAAAAACATATAAAAAAATGGTTACAATAGGATTAACATAGAATGATGATTTTTAGAAAACCAGTCGAATAACAAGTCGAAGATTAATAGGAACTGACCAATAAAATAGGCCAAACCTATCAAACAACAACAACAAAAAGATGCTATGGGAACACTTCTTAGCATAGAAAACCACCACCCAGGAGAACCTTAGAAAACACAACTAAAGCCAAAACTACATCAAAAAAATAGCAAGAATGCAACCAAAACCAACAGATCGCTACCCCATGTCTAAGAAAATTTCCACCAGTGCGCCACCATGGAGGCCCAAATCCACCTCGCCACCCATCATGCCACAAGTACCAATCATGTCACACACTAGACCAAAACCTTTTATGCCTAACTAAGACACCCCCATCAAACCATCCTCTGACGTACCATAAGTCATAAACCATCCCAAGCACAAGGCCTGTTGAATAGTGTCCAATTATTTCTACATGAGACTAGAAACCACCTAGAGATGAGCTTTGTACACCCAGATAGGAGCAAAGATTGTAGCTCAACCTACCACCCTTGATAAAAATTTGACCATGACCATCCGAGCCTTAGAATGTCTTTCTTCTAGTATATATTCAAGAGCATGGATGGGAGCCTTTGCCAAAGCCAATGGTGGTGGAAATAGGGACCGACCAAACTAAGCAAGGGGGTTTGTGAAAACTGAATCCAAATCCTCCACATAAATTCATAGTGCCATGAATTTACCTTTCAACTCATTAATAATAGAGAGAGGAACAAAACCTACCACGTCTCAACCATAAAAGGGCAAGCAAGCTTGAAGCCAAACATTCATCACCTCCATTGCTTCTAACAACCCCACCCTAAACATCGACACCATAAATAACTCCACCACATGTTGCTTATCCTCTACCAACCATAGCAAGTTGTTTGCAAACATAGAAAAAACATTTGAAATAACATTTATCTGGCGACAAGAAGTGAGGTAGGAGGCTCCTAATACCATTTGAATGGATTGCAACACCTTGCCAAAAGGCAACCAAAAAACCTTCTTCAACCAGATGGTCATCACCTCCCTTGAGAACGTCATCTCCTATTTTTTACCCTACAAGAAGACCATGGGATTTGCTACCACCTCAACCAATGAAGCCTCTATTCCTAGCAACATAAAAACATGCAACAACAAATAAACCAAGCCCTAAAACAACCTGCACATAACCATACCCAACCATGAAAATAAAAAGCTACCATAGTGTGTCAGGCGTAAATGCCATTCCAAACAATCAAACATTTGTCAAAAATATAATAATCAACAAGCGTGGGGGTCCATAAAGGTCACTCCAATTATAAAACTATGAACCACATATCACTTAAAGTGACACTCAAAAATATTAATGTTTAAGAATGATGAGGGGAGCCAAAATAGAATTTGACCAAGCCCCAAACACATTGTCCACCCTAAGCTCCTTATCCTGGGCAATGCCTTGGTTGGCTAGGAAATATGTGGTCATATTAGCCTCATGGTAGCAATGTCGCACCTCTCAATCAACAAAATAATGTAACCAAGGCCACACCCACTCTAAAATATTGTTGATTGTCTACACCGTAACCTCCTAATTATGAAGGAAGTGAATCATGACCATTGAATCACCTTCTACCACAACCCTGACCAACCCACATTACAAGGCCATCTGTACCCCTAATACCAGTCCTTGGCCTTTGTCACATTGTTAGTACCACCCAACAAATTAAGTGAGGCAAAGCTAATCAAGGACCCATAATAGTCATTAACAAAACACCTTGCCACCGACACTCCCAGATTACCACAAGAAGTGCCATCAAAATTCAACCTAAACCAACCAACTAGAGGAGAGACCCAATCTACATTATCTTTCCCCCTAATCTTAGATGAAGAAACTATTGACCCATTAATAAAAGGAAGGGGGATCTCTAATATTATAGACCATGGATACTTTAAATTTATAATAACAAAAGCATCATTTGCACATCTAAGGAATATGAATAGTGCATCAACAATTACAAGAATAGGATCACATTAGTAACATGAACATAAAGTTTACATGCCAACTATTTGAAAAAAATACAATGTTAGAACAATCAATAACAATCAAGAACAATAAAAAAATACATTAGTGATTAATTTGAATGCATCTCCAAATAAAATGACCAACTCTCCCATTGATAGAGTAACAATCTTTGAAGAACAATTGCAAGCGCTCAAACAATAAGTGTTGGAATTATCTTCAGTTGTCATGGGGAAAAATAAATTGATTGTTGAACAGTCTGAGCATATCAACATTTTGGAAACCTCTTTGGTAGAATTTAAATCCTCTTCTACCTTAAATGCTATTAACAACAATAATTCTGAAGAGCTTGCCCATCTTTGTGCTAAAATGGTGGTTAATAGAGAAGAACAAAATAATTTAGCTACCAATGTGGATTTTATAAATCTAAACACATGGGTTCAAGTTGTAAAAAACAACAAGAAACCACCACCATTGGTTGAAGTTGTAATTCAAGCAAAGTTTGAAGAAGATAGACAAAGGCAAGCCAAAGCCCTTAATCTGAGAGTCAAAGGATTAACCAAACAAGAGAATGCCATCCAAACAACATCTAATTTCATTACTAATGATCTAGCACTGCCAAATATATCCCCAAGTAGAGCTTGGTTCAATGAAGATGACTCTTTAGTTATTCACTTTCGCACAACACAAGATAGATTGGAGGCTCTTAGATTAAAGAAAAAGCTATTTGATCATGTTGACAAAATCTATCTAAATGAAGATTTAACTAAATTACAACAAAAAGAGGTAAAAGAAGGTATGAAGAAAGTTTTGGATGCTAGAAAGCAAGGGAAATGGGTTGTGATTCATAATGGAAGAGCTTGGATCAAGGATTCCCCCCCTGATTGGTGGGCTAAACCTTGGCCTATTTCTAAATGACACTAGACCTCAAAAAGATGGTTTGCAACCTTAATGAAAATTGCAATTTGGAATTGTGGTGATTCTCTCTTTTTTACCCCAGGGTCTTATGAAGATGTGATTCTTAACTCAGATGTCATTTTTCTCATGGAAACTCATGAAACCAAGGAGAAAACTCTACCCTCATACGCATGATACTCATGGATTAGTGTTTATAGACTAAAATTCTGACATGGCACAAAAGACTCTAGTAGAGTTGCTTGCCTTTATAGAGATCATCTCCATTCCTCTATCTAATTTGAAGGATCTGATGAATTTGCAATATTTTTATGGATATCACTTGTAAGAAGACCTCTTCTTCAGAACTTGTTCATTGATGCCTGTTACTTCCCTCCACAATACTCAAACTATGCTCTAGCTCTTGATGGTGAATCTCCCTTTGTAGACATACAACCAAAAATAATAAAATACTATGTTATTGGTGAGGTATTTCTTCTTGGTGACTTTAATGCCCAGATTGGCCACCTTCAGTGTGCTAATCATGATCTTCATAATGACCCATTGATGATCTATGACGCTGATCATCTTGAATCAGGGATTCAACGTTATTCTACATATTTTATAGTGAATGCTTATGGACAACAACAAATCAAATTAGGTGAATCTCATGATCTTGTTATCTTGAATGGTATGGAACACTTCGCTAAATTTAGAGGCTTTACTTGTTTTCCTCATCCTAGTGGAGCTCATGTTGTAGACTATGTTATATCTTGTAAATCTTTTTCTTTGAGTATTTATGATCTTCAAATTTTGACTTCTTCCCCACCTCTCACAGATCATGCCATTCTCTCTTTTCATACACTTCTTGCCAAACCTATTACAACCTCTTCCCCTGGGCTCTCCCACAAATGTACTACTATTCATTTTGAACATGCATATGATGAGAACCACATTAATATCCTAAAAACCAACCTTGTGGACATTTATGATACCTTAGACTCGGTTCAGAGGGCTACTAAACTATCTCAGGGAATTATGGTTGTTGCCTTTTAGGCCTTCCTGCACTCCAATCTTACTTCTCGACCCCATACCCATGGTCATTACCCTATACATTCTGTGTATGATGTGGATTGTAAAAATGTTCATAAGTTAATTAAGTGCATTATGACTGAAACTCCCTCTAAAGCCAAGCTGGCCCATAACCTTTATAGAATTATTCTTATAAAGAAAAAAGGATAATACTTGTATAACAAATGAAAAGCTACCATATATCAAATTTAGTTCAATCCCAAGTCTTTCTAGAGATCGATCATTTTAACCCAATAAATCTATTTGTGCCATTACCGACCCACATACATGGTTTATATATGCTACCTCTCTCTATGATGCTCCCAATCAGCGCCCCATCCATTTGAATCCTAGACCACCTAACTATCATTTCTTCACCGACCAGATGATCCTTAAAGCCATCTATAAACTCAAGTCCAATAAAACCCAAGATGTAGAAAATTTAAAAATTGAATTCTTCCATCATAATCCAATTGTTCTTGCTATCCACATTTCCAATCTTTTTAATTTTATTTTTCCTCATGGTCTTCCCCCCACTTAAACATCACATATTATACATCCCATATTCAAATCTGGAAATTCTCTTAAACCTGAGAACTATTGTACCATCATGATTGGGCATACTTTGGCCGGGCCCACCACTCTCCTTTTGTCTTGGTTCTCAGTTACTATGAAGGGTCGCTTTTAAGTTTTAAAGGATGTCAACTTGCCGTTTAAAAGAAATCCACGACGTCACGACTCACAGCAGAGAGGCTTTCTGTCACTTATTTTTCCACCAAAGATTTCCGTCTCCTCCTGAAATAGTCTTGCAAGAGTCGCGCCAATCGGAAAAGTCAACCGGCGGCCCATCGAAATACCTCGTGTTGTTAGCGGGGCAGCCCGGGTTTTTAAGTGTGAGCAAAATAATCAAAGGATGTATGGCAGCTACCCTTTGTAGTTCTGCCAAGTGTCAAGTAATCCTAATTACCCGCCGCCTAATTCGCTGCGTTGACAGGGAGGACAAAAGCAGTCATTCCTCTCCCTGACTTGGAGGCTGCGAGTGCGGCGCTCATTTAGAAACCGATAAAATGAGTGTTGTTTTATAGATTTTGTAGTGATAAAATTGATAATTGTATAAAAATATATTAGAAAAATTTAGTTGTAAAATATATAAAGTATGAAAAATATATATATAATATTCAATTTTTTTTAATTATAAATTTTATGAGATTTCTCAAAATAATGTTGAATAGAAAGTTTTTATATAAAAATATTTGTAATTAGTGTTATTTATCAAATTTAATTATGTTATAAGATTTGTTGTCAAATGGTTGGAACTTATTGTCTCCTATCATAATCATTTGAATTAATTATAAAGAATGAATAATAATAAGTATTAAAATAAATAAAAATTTAATTTTAATAATATTCATGAGATTAAGTAATATATGAGATTAAAGAGTAATATTAAAGATGTTTTATACATTAACAATTACTTGAGATAAGTATTTTAATTTTGTATCATGTTTATTTTCTTTTAGATATTAAACTTTTTATTATGAATTTTGATGAAAAAAAACTTATATTTTTAGTTAATTTCATTTCTTCAAATAATGTGGTTAGATTGTCAATTTTTAAATTATGGATGGTTTAATTTTAATTCAGATGTTGTTAAAAGTCAAACACTCCATATTATAGTGTCACTCTATCTCTAACAATTCTATAATTTAAAAAAAAGTATATTCTTTTTTCTCAATTTTAATATTTTTCACCTTCTAGTTTTACACATAAGAGAGTGTGAGCTATTTAATCAATTTTTTTTTCTTGCCTACTATTTGATTTATGTTTTTATGTAGTTTTTTTTTATCATAATTACAATTGGGATTAAATTTTTTGATATAATTTTCTCTCTTCTATTCAAGTTGTTTTATCCACACATAATTACCTTTAAAAAAAATATTTATTTTTTTATTTCTTCATTGATATTTCGACACTCTTATATGCTAATATCCATTTTATTTATTCACTTTGTGTTCAATTAGTTTTCTATTTCATCTATGAACTCTCCCACCATCATTATGGATAAATAATGAGTTTCCTTGCTTTCTCTTTTTTAAATGAACGAACATCCAAATCATAATCAATGCTTTCAATATAAAAGTAATAATTAGAAATAATAAAATAACATATAAAACCGATGCATTCATTTTAAAATTATTTGTAATTATTTGTGTTTGCATTCCTTAAATTACAGTTAATACCTTTTCTATCGATACTTCCTACATGTTGAAAAGAGATATTCATGGAGGCATCGCTGACGAGATTTAGAATTCCTATATAAAATCAACTTAGAAAGAACCATTGTGAACAAAAATATATTGTTACTTAGAGCATTACCTTCAAATAGAAGATGTACATATTTTTACTCCCAAATGTATCGGTTCTTTTGATTTGAGATTTCCTTTAGATCAATTGTGAGTATCCTCTTTATATGAAGTGAACACTTTATTTTATGACAATAGTATATATGTAAATTTTGAAATAATGATTTTAAATCAAAAAAGTATTTTGTATTTAAGTGTCTAGTATATTATGAGAATCGTGGTAGGTTTAACTATTTTTCTAGAGGAAATCAAGGCTCTACAAAGTCTTAATCATTATGACGATCAAAGATGTGTAACTCTATTCATCAAAGAGATAACCCAACACATATTTGATTTCTTTAAAATCGTCTGCTTAACTCTTTTTTCCATGATTCAACATTAGAGTCCTTTTTTCAACATCAATTTGAAAAATGCAAATAAATCCATTATTCTATTCAATAATCACAAATTATCATGAAAAAGAGCTCAACAATTTTATTTTTTTAATATATATTTAAAAAAATCTTATATATTTTTAAAAAAACTTTATATATATATATATATATATATATATATATATATATATATATATATATATATATATATATATCCATTTATTTCAAAGACAATGACAAAAAAATGTTTACACAAAAGTGATTGATTGTTCGATCATGCCGATCATCCTCGTCTCTCTCCCCTCGATCCTCGACGAGATGGAGTGTGTGTTGTCCAAGTGGAAGGGTAAGTCTGAATATTGTCATATATACCTACCTTTGGGGAGAATCAATCATCATTCTTATTTTGGCGATGGGGACGTGGACGGGTCGAGTTGGTGGAGGCCTTGTCAACATCTCTGTTATACCTACCTATAATATTATTATTATTATGCTTTCCTCGTGGGGATTTCAGAAACGCAACTTGCTTCTTGAGATTTCTCAAATCTATCCTGAAAAGTATGATATTTATTAATAATATTCTTTTCTATTCATTTCAGTCTAATAATAATAAATATGTGCTATTGCTAGACAACGAATTGTACTGGTTACAGGCTCTTCCAAGTATTTTGCATATACCACTTATTTTCACTAAGTCCCTTTTTCTATTTTTGTTGTTGTAGATCTTCAGGATGCCTTCTACAAAGTAGTACATTGGTCTCTCATTTGCTGGTCAAAGCCTATTCTGCAGGAGATCCCTAAGTACGCATTCTGGAATTGATAAGTCTGTAATTCTTAGATGGTGCACAGGAAAATGGCTGTGGAATTTCATCCTTGGTTATTATTATCAGATTTATTTGTATCATGTAAAGTAAGTGTAGTATATTTTGGCTGTTTCAATTTGCTTTAGTCAAATGCCTTGAGCTTATAATGGCTCGCTGAATTGAATTCCGGTGCAGAAAATTGGGGACTATCTATTTGCCTGTGCAATTTTGTTGAAGTAAATTTAGTGACAGGCCTACTGCATTTGAGATGGGCAGGGAAAGAGTTATTTCTCATGTTTCATGTGAAGCAGCAGAATCCATGTATTCAAAGTTTAAATTGTTTACCTTCCTGCTATTCTCTCCCCAACTAATTGAGTGAATATAAATTCCATGGCAAGCTCATGTTTAGGTTTATATATGCGTTTCTTGGGGAGGCTTAAAAATTAGCAGGGCACCAAATTGTACAAGGAATTACTCATAAAGATCAGTGAAGGTCATAATTTTTTTGACTTGTTACAAACCAGTTATTTGCTATTGCTTTATTTTCTGATGAAGTTAACAAACCCAAAAACTGTGGCAATATACTGCATAGAACGTGAAAACTAGAGATAACAGTCTGTTCCATCGACTACAAAAGAAAAACAATAATCATGCCAATTTTTGCAAACTATTCCACTACTCAAATGCCAATATAAGCTACTTAATAACGAAGATGTATAAATTACTTTAATGGCAGGTTCCTCGCATCAATCGAACTTGCTTGATTCTTTATATTGGAAAACCTAAGTTACTGATTTGGGTTCGGGTTCAAAGAACCGGGTTGGCCAGTATGGCGATTGTGTTTTTTGCCTTGAGTATTGCTTGGATTTGGCCATACAAAAAATATATAAAAAATAAAAAATATAGAAATTATAACTTAATAAATAAGAAATTAGTGACATTAACCACAATATAAATATGAAAAACAAAATAACCACAAGATACCAACCAAATGCTAAATGTCATGATAATTATAAATATCAATTATAATTTATTACATCAAAAATAATATTCATTGTCATCTTGATACTAAGTTACTATTCATCATCAATCATCATAAATCGGCAATTTAGATTTAAAGTGTTATTACCTAGTCTATCATCTACCATGTTCCCCAGGAACCCCCTCTCATGTGATCCCTCCCCCTACCCATCCTTCTGGAACATCTGTTATAAAATTAAAAAGTATGAGCCCAAAAAAGAACAAAGTCATTTCACTAGTCGATAAACATGAATGCATTGTCTTTTACGTATACATGCCTTCCCGAAGAGGTCAAACGCAGCCCAATACTACAATACAACACCGCCGTCCTTAGCAGGCGGCATTTCCTAAAACAGAGACACAAGTTGAATAACACTCTCAGCACTGCAGCAGATCATTGACACCTAAGAGAAAAAATAAGAAAAAAATGTTTTTGCCTCAGATTTTGTCGAGGTTCTTCTCGGGTTCTACCTGGGTTTGTCATGGGTGGCCTGGAGTCACCCGGGTTCTTCTACAAATGCCCTAAGAGGAAAAATAAGGAAAAAAAATATAAAAAATTGTCTCAGATTTTGTCTGGGTTCTGCCTGGGGTCATCTAGGTCTTAAGTGCATATTCACCCAACCTAACCTTAAATCTCACCAAAGTTGGTGGTTAGAGTTTATTTATGACTATGATTTTGATATCAACTACATTAAGGGTAAGGAAATTTGAGTTTCAAAATCCTTTAGTTGTAGGAGATACATTGCAACCTTGGCTACAATTAGAATCACCTTCAGAGATTAGGTAGTGAAATTTTCACTAATGATGATTTATATGAATAAGTCAAGAAAATTTTGAATAAAATATCATAAGATCATAGATATCAAGGTTTTCAATTAGAAAATGATGGAATTTTAAGGTTCAATGGCAGGTTTTATGTACCTAATAATAAAAATTCTACAAATATTACGTTAAGAGAACTGCACAATGCACCTATTCAGGGCATCCAAGAGTAACTATGATAGTATCAAAGTTAAAACCTCTATATTTTTAGATTGGGATTAAGAAAGATTCATTTGATTTTGTTTTTAAATGTTTAGAGTGTCAATGAGTCAAGGTTGAACACGTGAATCCATCTAGGTTTTTATACCCACATTTAGTACCTAAATGGAAGTGGTAGGTGATCAGCATGGATTTTATTCAAGGATTTTCTATATATAGGAATCATCATGATATGATATTGGTATTTGTGGATAAAATAACCAAGGTAACTCATTTTATTCTTAGTAATATAACTGATGATGCACCTATGATTACAAAAATATTTGTGAAATAAATTTACAAATTGCATGGGTTTTTTGAAAATATTATTTCAGATAGGGCCCTAAAATGACTTACAGGTTTTGGCAAACTTTAAATTTTGCATTGGGAACTCATATGAATTTTATTACATCTTACCATCTAGAAACATATGGGAAAATATAAAGAATAAATTAGATCTTGGAAGATCTATTGATAATGTATTGCATGGATTATCAATACAAATGGGAAGAGTATCTCCCATTGGTGGATGGGATCAGAGAATCTAATTCGACAGGATTTGGCGGGCGCGTGGGAAGCCAAAAGATTATCATCAGAGTGCCTAATCATTTGACTATATTCACATACCCATACTAATTTTCTTATCCCCAAATAAGAATGAAATGAATGATGGTAAGTAATGTTATTGTTAGGTTTATCCAATTGTCTCTCTTCGGGTCCCTGTATCAAGGCATATTTGTGAATTTTTCTTATCATTTCCTAAGCCTTCGTCGAACTAAAATAATGCACAAATTACGTCATCACCCTTCAATTTCAATTATTTACCCCCAAAAAAATAAAACAAAGATTTATATTTTTTTGCGCACCAACTTTAACCACCACTCTTTAAAGTACAATTACAAACTCCCACATCGATGTCCTAATTCAGACGTGTTCCACAGTTCACAACATGAATCTATAACTAAGTGCTCTATATGAAAGGGTAAATGGGATATGAACATGCATTACTATGTAGTTGAGATTGAAGACCCACGCACATAAAATAGTTCGGGTTTACATATGAGGATATAAAACGTATTCTGAGTTTTTGTGATTATAGAAAAATGTTCATCGTATATACTTTGTTTACATGTTACATTGTAATCTAGACTTATAATTAATTTTTTTGGGAAGATGAATTAACACACTTTAAATAAAATACTGTTGTTAGGAATTAAAATTTTCTCGATAAAAAATTATGATATCATGAAATGAAAAATTGTATAGGGCTTTTAAAATCTAAAAATGAAGTACTAAATTGACTTAAGCCTTTAAGTGCACATGTACACAAACAAAGAAAAGATGCTTGCATATATTAGCATAGCAGGATTTGTGATGCAGGGGCATTCCAGGGGCATAAAAATATCTTGCAAAGATTAAGTTTTGTTTTGTGAAGTAGAGGTGTAAAACACATATAAAAATGAGTGCAAAAGTAAATTTGTAAGCATTAAAAAATAAGACGCACATGATAAATAAATACAACACATAATAGAGGCCTAGAGGCAAAGTTTGCACACTATTGTGAAAAAGTGGTCATGCAAAATATCATGGAGTGTGGGAGAAGTAAAGAAATGCTAACATTCGATGAATGACACACACTAGCATTAAAACATGAATAAGAAGCTATACATCAACATTAAAATCCATCAGTTAATTGACACATGGTAGAGAAGCATGGGCATAAGTATGATGTTGACTATAGGCCTAACACATAAGCCTATGACTAGACAACCTAAACCTATGACAAGTATGTGGAATAACTAAAATGTTCCAAGGTTGAAGCTAAAAAATTTAAATTTAAAACCAAGACTACTAGACGTTTACTTGCCCAACACATATTTGAATTTGAAAATAAGTGGGAACAACAAATCGCCAAACTAGGAAACATCCATAAGTTCAAAACTTATATATGGAGATGCAAGGACGAAGGTCAGGGAGAAGATCGAGATCCATAAGGAAACTCTACCAAATTTTTAAGATAACAGTGAGCCGAGAGCTAGTAGACCATGGCCTTAAAGTTCCATTGCAATTAACCCTGTAACTACCATTATAATCAAGCTAAGTTTGTATCTTAAGCTCTAAAAGTGTGTAATCTACAATCCCACTTCATTCATATAATACAACTAAAATTTATTTGCCAAGTCTTGAGTGTTTGACTGTGATTTAATTAGTTGTGTGGGCAAGGAAATTATTCACTGGACTCCCTAACCATGACTATGTCACTTTGGTATCAAACTGGGTTTCGATCCTTGGTCTGAGTGTGTGTAGTGTGAGATTAGGTCACCTATGTAGGATTGTGAGCAAGACACTAGTAGTAGTATGATTTGTGCCCAAAGGAAGTAATAAGATGCCACATAAAAGAATTTAAGGAGGAATGTGGTTGAAAGACTAGAGGAAGTCTTGGAGGTGTTATGCATGGTGCATACACAATTATATGTCATAGAAGAGGATAAATGATAAGGTTTCATACAAAGGGATTATTCAAGCGATGTTGAAGAGGAACAACACATTGAGGTTGCAAGAGAAGATAATGGGAAGGATGAAGTTTAAATGGATGTGGTGGAGAGTAGGCTATTGAAGGTTGTTTCATGAATTAGTAGAGGCACAAAGGTGGATGTGCCATGTTTCTCACGATCTCTAAACTCGGAGGAGCTCATTGACTCGGTCATAAACATGGAGGAATATTTATATTGGTAGGAAATTAATAATCTAGAACATGTGAAGGTGGCACAGACCAAGTTGAAGGGTCATGCGATGCTATGGTGGAAGGAATTGCATAACAAAAGAAGAATAAAAGGTCAGGAGAAAAATTTTATATGGTATAAAATGGTTGAGAAGTTAAAGGGAAAGTTCTTTTTAAGAGAATATCAAATGGAGCTATTTAATAAATTGCAAAATTTGAGGTAAAGGGATCTTAGTGTAAAATAATACCATAGGGAATTTCATAAAATCACCATTAGAATTGGACATAGCGAAGTCTATACTAGAAGAAGGTCACATGATATTGGAATAGTCTATGCATATGAATCCAGGAGGAGTTAAGTATGGCATAGATCTAAACATTATAATAAGCATATTAGTTTACGTTGAAGGTAAAAGAAAAATTGTCATGCAAACAATAGAGTGTTGCATTAGGAAAAGGAAGATTTGTGCGTGGAAGAGGCATAGGAAGTGTTAGGAGCAGTCAACCTAAGTAAGGAGAAAATAATGTTGGGCGCAATTTGGTGTAGACACAAGAACAAAGAGAATCATGTGGAGGAGAGTGAGAGTATGTGCAAGAAGGAACTAGTTCCTAACCTAAACTTGAGGGTGTAAGATAAGATAATGGGAAGGATGAAGATAAAATGGATGTGGTGGAGAGTAGGCTATTGAAGGTTATTTCATGAATTGGCAGAGGCACAAAGGTGGATGTGTCATGTTTCTCAGGATCTCTAAACTTGGAGGAGCTCATTGATTGGGTCATAGACATGGAAGAATATTTATATTGGTAGGAAATTAACAATCTACAACGTGTGAAGGTGGCACAAACTAAGTTGAAGGGCAATGTGATGCTATGGTGGAAGGAATTGCATAGCAAAAGAAGAATAAAAGGTCGGGAGAAATTTTTTATATGGGATAAAATGGTTGAGAAGTTAAAGGGAAAGTTATTTTTAGGAGAATATCAAATGGAGCTATTTAATAAATTGTAAAATTTGAGGTAAAGGGATCTTAGTGTCAAATAATACCCTAGGGAATTTCATAAAATCACCATTAAAATTGGACATAGTGAAGTCTGTACTAGAAGAAGGTCACATGATATTGGAATAGTCTATGTATATGAATCTAGGAAGAGTTAAGTATGGCATAGATCTAAACATTAGAATAAGCATGTTAGTTTGTGTTGAAGGCAAAAGAGAAGTTATCGTGCAAACAATAGAGTGTTGCATGAGAAAAAGGAAGATTTGTGCGTGGAAGAGGCATAGGAAGTGTTAGGAGCAGTCAACCTAAGTAAGGAGAAAATAATGTTGGGTGCAATCTGGTGTAGGCACAAGAACAAAGAGAATAATGTGGAGAAGAGTAAGAGTATGTGCAAGAAGGAACTAGTTACCTAATCTGAGGGCACCGAGGATTTGGATGAGAATGAGAACGAGGAAGAGGATTATCTACAACTTGCTTTAATTTCAGAAAGTTTGGGCCTAGAGTATATGATGCCCACATATGTAAAGCGAGAGAAGTAAGAAATAAAATACTAATACACATATTACACATAAAAGAGTCAATATAGTACTTATATAAAAAATAGGTAAATAGTAAGGAAGCCACATAAGAGTCAATATTTTCCACCACATATAATATTGTTTTTGTTAAAAAAATTATTGATAATTGATTTTTTTAATTTCTAAGATATTTATATATTTTTAATAGGGAGTATACAAACTTTCAAAATAAACTCATTTAAAAGAAATAATATTTTTCTTTAATAATTTGCCCACTCAAAATTTTGTCGAGGAGAGTGAGAGCAGCCGACGGGAATGGGGGTTTTAGGAGGTGGCTAATTAAGGTTATTTGTCTGACGATAGAAATATAGAAAGTAACTAGACATGGACAGATCAAACATGGGTGGCCATATGTCCTTTATGATTATCTGCTTAGATGAAAAACCTGGCAAACAATAATATAACCAGTGCTGAGATTTGATGCCCATCCCAAACATTTTTAAGGGTTTGGAACGTATTTTACAATTTTATTTTAGTATAAACCATCACCAAAGACTTTCAAATTTTTCTAAACGCCATCAAAAGGATGTGTGCACATGCAATGTCCCCATCATTTTTACTTATAGCCTTATAGGGCCCACTCTGAACCTTATAAGTGTCAGATGGTGAACCTTAATTTTATATTCTCTTTTTAATAATTTTTTAATTTGGATGTCAATTTGCATTAAAATGTTTTTAATCTATTACCACTGTTCACATACATGCGTATCCACTATCTAGTTACCTCCCGGTCCATCTACCTCAATTAGTTCTTGTTGCTACCTCTAGCTACATGAGTCGTGACTCGTGATGCGTCTATCTAAGTCATTTATTTATTTATGTTGTTTACTTGCTTCAGACATCTAATGCATTGAATTCTTTTTTCTCTCTATCTACATGTTTCTAGAGTCTTGAAAACGCCATTCTATACTCTATTTTTATGTTAATCAATTTTGAGTATGTTTGGATGTATGAAGAAAAGGATAGTAGTGAAGCTCTGCTTGTTTGTATACAGAAGCATGGTGAAGGCAAAAAGAAACCCTCTCTCCACCACTCAAACAACTCTTCTTCCAACGTTGTAAGTTTTTATGCATCTCAATGGTCATCATCTGTAATTTAAATTGTATTGTTGTTGCATTGATCAGATGACAACAACATTTACGGCTGAAAATATTTTTCTTTCTATATCTATTTTTATATTATTTCTTGAAAAAACTGGTACTGGTAGACTGTGGACTCAACTTCTCTACTGTGACTTCCTCTATTCCTTCTATGTTCGGGACATTTTCTGATTACTGTGACATCCTCAATGCCTTGAGGCGATTCAATCTATGAACCTACAGGATGTTAGATTTACAAAAAGGAGTAATAAAATTATGAGTTGAATACAAGGAAGAGGGCGGAATTGTTGATGAATTGATGAAGGATTTAGCTTTTAGAATGCAATGGGCTAGGATTGGATTTTTATGGGATTGAAGAGAGTCCACATTGGGAATTGGGCAATAATAATGGATGGATTTCAGGGATTTGAAATTGGCATTTACATAGTTATGCTTCATGTACCTACATTGCCTGATATAGGTAGTTGTAAGTTGGAAGTGGTAGTGAAACTCTTCACAAATTTTTAATAGCCTACAAATTTGCAAACATAACTGCTACAAAAGTTGTATGGCCTAACAAAGCTCAACCATGATCAATTTTTTGTTAAAAAAATACAAATCTATACTATTTTGTCATGAATATAGATATTTTTTCTATCAAGAATAATTATTACATTGTAAACTATCTTGCACCAAAAGTTTTTATCTTATTCCAATTTTTATTGTTATCACTTTATTTGATTTTTTAATGCAGACAAATAGACTATCACACACTTGAATCCTAGACACAAGTATTATGTTCACAAAGCATGTATTTTTTCCTCTTAGCGTCATTGCCCTTGTGCATAGGGGAAGACTAATTAGTAAACACCATACCTAAATAGTCGTTGCCAACAATAAACACTTAGGTGCCATGACTAAGTGTATGGCATAATGACTGCACAACTTCATTATAATCTTAGGTTTATATTATTGAATTTTGTGGAGTTTTATCCTTAGTTTGTAATTAAATTCTAACAAGATGTCCATATTTGTGGAGTTTCTATACTTATATCAAAACTTGCAACAAAAGGGGCTTCCAGCGCATAACAACTGCCAAGCTACAGTGTTTCCACCTACAAGTTGCTCGTAACAACTACAGACTTTCACCTATAGGTTACCCGTAGCAACTGCCAAACTACGGGTTTTCCACATACATGTTGCTCATAGCAATTGTAGGCTTACACCTACAGGAGCCCGCAACCACTACATAGATCAAACCATTACTTTGATAATAAGTAATTGGCTTTTAAGGTCTAAAGAGGGATTATAAAAATATATATTGTAGTTAAATATTTTTTTAAACGTTATTGAAAGGTCTAAAATAAAGGTAAAACATCATTAAATTTTTAGTTGACAGGCAGGGGTGAACGTCAAATCTCAGCGTTGAGTATAACTATCTGGTGGGGCCACCTGGTAGACTATCCGGACAGGCCATGGACCCTTCACACTGATTGAGAGGCTATATTGAATGATGCTCCATCAAATCATGTCCCCAATAATGTAGAGGGTGATGCCAACATGTCATATGTAATGATGATACCCAATCATGTTGGAGAAAGCTTCACAGTCATCTATTTAACCTGTGGCTTTCTAATTATCATCCATATACTCCATATATATATAATGTATATATGACATTGTTGGGTTCGAAAGCAAAGCAAAATCTTGGTTGGAAAAAGAAAAGATAGAAAGCTTCTCTCCTGTGATGTTGTGGATTGGTTTTAAATGGCATGTTGGTGTCTTTTAAAAGCAATAATGTGGCCCACAGTAAAGCGACCGTCTCTGTGGTGTAATGAGAACCAAGGCAATAGTAGTGGTAGGCCTAATCAGATGCATTTACATGAGGTATGTGATGTTTGGTGGGAAGAGGTCTGGTGCATTTAACAACGTAACATAATTATTTTTTATAATTGCTTTTGGTATTTTTTTTATGAATGATTTTTTATATCGGTGGCATAGAGGTGAATGCTCCATTGTTGACTGTGTATGCAGTAGATTCAATAAAGTGAAGAATAATCTAATGTAGTTAAAGCCATCCCCATGTATGGACCATGTGACCTTTGTTTTGTTTATTAACTATTTTCTATCCTTGAATTGTAAAGGTGGGTGCAGGTAAACACAAATTCATTGAATGCTATTTTTTCTTCAAAATCCTTTTTTAATTGAAAGGGTTGTAGTCCCACTTAGTGAGGATGATGGTTGCTTATATATCTCTATCAAGGTATAATTTTTTTATAGAGAGTCAAACGTGTTAAGTTGTGGAGCTAAAAGCTTCACTGATGTAAATGGAGGAGGTTGTTGAGTGTCAGAGCAATCGACGTCAGTCTGATCAATCGACATCGGTCATCTTCAGTGTTTGCAGTAACTGACATCGGTTATGTGTCAGCCGACATCGGTCAGACAGGAACCAACGTCGGCAACCTGTGTGTGTGTGCATTTGCATGCGCTTCCATAACTGGTCTAATTTTAGACAGACAGTTTGCATGTAAAAGACTAATTTTAGTCTTGAGTCTGTGTTTCTAATTATTGTAATTAGGAAGTCTAATTATTGTTTGTATGGGATCTATTTAATAGACCCATGGGGCTGTATTGTAATTAAGGACAAGGAAGAGATCCTTCCAATTGTAAGATCAGTTGATCTGCAGATAGCAAGATCAGGGGAGATCTACATGGTAAGTAAGGTCAGTTGATCTGCAGGTGTGTGTGTGTGTGTGTGTGTGTGTGTGTGTGTGTGTGTGTGCAAGGTCAAAGGAGATGTGCAGGATAGCAAGATCAAAGGAGATCTGCAACACATCAAAGAGCAAGATCAGGGAGATCTACTTGGAGTACTTTGAGTACTTGGTGTACTGGCAGTATTGTTACTGACTGGTGGAGGGAACAACACTGTGTTTGAGTTGTGTTTGTAATTGGTGGAGAGAGAGAAATATTGAGAGAGAATTACTGTACTCCCAAGAGGTGTGGGAAGAGTGTGATTTCTTCATTATATTTCCTTCTGGAAGAGTATTAATATAGATTGTATTGTCTCTCATAGTCTGTGTTGTTTCTGAATTCTAGTTACATATTACTTCTGGTTAAATTATGTGTTTAGTTGCTTATACAAACGTAATCAATTGTGATCTTAATCATAACAAGTGGTATCAGAGCTAGGATCACCAAGTGATACCACTGACAAGTGGTATCAGAGCCTGGTTCGGATCAGGTTAGTGTTTGTTGATTACAGGTCACTCACAGGGGTTTCTGTTTGAGTGGTAGTTAAGCAATGGCAGAAAAAGGTAAGCTAATAATGGAGAAATTCAATGGCAAGAATTATCAATTATGGAGGATGCATATAGAAGATTATATGTATCAAAAAGATTTGTACTTACTGTTGGGTGGGGTTGCATGCAAGCCCACAGATGTGAAAGATGAAGAATGGAATGTTCTTGATCGGAAGGCTCTGGGATCTATAAGGTTGAGTCTGGCATCGTCTGTGATTTCCAACTTATCACAGGCAAAGTCAACGATAGAGTTAATAAAATCTTTGGCAAATTTATATGAAAAACCCTCAGCTTTGAATAAGGTATTTCTTATGAAGCAATTATTTAATTTGTAAATGCAGGAAGGTGGATCGGTACATAGTCATCTTAGTGATTTCCATGGATTAGTAAATCAGTTAATTTCAGTCAATATAGTTTTTGATGATGAAATTAAGGCTCTCTTAATCTTATGCTCTTTACCTAAAAGTTGGGATAGTTTGCTAATGGCAGTTAGTAATACTGCGTCTGCTTCAAATATCTTGAAAGTGGATGATGTTGTTAGTGTAATCTTGAATGAATAAATTCACAAGAAATGCACAGGGGAATCATCAGGTAATGCTTTAAGTGTTGAAAGCAGGGGAAGGCAAAGAGAGAAGAGCAATTAAGGGAAATCAAGGTCAAAGATAGGCAAGAGATCCAAATCCAGGCATGGCAGTATAATCTGCTGGAATTGTGGAAAGAAAGGGCATGTAAAGAAAGATTGTTGGTTGGTAGAAGATCAACATGAAGGAAATGAAGAAGCAGATGTTGCAGGTATTATTGCATAGAATGCTCTTGTATGTTCCTTGGATAAAGTGGAATCTTGGGTTTTAGATTCCGGTGCCTCTTTTCATGCAACCCCAAATAGAAATTTTTTCCATGATTATGTCCATGGAGACTTTGGAAAGATTTATTTAGGGGATGGTAAGCCTTTTCAAATGGTTGGCAAAGGGAAAGTGTAGCTGAAATTGTAGACAGGCAACACATGGGTGTTGAAGGAGGTCATGTATGTCCTAGTCCTAAAGCAAAATTTGATTTTTGTAGGAAAGTTGGGTGATGAGGGATGCACAGTAACTCTCACAGTGGAATCTTGGAAAGTTTCCAAGGGTGCACTTATTTTAGCAAGAGGTAAGAAAGTAGGTACTCTTTATCTATCTACTTGTATTACTGATTCTCCTTCTGGTTTATCTACTTCAGATGTAGATGCAAAGATGTGGCTTTGTAGGCTTGGTCACATGAGTAAGAAGGGGATGCATGTTCTTGAGTCAAAAGGTAAGAGTTTAGATTCAGAAAGCATAGATCAAGATTTATGTAAGCAACAGAAGAAAGTGAGGTTTCTTGTTACTGATGCTACAAGAAAGGATCGGGTTTATTGCATAAAGAGGAAATTTGATGTTTTTGACAAGAATAGAAAAGCCTTGGTTTTCAAGGAGAAGATGATGGATAGAGATCAGCTAAAGGGGCTAAATAATTCTAACCAGGCTAGTTTGGACAAGGTTATGATTCAAAGTGAGCTCGCGGGTAAAAGTCATCACTCACAAGAAAACATAGTTATCGATGTCGATCAGGTGAGAACTGACATCGAGCAGGCAGGTACTGATGTCGGTCATGTGCAGACCAGAGTCGGTGGTGTCGAGCAGGTGGATACTGATGTCGGTCAGGGAACTGACGTCAACAATCAGGTCGACACCAATGTTGGTCAGGGAACTGACGTTGGCAGTTAGGTCGATCGCATGGAACTGACATCAGTCAGGTGCAGACTGAGAGGTGACCAACATTGGTCACTGTCAAAATAGATTTTAGGCAGACATCAAGCTGTCAAAGAGTCGCAAATGCCCATGAGGAGGACTAAAAGGGTAAGTAAGCCTCAAATTTGTTATTCCCCTTCTTTACACTACTTGTTGCTCATTGATGGTCAAGAACCAAGAATGTTTAAAGAGGTAATGCAGGTAGAATCCAAGAAACAGTGGGAGCATGGCATGAATGAGAAAATTGATTCCTTGGAAGAGAACCAAATAGGAGATTTGGTAGAGTTGCCAGCCGAGATGAAAGCACTGAAAGACGAATGGATTCCAAGGTTAAAGAAAAGAGAGAATGGACAGGTGAGATAGAAGGCCAGGTTATATGGTCTTGAGCAGGCTGTAGGACAATGGTGTTTAAGGTTTGACAGGTGTATGACAAAGCATCACTTTAGTCAATGTCAATGTGACCATTGTGTTTACTTTACCAGGTTGGATAATATTAGCTACATTATCATGTTACTATATGTTGTGTATATGCTTGTTGCAGGATCACACATGTAGGGGAATGCTGAGCTAAAGGTAAAGTTAGTTCAGAGGTGTGCCATGAAGGATTTGGAAGCAGTAAAGAAATTCTTTGGCATGAGTATTTCTAGAGACAGGGAAGATCACAGGTTGATTTTGTCTCTAGATGATTATGTGAATAAGGTAGTGGAGAGGTTTAATATGCAGGATGTAGAACCGGTTAGCATACCTATGGATGGACAGTTCACAGAACAGTGTCCCAAATCACATGATGAGGTTGAGTACATGTGTACTAGACCTGATATTGCCCAAGCAATGGGAGTTGTCAGCAAGTTTGTGGCCAATCTGGGAAAGAAAAATTGGAATGCAGTTTAGTGGATTCTCAGGTATCTGAGAGGGACCAACAGTAGGTATACATGTTATGCAGGGTCAAACACTTCTCTACATGGGTATGTAGATTCGAATATGGCAGGTTACTTGGATGACAGGAGTAGCACCACAAGATATGTGGTGGTTGGTCTTCAAGATTGAACTTGAAGAGGGATACAAGCTAGGAAACAAAATTAGATGATGTACAGGTACAAGTGCAGCTATTTATCTCCAAGTGGGAGATTGTTAAGTTGTGGAGCTAAAAGCTTCACTGATGCAAATGGAAGAGGTTGTTGAGTGTCAGAGCAACTGACATCGATCTGATCAACCAACATCGGTCATCTTCAATGTTTGCAGTAACCGACATCAGTTATGTGTCGATCGACATCGATCAGATAGGAATCGACATCGGCAACTTGTGTGTCTGCATTTGCATGCGCTTCCATAACTGGGCTAATTTTAGACGGACAGTTAGTTTGCATGTAAAAGACTAATTTTAGTCTTGAGTATGCATTTCTAATTATTGTAATTAGGAAGTCTAATTATTGTTTGTATGGGATCTATTTAATAGACCCATGGGGTTGTATTGTAATTAAGGATAAGGAAGAGATCCTTCCAATTGTAAGATCAGTTGATCTGCAGGTAGCAAGATCAGGGGAGATCTACATGGTAAGTAAGGTCAGTTGATCTGCAGGTGTGTGTGTGTGTGCAAGGTCAAAGGAGATGTGCAGGGTAGCAAGATCAAAGGAGATCTGTAACACATGAAAAATCAAGATCAGGGAGATCTACTTGGAGTACTTTGAGTACTTGGTGTACTGGCAGTATTGTTACTGACTAGTGGAGGGAACAACACTGTGTTTGAGTTGTGTTTGTAATTGGTGGAGAGACAGAACTCTTGAGAAATAATTACTATATGCCCAAGAGGTGTGGGAAGAGTGTGATTTATTCATTGTATTTCCTTCTGAACGAGTATTAATACAGATTGTATTGTCTCTCATATTCTGTGTTGTTTTTGAATTCTAGTTACATATTACTTCTGGTTAAATTCCATGTTTAGTTGCTTATACAAAGGTAATCAATTGTGCTCTTAATCCTAACAAAACGGTTAAGTCATGATTGTGCCTTGGATGATTTGGATGATATAGATGCTCCTTACTTGTGGTTGCTTAACTAAAGGAGCTAACTGATTTAGATGTATGCTTACTCAACATTGTAAATCTACTATATATTTATTTCTAAAAAATATATAGAGATGTCGACATTCTATGTAATTTAGTGATTCCATGTAATATTTTCAGACATATCAAAAAAAAAAAAAATCCCTTTCCTATTTTTATACCTGTTAGGTTGTGGAGCTAAAAGCTTCACCAGGATGCAAACAGGAGAAGTTATGGAGGATGCAGAGTTGCAGAATCAGTTGCAGGGAAATCGGCGTCGGTCAGATGGTAGTGAGGAAGCAACCGGCGTCGGTTACCAGTCAGCCGACATCGGTCATGGAGGTGCCGGCGTCGGCAGCTTGTGCAAGAACAGGCAGTTCGCATGTTGATCCCAGAGAGTCTATTTTTGGACTGTTTGTTTGCATGTCAAAGGCTAGTCTTAGTCTTGAGTTGTGTGTCTAATTATTGTAATTATGATAGTCTAATTATTATAAGCATGAGATCTATATATGGACTCATGTGCTGTATTGTAAACTTGTAGCTAGAGAGTAAGAGAGCAAATAAGCTCCTTCTGAGAGAAGAGAGTAATGGTGTGTTCTTCCTAGTGCCATAGTACCAAGGTGGGTGCTGGTTTGGAGAATCAGAAGGGTTCTTCGTATTTGTATGATCTTAGTCAGCAGGTGAGCATGGCTTCTTTTGGAGATCTACAATGGTGAGTAAGGTCTAGTGATTTGCAGGTAGCAGCAGAGAGTAGGAGATCTACTTGGAGTACGGTTGTGTACTTGGTGTACTGGCAGCGTGTTACTGACTGGTTGGAGAGGTGAACATCAATTCTGTATTGGAGTTGATTGTTGTGACCAAGAGAGAGAGGGAAGAAGGTCTTGAGGTGTGGCGAGCCTTTGAGGTGGAGGAAGAAGTGGCATATTTCTTATTGTATATTCCTCTGAGTGATTATTAATACAGTTGTGTATTGTCTCTCAATTCCTGTGTTGTTTCATATTTCTAGTTACTTTATATTTTTGGTTAAATTCTGTGATTAGTTGCTTATACAGAGTAATCATATTTGTGCTCTTATTGAGGGAGCAAGATCGTGACTAAGTAGGCATCGGAGCATGTTTATTGTTCTAGGTTCCTGACAATACCTTCTAGTGTAGGAATTTGATGATCAAAATTGTAGGTAAAAAATAAATAAAGTGATACTAAAAATTTAGATGTGCAATTAAAATTTTAATGTGTAACTGATCAAAAGGGTCGTAGTCTAACTGTTGAGGATGATGGTTGCTTATATCCATCCACCAAGGTACAAATTCCTATAGATACTCAACATGAAGAGTTAAGTGATTAACGTTGGGATCATGCTTTGGATGATTTTGATGGTGTAGATGTCTCTTACTTATAGCTGCTTAACCAAATGAGTTCACTGATTTAAATATATGCTTACTCAATATTACAAATCCACTCTATATTTATTTCTAAAATATAGATAGAGATGTTGACATTCTATATAATTCAATGATACCATTGAATACCTTTAATGATATTTAAAAAAATGTATAAGTGAAAATAATATTTTCACTACCCATGATTTTTGGTCTTGAAAGAATCTTAGTTTGAATTGTATTTGGAAGGTTAAACTTGAGTCAAAGTTATCACAACATAAAAATATGTTAATTAAATGATGAAATATAGAAACTCAAAGTATTATTCTTTCTCACTTTTGGAAGTTAAGGAACTCTACTATTTTTAATAGCGAGATTATTTCATATAATTTTTTGACTAGCGAAAAGGTTTATGTACTCACCTTTGTTTAAATTATTTTATTTACGGATTACATTTAGTGATCAAGTTATATTACTTTTTTTGGACTTTCATTAGAGTTTTATTCTTTTTTGAATTTCACTAGACATCCTACAACAAGTTTCCTCTCCACTAACACCACAACGATTGCAGAGTTGCTAACATAACCACTTTTCTACCCTTCTTCAACCAGAGTCCCATTATTTGTGAAAAGTCCATTCTTGAGCCTTATCGATGGATATCTCTAACCCCAAATATAATAGATATTGGCACAATTGCCCCTCCTTAATTTAAATTATTTTATCATTTAATTAGAAATTTATTAATAAAAAAATATAGAGAAGACGATATATAATAAAAAAGTAGCTAGTTGGTGTACATGCCTTAAAAATGAGTCTTAAAATGTAATTATCAAATTGAATATGATACAAAAGTTCATATAATTAATATAAATATGAACAACAATAATGATGTTTATATTAATTATATAAACTTTTGTATCATATTCAATTCGATAATTATATTTTGAGATTCATTTTTTAAGGCTTGTATAACAACAACTACTTTTTTATTATATATCAACTTTTTTTTTTAATTTTTCTATAAATAGATTTCCAATTAAATGATAAAATAATTTAAATTAGGAAAAATTTAAATTTTTGAATTCAAATACAAATACAGTACCATATGATATAGGCATTAATATTACACAATTTAATATTTGAATTTGAATTTTTTCAAAACCACATGGGAAACATGAAAATGTCAATAGAGTGATCGGTTGTTTGATTATGTGGACCATCCTAATTGGAAGAGCTTAACCAACACATGCCAACTCCCAATGTGGGCTGGTCGTCATTGATCATCAAGGATAGGTTGTCGATGGTCATTGGAGGTTGGTCAACACTTAAAATAAATTGTAGTTAAGTCATTGTCATTGCCACTGCTTTGTTCTAACCATCCCCATTGCAATCACCACCAAATCCACTGTTAATTGTCACATGGCATGGACCCAACAAGGTGTGGCATGTCGGATAATCATGCCCTAACATGTAGATAATCATGGTTTTTTGCTTTGCCTTCATTATGGTTTGTTAGCTTATTGTTAATCAAGTAATGTCAAGCCAAAATAGATGTCTTTCACTATTCGCTCCCTACTGGTTCCAATGTGGAGTGAGATAGTTCAAGTAGAGGTGATCCAAACAAGAGTGGAAGAGTCAGTGTTTAGTCTAACATCAAGGTAAATTATGGAAGGTTTTATCATTTCACAGAGTCATTTCATTCCGTCTGAGGGTTTTGTATGCCCCTGTTCAAGGTTACCCTTGCTTCTCTATAGACTGTGTCTTAATGCACAGTGGTCTGCATGATTGTGAACTATGTTTATGAACTCTATTTATAACCATAATGCATATTGAGTTTCAACGTAGTTTACAAGTTGTTCTTCCCATAGAAACATGTACTCAGTTCTCTTTTTCAAAAGAAATAGAGTCGTATTGTTCAAACACAAAATACTCTTTAATAGACAGTCATTTTAAAGGACAAAAGAAAACAAATCTCAGTGTTACCTTATTAAAACGGTAGTTCATATCACCCCACATAAAAGATAATGTTGCATATGACCTTGCATAAAATTGAATCCCTAAGTTATTTAGGATAGATTCATTCATATTTTTAATCATAAAAGGGTAAGTGGTCATCGAATAAGTTGAACAAGGAAAGAAATCCTAGAGTTTTTCATAAATGTGAAAAAAATGAAATCCATAACTTATTAACACAAACAAAATCTAAAACATAAGAGGCAAGAATAGGTATGGGTAAAAAACGAAAATGCTTTAGATAATCACATTCACAGTGTGTTCATAAGCCTCTTTTGCATAAATTATGTAGATGAAAATACAAAAAAAATTAGGTATGATTGTAATAAATATTTTAAAAGGACATCTGTCTTCAATTTTACCTATACCTACTATTTTTGGGGCCTTATTTTTCCTTGGCCCAGGCCCACTATACATAAGGTTAAGCTTGCCCAAGATTTTATCTTTGTTAATAAGTTATTTTTATATAGAAAGACAAGCTCTTATATGCAGGGTCATATGTACTATGAATTTAGAGAAAGAGAGCTATTCAATAGGGTACAATAAGGTGCATAGGATCCTCTCTAGTATTTTCCAAGCTTTAATATCTTCACCTCTATTTTCAATTAATGTGTTTTTATTCACCATTTCATGTGTATTTATGCTTAGACTTTTGAAAATGTACTCTATTATTTATGATGGGGTCATCACGTATGTGTGCTTTTAAGTACAATGAAAGTGTTACTCTTATCATGTTTCATGTGTCTGTGCAGACTTCCACAAAGTAATAGTGTGTGAATCCATGTTTTCTATACTCCCATTTTAGGGTGTATAAGAGCCTCTATTGTATTTTCCAAGCTTCAATTTCTTCAGTTCTATTTTTAATTCTTGTGTGTTTAATCACCATTTCCTATGTATTTATGCTTGCCATTGCCGAAATGTACTTTATTCTTTGTGATGGGGTCATCATGTATGTGTGATTTTAAGTACATTGAAAGTGTTATTATTATCATATTTCATGTGTTTGTGCATACTTCAACAAAGTAAGAACGTGTTAATCCATGTTTATGTTTGTAATACTGCCATTGTACTATGCAATGTATACTTACTATTATTGACTTCATCATTTATAATGTTCAGTGAGCTTATTAAATATTGCCATCAACATCTTTCATAGAAGCTACAACTCAAACTAATTTTTTTGCATACAATCTCCATGGACTTGATATTCAAGGCTTTAAATATATTATTGCTAACCTTTGAAATTTACAATAGGCATATTTTGGTTCTTTTAAAGTTTTCAAAATGTAATGTATCCATTACATTTTCTCTATCTCATCTACTGATTACAAAGCTTTGTTTGGCTTGTCCTTGAATTGCCACATGAGGCGTTGCCATATTATATAGATTATTTCCAAATGAATTGGTATGTTAAGTTTCTATAATGTGAAAAGATAATCTGTGAATTAGAATGTTACACTATTTACAAAAAATGTAACACCTTCTCATATGTACATTTCCTTGTTGGAGGCTCATAATATATACTTTCAATATAGGGTGTTAATTTCATGAACAATGGTTGGCCTAATTATTCCATGACTGCTACGTTAAGTTGCCAACTAGTTAGATTACCCTGGCTGCTGACACACCATTATACTCTCATCGTGAGCTTTATGGTGATTTCTATAAGCATTTCATTGGTAAGGGTTATTGTTGTAAAGCATATTCTTGACTTGTTTGAATGCAAGTTGTTGTTTGTTGGCAACAAATACAATGAATGTTAATTGCTGTAGATTTAAGATGGATGAATGGGAATTAGATGATTGTCTCAAAGAACTTTATGCTGAGATTGAACAAATGGTATGAATTTTTAGCTACTGTACTCGAACACATATTTGATTTGTAATTTTTTTATTGATGCTAATCTATTATGACATGTATTGTGCTAGGAGAAAGAAGTTGTTCGGTAGTCCTTATTGTGTGCAAGTGCTCAGTTGAGACATTCCCCTTTCCCCCTCAGAGAATGAAGGAGTACGTTATATGAAGGATCAACAATTGGGGATGCTATTCCCACTATTATGAGGCAACCATCCCTTGCCCATGAACAACTAGGGGTGAAATCCCAATGTGAGATGGAATCTTTATCAAATAAAGATGTAAACAAGGGGATACCACAGGTAATTTTATTTATGGTCCATGTATTTTCAATGCCTTCTTTAATTTTATTGTCACATATGTAAAATGCTCAATATTTGTGAACCATGCATCCCTATTTTGATTTGATATGTTGCCCTTTTCTAATACTATAGGTGGAGTGGGTGGAGTAGATCGAAGGTGTCCCCAAAGCTCCAAATGAATATTTCTCAATAGATTTATGGGAACCTTTGGCTACCCTTAATGTTTGATTTCTCTTCATGTTAAATAATGCTTATTTCTTCCCTATTACAACAATAAAAATTAAAATACTTTTGACTGACACACCGTGCATTTTTCTATGTTGTTTTTGTTTTGTGTTTTAGTTGGGAGGTGTGGACTAAAGTTGCGTGGACATGGATGCTAGTCACCTGCATAATGACTCCATCACTACAAATGTGCATATTTTTTGTACTCTCTCTTTCATTTTCCATGCTCAATAATTACAAACATGCATCCCTATTTTTATATGTTATGTCTTTTTTAATACTATAGGAGGAGGGGTGGAGTAGACCGAAGGTGAAGAAGGTTTCAACAAAGCGTCTAATCACTGTTTCTCAAGAGATGTATGGGAACCTTTGGCTACCTTTAATGTTTGATTGCTCCTGATGTTAAATAATGTTTCTTTCTTCCCTCTTAGAATAATCAAGATTAGAATTCTCTTGACACACCATGTGTTTTTCTATGTTGTTTTTATTTTGTGATTTAGTTGGAAGGGGTGGAGTAGAGCCACATGGATGTGGTTGATAGTCACCTACATAATGAATCCATCCTTATAAATGTTCATATTTTTTCTAGTCTCTCTTTCATTTGAAATGCTCATATCCCTATGTTTGTTGTTCCATATATGTTTGGAGTTGAACTCACATGTATATGTCTACCTATGTGGCAGGAGGAGGTGGATTCATATGACCATAATGACAATGACGATGAGGATGTTGATGATGATGATGATGATTAGCTTCTAGATGCTTCACAATTTGAAATGGAGGAAGAACTGATACTGTATGATCATTTGATTGTCTTTGATGATGTTATCTTATGTTTATTGTTTTATGCTTTTAAAATTATATTATGTTTGATGATGTTATACTTTGTTTATTGCTTTATGTTTTTAATCTCACATCTCTTCCTTGTTGAATCACAATAAATAGGTGAGTACAAAATCAACGATTAGGGTATTGTGATGTGAAATTTGCACCTTTGCTTGTTGAGGCCATGCAACACATTTAGAGTTAATGGTGGTTGTCCATTTTGGTTATGAGATAGGCTTAACACTCACCATCATAAGATTCATCTTCAACAACCCATTCCAAGGAGGCCCCTTGGGCATGTTGGAAATGGGAAATATATGTCTAAGGGAAGAGAAATCAACAAAAGGTAAAAATAAAGGAGGCTAATAGACTGACTCTTGAAAAATCAAAGCATCAACAAGAGAGATAGGCTGGAAAGATCGTGGATGGCTAAGGAGGATGTGTTCAAGTTATGTTATCTCAGTGAGACAGCCTTGAATTCTATCGAAGATGAGATTGTTACATATGATTCGAGTGAAAACTTGGCATAAAGAAGGGAAGCGTGCATTCAGTAAAGAGAATATCATTGATAAATGGAGCGATAAAGAGAATGAGTGTAGCAATAGTAAGGTGCATGCAACAATGGACCTTAGGTTAAATGTATTTTGTTCATTTCTTTTCATGAAGTTAATGATAAGTTCAATTCAAATTACTTAATATTAACATTGATATTTTTTCAACAATCACCATTTTGATTACAGAGGGATGACCCTCAAGCCCATTCTAGTGAGTAGGATCACATTCCTTTGAGAAAAATGCATTTATGGAATGGTAGATATGTTCATCAGGGGAGGAGGGGCATAAAAAATAAAAGTGTGCATGATAGGTTGCCTCATAAATTGATATTGTATTTCTTATGATGACTACGTATTATATGCTCTCTTGTTTATTCCCTGTACCTTTCTTTCAACCCTGCCATTACATATTTTGATAGTGATGTATATTGTTATTGCATATATGCTTTTGGTGGAGATGAGTTGGCCCAGTCATAGGCATGGATGTACCATGTTTAGGAGGTATGATAGTTACTTCTTATTTATCAAAATTGATAAGTTTATTCTTCATGTTGGTGTCTTATTTTTGCATTTTGTCAAGATTTCTAAATTGGACATTTTTAAATACAAGTGTCCAGGGTGACATGCGTATGTGTTAATTCATGTGGTCGACTGCTTCCACTTCCTTGTCCATTTATAGAGGCCTAAATGCCACTCCATGTACATTGATATTGCCTTATGGCTATTGCCTTGGGCACTGTTATTTATATACATACATTTTGGCATAATATGTATGGTATAATTGATGTGTGATCAAACATATCATTTGGACAAGAGATTTGAATACAAGTGTTTCATTTTTGGTTTGTGATGGATGCATAGTTTTTTGGTTAAGTAGGATTTAAGCAATGGTTTGGTGGTTAATTCACATTTACTGATGTATTGTACAATCATGCATGGTTGAATGATGCAATGATTTTACCATGTATTTCTACCACACTCCTCATGTAGAATTAATGCCACCTGCCACACAATTATAAAAACTAATTAGCGATAATTTCCAAAACTAAATCACAAATTATAGTTAATCATTCTTCTTAACTATTTAAAAAAAAGAAGATAAATTATTGAATAAATAAAGTTGTGAAATCAAAACACTATCCAAATGTATTGAGTAACATAATAACACTGTTGTGAAATCAAAAGAGGTCCTTCATATGACTTAGAATAGGTTGAAGGATTCAAGTAACTATTTTAGAAGCAAAAATGTCTTATTCTACCTTATGCCCTACTTTGTGTCTATCAATGGAGAAAGGGTTACTTGTTTCTTGGGGATATATTGTGAACCTGATGAAACCATAGTTAGTAAGTGAAGTGTTTGTTGTAATGAAACTAAGTGATTCCAAATAAGTAATGCATGGATAAGGTTTAACTCACTTGTAGATAACTCTACCAACATTCAGACCTTATTGATTCACCATAAAATGTCTTCTAAACAAGGTTTCCCACTATATAGTTAACACATACCACTATGTGTAAACAACAAAACATGGTGTAAGAGTTATTTTACTCACCTGGTACCTTTAAGGTCTCCTTCCATGGTTGAAGAATTATAATATGTCTTTCTCCACCTATCTTAACCAATATCCTTTTAAAATAACACTTACTTTCACTCAAATCAATGCAATTGCTTGAAATCTTGTAGATGTCTCTTTCACTATGTAACTAGAGAGTATATTTTTATCTGCTCACACTATATACAGGATGTTAAACATATTCATTGAATGTAATGTGTCAATGTAAGATCTTTACTCCTTTTTGAGACTTAGAGCCTTATTTATGTTTCCATACTTCTTTATCTCTATGGACACTCGTGCAAGGTGTTTGATCAAGAAAACACAGAATATTATAGGCTACTATTTGAAACTATTTTTACCAACCTTCACCAACATAATCAGTGACAATCTGTAATGGTTCTTGCAATATTGTTATGTGATATAAGCAAATACACATATTCCAAATGACTAATAATAAACTTTTATTCTTGAACTCTTACCTTAAATCTTGGAGACACAGAATTTACCTACTCAGGGAACAAAATAGAGTTTATACTAGATCACTTTAAATAAACCAAAATAGACTTGACTGTGAACAATTATGACCATTTACAGGTCTATATGCTACCAAAACACTTATGTTGTGTACAAAGCTCATTTGAATGTTAAGAAACCTAATAAGATCAATCAAATGACTTAGCTAATGGCCTCAAAGCATTTGATGAGCGATAATAGGACCCTTCATGAATTATAATCAACTTATGCCATGCATTGACTATTATAGTTTATAGGGTTGATAATCAATTTAATAACACCAAATGAGCTTCCTGAGTCTTTCCCTTGTCCATACACTTGTTACATAATTCCAAGCAATATTAGTTGTAAAAGAACATAATGCCAAGTAGGTCCAATGATCATTCATTCACCAAGAGTACAATCAGATTGCATAATAATGAAAAGACTCCCAAAATAGGGGTATGCCTACTGCTATCCTCCAACACTAATAAATGGATTATCATGGTTCAATAATTCTAAGGTGTCTTTCTCCACCTCTATTAACCATTATCCTATTGAAACAACACTTAGTTTCACTCAAATCAATGCAATTGCTCAAAATCCTGTAGATGTGTATTTCACTGTGTAACTAGAGATTCTATTTTTATTTGCTCATAGTATATATAGGATGTTAAATGTATTCATTGAATGTAATGTGTCAATGTAATATCTTTACTCCTTTTTGAGACTTAGATCCTTCTTTATGTTTCCATAGTTCTTTATCTCTGTGGACACTCATGCAAGGTGTTTGATCAAGAAAACATAAAATATTATAGGCACTTTATTGTAACATAACATAATCAATGATAATCTGTAACGATTATTGAAATATTTTTATGTGATATAAGTAAATACATATATTCCAAACGACTAATAAGAAATTTTTCTTATTTAATTCTTACCTTCAATCTTGGAGACAAAATTTACCTACTCGGGGAACAAAACAGACTTTATACTGGATCACTTTAATCTCTAATTTCAATATGGTGAGTGGTTATTTATATGATTTTTTATATTGTTTATTATCAACTATAATCTCTAATTGGATTATAAGAAGATTACCCTTAAGATGATAGGCATGTCTATCAAATAGTGAATGAAAGCATACAGTTTGAGCAAGTTCCTATTTGATCTTTACCTCATCCATTTCTATGGTGAATATGGAGATGGAGTGCATATGAAGTGTTAGAGAGAATTTGTTGTGATGTTCAGGAGGTCAAACATGGTAAGTTTTTATGTGCTTAAAGTTATTTCTTATTAATAGTATATAGACCAAGAACCCTGAATTGATATACTGTATTCTTTATCTTGGAACTTGTTTTAGATTCTAAAGTTATTAAGAAAGGCTTGAGATAGTCTTGTTACATGGGAATAAACCTGATATAGGTTATAGAAACTATTGAAAAGATTGAAACTATCAAAACCCTACTTAACCCCTGCGATTGAAACTATCAAAACCCTACTTAACCCTTGCTTACCCCAATTTATTCCATTAGAGCACAGTCAAGAACGATTGATTTTTCTTGTTGGAGATTTATATTATTCCCAATTAAATTGGTCATTTGTTCTTTACTTGACTTGATCTTCAAAACTTTATTTCTTTGTCAATCAATACACTTGTTCATTAGGATGATTAGTCTAACTCAATTGTACCTATATCTTTACTCTTTAGAGAATTATTGATGGGTTTATACCTCCTTGAATCACATCCAATCATACATTGTCTCATTCCACTCCTTACACCTGTTAAATTGTCTTACTCTCTTTCACTAGCTTCTTACTGGGCTAGTAACATAGGTCTCAATGTCTAAAATCTTACTGAAGGTTTAATGACTCCATATTTTATAATTTTATGGACTTAAGGAGCATAATATACCTATACACACTCATTACAATGGTTTAAATACACCTTAACTGTCAGGATACGTGAAACACCGGAAGCATACAGTTGATTACCAAACCAAGCAACTTAATATGCGGAAATAACCAGAATCAACAAGTAACTAGAATTCAGAATAACACATGATATGAGAGACAATACACAACTTGTATTAATACTTATACAGAAAAGAATATAATAAAGAAGATGCCACTTCTTCTCCACCACCTCTTCAGAGGCTTCCCACACCTCAAGTGAACAGTAATTCTCTCCTCAAAGCTCTCTCTCTTAGGTCCTAACACACAACTCAAACACAGAGTTGGTGTTCACCTCCTGTGCTCCACACACACCACAAGTGCTCCACGCACTCCACAAGTACTCAAGGTACTTCAAGTAGATCTCCCATGAACCTGCAACAACCTACAATTCAACAGACCATACTTATGGAAGGAACTCCCTTGCCTTCCTCTTTGCTCTATCTGAGTACACACCTGTACTCCAAGTAGATCCTGTCTGATTCTGCTCCCTGTTGTGTTGCTATCCTATATGATCTTGCACACCTGCAAATCAACCTGGTTCTGCACACCTGTGAACCTTGACCTTGCACACACATACACCTGTAGATCAATGATCTTACTTACCATGTAGATCTCCTATAAAGGCCATGCACATCTGCTGACCAAGATCCTACACCCCTGAAGAATCTTGCTGACTCTCCAAAACTAGCACCCACCTTGGTACTGCTATGGAACTAGGAGGAACACCCTTGCTCACCTCACACACAGAAGGAGCTAACTTTTCTCAACTCAAACTAGAACACCTTTCCAATACAACCATGAGTCTATTATATAGATCTCATCTAAACAATAATTAGACATCTAATTACAATAATTAGATCTGCAGCTATGAGTCTAAAAATAGCTCTCATCATGCAAACACTTGGTTCGTTAGCTAACTGCCCGTAATAAACTCGTAGTCAAACCACACAGGTGATCGACGTCAGTCCCTGTCCGCCTGGGGATCGCCGATGCCGACCGATCCATGACCGACGTCGGTTGCCTTCTTGTCTAATCCTGCCGATGTCAGTTGGCCAGACCAACGCCAGTCTCTGTAACACTCTGCAACTCATCTGCAACCTCCTCCATGTCTGCATCAGTGAAGCTTTTAGCTCCACAACCTAACATTAACACCCTTTTTTAATAATCAGGCTCTTAATTGCATTATGAGACTCGTAACCTTTTTCTTAGCAATTTTCCATTGGTTTACCAATCTAGGCCCTCTTAAAATTAAATAGTTACATGTTAAAGCTCCTTATATTCATATTGAGGTGTTTGAAAAGTCTCAAGTCTTGAATCCACTTCTAAATAGAAGCTCCTTTGTTAAAATCTTGCAAACTAGGCCTAATTAGGTCTATTCCATAACCACCACTATATTAAATGTACTTGTCCATACTGTATAACACTGGAAACGTTTTTCTTAGTTAGAGTGCCTCAAATTATGCTAGAATACAAATTTTTAGGTAATTTGAACAGTTAAATCTCATTATATCAACCAAACCCTAATCCTAGGGTTTGCATCCTTCTACATAGGCCGAGAGCCTTCTAAAACCCTTATTTTGAGTTATAAGATAAATCAAATGTTAAAAAAAAATTAAAAACTTATTTTTTGGGGTCTCACACCTAGTCCAAGATTTATAACCTCCTTCTAGATCATTGTTTACGCTTTTCACTTGAGAATGTCCCTTGACTGTGTAAAAAAACACAATTATTACAGGTCTGTGACTAGTTTAGACATTCAATGGGTGATTACAATACCAAGGAAAGATCAAATAATATTAAATATTTTATTAAATCCATAAAATATCCAATAAAATATTCAAAAGTCATCATCAATACACTTTCCTTTACTATACCGAGTGTCTCAGTCCAACTAAGGTCTATATAAAACAAGACAGTGGTTTATAGAACAATTCTTTTTCAATTATGTTTCCACTGATTGGAACTAGTCTATTCTTACCATCAACTCCTCCAAAATAGGTTCACTATTTAGAACCATATTTCGTTGGCTATATCATTGTTCTTTATGCATTGACAGTATAGACAAAATAATACCAAAACATGCAGAGCCCTGAGTACTCAAACATGATATACACATGCCATTGAAAACCTAATCTTCTCTCTCATAAAATTCATTACTAGACCTTATTATTCCTTCTATTCATGATAGAAATATGTTTAACCCATGCTATTTTCTTTGAACAAAAGTTTAATTCCTTCTCAACCCTCTAAAATAGGGGTTTATTGTGTGTGACTAGGGTCTGGCTGAGCAACAAAGACTTGCTTCTCTTATCAGGGTTTATCCCCTCTATTTAAGATTAGAAGCTTAGCTTCAAATATGTAGACATGGATTGAAAAAATTGGAAGCATACACATTAAATGCAAATTACTTTTAAAAATTATGAATAAAATTTGGGATCATGGAATGTTATGATTATAATATTTACACAAAATAATGTTATTGATGAGACTTTAAAAAATTTAAAGTAATATGTTCTTGTGAATTATGATAAATGCAAGATATGCACAAAATGTGCTCGCCAAAAAGGTTTTTGAGACTTTTCAAAAATTATTTGGAAGATGTAAACTTATTATTAAAAACACTAAATGTATACAAACATGCTAATAAATCATAACATAAAATCCTCATTCATTTGTCGATCATAATTTAATGTTGATTATAGAAGGATGATCTAATAAAATAGAGGATATTTGATGCAAAATGAGTTGGGGAATGTTTACAAAGAGTTTTATTTCGTGAAACAAAACTTATTGCTCTCAAATTTCATTTGTTAAAAACATAACTCTCATCAGCCATTGGACTTTATTTTCTTCTATATTATTGCTTATGTTTCACTTAATTATATTAGTTTAGTTATTGCTTTATTGAATTTGTTTAAGGAATGAGGTGGTGGGACATGGGTTTATACAATACATTATAATCTATTCAGTCGTATGTTGGTGTTTGTGATGGATTTATTTTATTACTCTAAGCTTTGCTTGGGAGTGTTATGTAAAATGCACTTTTTATTTCCATGAGTATATATTTGTGTCATTTTTATTTTGTTTGGTATGCTCAACATAATTTTTTTTTGGTAAAGTTTGTTAAAATAAAAATTGGTGATGTTATATTTCAAGATATTATATATTATACAAATAATAATAATGATATAGAAAGGTTATATATCAAAGCATCCAGTTAGTATTTATGGCTTAAACTCTTCACCAGAGGAAAACAATTAGGTGAACACATGTAAAAATTAGTAAACAAAAAACAAGGCTGAAAAACACATGACAATTAAAAAAATTACATCACATAATTTAAGCATAAGCTACAACACCTGAGGAAGGAGGCAAAAGATCATCATTTGGTGGTAGAGTCACCCGAGTAAAAGGCTCTTCTAAGCATGAACAAGGTATCAAAGCTACTAATGAATGAAATGAACCTCAAAACTACTGTGTTGTTCATTTTTAAAATTTTAGTAACATCATTTGTTTATATAATATTTATAAATTCAATTTATGTTTAAAACAATGGCTAGCTTTACAACATTCCTCGAGGTAGGATTCAAATATCATCTAAAAAATCCTTATAGAAAGTAAATTTATGCAATATGCTACGTGTGGGCAGTCTAAAAGAACTATTCACCTTAAAAAAAGGTATTTATTTTTTGTTACATGCATTTATTGTTGTTACATGCACCTATTGTTATTGGGGTATCATTGAAACCTACAAAGGGCTGCAATCAAGATGCATGATCTCTATTATGTCCACCCCTATCTCGCTTCGCTTCCCTATTAAGCTTATCATCCCAGACTTATCATTTTGGATTGTTATGATGTGGGGTTGGAAAATGTGTCATCTCCTGTGACATTCTTTAATATCTGCATCTATTCATATTTTCTATGAAGTCTCTCTATCTACAGGTGGAATTTCCATGCCAATCCTACACTTTTTAAATGGATGAGGCATTGGGTGTTGTGCATTCGATATCACCCTACTCTGCACCTTGTTGTAAAACTCTACCATACAATTTTTAAAGAATGTCATATTTTCTACATTTCTATCCACTGTACAACATCGATCAAATATCTTGTGTGCTCCACATATTAGGGCCTTAACATCATCAAATCTAGCAGTATACGAGATCTATTCATAAAGTGAAAATCATCCAGTTAGAAATGCCAAAAAATATGACAAACATATGACTAAAACTAGTTACTAGACTTAAAATGTTAGCTCCCCTCAGCTGGTCTTTAGTGTCATCAACCATATTTATTGCAACACCTTCTAGTTCATGGCCCGATCCTTGCATATCCATATCTGATAGACCATGTATTTCAGTGTGTAAATCTCTGACATCCATGCCTTATCTTGTGTCATCTCTTGTGACATGCTCTAATAGCTGCGTCTATTCATATTTTATATGAAGTCTCTCTGTCTTCAAGTGGAATTTCCATGCCCATCTTACACTTTTTTAATGGATGAGGCATTAGGTGTTGTGCATTTGATATCACCATACTCTGCACCTTGTTGTAAACCTATACCATACAATTTTTAAATAATACCATAGTTTCTATGATTTTATCCATTGCACAACATCTGTCAAATATCTCATGTGCTCCACATATCAGGGCCTCAACATCTTCAACTCTAGCAATATACAAGATCTATTCATTAAGTGAAAAGCATCTAGTTAAAAATGCCAAAAAATATGACAAACATATGACTAAAACTAGTTACTAGACTTAAAATATTAGCCCCCCTTAGTGGGTCTTTAGTGTCATCCACCAGATTTGTTGCAACACCTTCTAGTTCACAACTTGATCCTTGCATATCCATATTTGATAGACCATGTATTTCAGTGTGAAAATATCTGACATCCATGTCATGTACCTCATTTTCAATTTGAACTCTATTGTCCTTAACTCGGTTAATGAAATTAAAGGCCCTTGAGGCCAAAAATATGTTGATATTTATGTTAATTTGCGGGTTTGGACAAGACTGTAGGTAATAGTTTGGCAGGGAGCAGTGGGGTGACATCTTACAGTTATTCAAATAAAGATTGTATTTCACGTTATTACTTAGAGGTACTAACATCATATTGATCCCATGGTGATTAACTTATAGCTCCATCTCCTCTTATATCTCCTTAATCAGGTATCTAAACTCATTGGAATGTTCATTTAACACTATAAATGGATTCACCCCCCTCTAGGGCTTTAGACCTAGACAAGACCAAGTAGGTATGCCTACATGTTTGCAAGTTTAGACCACCTTTTTGTCTTTTAATCATCTTTGGATTGTTACTCATGTTTTTACATGTCCTATTCAACTTGTTACACCCTTTTACAAGGTCTTGTTCACCCTCAACTTACCAAGTTATCCTATTCCTTCTAAAGTCTGCAAGTTAGCATCCTAGGGGAGTACCCTCTATCTGAGACAAAATAGAGGGTACTTTCCCTATTGACTCACAAAAAATAATTGTTTTAAGATTTTATCCAATTGGTAGTGGTGATCTGTATAATATTTTAGCTCTCAATCACCTCATTAGACCCTCCAAATGCATCAAAAACCAAGACAAACTCCTAGGGAGGTTTATTGTGTGTAGGGTCTTGGCATATGACTATAGGTTGCACTGTTGGAGTCCCTCTTCTATATTGTCTCCATGTTAGAATAATCCCTTGAGATTTATAATTCCATTCTATAGGTATCTCACTCATATTTTGATAATCAATCCTTTATCGAACCCTGCATTGTTCACCTCTCATCTTGATTTGCTTAGGACTACAAGTTGATTTATTGTATGTCCTTGTTTTAACCTACATTTAGGTGTTGGTTACATGATCTAGACCTTGATAATAATTTATATATACTTTATAAGGGCTCCCAAGATCATGATTTACTCATTTTGATCTATCTACATCATTCCCATCCTATATCAATACCCCTAACACCAAATTCTTGCTCGTTACCAACTACAATCAATTATAGTTGACTGTGTTGGAGTAAATAGGGGTCATACATGTGGGTATCCACCTTGAATTTTATGTCACATCATTTATTTTCCATTTGATCTCTTTCAAGGTATCTTTCAATAACAAGTACTGGTATTTCCCTATCTAGACTCACCTCATTGATGATATAGGAGTTTACAGCCAGTTGTAGGTCAATATCCCAAGTAAAGAACACCTATAGGTGTTTGATGGGGTTGAAACCCTACAATTACAACCTTTGTTGATAATTTTTGTGCATTGATGTCTTCTTCACCCTTATAGGATCACATAAACATGAACATATACCTTCATACTATAACATTGGGTATAGATGTCACTTAGAGGAACATATCCTATGGAATACATTGAATGATCACAGTGAACAAAAGTGTAATTTAGAGGCCTTAAAACACTAATATTCTCTATCCATTCACCCTCCTTCTTGTGTAGAGTTAAACCTCTATGCGGGGGATACAAGGTGAGTGCATTTGGGTTCATCAAGAGTCATTGTAACATTGTTTTGAAGCATCACCAAAAGTGCCTAGTGCTTTGTTTTAGAGCTTTAGGGAAATTGTCTTTGAGTTTAGTCACCATCTATGGATATAACATTTTAGGTCTACTTTCCAATCTAGCATTTCAAACATACTTGGCATGCTCTTTATAACACCCCAAGACCTCAATAAGGTTTCCAATCATGTTAAATCTCTTCCATGACCATGCTCAGGTCTCTATATTAGCCTATATGTACACACATCAGTGCATAAGGCAATGAAGGTAGAATATAGACTATTCATAAAGTATGACCTTAAACTAGACCATCAAGGCATCTTCATCCTCTTCAAACCTAATGAAGACATAAAAACATGATTAAGCATCCATATACAACACTTTAACTCTCTGTGTATAATCACCTATAGATGACAACAACAAACAAATCCATTCACCTCTTACACTTACCTTTGCCAATTCAATTGGTTCTGCAAGTTACTTGTCTTATCTTGATTTGTGCTCAGCTTTTTGGTTCCCAAAGTTGTTTATCTTCTTAAATATATTTCTAGTCTCTATATTTAAACACAATATTCAAACTGTGTTAGTGCTAAACCTCTTTCCACCCAATCTCTCTTGTCATTCCTTTACACTTGACACAACAAGCTTGGCTTAAGCACACTTGCCACCAAACTCAAGTTTCATTATGAAACACCATTTACATCATTTGATGTTCATTAAGGTCTCCTAAAATCCTTCACTCCACTTAGAAACTCCAAAACCATCCTTACCTTTCTTACACAACTTTTGCCTATCTTCCACATAGACCTTGTAGTCATTTTTAAGGATTTATGGCATTGTACGGATAGGTACCATTGAACATTAGAAAACTAAACCTTGTTTAGAATACCCTTTATCCTCCTACATCATTTCAAAAAGTTTCACTACCTAACTCCTCCATTTGATCACCTTTTTAGACACATCTTACTTTTGGATTAGGTCTTGTAGGTTACTTACCATTCTATGATAACACAATCTACTCAAAATCCTACAATACCGTAGGTGTTCAACCTGAAACCTCAAAATCATTGAAATCATATTAATCTCTAAAATTTCAAAAAAAAATTGGATTTTCTACCAATTCGTTCTCCCATAGTACTCTCTTTTCATTTGAATTGTAGGACAAGGTTCTTGATAGTCTAAACAATATGATAAAGGTAAAAGTTGAATTCCAAGGTTTGTAAAGACTTTCAAACAATTGTGAATGTTGTTTTAGGCTTATATGACTTCAATACATATTTTAAAAGTGTTGGAACCTCACTCCATTACCTTTGATCATGTTTTCTCTCCAAGGTTTGCTTGACTGTGTATATAGATATAGTGGTCTTCAGAACTATGCACAACTATAAAGAACTACTCTGTTGTAAGTCATTCAAATGGCTTGTCAACCAATTTAATAATTTTAAAAGGTTTTCATAGGCTTATGATTACATTTCATTCCATTTGAGGGTTTCATATGCCCTTGTTCAAGGTTACCCTTACTTCTTTATAGACTATGTCTTAACACATAATTATCTACATGATTGCGAACTGTGTTTATGAAGTGTACACAACTTCAAACACTTAAATCTCTATAAACACCTTAGGGAATGGAAAATATGTTTATAACTGTTATTATTGATTTTCCACTTAGTTTATAAGTTTTTCTTCTCATAATAAACACATACTCAGTCCTCTTTTTCACAGGAAACAGAGTGGTATTGTTCAAACACAAAATATCCTTTAACAGAATGACCAAATATAATGTTCAAAGACTCTTAAACAAATGTTATATCATTTTACTAATTATCCACACATTCCACTAGCCCACCAAATAGAATAATCTCCTCACTCAATTTTCAAGACACAATTTGATAGCACACAAGGTATGCAGGATTGAATCCTTTAGTCATCTTAAAATATTATGAAACCAAATCAAAGCATTTGATGCTAATCTGATAAATATTTAAAATACCGATAGAACACAAATGTTTACTTACCTAAAACACAAAAATCATCATAAACTAGTTGTCTCCCAACCATTCATTCTTTGACAGTTAATTACATTGCCTTTGCACAAGAAATACAGTCTTTTTTTATCTAAACAAGAAGCTTTTCTCCATTAGTCAAGGTTTTATAATATTTTCTCTTGGGATTCAACCCCAAGATCATTTTTTACTCATTTGGATATATCTACATCATTCCCATGTTGTATCAATACCCCTAACACCAAATTCTTGCTCACTGCCAACTACAATCATCTAAAGAGGTTTGCAAACAAGGTGAAGCACTTATTGAGATCATTGTACACAGTGAACTTGTAAATGAATTTATTGGACATTATAAAACCTCCAATCACTTGGAACTCATTATAAAACCATTGTATGGTGATTAACTAGCATGAAAACACATTTATACATGAATTGGAGTCAAAATATATTGGTAAACAACCATTTGCCATACTTTTCTAGGTCTCTTAACATTCACCTATAGGAATTCTAAACACAGTCATTCATTCATTCATAAATAACTTAAATACACAAGATGAATTAAGTAACTAGTTGCAAATAAACATCAATTTTGTAGATTAAAATGTGAATAAGCATGTGTTTCAATTGATTTCCATCCAAAGTCATAAACATACATCATGTAATATCAGACACATAAGTCATTGCACACAACTAATTATCATTACTTGTGTATGGAATACCATGTCTATTGGTAGACATCCCATTGGCTTGTGTAAATAATATATCAAAGCCCACCTTAAAAATCTACTATTGCTACTCATTTATGGAAACTATTCCTTTGTGCTTCAATTGCATGGCCAACACAGTCTCTACCCTTGTATCACATAGTTCTTTTATGTAAGCACGGGCAGCTTGTAGATTGACAAACTTTATTTTATCATCCATCTTCTCATCCCTCAATGTGAGAAGTTCACGATGCGACTTCTCAACCTCTCTAGTCTTGTCAACCAATCAGTTTCCAACTTGATAATCTTTGTCCTTGTACCATTAAGAAACTCAGTCAAAAATTGGTTTTCCCTCTCAAGTGACTTTTTTTTGTAGCCACTAGTGACAGTTACAAACCAAGATGTTCTTCTATGCCCATTGCATTTTGAGATCTCATCCTTGCAATAAGTTCTTCCATGTCCTTGGGTAATTGGGAAGTCGCATTCTCTTTTAGGTTTGAGACTTCATCTATAAAAAATATGATGCACATGAAATTCAATGATAGCATCCCATATTTTCAACATTGAAAATCTAAAAAAATATAGACATAAGTGAGGGTCCATGAGAATATTCAAAAGCTAAGAACATCCCATTTTTTTATATTATGAATAATTTCCTTACACACAAAGAGTTTTCTAACTTAAATGAAAACAATGAAATAATTATATTGGAGTATGAAATATTTACCTATGGCATGGTCATTTTGATGTATTGAAGTGTTTCCCCATTCCTTCTCACCCTTCCTCCCTTGCCTTGAACCATGGGCCATAGAAATTGACAGTTGTTATGTCGATTGCTTGAATAGACAAACACATGATATGAGACAAAGGAATGTTAGAGAGACAAGCCATGCATATAAATCTTATATTGCACTCCTTCCCACCATAGTTAATTTTAAATAGACATAGAGATATGCAAACATGTGCAATTTATCACCAACATGTGAAAGAATGAAAGGAGAATAAGGTATACATGTGAATATGATAGAGCGTTAGTCAAAAACATCACATACCATACACATAAAAAATATATGATGAGTATATTGGAAAAACATTGCATCATTGAATCATGCATGATTGTGAAATGCATTAGTAAATCCAAACTAACCACCAAACCTTTTCTTAAATCATGCATAAATAAAAAATTATGTATCAATTACAAACCATAAATGAAATACTTGTATTCAAATCTCTTATCCAAATAATATGTTTGACCACACATCATACATATTATGCCAAAATGTATGTATATAAATAATTAGGTCCAAGATAGTAGCTGCAAGGCAATATCAATGTTCATTCCATGGCCATTAGGCCTTTGAAAATGGATAAACAAGTGGAACTGTTCAACCACATGAATGCATGTCACCTTGGACACCTACATTCAAAAATGTGCAATTTAGAAATCTTGACAAAATGCAAGAATAAGACACCAACTTGAAGAATAAACTTGTCGATTTTGGTAAATGATAAGTAACTATCATACCTCCTAAACATAATCCATCCATGCTTATGACTGCACCAATTCATCTCTAACAAAATCCTAAATGCAATAACAAAATACAACACTATCAAAATATGCAACGACAAGGTTGAAAGAAAGGTATGGGGAATAAAAAAAAGTGCATATAATATGTAGTTATCGTAAGAAGTACAATATCAATTTGTTAGGCAACCTGTCATGTGCACTTTCAATTGTTATGCACCCTTGATGAACATATCTACCATTCTATAAATGCATTTCTCTCAAAGGAATGTGATCGTCATCACTAAAATGGGCTTGAGGGTCATCACTTTATAATCAAAACAATGATTGTTGTAGAAATATCAATGTTAATATTGACTAAGTTGAATTAAACTTAACATTAACTTCATGAAAACCAATGAACATAATGCATTTAACCTGAGGTCCATTATTGAATGCATCTTGTTGTTGCTTCACCCATTCTCTTTATCACTCCATTTGTCGATGATATTCTCTTTACTAAATGCAAGCTTCCCTTCTTCCTGCTAAGTTTTCACTCAAATCATATGCACCCAGCTCATCATTGGTATACTTCAAGGCTATCTTGTTGAGATAACATAACTCGAACACATCCTCCCTAGCCATCCACAATCTTTCCAACCTATCTGTCTTGTTGATGCTCTAATTTTTCAAGAGTCAGTCTATTGACCTCCTTTCTATTTGCCTTTTGTTGATTTCTCTTAATTTAGGCTTACATTTCCCACTTGCGACATGCCCAGGGGGCCTTCTTGGAACGGATTGACGATCATGAATCTTATGATGGTGAGTGTTAAGTTTGTTTCATGACCAAAATGGATGGCCACCATCAGCTCTAAATGTGTTGCATGGCCTCAACAAGTAAAGGTGCACATTCCACCTCACAATACCCCAATCCTCAATTATGTACTCACCTACATATTATCATTCAACAAGGAAGAGATGCGAGATTAAAAGCATAAAGCAATAAACAAAATATAACATCATCAAACATAATAAAATGTTAAAATCATAAAATAATAAACATATGATAATGTCAACAAAGCTAATCTAATGTTCTTACAGCATTTGGTTGTTCCTTCATTTCAGATTACGAAGCATCTAAAAGTTAGTCACTGTCATCATCATCATCAACATCCTCATCATCATTGTCATCGAGGTCATATGACTCCACCTCCTCCTACCACATAGGTGGACATATATATGCGAGTCCAACTCCAAAAATATATGGAACAACAAACACAGGGCAATGAACATGTCACATGATAGAGAGAGTACAAAAAATATGCACATCTATAGGAATGAGGTCATTATGTCACTGACTATCATCCACGTCCACGTGGCTCCGCTCTAACCCTTCCAACTAAAACACAAAACAAAAAAAACATAGAAAAATGTATGGTGTGTCAAGAGTATTCTAATTTTGATTATTGTAAGAGGGAAGAAAGAAACATTATTTAACATGAGGAGAAATCAAACATTAAGGGCAGCCCAAGGTTCCCATACATCTCTTGAGAAACATTCATTGGATGCTTCGGGGAAACCCTCTTCACCTTTGGTTTGCTCCACTCCCTCCTCCTACAATATTAAAAAAGATGTAACATATAAAAATAGGGATGCATGGTTAAAAATTATATTGAGCATGGCAAATGATAGAGAGAGTATAAAAAATATGCAAGTGACTATCAACCACGTCCACATGGCTCCACTCCATCCCTTCCACCTAAAACACAAAATAAAAACAACATATAAAAATGCATGGTGTGTCAAAAGTATTATAATTTTGATTTTTGTAAGAGGGAAGAAAGAAACATTATTTAACATGAGGAGCAATAAAACATTAAGGGCAACTAAAGGTTCCCATACATCTCTTTAGAAATAGTCATTGGGCACTTCAGGGACACCCTCTTCACCTTCGATCTGCTCCATCCCCTCCTCTTGGAGTATTTAAAAATCTGTAACAAATCAAAATAGGGATGCATGGTTCGTAAATATTGAAAATTTTACATATGGGGCAAGAATATTAAATCAGGCATTGAAAATACATGGACCATTAATAAAATTACCTATGTTATCCCCTTGTTTGCAACTTTATTCAATAAATATTCCATCTTGCACTGGGATTGCACCCCTGGTTGTTCAAAGATAGTGGATGGCTATCTCATAATAGTAGGAATATCATCCCCAATTATTGATGCTCCATTTAACTTCCTCATTCAATCTCTGAGGGGGTGAAAGGAATGTCTAAACTGAGCATTTACATGTAATGTGGACTTCTGACCAACTTCTTTCTCCTAACACAATGCATGTCACAACATATTAGCATCAATAAAAAAATAATACAACTCAAATTCATGTTCGAGTACAGTAGTTGAAAATGCATACCATTTATCTGGTCTTAACATAAGTTCTTTGAGGCAATCATCTAATTCCCACTCATCCATCTTAAATCTGTAGCAGTTAACATTCATAGTATTAGTCACCAACAAATAACAACTTGCATTCACATAGGATAAGAGTATGCTTTACAACACTAACCCTTACTAATGAAATGCTTATAGAAATCACTATAAAGGTCACCACAAGAATACAATGGTATGCTGATGGCCAAGATAATCTGACTAGTTGGAAATGTAACGTAGCAGTCAGAGAATAATCAGGGCAACCATTGTTCATTAATTTGACACCCTATATTTAAAGTATATACTGCAAGCCTCTAACAAGGAAATGTACATATGAGAAGGAATTACATTTTTTATAGATAGTGTAACGTTCCATAACAAAGATTGTCTTTTCACATTATATAAACTCAACATACCAATTCATTTGGAAACAATCTATATAATATGACAATGCCTCATGTGGTGATTCAAGGACAAGCTAAAAAAACCTTTGTAAATAGTAGATGAGATAAATAAAATTTAATGGATACATTACATTTTAAAAACTTTAAAAAAAACCAAAACATGCCTATTGTAAATTTCAAAGGTTAGCAATAATATTTTTGAAGCCTGGACTATCAAGTCCATGGAGATTTTATGCAAGAAATTTAATTTCAGTTACAGGTTCTATGAAAGATGTTGATGGAAATATTTAATAAGCTCATTGAACATTCTGAATGAAGAAGTTAACAATAATAAGTATACATTACAGAGTACAATGGGAATACAACAAACATGGATTCACACACTCTTACTTTGTGTAGTATGCCCAAACACATGAAATATAATAAGAGTAACACTTTCAATGTACTTAAAAGCACACATACATGATGACCCCATCACATATAATAGAGTACATTTAGGCACTTGCAAGCATAAATACATAAGAAATGGTGAATAAAAACACATGAATTAAAAATAGAACTCAAGATATTAAATCCTTGAAAATACTATAGAGGCTCACATTACATAGTAAATAGGAGTACAACAAACATGGATTCACACACTTTTACTTTGTGGAAGTCTGCATAAACACATGAATTATGATAAGAGTGAAACTTTCAATGTACTTAAAATCACACATACATGATGACCGCATCACAAATAATATAGTACATTTAGGCACTTGCAAGCATAAATACACATGAAATGGTGAATAAAAACATATGAATTAAAAATAGAGCTCAAGATATTAAATCTTAGAAAATACTAGAGAGACTCCTATACACCCTATTCTACCATGTTGAACAACTCTCTTCCTTTAAATTCATAGTGCATATGACCCAACATATAATAGCTTATTCTTAAGTATAAAAATAACTTATTAATAGAGACAAAATCCTGGGCAAGCTTAACCTTATATATAGTGGGCTTTTGGCAAGGAGAAATAGAGCCCAAAAAATAGTAGGTATATGTAAATTGAAGACATATGTCCTTTTAAAGGATTTATTACAATCTTCACTACTTTTCTTTGCATTTTCATCTAAATAATTTATGCAAAGGAGGCTTATGAACACACTTTGAATGTGCTTATCTGAAGCATTTTCCTTTTTTCCCCATACCTATTCTTGCTTCGTATATTTTGGATTTTGTCTGTGTTAATAAATTTTGGATTTGATTTTTTCACATTTATAAAAAACTCTAGGATTTCTTTCCTTGTTCAACTTATTAAATGTCCACTTGCCCTTTCGTGATCAAAATATAAATGACTCTATCATAAATAAGTTAAGGATTCAGTTTTATGCAGGGTCATATGCCCATTTTAATAAGGTAACATTGAGATTTGCATTATTTTATCCTTTAAAATGACCATCTTTTAATGGATATTATGTGTTTGAACAATACAACTTTGTTTCCTATGAAAAAGAGGACTGAGTATGTGATTCTTATGAGAAGAACAACTTGTAAACTAAGTGGAAACTCAAGAATACTAGTTATAAACATATTTCCCACTCCCTAAGGTGTTTGCAAAGATTTAAGTCTTTGAAGTTGTCTGGAGTTCATAAACACAGTTCACAATCATGTAGACCACTGTGTGTTAAAACACAATCTATAGAGAAGCAAGGGTAACCTTGAATAGGGTCATACGAAACCCTTAAATGGAATGAAATAGAAGCAAAAGCCTATGCAAACCTTGGACAATTATTAAAGTGGTTGACAAGCCATTTCAATGACTTAAAACACAATAGTTATTTATAGTTGTGCACAGTTCTGATGGCAGGAGCCACGATCATTTTATTCAATGTAGTTGTCTTGATACTTCTCTTCTATGTCAATGTCATTTTATGCAGGGTCATATGCATGTTTTATGCATCCCTAAATATAAACAACCTACAACTATGTGATAAATGACTCTGTTAAAATGATAAAACCTTCTAAAATTTACCTTAATGTTTGACTAGTGCAAAACTTGGATTTAAAAACTGACTACTCCACCCTTGTTCTGACCACCTCCGCTTGAGCTATCTCCCTTCACCTTAGATCCAACAATGAGTGAATGGTGAAGGGCATTTTTTTGGACTTTAGGCTTTACCCAGTTAACATTAGGGCCATAGGAGATTAAGGTAATGCTAAGAGGACATGATTATCAGGGTGTTAGGGAATGATAATTTGGCATTACCATGGAATGGTTTGCATGCCATGTTGGGTCCATGACACATGCCAAGTTGAGTGGTACCTATGCAGTCAAAGTTCATGGTGGGTGTGGTGGTGATTGTTTATTGGTAGTGACGGTGGTGGTGATCATGGTAGGGAGGTAGTTAGAATAAACATAGACATTACCATCAAATTTAACTGTGGTTAGTCATAACATAACAAAGATCGGTGGAGACCATCCCCTCGATGATTGGTGAATACCAATGATGAAATTTTAGGGGAAGAGTGGTTAGTGGATGGAATCGATGAGTTTGGCATGCTTCTTAAAAATAAGCTAAATGAGTTTTAGCAGAAGGATGGGTTCCAAACCCATAAAATTGTAAGATGATGAAGTGGGCAACACCATGATGGAAGAATTGACATATAATGGATTGAAAGGGCACCACGAGGATGCGATTTCATTCATGGATTAGAGATCAACAAAGAAGAAAAGTGGGATGGAGAGAATGGGAAGCAAATTGAGCATATTATCAGCATCTCATAGAGATTTTGATAGAGGAGAGCAGTTGAGAAGGTATTCGATGTTAGATAAGGGGAACCTATCATCATCAGAGTACAACAAGTGATGGGGCACATAGATGGTAAGGCCTTAGATGTTTAGAGTAACATAGGTGTTAAACAAGGTTTCCTGCTCTCGCTTACATTTCTTAGATTTTACATTGACAAGCGAAATGAAATATTTTTGGATTACTCTTCACTATCTCTATTGTAATTTTCTTGATGATATTATTTTAATATTTTATTTAGTGAAAGGTTTCTAGAAATAAATTGATATTTTAATCTTCTTTTTTTTAATATATTCATGGGCATCAAGTTAATTTGGATAAAGCAAAAGTTATGGCTTTTAATATAACTATAAATAAATTAATCTATGTGATTCTTACTTATATATGTGAGAGGGTTGAGGTGGTTTCTTCATATATATATGTGGTGGTCTTCTTCTCTAGACTATACTTTTGATTTGATTCCAGGTGTAGAGTCCAAACAAAACAAAGAATATTCAACTCTCATCACTTTTGAAAAGCATTATTTTTGGTTTCAATTATTGGACATTCAAATGAATATCCACCTCTTTCACTCACAAGTCACACCTACGATCTTTTATGGCTATAAGGTTTGGGGACCGTACTTTTGATTTGAGGAGCAAAAATGAATAGAGAGTGATTGTCACAATACTATCCAATAATATTCATTTTAAGATATCAATGCCTCACACCTTCATCCTTGTATAACTTCACAAAGTGTCATTCATTGCTTTAGTGATCTTTCATGTAGTGACAATGATTCATAGACTTAGATAATTGGGCAATTCAAAGTGGTCACCTGAGGTATCCATACCTTGTTCACAGATCCTTTATGGAGTAGGTAAACCATGGGGTTGATTCATGTCCATATATAAGAGACTCCTTATTATTTCATGCCATTGACGTTGATAGTCCACCCTCGCATTGATGCTTCTAATCTCTCTAAGAGAGAAATAAACAATGGTATTCGTATTGATATTTACAGAGCCTACCTCTAGTCCACATGGTCTCAACCTAAATAGTTACTCACCTCAAAACTTCAACAGTACTTAGACTTATATTTTCACTTCAACGATGGGTTCATCTAACACCTAATGTACATAAAACTATTGTCACCTTGTAACCTAAGGGTTCCCCTAGCTTAGCTTTGAGTCTGCTCACATCAGCTTCGCATTGAGACAAAGCATCATATCCCTTAGGAGCATCATATTTATTATATTTTCTCCTTAAATTCTAAGATCAAGGACCATTTTTTTAAAATGTTCTCCATATTACAAGATAATGGGATGGTTCTTTTGCCTCTTTAACCTGAGACATTCATGGCTTATGAAGACCAAATATGTTTAGCTCTGTTTCTCTAGAAAATGTTCAACCTTGGCTAACGACTTCTTAGATGTAAGTCCCCAAGGGGAGCCTATATTAGGTTAATTACATCCTTATTCAACATTTAGCCATTTCACATTATCAATAGGAAGAGGCTTCATGGCCATCTTCCAAACTTATATATTAGACAAGTGAGATGTTACAAACCTCAATGATTCACATGGTCTCATGCACATCATACACTTTTTTGCCACTTTTAGTTTCATAAGTATTTCTTTAGAGCAACAAGGTTTAGCTCACTAAGCAGGGCCCTCCTCTTTTTGATATTATTTATAGTATTTTATTTTGTTTGATTGTTGCTTTCCATTTACTAATTTTATATTTATTTTCTATTTCCTATTCTATTGAGTGTGCTATTACGATCCGCTATCTTTTTACATTATATATCTTTTGTTGTCCCAAGGGCCAATATTGGCCTCTGGTGGACATTGATATATAGAATAAATTAGCTTAACTTGAATTAAATTAAATTAAATCACATTTAAGATCATGTTTATGTGGTTATAATGATTTATTTTTGGTTGGCATGTGTGTGTGTTCATTGAAATATCTATTATTCACAACAAAATAATATTGTAAAGATGGGTACAGTAAAAGGAGGTCGGTTCAACGTACTATCGATGTCGATATAAAATGCAACTCACAACCACATAACAAAAGTGTGAATTAAATATGGCTTTACAAAAGTATTAACATATTTAAGTAGATAAAAATATCAAGGCAAGTGCGAATATCATATATACAGGAAGAAAAATTGGAAGGTAGTGGTAGATCATCATTAGGAGGATGAATAGCCCAAGATGATGTCTCTCTTAAAGGTGGATCATACATAACCTACCCATCATGTGTGTTCTCTAGAGGAGCAAATGAAACTATGATTCCCCAACAAAGAGGCAAAGGCATGTATATCCACATCGGCTCACCGCCCTACACGGAGGAAGACTACCAAGATAGACCCACAAAGGACTTTTTGCACAACAAAAAACTTCCCCACACCCTGTTAAGGAGGAGGGGAGGAGAAGTAGTTGTAGGAATGACTCTAAAATGTTTGAGCATCAGTAAAGGGGTACCTTAAAGTGGTGGGATAAGGGCTTAGATCATATATTAAATGTTATGGTATCAGGGTTGGAATTCAAAATGTTTTAGCAAGTTAAAATATGAAAAATAGTATTTTTTAATATAAGAAAATCATTATTCACGAGTTAAAATACAATTTAAATGTTAAATTGAAATAATATAACTAATAAACTAGACTACTAATCAATAATATATAAAATATAATAAAGTAAATGAATTAATTTTAACTTGTATCTTATCTTTTTTGCATGCTATGATGTTTTAAAATTGAAAAAAAATCAATTTTAATAATTTATTCCACAAAACCTTATTTTTGAAATATATATTATTGCAATTTTTTATTATTTTGACTTTTTATTATTTTGATTTTCTTAAAATATTTTCATTTTTAATAATTATTATAAATATATGTTTCAAATTAGGAAGTGTTGTATGATATATTATAGAGATTAAGTAATGAATAATAATATTATTTTTATATATTTATTAAATATATTGTTAAATTATTAAATATATATTTTAAATGAATTTTTTTATTGTGAAATAAATAAAATATAAAAAAATTATTATAAGAAAAATTTAATATATATATTTTTAGAAAAAAAATATGAAAAAAAAAATCATATTTTTTTAGATCAATAATCATGGTTTAAGGGTTATTTACCCAATTTTATTAGTAATGAAAAATGGTTACAATATAATTAGTATAGAACAATGGTTTTTTAGAAAACCAACAGAATAATAGGTAAGGCCTAAGATGTTTAGAGTAACATAGGTGTTAAACAAGGTTTCCTATTCTCGCTTACATTTCTTGGATTTTACATTGACGAGCCAAAGGAAATATTTTTGGATATATTGCGGGTAATGAATGGTTTCTTACTCTTCACTGTCTCTATTACAATTTTTTGGATGATATTATTTTAATAATTTATTTAGTGAAAGGTTTCTAGAAATAAATTGATATTTTAATCTTGTTTTTAATATATTCATGGGCATCAGGGTAATTTGGATAAAGCAAAAGTTATGGATTTTAATATAACTATAAATAAATTAATCTACGTGATTCTTACTTATATATGTGAGAGGATTGAGGTGGTTTCTTCATATATAAATGTGGCGGTCCTCTTCTCTAGACCATACTTTTGATTTGATTCCAAGTGTAGAGTCCAAACAAAATAAAGAATATTCAACTCTCATCACTTTTGAAAAGCATTATTTTTGGCTTCAATTATTGGACATTCAAATGAATATCCACCTCTTTCACTCACAAGTCACACCTACCAACTTGTATGGCTGTAAGGTTTGGGGGCCATAATTTTGAGTTGAGGAGCGAAAATGAATAGAGAGTGATTGTCACCATGCTATCTAACAATATTCATTTTAAGATATCAATGCCTCACACCCTCATCCTTATAGAATTTCAAAGAGTGTCATTCATTGCTTTAGTGATCTTTCATGTAGTGACAATGATTCATAGACTTAGATAATTGGGCAATCCAAAGCGGTCACCTGAGGTATCCATACCTTGTTATCAGATCCTTTATGGAGTAGGTAATGTTAGGGTGTAGAGCTAAAAGTTTCAACTGTTTGCAAACACGAAGAAGAGGATGTTGAAGAACCAGAAGAATCGGCGTCGGTAGCATGACCGACGTCGGTCAGATACAGTGCAGAAAGCAACCGGCGATGGCAGGAAGTCGGCCGACGTCGACAGCACCAGGCAAGCAGGGACCGGCGTCGGTCGCCTGTGCATTCCAAAACTGCTATTGACGAACAGTCAGTTAAGTGAAGCGAGTGTTTACATGTCAAATGACTAATTATAGTCATAAGCTGCGTGTCTAATTATTGTAGTTAGATTTCTATTTTTGTAACCATGGGATTCTATTTAAAGACCCATGAGGCATGTATTGTAATTATCAAGAAGGCAAATAAAAGCATTGAAGCAAGCCAGGTCAAGGAGATCTACAGGTGTAAGGTCAAGGAGATCAGTTGAAGCATTCAAGGAGGGATAATAACTCAAGCTATAGAGTTGTTGTGTTGAGCAAGAGAGAGAGGGAAGAAGGTCTTGAGGTGTGGCAAGCCTTTGAGGTGGAGGAAGAAGTGGCATCTTCCTTATTGTATTTTCTTCTAGTAATATCTAATACAAGAGTGTGTATTGTCTCTCAAATTCTTTGTTGTCTCAAGTTTTTAGTTACTTAATCATTCTGGTATAATTTTGTGTTTAATTGCTTATAAAAAGGTAATCAATTGTGCTTCCGTTGGATAAGGGGTCACCTAACAGTTGGTATCAGAGCTACAGTTTACAGGAAGCAAGTTATTTTTTTGATTATAGGTCATTCACAGGGTTTTCTGATTGAGTGGGAGTTTAGCAATGGTAGAAGAAAGTAAGCTACGAATGGAGAAGTTTAACGGCAAGAATTATCAACACTGGAGGATGCAGATTGAGGATTATCTGTATCACAAGGATCTGTACTTACCGTTGGGTGGGGTTGCATGCAAGCCCACATATATGAAGGATGAAGAATGGAACGTTCTTGATCGGAAGGCTCTCGGTTCCATAAGGTTGAGCCTTGCATCGTCTGTGATTTCCAGCTTATCACAGTGCAAGACAACGAAAGAGTTGATAAAGTCCTTGGCGAATTTATACGAAAAGCCCTCGGCTTCTAATAAGGTATATCTTATGAAGCAGCTATTTACTTTGCAAATGTAGGAAGGTGGATCGGTACATACTCATCTCAGTGATTTCCATGGTTTGGTAAACCAATTAGCTTCAGTCAATATTGTTTTTGATGATGAGGTAAAGGCTCTCTTGATTTTATGTTCTTTGCCTGAAAGTTGGGACAGTTTGGTTATGGCAGTAAGTAATTCTGCATCTACTTCTAAAATCTTAAAAGTTGATGATGTTGTGAGTGTGATCTTGAATGAGGAAATACGCAGGAGAAGCACAGGTGAATCATCAAGGAATGCTCTAAGTGCAGAAAGCAAGGGAAGGCAAGGGGAGAAGATTGAGCAAGGGAAATCAATGTCGGGAAGGAGATCCGAATCCAAAGGTATTACCTGCTAGTTTTGTGGAAAGAAAGGACATACAAAGGAGTGTTGGTTGAGAGATAAAGAGAATCAACATGCAGGTATTGAAGAAGCAAAGGATGCAAATATTGTGGTACAGGATGCTCTCATACTTTCTTTGGATAGTCAGGTAGGATCATGGATTTTAGATTCTAGTTCATCTTTTCATGCATCCCCAAACAGAGATTTTTTCCATGAGTATGAACAGGGAGACTTTGGAGTGCTTTATTTAGGGGATGGTACGCCTTGTCAGATAGTTGGCAAAGGGAAAGTGTAGCTGAAATTGCAGATAGACAACACATGGGTGTTGAAGGAGGTCATGCATGTTCCAATTTTGAAGCAAAGTTTGATTTTTGTGGGAAGGTTGGGTGATGAGGGATGCACAATAACCCTCACAGCGGATTCTTGGAAGGTTACCAAGGGAGCACTTGTTTTAGCAAGAGGTAAGAAAGTAGGTACTCTTTATCTATCTATTTGTATTACTGATTCTACTTCTGGTTTATCTACTTCAGCTGTAGATTCGAAGATGTGGCTTAATAGGCTTGGTCACATGAATAAGAAGGGAATGGATGTTCTTGATTCAAAAGGTATGTGTTCAGATTCGGAAAGCATAGATAGAGTTCATTGCAGGAAAAGGAAATTTGATGCTTTTGACAAGAACAGGGAAATCTTGGTGTTTATGGAGGAGATGAAGGCCAGAGAACAGTTACAAGCACTAAATAAATCTGAGCAGGGAAGTATGGACAGAGATTTGATCCAAGATGAGCTCGCGGATGAAGAATTCATCACTCACAGGAACACACAGACACCGACGTCGGTCACTTGGAACTGACGTCGATCAGCCAGACACCGACTTCGGTCATGTGCAGACCAGCAGGGTCGGTAGAGTCAGGCAAGAGAAGTCCGATGTCGGTCATAAGGACCGACGTTGACAGGGGGGACACCAGCGTCGGCCAAGGGTAACGACGTCAGCAGTCAGGGTCAGTGCAGGGAACCGACATCGGTCGGGAGCAGACTGGGAGATGGTCGAGATCGGTCACTGGAATGGATGATGGGTGGACAGTTAGCTGTCAAGGAGTCTCAAACACCCATATAGAGGTCAGAAAAGGTATGTGAACCTCATATTCATTGTTCACCTTCTTTATATTGCTTACTGATAGTCAAGAACTAGGAAGATAGAAGAAGCAATGCAGGTAGAATCCAAAAACATTGGGAGCTTGACATGGATGAGGAGTGTGAGTCCTTGAAGAAGAACCAAATAGGTATTTGTTGGTAGAGTTGTCAGCTAGAAGGAAGCACTGGATAAAGGGATGGATTCCCATTTTAGAGAAGAGAGTGGATGGACACGTGAGACAGAAGGCTACGGTATATGGTCTTGATCAGGCTGCAGGACAATGGAGGTTTGACCATTGTTTTTATCTTTACCAGGTTGGATAATATTAGCTACATTATCCTGTTACTGTATTGTGTTACTTGTTGCAGGGTTTCATATACAGGGAGTTTTCTGAGCTAAGGGTAGAGTTGGTTCAGAAGTATGTCATGAAGAATTTGGGAGCAGCAAAATTCTTGTGGCATAAGTGATAGGTATAGCATCACAAGTTTGCATGGTGGTTGGTCTTCAAGAGTGACTTTGAAGAGGGATACAGAGCCAAAGGAATAAAATAGATGGTGTACTAGTACAGGTACAGTAGCAGATATTTATCTCCAAGTGGGAGATTGTTAGGGTGTGGAGCTAAAAGCTTCAACTATTTGCAGACACGAAGAAGAGGATGCTAAAGAACCAGAAGAACTGGCGTTGGTAGTATGACTGACGTCGGTCAGATACAGTGCAGAAGGAAATTGGCGACGACAGGAAGTCGGCCGACGTCGGCAGTACCAGGCAAGTAGGGACCGGCGTCGGTCGCCTGTGCGTTCCAGAATTACTGCTGACGAACAGTCAGTTAAGTGAAGCGAGTGTTTGCATGTCAAATGACTAATTATAGTCACGAGCTGCATGTTTAATTATTGTAGTTAGATTTCTATTTTTGTAACCATGGGATTCTATTTAAAGACCCATGAGGCATGTATTGTAATTATCAAGAAGGCAAGTAAAAGCATTGAAGCAAGCAAGGTCAAGGAGATCTACAGGTGTAAGGTCAAGGAGATCAGCTGAAGCATTCAAGGAGGGATAATAACTCAGGCTATAGAGTTGTTGTGTTGAGCAAGAGAGAGAGGGAAGAAGGTCTTGAGGTGTGGCAAGCCTTTGAGGTGGAGGAAGAAGTGGCATCTTCCTTATTGTATTTTCTTCTAGTAATATCTAATACAAGAGTGTGTATTGTCTCTCAAATTCTTTGTTGTCTCAAGTTTCTAGTTACTTAATCATTCTAGTATAATTCCGTGTTTAATTGCTTATAAAAAGGTAATCAATTGTGCTTCCGTTGGATAAGGGGTCACCTAACAGGTAAACCATGGGGTTGATTCATGTCCATCTATAAGAGCCTCCTTATTATTTCATGTCATTGATCTTGATAGTTCACCCTCACATCGATGCTTCTAATCTCTCTAAGAGATAAATAAACAATGGTATTCATATTGATATTTACAGAGCCTACTTTCAGTCCACATGGTCTCAACCCGAATAGTCGCTCACCTCAAAACTTCAACAATACTTAGACTTATATTTTTACTTCAATGATGGGTTTATCCAACACCTAATGTACATAAAACTATTGTAACCTTGCAACCTAAGGGTTCCCCTAGCTTAGCTTGGAGTTTGCTCACATCAGCTTCGCATTGAGACAAAGCATCATATCCCTTAAGAGCATCATATTTATTATATTTTCTCCTTAAATTCTAAGATCAAGGACCAATTTTTCAAAATGTTCTCTATATTACAAGATAATGGGATAGATCTTTTGCCTCTTCAACTTGAGACATTCATGGCTTATGAAGACAGAATATGTTCAACCCTCTTCCTCTGGAAAATCTTCAACCTTGGCTAACGAATTTTTAGATGTAACTCCCCAAGGGGAGCCTATATTAGGTTAATTACATCTTTATTCAAAATTTAACCATTTTACATTATCAATAAGAAGAGGCCTCATGTCCATCTTCCAAACTTATATATTAGACAAGTGAGATGTTGCAAACCTCAATGATTCACATGGTCTCATGTACATCATACACTTCTTTGTCACTTTTAGTTTCAAAAGTATTTCTTTAAAGCAACAAGGTTTAACTCACTAAGCAGGACCCTCCTCTTTTTGATATTATTCATAGTATTTTATTTTGTTTGATTATTGCTTTCCATTTACTCATTTTAGATTTATTTTCTATTTTATATTCTATTGAGTGTGCTTTTACAATCCCCTATCTTTTTACATTATATATCTTTTGTTGTCCCAAGGGCCAATATTGGCCTTTAGTGGACATTGATATATAGAATAAATTAGCTTAACTTAATTAAAATAAATCACATTTATGATCATGTTTATGTGGTAATAATGCATTATTTTTGGCTAGTGTGTGTGTGTGTGTGTGTTCATTGAAATATCTATTATTCACAACAAAATAATATTGTAAAGATGGTTATAGTAAAAGGAGGTCGGTTCAAGGCACTATCCATGTCGATATAAAATAGGACTCACAACCACATAACAAAAGTGTGAACTAAATATGGCTATACAAAAGTATTAACAAATTTAAGTAGATAAAAATATCAAGGCAAGTGCGAATATTATGTATACAGGAAGATAAATTGGAAGGTAGTGGTTAATCATCATTAGGAGGATGAATAGCCCAAGATGATGTCTCTCTTAGAGGCGAATCATACACAACCTACCCATCTTGTGTGTTCTCTAGAGGAACAAATGAAACTATGATTTCCTAATGAAGAGGCAAAGGCATGTATATCTACATCGGCTCACCGCCCTACATGGAGGAAGACTACCAACATAGACCCACAAAGGACTTTTTGCACAACAATAAACTTCCCCCCACCTTGTTAAGGAGGAGGGGAGGAGAAGTAGTTGTAGGAACGGCTCTGAAATGTCTAGATATTGGTAAAGGGGTACCTTAAAGTGGTGGGATAAGGGCTAATACCATATACTGAATGTTATGGTATCAGGGTTGGAATTCAAAACGTGTTTGCAAGTTAAAATATGAAAAATAGTATTTTTTAATATATGACAATCATTATTGATGAGTTAAAATACAATTTAAATGTTAAATTGAAATAATATAACTAATAAACTAGAGTACTAATTAATAATATATAAAATCTAATAAAGTAAATGAATTAATTTTAATTTTTAAGTATCTATCTTTTTTGCATGCTATTATGTTTTAAAATTGGAAAAATCAATTTTAACAATTTATTCCACAAAACCTTATTTTTGAAATATATATTATTGTGATTTTTTATTATTTAGACTTTTTATTATTTTGATTTTCTTAAAATCTTTTAATTTTTAATATTTATTATTAACTTACTAAACATATGTTTCAAATTAGGAAGTGTTCTATGATATATTATAGAGATTAAGTAATGAATGATAATATTATTTTTATATATTTATGAAATATATTATTAATTTATTAAATATATATTTTAAATGAATTGTTTTATTGTGAAATAAACAAAATAGAAAAAAGTTATTATACGAAAATTTAATATATATTTTTAAGAAAAAAATATGAAAAATAAATTCTCATATTTTTTTAGATCGATAATCAGGGTTTAAGGGTTATTTACCCAATTTTATTAATATCAAAAAATGGTTTCAATAGAATTAATATAGAACAACGGTTTTTTTAAAAACTAATAGAATAATAGGTCCAAGACCAACAGGAACTGACCAATAAAATAGGCCAAACCCACCAAATAGAAATAGAACAAAGACACCATGGGAACACTTCTTAGCATAGAAAACCACCTCCTAGGAGAACTTGGGAAACATAACTAAAGCTAAAACTACGTCCAAAAAACTAGCAAGAATGCAACCAAAACCAACAAATCACTACTCTAAGTTTGAGACAATTTCCACCAGTGCACCACCATCGAGGCCCAAATCCACCTCGCCACCCATCATGCCACGAGTACTAATCACATTAAACACCTGACCAAAACCTCATGTGCCCAATTAAGACACCCCAATCAAACCAACCACCAATGTACCACAAGCCATAACCCCTCCCAAGCAAGGGCCCTATTGAATATCATCTAATTGTTCCTACATGAGACTAGAAACCTCATAGAGTTGAGCTTTTTACACCCAGTTAGGAGCAAAGACTGCAGCTCGACCTGCCACTCTTTATAAAAATTTAGCCACGGCCACCTAAGCCTTTGAATGTCTTTCTTATAGTATATATTCAATAATATGGATGGGAGCCTTTGTCAAAGCCAATGGTGGTGGAGGTAGGGACTGACCAAACTACGTAAGAGGGTTTGTGAAAACCGAATCCAGATCCTCCACATAACTTAACATTGCCATGAATTTACCTTCCAACTCTTGAAAAATAGAGAGAGGAACAAAACATGCCATGTCCCAACCAGGAAAGGGCAAGCAAACTTGAGGCCGGACATCCATCACCTCCATTGCTTCTAGCAACCCCTCCCTAAACATTGATGCCACAAAGAACTCCACCACATGTTGTTTGTCCTCCACCAACCATAGCAAGTTGCTTACAAATATAGAAACAACATCTAATTTAAACTTTATCTGGCAACATGAACTAATGTAGGAGGCTCGTGATACCATTTAAATGGATTGCATCACCTTTCATAAAGGCAACCAAAAAACCTTCTTCAACCAAATGGTTGACACCTCACCTAAGAACATCATCTCCCATTTTTTGCCTTATACAAAGACCATGGGCATTACGACCATCTCAACCAATGAAGCCTCCATTCCTAGTAGCAAATCAGCCTGTAACAACAAACAAACCAAGCCATAAAACTGTTAGGATCTAGACAATAACAATTGATTACTTTTGCAAGCAACTAAATGCAGAATTAAACCAGAATTGAAAACAACTAGAAATCAGAATCAACAAAGAATAAGAGATACAAGAAACCACCCTGAAAAATTGTATTAAACTCTTGGAAATACAATTGAATAAATATCTCTTTCTTCCACACCTCTCCCAGATGTACAGATCTCTTTCCCTCAAGAGTTCTCTCTCTCAATTACAATCAATTCCAACAACCTGGATTGATACACATATATTTTACAATATTGTTCCTCTACTCATACCATAAGCTATGAAGATCTAATCCTATATATAATATTAGGAAACATGAGCATGCATTTACAACCATTAGATGCACCTCCTAATCAAGGGCTCAAAACAGTCTTACTAAAGATAGAGATGCGGACTTAAGACTAACACTTAATCCTATCATGCAAACATTCTGTTCATCCACAGAAATAGTATTCTGGACGCACAGGTGACCGACATCGGTCCCTACCAGTCTGCACATGACCGACGCTGGCATCTCCTAGTCGACTCCTGACTGACATCAGTCGCTCCTAACCGACGCCGGTGACTGTGTAACTCCTACAACCTGCAATATACTCATTTGGTGAAGCTTTTAGCTCTACACCTTAACAATCTCCCACTTGGAGATAAACAGTTGCACCAGTACCTGTATAGCAACATCTTCTAGCTCCTCCATCTTCAAACTCAATCATGAAGACCAACAAAAGCTGAATGAAGATTCAACTTCTCCTTTGTTACCGGCTTGGTTAGCATATCAGCAGGGTTCTTATCTGTATGGATCTTTTCTAGCTTCAACTCACCATCCTCCAATACCTGTCTAATGAAGTGGTACCTAAGCTATATATGCTTTGTTCTTGAATGAAAGGCTAAATTCTTAGCCAAATGAATTGCACTATGACTATCACTGTATAATCTGCAACTCTCTTGCTCCTTTCCAAGCTCTTCCATGAACCGTGTCATCCATATCATCTCTTTGCTAGCCTCTTTGACTGCAATGTATTCTGCCTCTGTAGTAGGCAAGGCAACAACCTTCTGCAACTTTGAAATCCAGCTAACCGCCGTTCCACCAACAGTGAAAACATATCCTGTGGTGCTCCTTCTGCCATCCAAATCACCTGCCATATCTGAATCTACATATCTATGTAGAGAAGTATTTGAACCTCCATAGCACAAATGCCTACTATTGGTCCCTCTCAGATATTTAAGGATCCACTGAACTGCTTTTGAGTGCTCCTTCCCTGGATTGGCCATATACTTACTTACAACTCCCACTGCTTGGGCAATATCTGGTCTAGTACATACCATTGCATACATTAAGCTCCCAACTGCTGAAGCATATGGAACTTTACTCATGTACTCTACCTCATCATGTGAATTAGGACACTGTTCTTTACTCAACTTGAAGTGTCCAACCATAGGTGTGCTTACCGGTTTTGCATCCTGCATATTGAACCGTTTCAACACCTTGTTCACATAATCCTCTTGAGACAAAATCAACCTGTGATTTTTCTTGTCTCTCTTAATACTCATGCCAAGGATTTTCTTTCCTGCTCCCAAATCCTTCATGGCAAATGTGTGAGCTAATCTCACCTTAAGCTCAGAGACATCCTGCATGTGTGATCCTGCAACCAGCATATCATCTACATACAACAATAGAATAATATATCTACCATTATCCAATCTCTTAAAATACACACAATGGTCAGATTGACACCTACTATAGCCATGCTCAGTCATAAACCTGTCAAATCTCAAATACCACTATCTAGGAGCTTGCTTGAGACCATACAAGCTTTTCTTCAATCTGCACACAAGTTTCTCCTTACCTTTGACCTCAAATCCTTCTGGCTGATCCATATATATTTCTTCATCCAAATCTCCATGAAGAAACGTTGTCTTAACATCAAGCTGCTCAAGATGCAAATCCTCAATAGCAACTAAAGACAATACAGTCTTTATAGAAGTCAGTTTAATTACAGGAGAAAAAATCTCACCAAAATCAATACCTGGTTTATGTGCAAATCCTTTCACTACCAACCTGGCCTTATATCTCATCTATCCATTCTCACCTTCCTTCAATCTGTAGATCCATCTGTTCTTCAGTGTTTTCTTTCCCGCTGGCAACTCAACCAAATCCCATGTTTGGTTCTCTTTCAAGGAATCAATTTCCTCATTCATGCCTAGCTCCCACTGATTCTTGGATTCCACCTGTATTACTTCATCAAAACTCTCTGGTTCTCCACCATCAGTAAGCAATAAATAAAATAATGAAGGGGAGTATCGAATTGGAGGTTTACTTACCCTTTCTGACCTCCTCAAGGGCGTTTGAGACTCATTCACAACACGCTGTCCACCCAAATTCTCTGACAATGACCGACCTCGGTCACCTTCACACCTGTAACTGACCGATGTCAGTTCCACATGACCGACGTCAGTTCCTGGAAGATCGAGGTCGGTCCCTATGTGACTGACATCAGTTCTTGTATTGTCGACGTCAGTTCCTTCTTGACCAATGTCGGTCTCTATGTTTTCCTATCTATGATTATTCTTTCCCATGAGCTCATTTTGGACCGTCACCTTGTCCAATTCTCCATTACTCTGCTCAGATTGATTCAACTTCTTGAGCTGATCACTATACATCACTTTTTTATTGAAAACAACATCATGGCTCCTAATTATCTTGTTAGTTCCTAGATTCTAAAACCTGAATCTAAAATCTCCAGAGCCATAACCAATAAATGTGCACCTCATAGACTTAGCATCCGGCTTCTTTCTATTTTCCTTATCAACGTGCACAAAAGCTTCACAACTAAAAACTTTGAGAAATGAAAGATCTACCTTTTTACCTATCCACGCCTCTTCTGGAATTCCACCATCTAGAGCTGTAGAGGGTCCTCTGTTAATCAGGTACACTGCAGTATCCACAGCTTCTACCCAAAACTCTAAGGGCAAACCAACATGGAATCTCATACACCGTGCATGCTCCATTATTGTTCTATTCATCCTTTCAGCAACTCCATTTTGCTGAGGTGTCCTTGGAACCATCCTTTGCCTACGTATTCCATGCATATAACAATACCAATTGAACTTGTAGCTGCAGAACTCACCACCATTGTCAGATCTAAGGCACTTCAATCTCCTGCCTGTTTCATTTTCAACCATAGCTTTCCAAATCTTAAAAGTGTCAAAAACATCAAATTTCTTCTTTATACAATAGACCCATACCTTTCTTGTAGCATCATCAATGAAGAAAACATATTACTGTGATCCTCCAATATAAGCAACCTGAGCTGGTCCCCACACGTCTGTGTGAACAAGCTCCAACTTGTGCTTCTTCTTTGTTGACCCAGTCTTGAGAAAACTCACTCTCTTCTGCTTTCCAAACACACAATGCTCACACAAATCTAGATCTATGATTTTCAAATATGAAAGCTTACCTTTTGAATTAAGAATAAACATTCCCTTCTCACTCATGTGGCCAAGCCTGTGGTGCCACAACTTTGCATCTACATCTGAAGTAGATAATATAGAAGGAGAATTATCAGTAATACAATTACATAAATAGAGAGTACCTACTCTCTTACCTCTGGTTAACACAAGTGCACCCTTGGTAACCTTCCAAGATTCAGCTGTGAGAGTTACTGTACAACTCTCATCCCCTAACTTTCCTGTAGAAATCAAATTCCTCTTTAGGCTGGGAACATGCATGACATCTCTCAACACCCATGTGTTGCCATTCTGCATTTTCAGCTGCACTTTTCCTTTGCCAACAATTTTACAAGGCTCATCATCCCCTAAATAAACTATTCCAAAATCTCCATGGACATAGTCACTGAAATATTCTCTATTAGGGGTAGCATGAAAAGAGGCACCAGAATCTAAAACCCAAGATTCTATATTATTATGCAAAGAGAATATAAGAGCATCTTGTGCAACAATACCACCTGCTTTTGCTTCTTCTTTACCTTCATGCTGATTGTCCTCTTTAGGTTTCGACCAGCAATCTTTGCTTAGATGGCCTATGTTTCCACAATTCCAGCAGGCTATCCTCCTGCCATTTCTAGATTTGGATCTACCTCTCATCTTTGACTTAGACCTTGATCTCCTATGCTTGCCCTTCTCTTTTTGCCTTCCCCTGCTCTCAAAACTTAAAGCGTTCCTTGATGTTTCCTCTGTGCTTTTCCTGCGAATTTCTTCATTCAAGATTACACTAACAACATCATCTACTTTTAAAATATTTGAAGCAGATGCAGTATTACTAACTGCGATTACCAAGCTATGCTAGCTTTCAGGCAAAGAACATAATATTAAAAGAGCCTTAATTTCATCATCAAACACTATTTTGAGTGAATTTAATTGATTTACAATTCCATGGAAATCATTTAGATGATTAGATACAGATCCACCTTTCTGCATTTGCAAATTAAATAACTACTTCATAAGATATACCTTATTTGAAGCTGAGGGTTTTTCATATGAATTTGCTAGAGTAGTCATTAACTTTATCGTTGACTTTGCCTGTGATAAATTAGATATCACAGTAGATGCCAGACTCAATCTTATAGATCCAAGAGCCTTTCTATCAAGAACTTCCCATTCTTCATCTTCCATGTCTATGGGCTTCTTTGTAACCCCACCTAACGGTAAGTATAGATCTTTCTGATATAGATAATCTTCTATCTGCATTCTCCATAATTGGTAATTCTTGCCATTAAACTTCTCCATTCTCAGTGTGCTTTCTTCTGCCATTGTTAACTCCCACTCAAACAAAAATCCCTGCAAAAACCCCTGTGAGTGTCCTGTAATCAACACACACTAAACAGATCTGAAACACCTATTAGTGAACCTGAGCTCTGATACCACTTGTCAGGATCTAGACAATAACAATTGATTACTTTTGCAAGCAACTAAATGCGAAATTAAACCAGAATTGAAAACAACTAGAAATCAGAATCAACAAAGAATAAGAGATACAAGAAACCACCCTGAAAACTTGTATTAAACTCTTGGAAATACAATTGAAGAAATCTCTCTTTCTTCCACACCTCTCCCAGATGTACAGATCTCTTTCCAGATCTCTTTCCCTCAAGAGTTCTCTCTCTCAATTACAATCAATTCCAACAACCTGGATTGATACACATATATTTTACAATAATGTTCCTCTACTCATACCATAAGCTATGAAGATCTAATACTATATATAATATTAGGAAACATGAGCATGCATTTACAACCATTAGATGCACCTCCTAATCAAGGGCTCAAAATAGTCTTACTAAAGATAGAGATGCAGACTTAAGACTAACACTTAATCCTATCATGCAAACATTTTGTTCATCCACGGAAATAGCATTCTGGACGCACAGGTGACCGACATCGGTCCCTACCAGTCTGCACATGACCGACGTCAGCCGATCCATGATCGACACCGGCATCTCCTAGTCGACTCCTGACTGATCTCGGTTGCTCCTGACCGACACCGGTGACTGTGTAACTCCTGCAACCTACAATATACTCATTTGGTGAAGCTTTTAGCTCCACACCTTAACACTAAAACAATGTGCACCCTAACCATACCCAACCATCCAAATAAAAAATTGCCACAGTGTGTCGAGCATAAATGGCACTCCAAATGATCAAACATTTCACACAACTGCCATAATCAACAAGCGTAGGGGTCTAAAAAGGTTACCCTCAAATCTAAAACCATGAATAACTTATTACTTAAGGTGACACAAATATTAATGGTCAATAATGAAGAGGGGAGCCAAAATAGAATTTGACCAAGCCCCAACCACATTGTCCACCCTAAGCTTCTCATCCTAGGTAATGCCTTGGTTGGCTATGAAATATGTGGTTGTATTTGTTGGGAGAGGGTGTACACCGGAAGCACACAATTTGATTACTAATACCAAGCAACTTAATATGCGAAAATTAACCAGATTCACCAAGTAACTAGAATTCAGAATAACACAGCATATGAGAGACAATACCGAATTGTATTAACACTTTATACAGAAAAGAATACAATAAAGAAGATGCCACTTCTTCTCCACCACCTTACAGAGGTTTCCCACGCCTCAAGTGAACAGTAATTCTTCTCCCCAAAGCTCTCCCTCTCACAGGTCCCAACACCCAACTCAAATACAGAGTTGGTGTTCACCTCCCGTGCTCCACGCACACCACAAGTGCTCCACGCACTCCACAAGCACTCCACGTGCTCCACAAGTACTCAAGGTACTTCAAGTAGATCTCCCATGAATCTGCAACAACCTGCAATTCAACAGACCATACTTATGGAAGGAACTCCCTTGCCTTCCTCTTGCTCTATCCGAGTACACACCTGTACTCCAAGTAGATCCTGCCTGATACTGCTCCCTGTAGTGTTGCTGTCTGTATGACCTTGCACACCTGCAAATCAAGCAATGGTTCCAATCACCTGTGAACCTCGACCTTGCACACACATACACCTGCAGATCAACGATCTTACTTACCATGTAGATCTCCTATATAGGCCATGCAACTGTGACCAAGATCCTACACTCTTGAAGAACCCAGCTGGCTCTCCAATCCAGCACCAACACACCTGGTACTGTGGCACTAGGAGGAACGCACCATAGCTCTACCTCACACACAGAAGGAGCTTATAATTATGCTCTCTTACTCCCTAGCACACTTTTCCAATACAACCATGAGTCTATTATATAGATCTCATCCAAATAATGATTAGACATCTAATTACCATAATTAGATCCGCAGCTATGAGTCTAAAATTAGCGCTCATCATGCAAACTCTTCGTTCGTTAGTTCACTGCCCGTAATTAACTCACAGTCGAACTACACAGGCGACCGACGTCGGTCCCTGTCTGCCTGGGGTCGCCGACACCGGCCGATATATGACCGACGTCGGTTGCCTTCCTGTCTTACCCTGCCGACGCCGGTTGGCCAGACCAACGCCAAACACTTCTGACACTTAGCAACTCATTCTGCAACCTCCTCCATGTCTGCATCAGTGAAGCTTTTAGCTCCACAATCCTAACAATCTCCCACTTGGAGATAAATAGCTGCACTGTACCTGTACCTGTACTCCGTCTAATCTATTTCCTGGTTTGTATCCCTCTTCAAGCTCCCACCTGAAGACAACCCACCACACAACCTGTGATGTACCACCTGTCATCCGAGTAACCTGCCACATCCGAACCTACAAATACATGTAGTGAAGTCCTGACCCTGCATAGCAACACCTGCTGCCGGTCCCTCTTAGAAAACCTGAGAAGCCACTTCCCCGAATTGGCTCTTAACTCTCTGACAGCGCCCACTGCATGGGAATACTCAGGTCTATACCAGACCTCATGTGATTTCAGACACTGTACCTGTCCAGCCCTTAGTGTGCTCCGGCTCTGCATCCCGAACCTCGCCAACACCTTATTCACATCAGCTCCCACTCGAGACAAAATCAACCTGTGATCTCCATGCCTCCCATGTCAAAGAATTCCGCTGCTCCAAACTCCTCATGACATGCCACTGAACTAATCTTACCCTTAGCTCAGCAAAACCCTGTATGTACACCCCTGCTAGCTAGCATACTATCCACATACAGCAATAGAATGATGTTGCAATCACCATCCCCCTGGTAAGACAAATCACAGTAGATACCCTGACATTGACTGAAGCCATGCTCCGTCCTCCACCTGTCAAAACCTGTACCACTGTCCTGCAGCTCCACAAGACCATATACCTGGTCTTCCGTCTCATGTATCCGTTCTCTCTATTCTTCTACTAAGGTATCCATTCGTCTCTGTGCTTTTATCCCTGCTGGCATCCCTACCAAAACACACCTCTCTGGTTCTCCTCCAAGGAATCACATCCTCATCCATGCCAAGCTCATACCTGTTTCCTGGATCCTTCCTGCTATACAATCAGCAACAAGTATGAAGAAGAGGAACACGAATTTGAGGGCCTACTTACGCCTTCAGTCCTCCGTATGGGTGTTTGAGACTCCTTGACAGCTTGCTGTCCACCCAAAATTCGTTACAGTGACCGACCTCGGTCACTCCACAGTCTGCATCCGACCGACGTCGGTTCCATGCGTCTGTACCTGACTACCAACCTGCCTGCGCTGGTGTCCCTGCTGTCGACGTCGGTTCTTATAACCGACATCGGTCTTACATTCTGCCGACGTCGGTGCCATGACCGACATCGGTCTTACCCTGCCCGACATCGCCAGCTTCGGTCTGCACATGACCGACATCGGCACCTGTCTGTTCGACGCCGGTTCCTCCTGACCGACATCGGTGTCTGTGTTCGCCTGTGAGTGATGAATTTTTACCCGCGAGCTTCTTTGAATCAAAACCCATGTCCAAACTGCCCTGCTCAGAAGTATCCAGCCACATCCACTGGGTTCTGTCCGCCATCTCCTCCATAAACACCAAGGCTTTCCAGTTCTTAAGCCTGTCAAATATATCTGTTTTCCGCTTAAGAACATGCATCTCCTTCCTGCTCATGTGACCAAGCCTACGAAGCCACGTCTCCGCAACAAAAGAAGAATCAGTAATATAAACAAGTAGATAAAGGATACCTATTTTCTTACCACCAGCTAATTCAAGTGCATCCACTGTGAGAGTTCTTGTGCATCTCTCATCACCCAATCTTTCTGAAGAAATTAGCCATATCTCCAAACCTGGGACCTGCATGACATTCATCAACACCTGTGTGTTGGCCGCCTGCAATTTCAGCTTCACTTCCCCTTTGCCAATTCTTTGGCAAGGCTCACCAGCTCCTCTACCTGGAACTGCATGGAAAGAGGCAACCGAATCTTTTATCCAAGATTCAACTTTATCCAAGAAACCTGCAAACACATCCTGTGCAACAACACCTGCTACATCTGTATCTTCAGTTTCTTCATGCTGATCTGTTACCAACCAACAATAATCTTTTACCTGCTCTTTCTTTCCATAGGACCGTGAGTGACCATCTGTGCTTTTCAACTCCTCCATTCTTAGCTTACTTTGATCTGCTATTGCTCTACTCCCACTCGATCAGAAACCCCTGAGAGTGACCTGTAACCAAACACAAAACCTGCTTCCTCCAACCTCAGCTCAGATACCACTTGTTGGTATCAAGCTCAAGAACCTACAACCAAGGCTCTGATACCACTTGTTGGGAGAGGGTGTACACCGGAAGCACACAATTTGATTACTAATACCAAGCAACTTAATATGCGGAAATTAACCAGATTCACCAAGTAACTAGAATTCAGAATAACACAGCATATGAGAGACAATACCGAATTGTATTAACACTTTATACAGAAAAGAATACAATAAAGAAGATGCCACTTCTTCTCCACCACCTTACAGAGGTTTCCCACGCCTCAAGTGAACAGTAATTCTTCTCCCCAAAGCTCTCCCTCTCACAGGTCCCAACACCCAACTCAAATACAGAGTTGGTGTTCACCTCCCGTGCTCCACGCACACCACAAGTGCTCCACGCACTCCACAAGCACTCCACGTGCTCCACAAGTACTCAAGGTACTTCAAGTAGATCTCCCATGAATCTGCAACAACCTGCAATTCAACAGACCATACTTATGGAAGGAACTCCCTTGCCTTCCTCTTGCTCTATCCGAGTACACACCTGTACTCCAAGTAGATCCTGCCTGATACTGCTCCCTGTAGTGTTGTTGTCTGTATGACCTTGCACACCTGCAAATCAAGCAATGGTTCCAATCACCTATGAACCTCCACCTTGCACACACATACACCTGCAGATCAACGATCTTACTTACCATGTAGATCTCCTATATAGGCCATGCAACTGTGACCAAGATCCTACACTCTTGAAGAACCCAGCTGGCTCTCCAATCCAGCACCAACACACCTGGTACTGTGGCACTAGGAGGAACGCACCATAGCTCTACCTCACACACAGAAGGAGCTTATAATTATGCTCTCTTACTCCCTAGCACACTTTTCCAATACAACCATGAGTCTATTATATAGATCTCATCCAAATAATGATTAGACATCTAATTACCATAATTAGATCCGCAGCTATGAGTCTAAAATTAGCGCTCATCATGCAAACTCTTCATTCATTAGTTCACTGCCCGTAATTAACTCACAGTCGAACTACACAGGCGACCAACGTCGGTCCCTGTCTGCCTGGGGTCGCCGACGCCGGCCGATATATGACCGACGTCGGTTGCCTTCCTGTCTTACCCTGCCGACGCCGGTTGGCCAGACCAACGCCAAACACTTCTGACACTTAGCAACTCATTCTGCAACCTCCTCCATGTCTGCATCAGTGAAGCTTTTAGCTCCACAATCCTAACAGTATTGACCTCATGATAATAATGTCACAAATCCCAATTAAAAAGAGAATACAATCAAGGCCACACCCACTCAAAAAATGTTGTTGATCATCCATGCCTTAGCCCCCTTGATTATGAAGGGCTTGAATCATGACCATCGAATCACCTTTTACCACAACCTATCCACCCCACATTGCAAAGCCATCTCCACTGCTAAGACTAGTGTTTGGCCTCTATCACATTGTTAGTACCATCTACCAACTTAAATGACCATCTCTAATCAAGGACCCACAACACTACTCAACAATACACCCTGCCATTTATGCTCTCGTATTAGCCATAAGAAGTGCCATTAAAATTCACCCTAAACCAATCAGAAGAGGGAGGGACCTGGTCATCTTAGATGAAGAAACTATTGACCCATTAACAAAGGAAAAAATCTCCAATATTATAAACTATATAAAATTTAAAATTTTAATAATAAAATTGGTTTTATACATCCACAAGTCTCATTTAATTAAGACTAACTTTTTAAAAAAATTAACTAAATCTATTTAATAAGTGACGTTGAACATTAAATTTTTTAATTCCTAATCAACTCCAAATAAAACAAGTGCAAAGACGCCGATGACTACCAAGTGCCACCACCACCACCACCCCACCCTCTGACTGTCACAAGGCTAGCTCGATGGAGCTGAACACCCATATGGCACCGCTTGTCCTAACCTGAATCCCTCATTGTTACTAGAAACTATAAGAACTATGGACTATACCTTTAGTGTTTACCTGCACAAGTACACCCACAAATATAGTGGAAAAAAACTTGTATAATAAAGGATTAGTAGCAGAAAGAAAAACACACACTTGCAAAGATCAGGAAATCAACTCAAACACACATGAACATTCACACAATGCAAGAAAATTGGGAATAACATGTATTTTATTAACTCTTCAAGATAATCTGGTACAAAGTAAAATAATTGGGCCAACTAGCCAACATACACAACAACCACTGAGTCAAGCTCAGCCGATAATGCTCGAAACCACTCGAATGATTACAATGAACAATTCCTTCTCAAGGTTTGATTACTCTCTACTTAGGACAACCTAGCCCCTACTTCATGAAATTTGAGACCAACATAATTGCTCACAAACACCTGCATGATGTTTGCATGGACACATGCCAATAGTCCACATAAACTTGGGACTGACACACACTGCTTCACAATGATTCACTTTTCACCACTTCGATAGCTCAGACTTGCATTCACTCAAATAACTGTGCAAAGAAAGCTAACCATTCACTTGATCAAGGCATACCAACTCATAAATGTAGATAGGGATGTTAAAGCAACGCATCTCTTATAGACTCCCCCACTTAAAAATCAATGATGTCCTCGATGTCATCATGACTTTTTTGGCAGGAACCCATGAGGAAATCTTCTATTCAAACTCAACCCAGATCCAAAATATTAACACATCCCTTCTTCAGACCCAATCCAAGCCAAGAGGCCAACACGTCCCCATTTTGGACACAAAGCTAGGAGATAAACACATCCCCTTTTCAAGCTCCCTTCAAAGTCAAGAGACCATCACAACCCCTTTTCAAACTCAAAGATAAGAGATAACCATATCCCCTTTTCAAGTTCAATTCAAATTCAAGAGATTAACACGTCCCCTTTTGAAACCCAAAGCCAAAAGATAAACACATCCCCTATTTAGGCTCCATCCAGAGTTAAGAGACCAAGGCCAAACTCCATGACCTTAACTTTGAGGGTTTCTTCCTGCTCCCAGCTTGCTGAAAAAATACCATTCCAATACCACTAGAAACTCCTTCACTTTAGATTTATAAGTAACCCACTATCTTCACCTCAACAAACTATTCCAACTATCGCTCCAGTTTAACCCATCACATATATAGAAGGGTGCTTAGGCGGGAACCATCCCTGGTTCAACTTCATCAGTGACTAAGGTATCCAACTGTTCACAAACTGAGAAATAAACTAAATCTATAGCAACTTCAACATGTAGACAAGCTTGCCTACACAAGCCACACCAAACTAATCCAGCTTTGCAAAATCATCCTGATCTTGCCAACCCCCAAACACAAGGTGGAGGAAAACGGTTCCTGATGACCCACCTCTTCAAGAATCTAAAAACCTAGCAAAGTCTAAGTGACCCCATCAAACTTTCCCCTAAAATATTACTAAAACTCTAAAACAAGAGCACAACAAGCAAAGATAACTCTTCAAACCAAACACCCCAGGCCCAATAATAAGAATAGAGTCCTTACCTAAGAACTCTCGTCTAGAACCAACTTGATGCACTTGATCAATTATATTCTCTATGACACAACAAGATGATGTTCCCTTGAGCATACTCCATTGCTATGAAGAACCCACCTCACCTCAATGGAAAAAAAACCTATTGCTTCCCTTCAACATCCCAACTGTCAACAAGCAATAAAAGATACACTGACTCCTCGCCAATTCTTGTACTCTTCTACATACTCAACCCAACACCCCTTTCATCTTCCCAATCTCACTCCTCTACACAGAATTCACTACACACATCTACAATGGATCCAACATAAAACAACTCCAAGACGGGGAAAAATTGTCACCCTACCCATCCTAGGTAAACCCTGTCTCAATAGAAAATGGATGGCTTGTAACTACTTTAAGCCTACTTGAACCTGTAGAGGACTAGAGGTTATGTTTCCAAGGCTTACTCATTGAATTCCAATTGTAGGACCACCCGAGTCCATGAGAAGTAAGAGGTTTTCAAACACAGATCACCCCCTCCACAATAATCAACCCCAACAAGTTACAATAACCACCTCTGAACCCAAGCTTTACCTAGCATTGAGCTCCCTTGAGCACACACATCATCTCCTCACACTGTTCATCTAGATCCTCCATCTGAACTGCAAAACACCCCTTGTCACTTCAGACAATCTTAGTTGTATTTATTCCCACCACACGTCCAACACTTAAAATGGAACTGCTTATTGCTTGACTCTCCAATTAGCGACTTATTCTTGCCACCCATGGAAGTGTTCCAAGACTTTCAAGAACCCACTGATGACTCCAGAGTAGACTTCCTTCCCTGGTCACCAACTGGCTTCCCTAAAGACTTACTCAACCCCTTACTAATGCCTCCACCCATGGACATGTAAGGGCATAAGGTGCTCCTAGATGAAAACCCATCTCTAAAATCCAAAAGATGGTCTACTACAGTAATTGGTTTGCTAACATCAAACACTTTATGGTGATGGAGCTCCCCCTGAGCCCATGACTGAAGACCATGAGTAAACTAAAACAAATTATCCACCTTGGACATGTCAGTGGCCTCCAATAAAAGGCATTAGAAAGAATCGATATACTCTCTCATTTCGTCCACTTACTTCAATTGACTCAACTTTGTCCTAGCCAACCATGCTACATTCCTAGGTCAAAAATGATCCCTAAGGGCTTCCTTCAGATCCTCCCAAGAGTCCAAACTCCTCGTAGAACTCTTTAATGCAATGTCATTATCCAAGGTTCTATACCAAACCTTTATCCTACCCATGAGGTACCTTATTGCAGCACACACCTCTTGTGCACTTAACAGACCCCCTAACCCTACTAGATACTCTTCCATGTCCCAAAAGAAATTTTCTAGAAGATGGTCATCTCACTCACCATCATAACACCGTGGTTCCTTCAACTTGGGGAGCTTCAAGATTTTAGAAGAACTAGAACCTGATGCTTTCACCAAACTTGATGCTGTTGATTGATACAAAGCCACTTCATCCTGTAACTTCATCTGGAACACCAAGATCTTCTCTAACCTTCTAATAAGTTCCATGATCATTTTCTCCATGGTAGTCACCTTCTATTCAAGCTTGTTGAATCTTGTACATACATGATCCCCCATCAATTGGAACTAAGCACCAACTCACTCAACAAAGCCTTCACCCACTATAACAACTCTTGACTTACTACCGTGGCAACTGCCACCACCTTCACCTTTGCCCTGACCCTACTCTTGACCCTTGTTGGCCACCTTCTTGAGCAACATCCTGGATAGATCTCCTATCATACTAACTTAGACACAACACTGGACTGACTTGATAGGGGAAGGCACAAGACTGTTTAACTTAGGCAAACATAAGCCTATAAAACATAAATTGTGTGTTATGTTACCAACTATCACAGGGCCAGATCAACGAAGCTGATCACCCATGTGGCATCACTTGTCCTAGCTCAAATCCCTCATTATGACCAGACTCTACAAGAACTATGGACTACGCCTTCAGTGTTTACCTCCACAAGTACACCCACAAACACAATAGATAACAACTTGTATAATAAAGGATTAGTAGCAAAAAGAGAAACACACACTTGTAAAGATCGATAAATTGACTCAAACACACATGAGCATTCACATAGTGTAAGAAAATTGGAAGTAATGTGTATTTTATTAACTCTTCAAGACAATCTGGTCTAAAGTACAACAAATGAGAAACCTAGCCAACATACACAATAACCATCGAGTCAGGCTCAACCGATAATGTTCATAACCACTCGAATCATTACAATGAATAATTCCCTCCCAAGGTCTAATTACTCTTTGCCTAGGACAACCTAGCCCCTACTTCACAAAATTTGAGACCAATAAAACTACTCACAAATACCTACATGATACTTTCATAGACACGTGCCCATGGTCCACATAAACTTGGGACTGACACACACTTTTTCATAATGATTCACTTTTCACCACTTCGATAGTTCAGACTTGCATTCACTCAAATCACTGTGCAAAGAAAGCTAACCATTCACTTGATCAAGGCAGACCAACTCGTGAATGTAGATAAGGATGTTGAAATAACACATCCCTCATATCGAGCATCAGGTTGGTCTTAACTTTATTTAGTATTCCCCATACACACTCAATCACCACCAAAAGTAAAATTTCCTATCTCTTAGGACCCACAGAGGACCTCTACCAGTCCCCACCAAATATCAGGTTGAGCCCACCACTCTACTTTTGTCTTGGTTCTCAGTTACTTTATTATTTATTACTTTTAAAGGATGTCAACTTATCATTTAAAAGCAATCCATGAAGTCATGACACACCATAGAGAAGCTTTATATCACTTCTTTTTCCACCCAATATTTTTGTCTCCACCTAACACCTATGAGGGATGTGTTGCTTCAACATCCCTATCTACATTCACAAATTAGTCTGCCTTGATCAAGTGAATGGTTAAATTTCTTTGCACAGTGATTTGAGTGAATGCAAGTTTGAACTGTCGAAGTGGTGAAAAGTGAATCATTGTGAAGCAGTTTGTGTCAGTCCCAAGTTTATGTGGACCATGGGCACGTGTCGATGCAATCATCATGCAGGTGTTTATGAGAAGTTATATTGGTCTCAGATTTCATGAAGAAAGAGCTGGGTTGTCCTAGGTAGATATTAATCAAACCTTGGGAGGGAATTGTTCATTGTAATCATTCAAGTGGTTCTAAGCATTATCCGCTGAGCCTGACTATGTGGTTATGTATGCTAGCTAGTTGGCCTGTATATTGTTCTTTAGCCCAAATTGTCCTATAGATTTAATAAAATACACGTTACTCCCAATTTTCTTGCATTGTGTGAATGCTCATGTGTGTTTGAGTCGATTTCTCGATCTTTTCAAGTGTGTGTTTTTATTTTTTCTACTAATCCTTTATTATACAAGTTGTTGTCCACTGTGTTTGTGGGTGTACTTGTGTTGGTAAACATTGAAGGTGTAGTCTGTAGTTATTTTAGAGTCCCAACACAATGAGGGATTCAAGTTAGAACAAGTGGTGTCGCACGGGCGGTCAGCTTCGCCAAGCTGGCCTTATGACAGTTGGTATCAGAGCACATGGTTTATGTTTTATAAGATTATGTTTGCCTAAGTTAAATAGTTTTGTGCCTTCCCCTATCGAGTTAGTCTAGTGTTGTATCTGGTTGTGTCTAAGTCAGTATGGAAGGAGATCTATCTAGGATGTTACTCAAGAAGGTGGCCAGCAGGGGTCGAGATCAGGGTTAGGGCAAAGGTGAAGGTGGTGGGAGTTGCCCCAGTAGTAATTCAAAATTTATTACAATGGGTGAAGGCCTTGTTGAATGAGTTGGTTCCTAGTTCCAATTTATGGGGGACCGTGTGGGTATGAGATTCAATGAGCTTGAGGAGAAGGTGACTACCATGGGGTAGATGATCGTGGAACTTACTAGAAGTTTGGAGAAGGACTTTGTGTTCCAAATGAATTTATAGGATGAAGTGGCTTTGTATCGATCAATAGTATCAAGTTTGGTGAAAGCATCAGGTTCTAGTTCTTCTTCAGCCTTGAAGCTCCCCAAGTTAAAGGAACCAAAGTGTTATGATGGTGAGTGAGATGACCATCTTCTAGAGAGTTTCTTCTGGCACATGGAGGAGTATCTGGAAAGGTTAGGTGGTATATCAAGTGTATAGGAGGTTTGTGTTGCAATAAGGTGCCTCACAGGTATGATAAAGGTTTGGTATACCTTGGCTAACGACATTACATCAAGGAGTTCTACGAGGAGGTTGGACTCTTAGGAGGATCTGAAGGAAGCCCTTAGGGATCAGTTTTGACCTTGGAATGTAGCATGGTTAGCTAGGACCAAGTTGGGTCAGTTGAAGCAAGTGGGGGAGGTGAGAGAGTATATCGATTCTTTCCAAAGCCTTTTGTTGGAGGCCATCGACATCTCAGAGGTGGATAATTTGTTTCAATTTACTCATGGTCTTCAATCATGGGCTTAGGTGGAGCTCCATCACCATGATGTGTCTGATGTTAGCAAAGCAATTATTGTAGCAGAGCATCTCTTGGATTATAGAGAGGGTTTTTCATCCAAAAACACTTTGGGCCCTTGTGCATCCATGGGTGGAGGCATTGGTAAGGGGTTGAGTAAGTCTTTAGGGCAGCCAGTGGATGACCGTGGAAGGAAGGCTACTCTGGAGTCATCAGAGGGATCTCAAAAGTCTTGGAGTACTTCTATGGGTGGTAGGAAGAAGTCACTAATTGGAGAGTAAAGCGGGAAGCAATTCCATTTGAAGTGTTGGACGTGTGGTGGGAATCACTATAACTTGGATTGTTCAAAGCGGTAAGGGGTGTTTGCAGTTCAGATGGAGGAGTTGATTGAGCTATGTGAGTAGACTATGTGTGTGATTAGGGGAGCTTAATGCTAGGTAAAGCTTGGGTTCAGAGGTGGTTGTTGTAACTTGTGGGCTTGATTATTGTAGGAGGGGGTGATCTGTGTTTGAAAACCTCTTACTTCTGATGGACTCAGGTGGTCCTACAATTAGAAGTCAACCAATTAGCCTTGGAAACTTGGCCTCCAGACCTCCAGATGTGTAAGTAGGCTTAGAGTAGTTATAAGCCATCCATTTTGTGTTGAGATAGTGTTTACCCAAGATGGGTAAGGTGATAATTTTTACCCATCTTGGAGTTCTTTTGTGTTATATCTGTTGCAGACGTGCGTGGTGAAGACTGTGCATAGGAGTGGGATTGAGAAGATGAAAGGGGTGTTGGGTTGAGTACATAGAAGAGTGAAAGAATTGGTGAGGATTCAATTTATATTATATTGCTTGGTAGCAGTTGGGATTTTGAAGGGGAGCAGCAGGTTCCTTTTTCCTGTTGATGTGAGGTGGGTTCTTCACAGCCATGGAGTATGCTCAAAGAAACATCATCTTATTGTGTCATAGAGAAGATAATTGATCAAGTGCATTGTGTTGGTTCCAAAGGAGAGTTCTTGGGTAAGGGCTCTGTTACTATTGTTGGGCCTAAGGTGTTTGGTCTGAAGAGTTGTCTTTGCCTGTTATACTCTTGTTTTGGAGTTTTAGTACTATTTTGGGTGAAATTTTAATCAGGTCACTTAGCCTTTGTTTGGTTTGTAGAGTCTTGAAGAGGTGGGTCATAAAGAACCATTTTAATCCACTTTGTGTTTGGGGGTTGGCAAGATCAGGGTGATTTTGTGAAGATGCATTGGTTTGGTGTGGCTTGTGTAGGCAAGCTTGTCTACGTGCTAAAGTTGCCAGAGATTCAGTTTGTGACTAGTTAGATACCTTAGTCACTGATGAAGCTAAACCAACGATGGTTCCCACCTAAGCGCCTTCTGTGTTTGTGATGGGTTAAACTGGAGCGACAGTTGGAACAATTTATTGAGGTGAAGATAGTGGGTTACTTAGCAATTTGAAGTGGAGGGAGTTTCTAGTGGTATTAGAATGGTAGTTTTTCAGCAAGCTGGGAGTAGGTAGAAGCCCTCAAAGTTAAGGTCATGGAGTTTGGCCTTGGTCTCTTAACTCTAGATGGAGCCTAAATAGGGGATGTATTTATCTCTTGGCTTTGGGTTTGAAAAGGAGACGTGTTAATCTCTTGACTCTAAATGGAGCTTGGAAAGGGGATGTATTGGGTTGTTGACTCTGAAGGGAGCTTTAAAAGGGGATGTGTTTATCTCTTAGCTTTGGCTCTTAAAAGGAGGCGTGTTGGTCTCTGTACTCTGGGTTTTAGATAGAGCCTAGAAAGGGATGTGTTGGCCTCTTGGCTTGGATTGGGTTTGAAGAAGGGACGTGTTAATCTTTTGGCTCTGGGTTGAGTCTGAATAGAATATTGCCTCATGGGTTCCTGTGAATGGAGTCATGTCAGCATCGAGGATGTCACCAACTTTTAAGTGGGGGAGTCTATGAGGGATGTGTTGCTTCAACATCCCTATCTACATTCATGAATTGGTCTGCCTTGATCAAGTGAATGGTTAGCTTTATTTACACAGTGATTTGAGTGAATGCAAGTTTGAACTATCGAAGTGGTGAAAAGTGAATCATTGTGAAGCAGTGTGTGTTAGTCCCAAGTTTATATGGACCATGGGCATGTGTTCGTGCAAGCGTTGTGTGAGTGTTTGTGAGCAGTTTTGTTGGTGTTAGATTTCTTGAAGCAAGGGTTAGGTTGTCCTAGGTAAATAATAATCAGACCTTGGAGGGAATTGTTCATTGTAATCATTCGAGTGGTTCCAAGCATTATCGGCTGGGCCTAACTCAGTGGTTGTGTATGTTGGCTAGTTGGCCCGTTTATTGTACTTTGGATCGAATTGTCCTAAAGAGTTAATAAAATACACATTATTCCCAGTTTTCTTGCATTGTGTGAGTGCTCATGTGTGTTTGAGTCAATTTCCTGATCTTTGCAAGTGTGTGTTTTTATTTTCGTTGTTAATCCTTTATTATACAAGTTGTTGTCCACTATGTTTGTGGATGTACTTGTGCAGGTAAACACTGAAGGCGTAGTCCATAGTTCTTATAGAGTCTCATCATAATGAGGGATTTGGGTTAGAACAAGCGATGTTGCATGGGTGATCATCTCTGTTAAGTTGGCCCTGTGACAACACCATACACCTAGTTTTGGCAATGAACTAGAAAAGTCTACCGATGGCCCTTCGAAATACCTCATGTTGTTAGCGGGGCAGCCCTAGTTTTTCATGTGAGAAAATAATCAAAGGATGTATGGCCGCCCATATTTGATCACATGGTTTCTATTCAAGTGTAGCTCCTCTCTGTAGTTCTACCAAGTGTCAAGTAACCCTAATTACCCATCGCCTAATTTGTTGCATTGACAGGGAGGCCAAAAGCAGTCATTCCGCTCCTTGACTTGGAAGCTGCGAGTGTGGCGCTCATTTTAAAACCAATAAAATGTGTATTGTTTTATAGATTTTGTAGTAATAAATTTGATGACTGTATAAATATATATTAAAAAAATTAATTTTAAAATATAAAAATTATATTAAATATATATTTAATATTTAATTTTTTTTAATTATAAATTTTATAAGATTTGGAAAAATAATGTTGAATAGAAAAAATTCCATACAAAATTATTTGTAGTTAGTGTTATTTATCAAATTTAATTATGTTATAATATTTGTTGCCAAATGGTTGGAATGATCATTTAAATTAATTATCAAGAATGAATAATCATAATTAGAAATAAATAAAAAAACAATTTTAATAATGTTTATGAAATCAAGTAATATATGATATTAAAGAGTAATATTAAAGATGTTTTATATATAAATAATTATTTGAGGCAAAGATTGATTTTGTGTCATATCTATTTTCTTTTCGATATTATATTTTTCATTATGAATTTTGAATTAAAAAAATTACATTTTTAGTTAATCTCATTTCTTCAAATAAAATGGTTAAATTGTTAATTTTTAAATTATTTATAGTTTAATTCAAATGTTGTTATTAGCGAAACACTCCATGTTATAATATCACTCTATCTCTAATAATTCCATAATTTAAAAAAAAAGTATATTCTCTTTTTTCAAATTTAATTTTTTTCACCTCTTAGTTTTACAACTAAGACATTGTGAACTACTTAATAAATAAAGAAATTGCCTCTTATTTAATATATGTTCCTATGTAGTCTTTTTAGTCATTATTACAATCAGGATTAAAATTTTTGACATAGTTTTCTCTCTTCCACTCAAGTTGTTTTATCCACACATAATTAACTTTAAAAAAAAATCTTATATACATTTATATTTTCTTATTAGTATTTAAACACTCTTATATGTTAATGTCCCATTTATTTATTCACTTTGTATTTAATTGGTGTTTTATTTCATCTATATAGTCTCTGACCATCATTATGGACCAATAATGAGTCTCCATGCTCTCTCTTTTTTTAAATGAATTAGCATCCAAATCATAATCAATACATTCAACATAAAAGTAGTAATTTGAGCTGATAAAATAACATATAAAATCAATATATTCATTTTAAAACTATTTCTAGTTAATCGTGTTTGCATTCCCTAAGTTATAATTAATACCTTTTCTATCAATATTCTTTACATCTTGAAAAAAGATATCCATGGAGACATTACTGCCATGGAGACATTACTAATGAGATCTAGAAATTCTATATAAAATCAATTTAGAAAGAACTAATGTCAACAAAAATGTATCATTACTTGGAACATTATCTTCAAATTGAAGATGTACATATTTTTACTCTAAGTATATCAGGGTTTTTTTAGTTTGAGATTCCTTTAGATCAATTGTGGGTATCCTCTTTGTATGGAGTGACAACACGTTATTTTGTGACATTAGTATCTATGTAAACTTTGAAATAATGATTTAAAATGAAAAGAGCATTTTGTATTTAAGTGTCTAGTATATTATGAAAAACCTGGTTGGTTTAACTACTTCTCTAGAGAAAATCAAAACTTTACAAGATCTTATTTATTATGATGATCAAAGATACGTAACTCTATTCATCAAAGAGATGACTCAACATATATTTGATTTCTTTAAGAGTCGTCAGCGTAACTTTTTTTTTCCGCAATTCAATATTAGAAACATTTCTTCAACTTCAATTTGAAATACACAAATAGACTCATTATTCTACTCAGCAATCACAAATTGTCATGAAAAAGATCTCAATAATTAAACTTATTTTTTATAATATTTTATCTACTTTTTCTTTTACAAAATTTTATGTACTTCTTTTTAAAATCTATTAACATATTACTATTCGTCCCTATACATATGTCTATGTGTCTCCATTTCAAAGACAAATGACCAAAAAAAATGTTAACACAAACGTGTGATTGATTGGTCGATCATCCTAGTCTCTCTCTCTCATTGATCCGTGCGTTGTCATATATAGCTACCCGTGGGGAGAATGAATGATGATTATTGTTTTGGCGATGGGGACGTGGACGGGTCGAGTTGGCGGAGGCCTTGTCAACGTCTCCGTTATACCTACCTATAATTTTATTATTATTATTCTTTTATGGGTGAGATGAGAGGAATCTAATTCGATGGGGTATGACGGGCGCGTGGGAAGCCAAAAAATTATCATCAGAGTACCTAATTATTTGACTATATTTCCATTCCCATTCCGATGCTAATTTTGTTATCACCAAATGCGAATGAAAGGAATGATGGTAATGTTATTGTTAGGTTTATCAATAAAATACTAAAAAAAAAATCATTATAATACTTATATAAAGTTTATGTTAATCAATGTCTTTAAAAAAAATAAATGGTAAAAGATGCAACATAACAGTCAATATTTTCCACCGCATATAATATTTTTTTAATAAAATAATCAAAATATTTTTATTTTTAAAATATTTATATATTTTTAATAGGGGGTATACAAACTTTCGAAATAAACAATATTTTCTTTAATAATTGCCCGCTCGGAAACGATTAACCTCCCTTTGTCGGGTAGGGTGTGAGCAGCCGGCGGGAACAGGGGTTTTAAGAGGTGGCTAATTAGGGTTATTTGACAGTGGGCACAAATACAGAAAGTAGCTGGACATGGACAGATCAAACACGGGCGGCCATACGTCCTTTATGATTATCTGCTCAGATGAAAAACCTGGCAAACAACAGTGTAAGTATCTGGCGGGGCCGCCTGGTAGACTATCCGGAGTCCGGACAGGACGGGGACCCTTCACACTGATTGAGAGGCTATCTCGAACGATGCCCCGTCAGATCGTGTCCCAATAACGTGGAGGGTGACGATGCCCCGATCATGTTGGAGAAAGCTTCACAGTCGTCCATTTACCCTCTGGGTTACTCATTATAGTCCATATACTCCTTAGGTATATATGACATTGTAGGGTTCGAAAGCAAAGCAAAATCTTGGCTGGAAAAAGAAAAGACAGAAAGCTTCTCTGTGACGTTGTGGATTGCTTTTAAACGACATGTTGGTGTCTTTTAAAAGCAATAATGTGGGTCACACTAAAGCGATTGTCTCTGTGGTCACGGGTTAAATTTTATGGTCATTTTTACTCGTTAAGAAAAAAAATTTGTGATGGTTTTTAAACCAATGTTACTTTGTACGTGACATTCATTTTTCATTTTTGGCTTTTATAATTTTTATATAAATACAAACAATTTAACTTAATATCCAAAGATAATGTATTGAAAAGCTCTAAAGATTTAATCATGTCCATGTTCCCTAAGTCTACTAATGATAGAAACAATTTAACTCAATATCCAATATTAAATGTACCACAAAAGCAATTTTAATAACATCTTTTATAACTAAAATTTTTTTTGCTTGCCATACAGATAAATGCTTATAAAAATCATTTAAAAACCCTAGCCCTGTCTCAAGAAAAAAAAGAACTCAACAAAATCCCAAACAAGGTTTATAATAAGTCCCTAGGAAACAGAGGGAGGAGAAACATATGAAAAGAAAGATAGAACAAGCCCTGAAGTAAGTGTGGCATTGACAAGGTGCCACTGCAACGCGTTATTGGAAAATAAAAACTATCCAAACTTCAAACTAAAAATAAAATGTTACAATCATGATAACATAAAATCTTGGGAAATCAAACCCGATATGTGAAACGACAACTGAAGAGTGAAATTTTCATTGAAACCATCAGTTAGATCAACAAATAGTCGAAGGTTGTTGGCATTTTATAAGCCAAATTGTAAGCCATCATTTTGTCAAACATTTGACCACTGACCTCAGTCCTTTGGCACTCATAATGTAACAAACAATTCGTTTCCTCATACAAAGAATTGTTCTCATCTATGGTTCCTTCCTCCTTATGCCCTTGGTCAAATGCCATCACATTGGCACACACACAAAAAACATTAGAAAGGATTTTAGTTTCACACTAAATGTTTGTGACCTCGTGTTTCTCTGTATTGCATCAATAATTTCACACTGTCAAGAATATGACTGACTACTTCAATCTCATGGCTCTATCGCTGAAACAAGTAGCACCCTTCTCGGCAAAATAGTTGATCTCTTCAAAACCCTTATCCTCTCATTACCTTGCCAATTCTACATAATAGGGCTCCCCTTGAATGGTTCAAAACATTAACTAGAAATTAGCCCTCTGTTCCCTAGAGTTCCTAATAGCAGTATTTTCCACAAACAATATGTCATTGTAACTAATGTTCACATCTATTTGGGGCATTAGTTCAAGATATTTATGAGTTGTCACTATATTTTTGCATTTGAGCCCATATCCCACAGAAACCTCGTAATCAATTCCGAGGATAGAAGCGTGGGAATGAATTTGTGAGCCCTGTTCAAGGGCTTCAATACTATTACAAGCACTGAGTAATGAAGCAAATGGGTTGAGATTTGAGTATTCACCAACACACTGAATCCCAATACAAAGTTCAATATCCTCCTCTCTGTGGATGAGTATGGCAAAGCCCTCCAACCGAATAGACTAGGAAACCTCATTCCGTTCAGACATTTTGTCAAACATTTGTCCAACACTATTTGAAGAACCCCATTTGATTGAAATATTTAACAGAGCGCTCCTGGCAATCAAATACAATAAACTCCCAGTGTTAATGATTTGTGTGAGGACCTAGAATGTGAGATGATAACTCGAAACGACTCCGATATGTTGGTGAAGTCATAACAGATGTCTCCTCTTTCAATGTAAAGAAAAGGATCTTGGAAGGTGAGAACCATGGAAGGTCCCATAGATGTCAAGCCTTGGGCGAGACCCTGAACATAAAATTCCTTGAAATCCTTTGAGGAGCAAAACATAAAGACTAAATCTGTGGAAGGAGAGTTTATCACATTCATTAATATCGATCTCCCAAATCTAGCGATGGCTCCCTCCCGCAGCTATTTTATCACTCCGCCTTTATCATACATATGTTCATATTAGTGCCATGTTATCATGGTTGTATCCCATAAATCCTTGGTATCCATATCAGTATCCTCTTTTGAATTTACTTCTTTCTATAACCGAGTTATGCAGCATACGGAAGACATTGGTATCCTCATAAGACAATTCATGTTGAAAACTCTTTATAGTTGTCGATGCAAAAATAGGTCTGAGGTGAGAGATGAGACAGTTAACGCAGGTAATAAAAAACTCTGACAAACTGACTGCTAACATGTGTCCACCATCAGTTGGCTTTTAAACAACTTGCTTTAGCAAACCGATGGATTAGATTAAACCTATTAGGGGAAATCTCCGAGTTGTGGTCGCCTATGAAAGTGAAATTATCAGTGGGACTGGGCGCGAAGTAGGGGTATATAGGGTCTAGGCAGCTGGCAACACTATATTTTAAAACGGTTGCTTTTTAGCTTCGAACGTCATATTGACAGTCCTTATAAAATTTTGCCCATCCGGTAATACATTTAAAAGAAAAATTGACTGTATTTTACGGGTAAAAATGTGAAAAACATCTAAACAGCCGCCAAATTTAATCCTCTATGGTGTAATGAGAGCCAAGACAACAGTAGCGGTAGGCCCGAACAGATGCATTTACATGAGAGATGTGATGTTTGGTGCGAAGAGGACTGGCGCATTTAATAACGTAACAGAATGAGGTTTTGGTAGTTGGTTTTGGTAGTTTTTCGATGAATGACTTCTTATATCGATGGGCATAGAGACGAATGCTCCATTAATGACTGTGTATACAGTAGATTCGATAAAGTGAAGAACAATCTAATGCTGGCAGAGCCGTCCCCATGTATCATGTTACCTTGTTTTGTTTATTAACTGTTTCTGTCTTGGAATTGGAAAGGCGTGTGCGGGAAACTCAAATTTATTGAATTTTTTTAATTTTTTTTTTTTTAATTGAAAGGGTTGTAGTCTGATTTAGTGAGGATGATGGTTGTTTATATTTATTTATTAAAGTATAATTTTTTATGTATTCGATATGGAGAGTCAAATTGGGAAGTCACGATTGTGTCTTGGATAATTTTGACGGTGTAGATGCTCCTTACTTGTTGCTTAACCAAAGAAGCTAATTTATTTAGATGTATGCTTACTCAACATTGTAAATCTACTATATATTTATTTCTGAGAAATACATAGAGATGTCAACATTCTATGCAATTCAGTGATTCCATATAATACTTTTGGACATATAAAAAAAACAATCCCCTTCCTATTTTTATACCTTCTAGTGTAGGAATTTGATATTCAAAATTGTAGGTAAAAAAAACAAAGTGATACTAAAAATTTAGATGTGCAATTAAAATTTTAATGTGTAAGTGATCAAAAGGGTTGTAGTCCAACTGTTGAGGATGATGGTTGCTTATATCCATCAAGGTACAAATTCTTGTAGGTACTCAACACAAAAAATTAAGTGATTATCATTGGGATATTGCCTTGGGTGATTTTGACGGTGTAAATGTCTCTTACTTATAGTTGCTTTTGCCAAATGAGTTCACAGATTGAAATATATGCTTACTCAATATTACAAATCCATTCTATATTTATTTCTAAAATATAAATAGAGATACCGACATTCTATATAATTCAATCATTCCATGTAATACCTTTAAGGATATTTTTAAAAATGTATAAATGAAAATAATATTTTTACCACTCACGATTTTTGGTAATCTTAGTCTTAATTATATTTGGAAGGTTAAACTTGAGTCAAATTTATCACTACATAAAAATTGGATAATTAAATGATGAAATATGGAAACTCGAAGTATTTGTTTTGGATTTTTATGTGTTCAATGTTTTTAAGAATAGATTTAAAGGTTTTTTTTTCCCCTTCCATTTAAATTGTTTTATTTGTGGATTAATGGAAATTGTTTTATTTGTGGATTATGTTTAGTGTTTATCTATTTTTTATTTGGACTTTTTTTCAGAGTTATTATTCTTTTTCAATTTTGGAAGTTAATTCTATTATTTTTAATAACGAGATTATTTCATAGAAGTTTTTGACTAACGAAAAGGTTTATGTACTCACCTTTGTTTAAATTGTTTTATTTGTGGATTACGTTTAGTGATCAAGTTATATTACTTTTTTTAGAACTTTCTTTAGAGTTTTATTCTTTTTTGAATTTCACTAGACATCCTACAACAAGGTTCCTCTCCACTAACGCCAAAATGATTGCAGAATTGCTAACATAACCACTTTTCTACCCTTCTTCATCTAAAGTCCCATTGTTCGTGAAAATCCCATTCTTGGGGTTTATCGATAGATATCCCTAACCCCATATATAATAAATATTGGCACGATTGCCCCTCCTTAATTTAAATTATTTTATTATTTAATTAAAAATCTATTAATAAAAAATACAGATAAATCAATATATAATAAAAAAGTAATTCATTGATGTACACACCTTAAAAAATGAGTCTCAAAACATAATTATCAAATCATTCATTATTTTCCATTTGAAAATCGGGGATGCGGACCTCTCTATAATCATGGTGGTGTTTGGGGTTGGGGATTGGGTTCCTTAAGCCCTTGTCAACATCTAGGCATTCCACAATTGTTCAACTTGCACAACGCAACTTGATACATTAACATAGTTAGATTAACAGGATTCAATGAAAATTTTGTGAAAAAAGTAATGAAGTTATTAATAATTGTGATATATAAAAAATCCAAAATAAAACTCTTATCCATTAATATCTTTAGCTTTTTTCTATTGTATTTAAGATATCTGTACGCATATCTACATCGAGAGAAGTATCTTACAATGACATGCACGTGCAGGTAGGGGTGGTAGGTTATATGTCCCTTATATGTTCAGTTTTAATTATAATCTTAAATTTGACATCTATTGATTTTTATTTAAAAGTTTTTTTTTTTCCTTAAAAAAATAAATCTAAAAATTATATTTTATTATTATTATTATTATTATTATTTTAATCTTAACATATTGATATAATTAAATTAATATAATTTATTACCAATATATTATAATATCTTAACCATCTTTTTTTTTAAATATTTTTAAAATTTAATATATTATTATAATTAAATTGATATAATTTATTATCAATAAATTAAAAATTAAATAATAATAATAATAAAATCATGCAATAATCAATATCTCAATAAACATTTATATTAGTTAATTCACTTTCACATTTTTACAATTATAAAATCAATTTCAAATTTTATAATTATATATTTACGATAAAACAAAATAATTTTAAAATATATATATATATATATATATATATATATATATATTTTAAAAAGGGGAAATTTTTTTATTCAATCCAAAACGAGATACATGGCAAGAGCCACAAGCTCAATAAAAAGGAGAACCGCCAACAAACTAAACAACAACACTACATAGTTCTGTCTTCCAACAAAACTCTCTCCAAAATCCCCAGATAATTAGAAGGTAACTCATTCCTATCACTGATATCCCAACCATCCCCTTTCTCCGAGGCCCACTTTGCCAAGCAGTCAACCACGCTATTCCATTCTCTAGGGATATGACAGAAAGAGACAGATTCCAAGGAGCTGCAAACATTTAAAATCTATCTGACCATCGAAGATAAATGCCAACTAACACCATCCAATCTCTGGTTGTTCAACATATCCACAACAATATGAGAGTCAGACTCACAGATAATCCTCCTCTAGCCAAGAGAGCAACCCCGCTCAACATCAATCTTAATAGCAAGGGCCTCCATCAGGTTATTAGAGTAATGCCCTTTGTAGACAGAGAAGCAAAAAACAACATCCCCATCTTTACTTCTACCAATACCTGATAGGACCTGAGTTCCCCAAAGCTATGACACAACTTGTCAGAATTAAGAGCACACATGATTACCATTGTATAAGCAACTTAAGATTGCGGAAATAACCAAAAGAACAAATAACTATCAATGATAAAACACACAGAATATGAGAGGCAACACACAATTGTATTCAGCTCATTACAAAGGAAATTACAATAAAGAGATCACACTCTTCTTCCACCTCTGTGAGGCTTCCTCCTCAAGGGCTCCCAGTAATCTTCCCACCTGAGTAATCTTCTCTCATAGGTCACAACACACAGCTAACACAAGTTGTTGTTCACCTCATTGTACGCCTGTACAATCGAGTACGAATCGGTACTCCAAGTAGATCTCACCATGTTCTGCTCCTTGATGTATTGCTGTCACCTTAGATCCTGCTCCCTCGTCGATCTCCTTTTGACCCTCGCATACACACACCCCCACAGACCAACCTGATCTTACTTATCACATGTAGATCTCCACCATGATCCTACAACACCCTGCATATCAAACCTAATCTTACATGCATGGGGAATCCTACTTGATTCCACCATGGGAAGAACTCTCCAAGTTCTACATTGTTCTTCAAGTTCTCCACTTAACAATACAGCCCATGAGTCTATTATATAGATCTCATGCATACACTAATTAGACTTGCGGCTCAAGACTCGAACTGGTCTTCATCATGCAAACTACGCGTTCACTTAACTGACTGTTCGTCAACAGCAGTTCTGACTGCCATAGGTGACCAACATCGGTTCCTGTCTGACTGGAGGTGACCGACGCCGATCGATCCCTGCCAATGTCAGTTTCCTTCTGCGATGTCCCCTAACCGACGTCGGCTGTGACCTGTCGACGCCGGTGACTGTCATGCTCAAAAACCTCCCATTTGCATTAAGGTGAAGCTTTTAGCTCCACACCCTAACAATACCCCCAATACCTGCATGCCCAATATTTCCACGAGAAGATCCATCAGTATTAATATGCAGTACCCCATCTGGAGGAGGTGCCCACTTCCCATCACGACAAACCCATTTCTTGACACGATGGGGCATAATGCTAGCAGTGGAACCCCTACTATTAACACCTAGGCTCAGATCCTGCACAACTGCAACATCCCCATGATCAATACTTTTAGACATATCACATTTAGCAGAAATAGTCTCCTAAAGTCTACTGATAATCTTCATCCACAATTGACCACTATCTAATCTGGAGTCACAAAAAACTCTGCGATTCCATTCCAGCCAAAGGTTCCAAAGAATGAAAATAGGCCCAATGTTCCAGGCCACCTTGAGAAAAGGCATCTTCACAGGAGGCCTACCCAGGCTCTCCCAAAACTCAATAAGAGAGGAAGCATGAATGCAACCATGATGCCAAGCCTCCCACCATCTGTGCCAAATCTCACGAGAGAAAGGGCATTGAAAGAACAAGTGGGAAGAACATTCTTCACTGCACAAACAAAGAAAACAAATGGATGGTCCCTGAAACCCCCATTTGTGAAGATTCTCCCAAGTGAGACATTTCCTCTAGGCAACCAACCATAAGAAGAAGTTACACTTGGGCCAAGAAAAATTGTTCCAAAACTTCTTCCACCAGGGCACCTCAGCAGGACCATGTAAATTCCTATCAAGCACATCATACCCTTGAGCAACAATATAATTACCTTTTGGGATAAGACTCCAAGACAAGTTGTCCCTCTCATTCAGAGAGCTACAAAGCCTGCCCTCCAAGACCTTACACAAATCAGCATGATCCTCATCAGACCCACCCACAGGCCACTCATGTGGATCCTTCCAGCAAAACACCTCTAGTTGACCAATGCGCTTAACTATTTTAAAATGTTCCACCTTAATCCAACCAGCATCAGAGAACACCTGGTAAAGAGGCAGAAGCTAAGGGAGACTAGAGAGAATGGGAGGGTGACCATCCCAAGAATCTAGCCAAAAAAGAGCATCAGAGCCCTTATTACATATCCAGAAGAGCCCCTTCTGAACAAGCTGAGCTCCCTTCTTAAGAGTGTCCCAAATGCAAGAACCTTTGCCCAATAAAATAATTTGTGGCACGTCCTGGCTCTCAACCCTAGAAACATATTTAAAAGCAAGAATCTTGGCCCAATCATGATCCTGGTTGTTGCACCATCTCCAGTACAGCTTAGCTGCCAAAGCTGTAACCACAAGAGCCACATACCTAATGCCAAGGCCCCCAGCATGCTTCAGCCTACAAACAGACTCCCACTTGACTAAACTCCACTTCAAGGAAAGGGGGTTACCTGACCAAAGGAATTATCGAGAAAGAGCATCAAAGTCCCTCACAAAGGAGGCAGGAGGAATCTGCACACAACACCTATAGATAGGGAGAGACTGCACCACAACTTTTAGTAGGATTACTCTACCTACAAAAGAGAGCCATCTGTAAGTCCAATGACTAACCTTACTCCAGAACTTATCCAAAATCCCATGCCAATAATCTCTACGCTAAGGTCCTAGAGCCAAAGGAATCCCCAGGTACATCAGGGGAAGAGTGCCAATTTGGAATCTAAGAATCCTGGCAATCCTATTCTGGATGAGTCGAAGAGTATTGAAGAAATAAATGAATGATTTATCATCATTAATACTCTGACCAGAAGCTTTCAAGTAGACATCTAAAGTTCTCCTAAAATTCACTGCCTCACTAATTCTGGCCAAGCCCATCAGTCCAGTATCATCCACAAATTGAAGATGAGAACAAGGAAGGAGATCATTGTTCCAGCTCCAGCCGTGAATAAGACCCTGCAACACCTAAGATTTAATAAATCTACCAAGACCCTCCACCATGATAATGAAAAGATAAGGGGATAGAGGGTCCCCTTGCCTAAGTCCCTGAGAAGGACTAAACCAATCTGAAGATTCCCCATTGATGAGAACAGAGAAGGAGGATGAGGTCACACAACTGAGGACCCAGCTCACCCATTCCTATTTAAAGCCAAAGGTCAAGAGGATATTATGAAGGAACTCCCAGCTCACCCGATCATAAGTTTTAACCATGTCAAGCTTAAATAACATCGCCTTCTCCTTAGAGGAAGCCATAGAGTGAATAATCTCCATAGCAATTACGACACCATCCAAGATTTGTCTCCCTTCCACAAAACCTCCCTGCTCAGCAGAAATCAAAGCACCTAGGAGAGGTTTGAGTCTCTCAGCAATCAACTTAGAGATGATCTTATAGACAACATTGCATAAAGCAATAGGCCTGAAATGATCCATCCGATTAGCCCCCTCCTTCTTAGGTATGAGAGCCAGAAAAGTAGAATTCAAAGACTTAAGCATTTGTTTGTTCCTAAGAGATTCATGAACCACCTCAAGGAGGTTAGACTTTATTATTTCCCAAAATTCATGGAAGAACTCAATCAAAAACCCATTTGGGCCAAGAGCTTTACCTTTTTTCATACTAAACACAACTTTCTCTAATTCAGGTAACAAGATTGGACACAAAAGAGCCCCATTCATCTCATCTGAGACCAAGCAGGGAATATAATAAAAAATAGCCCTCTCCTCAGATCTAACAGCAATATCCTCCCTAGTAAAAAGGTTAGAAAAATAGTTGACGGCTTCCCTAGAAATTTCACCACAGGACGAGAGTTGAGTCCCATCACTCAAGACAAGATTGGAAATAGAGTTCACCTGCTTAAGGGCCTTAACCGAGTTATGAAAAAAAGTCGTGTTCCTATCCCCCTCCTGAAGCTAATCAATCTGAGATTTTTGCTTCTAGAAAATCTCCTCCCGAAGCTCCCACTCTTCTAAGCCCCTAATGGCAAAGGACTCAGCATTCAAAAGGTCAAAGGACAACCCATGGTCACGAATCTAAAAAGTGACACTATCCAGCTTGGACTGAGCAGCAAGCTTCTGAGCCTGTAGGTTCCCAAAATATTGTTTATTCCACCTCTTAAGCCTATACTTCACATGTTGAAGTCATTTACTGAAAGTGTACATGGCCCTCCCATGGGCAGGAAGCCAATCGTACCACCAATGCATCACAAGATTTCAAAGAGATTGATCCCGTAACCACATCAATTAAAATTTGAAAGAAGAATTTTTAGTGACCTCATAAGAGGAAACACAGAGTTTGATAGGCTAGTGATCAGATCCCCTCCAATCCAAGATTTCAGAACTGGTAGTACACCTGCTGCTCATCCAATAATAGGAAACCAAAAATCAATCGAGCCGTTTTGAGATAGCCTCATCACCACCCCTCCTATTATTCCAAGTAAAAACTCCATTGCTTCGCTTCACGTCAACAAGGTTAAGGAAACCAATATTATCTCTAAGTAAAAGAGAACAAGGATCAAGCCTGACTACCCCTCCTCATTTTTCATCCATACTAATAACAACATTAAAGTCACTAGCCAAAATCCATGGGAGAAACGGGTCCAGAGAACGGACAAAATTGATATGATCCTAGAGATGTGTCTTACCTAAAAGATCAGTAGGAGCATACATATTGGAGAAAAGACGTCTTTTGCCAGTTTCAAAATTGGAGGCAACCATAGAGATGGAAGACCGACTAGAAACCCACCATAAGGGGGAGATTTTCCTTGGGTTCTAGAAGCAACCCACCCCCCAGAACTACCCAACACCCCCACCCCCTGCCAGTAGCCTTGGGGCCAGATACACAAAGCACAATTATTCAAACCATCCACTATAAGCTTGGTTTCCTGCATAAAGACCACATCTGAAGCCTGAAACTCGATTAATCTGCGAACACCTTTTGTCTAGGGATGTTGTTCAACCCCCTTACATTCCATGATAAAATAATCATTTAGGGGGTGGGAGAAGTGGGAATCAATGGGTTTCATAGACCCAAACTCAACCAAAGTATCACCCATAATCTTAACCTTCTCTTGATCAGTCTTCCTTTCATTCCTTGACTGTTTATCTAGAGGCCCCTTTTTTAAGGATTTTTGTTGCAAGCCTAAGGCAGGAGGAGCCTTAGCACCCTTCACAGGATCCTCGAATCCCTTCGTTACTTGGGGGCAAGGAGCCAGATCTGTGACTTCTGGATGCCACAAATATTCTAAACTTGAGAAGGCAAGTCCAAAGCCAACTGACAAGCCTGTTGAACCCCTAACAATAAAATTAGCTCCTCCTTCATTGCTTCCACCTCTTGAATCTCTACCTAACCCTTAACCCTAGAATTAAGCTCAACTGGGATACCATCCTCTTGGACTATGCTATCAAGAACCTCAAACCTATTAAATGTGCAATCATTCTATCTATCACTCCAGGATCTCTTCTTGCCTTTGCCTTTCTTATGGGATTTAACTAGGATAAAACCCTCCTTATCAATAGGGCCATCAGACACCGGAGCTTTCCCCTTGTCCATCCTAGGAGGTCTAGAGGCAGAGAAGGGGGAAGATTTTAGTCTAGGATAGCTGCGGTGTAGATGACCATATTCATGGCAAATTTTTCATCTGAATGGAAGGGTTTCATAATCTAGCTATTGGATCCAGGTCGAAGAACCCATGCAAATTTCCATAGAGTCGGGTAAAGGATTATTCAAATCAACTTCGACACAAATACGAGTAAAAGAAATTACTTACGTTCTTGAGTCTGTGAAGCCAATCCAACAGGTTTCGCAACAAGCAAAGAGATTGAGTGGAGGATATCTTCCCTCTAAAATTCCAATGGAAGCGTCAAAAAATGAACCCACACAGGGACCCGCAAAGGGATCTCTTCAGTAGAGTTGAAGCCCATATGCCAAGGCTTGATGAAGAGCCCAACCTGGTTAAAGAAAGAAGGGCCACCTTCAAAAGCCCTATTCTTGTGTGACATGCTTGAAAAAATAACCAAGAAATAATTATTTGCCACTAAAATAATCTCCATATCTCCTTTCGGGTTCCAAACCCGACGTGACCAAGATTCCAACACAGGAAGAGAAAGACGAAGGCCCAAAAATTTGCAAATGAGAGCATGCTTACACCGGTAATCAACATCCTCTGAAACCTGCTCAGGTTGAATAACCAAAACCGATCTATCCTCTGATCTCTCCAAACATCCATTTACTTTTTTAATTTGAAACGACCCTTTTGAGGTACCCTCTCCAAAAGGAGGAAACTCAGTCTGATCCTTGTTACTAGCATGCATCAAAGAGGATGGATCCACCATCTCCAAATCTAGGGAAAAAGCAAGACCATAATTCTCCATGACTATACAAGCTCAAGCACCAATCAGAAGAAGGAGAGAGGCAAGGCAGTCGGCCCAAATGCCCCAACCGCCATGCACCCCCATCCAAGAAACCCATGCTCCAGGTAGTGCCCTAAATAATGCCCAGCCACAGACAGGAGGAGATCAGACCCCTGTCCAACCCCCTTCAGACCCCTACAAATACAGAAAGACCCCCCCCATGTGTGCAAAATGGCCAACCGCTGCGTTCAGATGACAGGCGTAGCTAGCAAGGGCATGCGGGCCCTAGCTCGTGCCATAGTGGTGCGAAACTCCATCCACAACCATCCATTTTTTCTCCGTCCGTGAACACATAAAATTTATATTTTTATTGAGATGTGTGGTTGAGGATTAATTCAATTTTTATAATTAATTTTGTAATTATCCTCATCATGACATTGGAAGAAAGGGTAATTACAAGGCATGGAGGGCATCCTAGAAGGCATTAATGAAGCATGGAGGGCATGAACCCTGATATTTGTGGCACTTATGACCTAGGGATGTCTTCCCAAGAAATGAGGTCACTTGATGATGCAGATATTCAATATTCATTTCATGCACAAATAGCTCTTAAACATGATTAAGCACTTTATGCACAAATTACTCAAATTGATCTGAATACTTTGTTATCGGTCCTAAATTTGATTGGATTGGAATTAGAAGTCACTATTAGATGTGTTGGATGTGTATTCCCATTTAAGATGTTGTCAATAACAAATAACAAAGGCACAAGTCTTGTACAAAAGATTTGATAGGAAAGAGCAATTTAGAGCACGTGGGTACAAATTGGCATTTTGACTTGAAATGAACTGATCAAAGTTAGCTGGCCCATAAATTGCATTGCCCTATTTAGGAATAGCTTGGCTAAAATCGGCACTTGAATATGTCAGTTTCACATCATTTAGCATGTTTTAGTGTTTTTATGCCAAATTGTGCATTTGGGATTGAAATTGGCCAAAACCTTGATTGAAGGTTATCGATGGCCAGTTTTAAGTGTATACACACACATTCCCTTCATCTTCTCTTTTTAATTTTTAAATTTTAAAAGTCAAATTATATGCCAATAATGTCCTAATTTCAATTTAAAAAAAAATACACAAGTGTTATTATTTATTTGACACATAGCAACTATCTAATACTCATAGAGAAATTACAAACAAACATTTGAAAGTGATCAAGCAATCATTTAACTATTTAGTATTGATTGGGATACAAACACTATTATAACTTTGGATGATGTCATTTTAATTCATATAATATCCACTTATGTAATTTTCATTTATACAATTTCCTTTATGTTATTTATTGTTGTTTGTGAGATTATTTTTACCAATTCTATTCTAGAACACTATTATAACCTTGGAAGAAGTCATTGTTGGCCAGTTATAATCTGCATAACAAAATTTTGTCCAAGTGTGAGAAGATGGACATTCAAGTAAAAACGACAAGTTTAGAACAACTTCAGGCTTCCAAGAGTAGACAACAGACAACTTCAGGTTCTTAGAAGGAGAAGGCTTCAGGTTTTAACAAGTAAAAGACTTCGAGCTTTCTCTCAGAAGACTTTGGGTTTGTCAAGTAGGAAGACTTCAAGTTTGTGAAGGCACACTACTTATTTCACTTTATAAGTTGCAAGTAATGATAAGTCTGAAGTAAGTAAGTAGTGAGGCTTGGAAAGCTCGATTTGGTCTGGGCAGTGTATTTTGGATTTTCCAAGGAGCACTACTTAATTAATTCATCAGTTATGAGCAGTCAAAAACTTGGAATAAGTAATGAGACATCAAAAGCTCGATTTGATCTTAAAAGTGCTTCTCGAGTTCTCAAAAGACAAGTCCTCTCCAAACAAATCCAAAGGGCCAATCAGTCAAGGACAAGTGGCACAAGTGCATCCAACAAGATCAGTAGATCAACGGATAGCAAGGACTTCTCCTTTCACCTACGACATGCAAAGTGGTTAAATATAAAATAGACGCATCTAGGTGGAGCAATGAATATGTAAAAAACTGACTGGGATAGTCCAAGTTGCAGTAAATAACATGTCAAGCCTTAAATGCAAGCATCAAATCGCTTACACTTGGTGGGGACATGCAACTACCATGGGCATGACTATGTCAGTTCCAATAGGAGACTTGAATGTGTAAGGGGCTCGAGCAACTTGATGGTGGTCTTAGGCAGTTACCTCATAATCAAAGCAATTGCATGCTTTGAATAAAAAGAACTCAAGGACAACAAGGAATAGTCTTGATCATTAGCAATTGGTGACTTCTCTCCTTTCTCCATCATCAAATTTTCTTCCTCTTCTCTTTCCTCTTCTCTATATATATCTCACAATTTGGTATTGTAATGGTTCTCAGTTTTTAGATTTTTTTATCTTCCTGGGAAATGGGACGCTCTTAGAGATATTGCAAGATATGCTCAGTTGGTTAGGCTCAACCCTGCTAAGCATTTATAAGAACAACCTCTTATGCAATAAAGGAGTTTTGTTCCCCTGTCTCTTGCCTTGGACTTGTGTCTGTTGAGCTGCGTACTATGGCATCATGTGGAGGAGAGTCTTCCTCGTCCATGGTCCTCCTTTTTGACTTTGTTTAAGGATTTTTTGATACTATTTGCAGGTCTAGTTGAGTGTTCTTTCTGCCATTAATGTGAACTTTCAGTGAGTCTTAGAACTCCTCTCCGTTTGCATTCATCGCTTCCCTAAACCTCCTCCATGAAATATTTATGCAACTAGCTTGATCTTGAGGTTGTGTATTCCAGTATTGTCCTCTACAGAATTATTTTGGGTTCAAGCTTATGGGAGTTTTCCAATTTATATTGGTGTCTCGCCTGGTTAGCCCTCTTAGGAGCCCTTATCTCCCTTCTAACCCTTTTCCCCGTGAAGTTTCATTTTAGCATTAGTTTTAGGTGATCGACCAAGAAGAACTGGCCTCTTTAAAAATCCTAAAGGTTCAACCTCACCATAGGACACCCACATCCTAAGGTTGTTCCCATGCTTATAGCCGGAAGTGGAGGAACCTGAAAAACTCTCCCATAGGGGTGCAATTCCATGCTATAACAGTGATTTTAATTCATGCAATTTCTATTTCTGTAATTTTTATTTATATAGTTTCTTTTATGTTATTTATTGTTGTTCCTGAGATTATTTTCATTACTTAAGGCCATGATAAATATATAATTAGTTAATTTTACATTAGTCAATGACCTTATCATAGACATTAAATTCATAGTATTTTTCTTAAACACTTAAGGGTATATATAATATAATATTGTAGATATACAACGGTTGAAATGAACAAATCAAAGTGAGAAAATGAAAGATCTAAAGCAAGCAAACCTAAATGTTAATTCAATCTTTAATTATATGTCATCTGCCAAAAATATCTCGACATTTGTTCTAAGCATCTCAACATTCTTGACACTTATAAACACCACCCCAACAATCTTTAAACACTTAACAAAAGTATCGTGACACTCTCAACACTAAACCTTGATCAAACTTTATTATATATATTTACCTTCTTAATTAACTTGGATAAATAATTACAAATTATTATTTAAAATTATTATATATATTTACCTTCTTAATTAACATATGATTGGAATCAAATATATCTTTAAAGTATATACTTATGCCAAATGATGAGGGATCGATTAAGGATTTTGAAGGTTAATGATGGAATGATGAAGGAAGGTGAAGGATGGTGATAATCAATGGAGTGATTAAGGATGATAATCCCAAGTGATTAAAGATGATGAGAGATAACTAAGGTTAATTAAGGAGTGATTAGTGATGAGGAGGGATGAGGAGGGAGTGAATGGGGATGAGGAAGCGATTAGGTATGATGAGGGTTGAGGAAAAAGTGATTAGGGATGATGAAAGATGGGGAACGAGTGACTAGGGATGATGAGGGATAGTGATAGTCAATGGAGTGATTATGGATGATAATGGAGTGATTAAAGATGACTAGGGATAGTGAGGGTCAATGAGGGAGTGATTAGGAATAATAAGGATTGATGAGAGAGTCATTAGGGGTAATGAGGGATGAGTAGGAAGTGATCAAGCATGAAGAAGGGATGATTATCAAGTAAAATTAACATGTAAAGTGGTTTTTTTATGTGTGCAGGTCATCAACGTGACCTATGATATCCCAATAGCACCACTTTGCACCAATTTCAAAGTGAGTGGTTTGAAAACTTCAATTTTGACAAACCTAAGACTCCTAGAAATGCTAGGAATCAATCTAGAAGGCACAAAAACCTAAACCTCCTCTCTGTTTGCATTCATCGCTTCCCTAAACCTCCTCCATGAAATATTTATGCAACCAGCTTGATCTTGAGGTTGTGTAATCCAGTATTGTCCTCTGCAGAATTAGTCTGGGTTCAAGCTTATGGGAGTTTTCCATTTTATATTGGTGCCTCGCCTGGTTAGCCCTCTTAGGAGCCCTTATCTCCCTTCTAACCCTTTTCCCCGTGAAGTTTCATTTTAGCATTAGTTTTAGGTGATCCACCAAGAAGAACTGGCCTCTTTAAAAATCCTAGAGGCTGAACCTCACCATAAGACACCCACATCCTAAGGTTGTTCCCATGCTTATAGTCGAAAGTGGAGGAACTTGAAAAACTCTCCCATAGGGGTGCAATTCCATGCTATAACAGTGATTTTAATTCATGCAATTTCTATTTCTGTAATTTTTATTTATATAGTTTCTTTTATGTTATTTATTGTTGTTCCTGAGATTATTTTTATCACTTACGGCCATGATAAATATATAATTAGTTAATTTTACATTAGTCAATGACCTTATCATAGACATTAAATTCATAGTATTTTTCTTAAACACTTAAGGGTATATATAATATAATATTGTAGATATACAACGGTTGCGATGAATAAATCAAAGTGAGAAAATGAAAGATCTAAAGCAAGCAAACCTAAACGTTAATTCAATTTTAATTATATGTCATCTGCCAAAAATATCTCGACATTTGTTCTAAGCACCTCGGCACCACCCCAACAATCTTTAAACACTTAACAAAAGTATCGTGACACTCTCAACACTGAACCTTGATCAAACTTTATTATATATATTTACCTTCTTAATTAACTTGGATAAATAATTACAAATTACTATTTAAAATTAAATCTATTTATATAAATGTTCTTTACTTTTGTTTTTTATATAAAATTTAAAACAAACATTTAATTTGAAAATTAAAAATACATAAAATATTTACTTATTTCACCACTAACTTTGATATAAATTGAAAATACGCTAATAACATTTGCTTATTTACTCGATAACACTTTATCATGAGGTTGAACTAATTTTATATCCAATACGGGAAATTTACATTCTTCATGGAAATAAATATTTAACAAATATTAAGCGGTCGCAATTTCTACGTTACTTTCTTTGTAGAATGTTCCAAATTGTCACGACTCACAACTATTAGTATCTATTTTGACTTTTGGAACGTGGTACTAGTCTATTTTAGAAAAAAATTTCAATCCGTTTCTCTCTCCATTAACGTAACTTTTTTAACGTTTCGGGTTTAGATGAGAGTAAAGGAGTCTAATTAATGGTTTCTTCGCTTCGGCCGTTGAACCCACTATAGTTTTTAATATATTTTATTATATAATTTAGGCATGTGATCCCTTCTTCCAAATAATTTCTGGACTTTTTTAATTTTATTTATTTATTTTTTGGGCTTTGTTGTTATTGACTAGATGTACATTGGGCGAGATTTGTTTTTAAATAAAAAACATCCAACTTGTATATATGAAAACATTGGGTAGGTATTACATTATGTGTAAATATTTTTTTAATAAAAGTTTTGATGTTTTCAAAGTTTATGAATTAAGGAAATATTATTGTTAACCATTTTTGGTTCAGCAGGGCAAAACCGATCTCCTTCTCTTGTTGTTTTGAGCCAGTTTATTTTTTGATTTTGCACAAGTCTTGTTTCTACAGACTCTGCAGGGTTGTTTCTATGGACTCTGCAGGCTGGTTCTACGGACTCTACAAGCTGGTTTCTACGGACTCTGCAAGCTGGTTTCTACGGAATTTGTAGGCTTGTTTCTACGGACTCTGCAGGCTGGTTCTACGGACTCTGCATGTTGGTTTCTACGGACTCTGCAGGGTAGTTCTACGTACTCTACAGGCTAGTTTCTACGAACTCTGCAGGCTTGTTTCTACAGAGTCTGCAGGTTGGTTTCTATGGACTCTATAGGCTGGTTATACAGAGTCTACAGGCTAGTTTCTACAGACTCATCAGGCTTGTTTCTACGAAATCTGCAGGAAAGAAACAAGTTCCCAACACTTAGGCGAGAAAAAGACCTTTGCAACTTTTTCGAAAGGCAATTTTAGAGGCCAAACAGCCCTTGCAGAGCGCAGTCAAGCATAAAATGGACCATTCCAGTGCCTTTGCGGAGCGCAGTTCCAGATCCAAGTGCCCTTGCAGAGGGCAAGGAACACTTGCAAAAGCATTAAAGAGAAGGCCGAAAAGGTAAGTTTTTCCTCGAAAAAGTGAACAAGGCAGAAAAGTTGGAACTCCTTCGGATTTGTTCAAGGCAAGAGATGGAGAATTTTTTCAAACAAAATGCCTGAAGGAATTCCTTCGGACATTTTGTCTGAAGAAATTCATAAGGCAAAAACAATGTCTTTCGAGAAGATTTTCTGCGGAAAAGAGACAAGACGAATTCTTTCGAACACAAAGTCCGAATGAATTCATTCGAACTTTTGTCTGAAGGAATTCACCCGAAAGAAAAGCCCCGAGGGAATAAGTAGGAAAAAATGTCTGAAAGAATTCCTTCAGACAAAATGCCCGAAGGAATTTCTTCAGACATTTTGTCCAAAGGATTTAAGGAGCAAGGCCACTGAAGGACACCGAAGGGCAGGTGCCCTTGCGAGGGACTCTCAACTGCCAAAAGAAAGACACTTCTCCAGAGCCGAAGGGACACCTTCCCTTCAGGAGGTTCCAAAGCAAAAGGCCGAAGCCAAGGAAAAAGCTGAAGGAATTAACCAATGGTGACGGGCCCACAAACGTCAATTTTACGGCAATAAAATAGTCGTTGATATTTAAACACTTGAACGCCAATCAGAAAGGAGCCCAAAGAACTAAGAGAGGAAAAGATAAAACTAGGAAAAGACGATGCTGGGAAAAGACAAAAGTTAAGAATGAACTTAGCGACCTGTTGATGAAAGAGCCCAAAGAGCCAAAGAAGTAGTAGAAGATAGCCCTCAAGGGCCGAAGGAGAAAAAAAAACAAAGCTAGGAAGAGACAAAAGAGCCAAGTGCAAAAATAGACAAAACAGTCCAAGTGGCAAAGGAAGGTGTCGACTCAAGGAGTTACTCCAGTGGTTGGAACAGTGCCTGCCAAGTGGTCATCAAGGGGCATGAATAGTGAATGGCGCGACCCATTTTTTTTCACTTTGCATTGATGAGCAGACAAACCACATAAATGCCTTTAAGGAGCAGTCTTGAAATGGTGCGGCCTATGTTTTTAAACGCCTGAAGTCAAAATCAGAGCCGACACAACATTATCTTTCAGCAGCTTCCCCTTCCCAATGCTCTCAGCACACGTGGGCCACTTGCCACAGGGTGCCAAAAGTCCTTTCCAAAATGGGCACTTTTGTTTTCCTCCTCCTCTATATATATTATAACTTCTCATTTTGAGAAAAGATCTCTCATATTGTAAGGCGAAGCCCTGCCATTTTTCACCTGGAATCAATTGAATACGCATTTTTACCTCTATTCTGGTTGGATATATCTCTGAGTGTGTCTGAGTGTTAGTCTTGTGTTCAGTCATTGCTTCCTAATGCTTTCACAGGTTTGATACCAATACAACTGGTATAGACAAAGCGCCATTCCTGCAGGTGACAACAAGAGTTGTATCTGAAGCGCAGAGGTAGAAGGAGGTTACTAAACAGTGTGCTTTCCATACAATGCCTATGGTAAGTTCCTTTTCTGTGTGTTTCCATTAAAGCCTCCCTGTCAAGCTCCCTGCAATCTGGTCCTTTTACTAGTTAAAGTGTATGTATGTGTTCTTATGGTTTAGAGTGTGAGTAGATCAAGCTTGTTTGGTGCATCACCCTCTTAGATTAGGTTCTATTTTTTAGTAAGCCTTCTCCCTTTTCACACCCCACCATTTTATATATATATATATTAGCAACTTACTGGAATAACTCAGATGCATCAAAGGGAGCTAGCCCTTATCTAGAGACTCTCCCCCCAGTTTTTCCAGACCCACAGGGGAGAGGGGAGTTTCCATTGTGATGCGTGGAGGGCAAGGGCTCAGTCTCCTATCAAGGGTGCAATCCACCGCGTCAACAATTATTTTTACGTTAAAATTATATGGAAATTATTTGTTCAACACATTTTAAGTCATTATTCTTGATAATGACTATATATAAATTATTTGTTCAACGCATTTCGAATTACTATCCTTGATTCATCATTAAGGAAAAATTTATAGATAATGATTTAAAATGTATCGAACAAATAATTTACACACAATTTTAACTCAAAAATCATATTTTTTCAATCTTTTGTTTGTCTTGGAAGCCAATTTGTTTTTGTACACTAACTCACGACTTTACCACAGTACTTTATATATGATAATGAGATTGGTTACATTACTATTATGGATACCACTAGAGTATGAATGAATGAAATATTTTAATAACGTCCACGAGACTAAGTAGCCTATAAGACCAAGAGATGCAACAAAGTTGTTTTGTGTTAACGCAACCTCTTGACACAAGCGATGTCTTACTAATATTGTAAAAAAATTAATCCCTTCTCAATGCTAACACTTCTACTATGTATCTTGATTATAAAACTTGTTCTATTTAACCTTTCCTCTTCAAATAAGTCAGTTAGATTGTCAACTCTCACGTTGTCTTTGTACTTAATATGAGTGCCATTATAAACTACACACTTTATAATAAAGTCCTACCTTGTCTCCACTACTCCCTTGTTACAAATTAAACGTGTTCTCGTTTCTCATTCTTCCTTGGTAATTGTCCACCTGTCAGTTTCACACTTAAGATGATCTGAGCTAGTCCTCAACCATGAAATCAACATTTTTGCTTTCCATTTCATTTCTACTTCTATGTATATCTTTTCTCTATATTCTTATAAAAAATTAAACCTTTTTTATGTATTATGGTTTCTTTTGTTTGAATTGCTTTGTCCACATGACTGACTGAGTTTTGCTCCCATACTTTTATTTTCTCAAATAAAAAATGGAGAGAAAAAACCATTGCTATTTTAAATAAATTATATACAAAAATTATATAGTGGGTAAGTTGAGAGCATAAATAAATTATACACACATCTGGGAACATGGCATAGTTTCCTCACTTCTATGTGGACCCCAAAACTGAGGTATAATGGAAGCAAATGATATAGGTATATATGTTGGATTGGGATAAATTATGAGTACGTAAGAGGAGTTGACTTAGAACAATCTTCTACTTGTACCTATATATGGTCTATATAATTCAGTGGGTGGCCACCTCCATAATTAGGGTTACGGCCTAATTCTTTCTGTATTCTTTTTTATTTGGAAAAAAGTTTCAAGAGATCTCAATAATTGTGTTCTATGGTAAGTTGTATTGGATCAAGATGATGGTAAGATTGGTGGTGTCCATGGCCCATGATTGTAGCAAGGTTTGTGGATACACTAAATGCCCTTTACAAGACCATTACTATATATATTAAGGTTGGGTGGATGATAGTGGCATAATTATGAAACGAAGTGTCTCTTGTAATGAAATTTCAAGGGAATAGTAGTATGAGGGATGTGTTGCTTCAACATCCCTAACTTCATTCACGAGTTTGGTCTGTCTTGATCAAATGAATGGTGAGCTTTCTTTGCACAGTGATTTGGGTGAATGCAAGTCTGAACTGTCAAAGTTGTGAAAAGTGAATCATTGTGAAGATAGTGTGTTAGTCCCAAGTTTATGTGGACTATGGGCACGTGTCCATGCAAGCGTCATGTAAGTGTTTGTGAGCATTTATGTGGTCTCAGATTTCATGAAGCAGGGGCTGGGTTGTCCTAGGCAGAGCGTAATCAAACCAAGGGAGGTAATTGTTCATTGTAATCATTCGAGTGGTTCTGAGCATTATTAGTGGAGCCTGACTCAGTGGTTGTGTATGTTGGCCAATTGGCCCATTTATTGTACTTTAGACCAGATTGTCCTGAAGAGTTCATAAAATACACGTTACTCCCAATTTTTTTGCATTGTATGAATACTCATGTGTGTTGACTCGGTTTTTCGATCTTTGCAAGTGTGTGTTTGTCTTTTCGCTGCTAATCTTTTCTTTATACAAGTTGTTGTCCACTATGTTTATGGGTTACTTGTGCAGGTAAACACTGAAGGCGTAGTCTATAGTTCTTAAAGGATCTCATCACAATGAGGGATTCAGGTTAGGATAAGTGGTGCCACACAGCCACCCAACTCTGGAGAGTTGGCCCCATGACAGTTGGTATCATAGCACATGATTTGTGTTTTGTGGGATTATGTTTGCCTAAGGTTAAATAGTCTTGTGCCTTCCCCTGTCGATTCAGTCCAGTGTGGTGTTTGGTTATGTCTGAGTCATTATGGCAGGAGATCTATCCAAGATGTTGCTCAAGAAAGCAGCCAACAAGGGTCGAGAGCAGGGTCGAGGCAAAGGTGAAGGTGCAGGTGGTGGCAATTGCCACATTGGTAAGTCGAGAGTTGCTGCAGTGGGTGAAGGCCTTGTTGAACAAGTTGGTGACCAGTTTCAATTGATGGGGGACTATGTGGGTACAAGATTCAGTGAGCTTGAGGAAAAGGTGACTACCATAGAGAAGACGATCATAAAACTTACTGGTAGGTTGAAGAAGAGCTTGGTGTTCCAAATGAAGTTACAAGATGAAGTGGCTTTGTATTGATCAGCATTATCGGGTTTGGTGAAAGCATCAGGGTCTATTTCTTCTTCAGTCGTGGAGCTCCCCAAGTTGAAGGAACTAGAGTGTTATGATGGTGAGCGAGATGACCATCTTCTTGAGACTTTCTTGTGGGACATGGATGAGTTCTTGGCAGGGTTAGGGGGTCTGTTAGGCGCACAGGTGGTCCACACTATAGCAAGGTACCTCATAGGTATGATAAAGGTTTGATATAGCAAGGTACCTCATAGTTAAGACAAAGGTATCAAGGAGTTATATGTGGAGGTTGGACTTTTAGGAGGATTTGAAGGAAGCCCTTTGGGTTCAGTTTTGACCTGGGAATGCAACATGGTTGGCTAGGACCAAGTTGAGCCAGTTAAAGCAAGTGGGGGAGACAGGAGAGTATATCCATTCTTTCTAAAGCCTTTTTTTGGAGGCCACTGACACGTCAGAGGCAGATAATTTGTTTCAATTTACTCATGGTCCTCAATCATGGGCTCAGGTGGAGCTTCGTCGCCATGAAGTGTCCGATGTTAGCAAAGCAATTGCTGTAGTAGACCATCTCTTGGATTTTAGAGAGGGTTATTCATCCAAAAACACCTTAGGCCCTTATGCATCCATGTGGGGAGGCATTGGTAAGGGGTTGAGTAAGTCTTCAGGGAAGCCAGTGGGTGACCAGGGAAGGAAGGCTACTCCATAGTCATCAAAGGGATCTTATAAGTCTTGGAGCACTTCCATGGGTGGTGAGATGAAGTCACTAGTTGGAGAGTCAAGCGGGAAGAAATCTTTTTTGAAGTGTTAGACGTGTGGTGGGAATCACTACAAGCAAGATTATTTGAAGTAGCAAGGGGTGTTTGCAATTCAGATGGAGGATCTGAATGAACGGTGTGAGCAAACTATGTTTGTGCTCAGGGGAGCTCAATGTTAGGGTGAAGCTTGGGTTCAGAGGTGGTCATTGTAACTTGTTGGGGTTGATTATTGTGTAAGGGGTGCTCATAGACTCAGGTGTCCTATATTTGGAAGTCAACCAATTTAGCCTTGAGAACTTGGCCTCCAGACCTCCGAAGGTTCAAGTAGGCTTAGAGTAGTTACAAGCCATCCATGTTGTGTTGGGATAGGGTTTACCTAGGTTGGGTAAGGTGACAATTTTTTTCCCCCATCTTAGATTTATTTCGCAATGGAACTATTGCAGATGTGCAGGGTGAAGATAGTGCAGAGGAGTGGGATTGGGAAGATGGAAGGGGTGTTGGGTTGAGTATGCAAAAGAGTGCAAGAATTGGTGAGGATTCAGTGTATCTTTTACTACTTGTTGGCAGTTGGGATGTTGAAGGGGCAGTAGGTTCCTTTTCCCTGTTGATGTAGGGTGGGTTCTTCATAGCCATGACATATGCTCAAGGAAACATCATCTTGTTGTGTTACATAGAAGATAATTGATCATGTGCATCATTTTGGTTCCAAAGGAGAGTTCTTGGGAAGGACTCTATTCTTATTATTGGGCCTTGGGTGTGGTGATCTGAAGAGTTATCTTTGCTTGTTATACTCTTGTGTTATATTTTTAGTACTATTTTGGGTGAAGCTTGATGGGGTCACTTAGCCTTTGTTGGGTTTGTAGAGTCTTGAAGAGGTGGGTCATCAGGAGTTGTTTTCCTCCACCCTGTGTTTGGGGGTTGACAAGATCAGGGTGATCTTGTGAAGTTGCATTGGTTTGGTGTAGCTTGTGTAGGCAAGCCTTGTCTACGTGCCCAAGTTGCTAGAGATTTAGTTTGTTTCTCAGTTTGTGACCAGTTGGATACCTTAGTTGCTGATGAAGCTAAACCAGTGATGATTCCCACCTAAGCGCCCTTTTGTGTGTGTGATCGGTTAAATTGGAGTGGCAGTTGGAATAGTTTGTTGGGCTGAAGACAGTGGGTTACTTGGAAATTTGAAGGGGAGGGAGTTTTTAGTGGTGTTGGAATGGTGTTTTTCAGTAAGATGGGAGCAGTTGGTAGCCCTCAAAGTTAAGGTCATTGAGATTGGACTTGGTCTCCTAACTCTGGATGGAGCCTAAATAGGGGAAGTGTTTTCTCTTGGCTTTGGGTTTGAAAAAGGAGGCATGTTAATCTCTTGAATTTGAAGGGAGCATGGAAAGGGGATGTGTTGATCTCTTGGCTTTGGATCTGAAAAGGGGCTTGTTTTAGTCTCTTGACTCTGAAGGGAGATTGAAAAGGGGATGTGTTTATTTATTAGCTTTGGGTTTGAAAAGGGGACATGGTAGTCTCTTGACTCTATAGGGAGCTTGAAAAGGGGATGTGTTTATCTCGTAGCTTTAGGTCTGAAAAGGGGATGACTCTAGATTCTGGATAAAGCCTAGAAAGGGGGTGTGTTGGCCTCTTGGCTTGGAATGGGTCTGAAGAAGGGACGTGTGAATCTTTTGGCTATGGGTTGAGTCTGAATAGAAGATTTCCCTCATGGGTTCCTGCTAGTGGAGTCATGCTGGTACCAACGATGTCATCAATTTTTAAGTGGGGGAGTCTATGAGGGATGTGTTGCTTCAACATCCCTAACTTCATTCACAAGTTTGGTCTACCTTGATCAAATGAATGGTGAGCTTTCTTTGCATAGTGATTTGGGTGAATGCAAGTCTGAACTGTCAAAGTGAATCATTGTGAAGCTGGTGTGTCAGTTCTAAGTTTATGTGGACCGTGGGAACATGTCCATGCAAGCATCGTGCAGGTGTTTGTGAGCAGTTTCCTTAGTCTCAAATTTTGTGAAGCAAGGGCTGGGTTACCCTAGGCAAACAGTAATCAGACATGGGGATGGAATTTTTCATTGTAATCATTCGAGTGGTTCTAAGCATTATCAGTTGAGCCTGAGTCGGTGGTTGTTGTGTATGTTGGCTAGTTGGCCTGTTTATTGTACTTAGGATCAGATTGTCCTGAAGAGTTAATAAAATACACTTTAATCCCAATTTTCTTACATTGTGTGAATGCTCATGTGTGTTGAGTCGATTTCTTGATCTTTGCAAGTGTGCATTTGTCTTTTCACTGCTAATCCTTTCTTTATACAAGTTGTTTTCCATTATGTTTGTAATAATAATAAAATTTAATAAATATTTTTTAAGAAAAAATATGAAATATATATATATATATATATATATATATATATATATATATATATATATATATATATATATTGATAATCATGGTTTAAGGGTTATTTATCTAATTATATTAATATCGAAAAGCGGTTACAACGAGACTAACATAGAACAACAATTTTTAAAAAACTAGTAGAACAATATGTCCAAGACCAATAAGAACCAACCAATAAAATAGGCTAAACCCACCAACCAAAAACATAACAAAGACACCATGGGGACACTTCCTAGCATAGAAAACCAACACCCAGGAGAACTTGAGAAAACACAACCCAAAACTACGTCCAAAAAACCAACAAGAATGCAACCAGAACCAACAAACCACTATTCCAAGTTTGAGACAATTTCCACTAGTGCGCCACCATGAAGGCCCAAATCCACATTGCCACTTGTCATGCCGCAAGTACCAACCACATCACACACCAAACCAAAACCTCCTTCACCCAACAAAGACACCCCCATCGAACCAGCCACCAATGTACCATAAGTCATAATCCCTCCCAAACATGGGGCCCATAAAATCATGTCCAATTATCCCTAAATGAGACTAGAAGCTACCTGGAGCAAAGCTTTTTGAAAATAGCTAGGAGCAAGGACTACAGCTCGACCTGCAACCCTTGATAAAAATTGACCACGGCCACCCGAGCCTTAAAATGTCTTTCTTCTAGTATAGATTCAAGGGCATGAATGGAAGCCTTTGCCAAAGCCAATAGTGGTAGAGGCAGGGACGAACCAAACTGAGCAAGGGGGTTTATGAAAACCAAATCCAAATCCTCCTCATTGTTGAGTTGTGGAGCTAAAAACTTCACTAATGAGCCAATGTGGAGGTTGCTGGGCTTACACAGTAACCGGCATCGGTCAGAACTAATTGACATCGATTAGGGGTCGATCGGCATCGATCATCTTCAGACCGACACTGACTTCTGTGCATTTCCAGAATTGTTATTTTTAGGATAACAGATTTGAGCCTTTGATTTAAGAGGTGGATCTAAGGGTGGTGAATGCATGGCTCATGAACCCTAGTGTTGTAGTATTTTTTATAGTAGGGTTAGATCCTCATAGCATGTACAATTTAGTAATTGAGTTGATTGTAATTGATTGAGAGAGAGAGAGAGAGAGAGAACTTTTGAGGGAGAATTACTGTACATCTGTGAGGTGTGAGGAGAGAGAGATTTCTTCATTGTATTTCCTTTCGAAAGAGTTTAATATAGATTAGTTATTTCTTGTATCTCCTATTATTTGTTGCTTCTGATTTCTAGTTACTTATTACTTCTGGTTTCAATTCCGTGTTTAGTTGCTTATACAAAAGTAATCAATTGTACTCTAAGATCCTAACAACTGGTATTAGAGTGTGTTAGTGTTTGTTGATTATATAATTCATTCACAGGGGTTTTTGATTGAGTGGAAGCAAAGCAATGGCAGAAGAAAGTAAACTAAGAATGGAGAACTTCAATGGCAAGAATTATCAATTATGGAGGATGCAGATTAAAGATTATCTATATCAGAAAGATCTGTATTTACCGTTGGGTGGGGTTTCAAGGAAGCCCACAGATATGGAAGATGAAGAATGGAATGTTCTTGATAGAAAGGCTCTTGGATCTATAAGGTTGAGCTTGGTAGCTTCTGTGTTTTCCAACTTATCACAGGGAAAGACAACGGTAGAGTTAATGGATACTTTGGCAAATTTATATGAAAAACCTTCAACTTCGAATAAGGTATATCTTATGAAGCAATTATTTAATTTGCAAATGCAGGAAGGTGGATCTATATCTAGTCATCTTAATGATTTCCATACAATAGTAAATCAGTTAAATTCAGTCAAAATAGTTTTTGATGATGAAATTAAGGCTCTCTTAATCTTATGCTCTTTACTTGAAAGTTGGCATAGTTTGGTAATGGCAGTTAGTAATACTGCATCTGCTTCAAATATCTTGAAAGTTGATGATATTGTTAGTGTAATCTTGAATGAAGAAATTCGCAAGAAAAGAACAGGAGAAACATCAGGTAATGCTTTAAGTGTTGAAAGCAGGGGAAGGCAAAGAGAGAAGGGCAAGTAAGGGAAATCAAGGTCAAAGATGGGAAGTAGATCCAAATCTAGAAATGGAAGAATAACATACTGGAATTGTGAAAAGAAAGGGCATGCAAAGAAAGATTGTTGGTTGAAGGATAACAAAGAAAATCAGCATGAAGGTAATAAAGAAGCAAAAGTTGTAGGTATTGTTTCACATGATGCTCTTATATTTTCTTTATATAATAAAGTAGAATCATGTTTTTTAGATTCTGGTGCCTCTTTCCATGCAACCCCAAATAGAGAATTTTTCAATGATTATGTCCATGGAGATTTTGGAAAAGTTTATTTAGGGGATGATGAGCCTTGTAAAATTGTTGACAAAGAAAAAGTGCAACTGAAATTGCAGAATGGAAACACATGGGTGTTGAAAGATGTCATGCCTATACCCATCCTAAAGAGGAATCTGATTTCTGTAGGAAAGTTGGGTGATGAGGGTTGCACAGTAACTCTCACAGCTAAATCTTGAAAAGTTTCCAAGGGTGCACTTGTATTAGCAAAAGGTAAGAGACTAGGTACACTTTATATATCTACTTGTATTACTGATTATTCTCCTTCTATTTTATCTATTTCAGATGTAGATGCAAAGTTGTGGCACTGTAGCCTTGGTCACATGAGTGAGAAGGGAATGAAAGTTCTTAAGTCAAAAGGTAAGCTTTGAGATTTGAAAAGCATAGATCTAGATTTCTGTGAGCATTGTATTTTTGGGAAACAGAAGAAAGTGAGGTTTCTCAAAACTGGGTCAACAAAGAAGAAGCACAAGTTGGAGCTTGTTCACACAGATGTGTGGGGACCAGCTCAGATAGCTTCTATTGGAAGATCACAATATTATGTTTTTTTCATTGATGATGCTACAAAAAAGGTATGGGTTCATTGCATAAAGAAGAAATTTGATGTTTTTGACACATTTAAGAAATAGAAAGCTTTGGTTGAGAATGAAACAGGTTTGAGATTGAAGTGCCTTAGATCTGACAATGGTGGTGAGTACTACAACAATAAATTCAATAGTTACTATTCTATGAGTGGAATACGCAGGGAAAGGATAGTTTCAAGGACACTGCAGCAAAATGAAGTTGCTGAAAGGATGAATAGAACAATAATGGAGCGTGCACGGAGTATGAGGTTGCATGCTGGTTTGCCCTTATAATTTTGTGCAAAAGTTGTAGATACTATAGTTTACCTGATTAACAGAAGACCTTCTACTACACTGGATGGTGGAATTCCAGAAGAGGCTTGGACAGGTAAAAAGGTAGATCTTTCATTTCTCAGAGTTTTTGATTATGAAGCTTTTGTGCACATTGATAAAGAAAATAAAAAGAAGGTGGATGTTAAATCTATGCGGTGCACTTTCATTGGTTATGGTTTTAGAGATTTCAGATTTCGGTTGTGGAATTTATAAACTAACAAAATTATTAGAAGTTGTGATGTAGTTTTCAATGAGAAGGTGATGTATAGTGATCAGCTCAAGAGGTTGAATAATTTTGAGCAGGGCAATTTTGATTTAGAAGAGGTTATGATCCAAAATGAGCTCGCGGGTAAAAGTCATCACTCATAGAAAAACACAGAGACTGATGTTAGTCAGGTGGAGACCGACGTTGGTCAGGTGGAAATCGGCATCGATCAGGAGGAATCGACATTGGTCAAGTGCAGACCGGCATCGATCAGAGATGATCGGGATCGATCACTGTCAAAAGAAAATTTGGGTGAATAGCAAGCTGTAAATGAGTCTCAAACGCCCATAAAGAGGTCTGAAAGGGTAAGTAAACCTCCAATTCGTTATTCCCCTTCTTTATACTACTTGTTGCTCATTGATGGTGGAGAACCAAAAAGTTTTGATGAGGCAATGCAGGTAGAATCCAAGAAACAGTGGGAGCATGGCATGAATGAGAAAATTGATTCCTTGGAAGAGAACCATACATGGGATTTAGTTGAGTTTCCAGTCGAAAAGAAAGCACTAAAAAACAAATGGGTATACAGGTTAAAGGAATGAGAGAATGGACAAATGAGACATAAGGCTAGGTTGGAAGTAAAGGGATTTGCACAGAAACCAGGTAGTGATTTTGGTGAAATTTTTTCTCCTATAGTAAAGATGACTTCTATTCACACTATATTATCTTTAGTTGTGTTGAGGGTTTGCATCTTGAGCAGCTTGATGTTAAGACAACATTTCTTCATGGAAATTTGGATGAAGAGATATATATGGATCAGCCGAAAGGTTTTGAGGTCAAAGGTAAGGATAAACTTGTGTGCAGGTTGAAAAAAAGCTTATATGGTCTTAAGCAAGCTCCAAGACAATGGTATTTGAGGATTTACAGGTTCATGACAGAGCATGGCTTTAGTAAATGTCAATCTGACCATTGTGTTTATTTTAACAGATTGGATAATGGTAGTTATATTATTCTGTTACTGTATGTAGATGATATGCTTGTTATAGGTTCACACATGCAAGAAATTACTGAGCTTAAGGTAAAATTAGCTCACACATTTTCCATGAAAGATTTAGGAGCAACAAAAAAAATCCTTGGCATAAGTATTAAGAGAGACAGGAAAAATCACAGTTTGATTTTGTCTCAAGAGGATTATGTGAATAAGGTGTTGGAGAGGTTCAATATGCAGGATGCAAAACCGGTAAGCACACCTATGGCTGGACACTTCAAGTTGAGCAAAGAACAGTGTCCTAAATCACATGATGAGGTTGAGTACATGAGTAGAGTTCCATATGCTTCACCAGTTGGGAGCTTGATGTATGCAATGGTATGTACTAGACCAGATATTGCCCAAGCAGTGGGAGTTGTCAGCAAGTTTATGGCCAATCCAAGAAAGGAATACTGAAAAGCAGTTCAGTGGATTCTCAGATATCTGAGAGGGACCAGTAGTAGGCATTTATGCTATGGAGGGTCAAACACTTCTCTACATGGGTATGTAGATTCAGATATGGCAGGGGACTTGGATGGTAGGAGAAGCACCACAGAATATGTGTTCACTGTTGGTGGAATGACGGTTAGCTGGATTTCAAAGTTGCAGAAGGTTGTTGCCTTGTCTACTACAGAGGCAGAATACATTGCAGTCACAGAGGCTAGCAAGAAAATGATTTGGATGACTCGGTTCATGGAAGAGTTGGGAAAGGAGTAAGACAGTTGCAGATTGTACAGTGATAGTCAAAGTGCAATTCATTTGGAAAAGAATTCAACCTTTCATTCAAGAATCAAACATATACAGCTTAGGTACCACTTCATTAGACAGGTATTGGAGGATGGACAGTTGAAGCTAGAAAAGATCCATACGAATAAGAACCCTACTGATATGTTAACAAAGCCGGTAACAAAGGAGAAGTTGAATCTTCATTCAACTTTTGTTGATCTTCAAGATTGAACTTGAAGAGGGAGAAACAAGCCAGAGATGTTTAGAGGATGTTGCTGTACAGGTACAGGTGCAGCTGTTTATCTCCAAGTGGTAGATTATTGAGATGTGGAGCTAAAAGCTTCACTAATGAGCTAATGTGGAGGTTGCTGGGCTTACATAGTAACTAGCATCGGTCAGAACCAATCAACATCGATTAGGGGTTGATCGACATCGGTCATCTTCAGACCGAAACCGACCTCTGTGCGTTTCCAGAATTGTTATTTTTAGGAGAACAAATTCGAGCCTTTGATTTAAGAGGTGGAATTAAGGGTGGTGAATGCATGGCTCATGAACCCTAGTGTTGTAATATTTTATATAGTAGGGTTAGATCCTCATAGCATGTACAATTCAGTAATTGAGTTGATTGTAATTGATTGAGAGAGAGAGAGAGAGAGAGCTCTTGAGGGAGAATTACTGTAAATCTACGAGGTGTGAGGAGAGAGAGATTTCTTCATTGTATTTCCTTTCGGAAGAGTTTAATACAGATTGGTTGTTTTTTGTATCTCCTATTATTTGTTGTTTCTGATTTCTAGTTACTTATTACTTCTGGTTTCAATTTCGTGTTTAGTTGCTTATACGAAAGTAATAAATTGTACTCTAAGATCCTAACACACATAACTTAACAATGCCATGAATTTACCTTCTAACTCCTGAAAAAGAGAGAGAGGAACAAAACCTGCTATGACTTGACTAGAAAAGGGAAAGCAAGATTGAGGCCAGACATCCATCACCTTGATTGCTTCCAACAACCCCAACCTAAACATCATCACCACAAAGAACTCCACCACATGTTGCTTGTCCTGCACCAACCATATTAATTTATATGCAAACATAGAAACATCTGAGTTAACCTTTATCTAGCGACAAGAATTAAGGTAGGAGGCTCCTAATACCATTTGAATGGATTGCAACACCTTATCAGAAGGCAACCAAAAAATCTTCTTCAACTAGATGGTTGACACCTCACCTGAGAATGTCATTTCCTATTTTTTACCTTGCATGAAGACCATGGGCATTGCGGCCGTCTCAACCAATGAAGCCTCCATTCCTAGAAACAGAGCAACCTACAACAACAAACAAACCAAGCTAGATAACAATGTGCACCATAACCATAACTAGCCACGCAAATAAAAAGTTGTCACAATGTGTCAATCATAAATGCCACTACAAATAATCAAACATTTCACACAAATGCCATAATCAACAAGCATGAGGATTCAAACAGGTCACTGCTAGTTATAAACACACGAACCACGTGTCACTTGAAGTGACACTAAAAAATATTAATGGTCAAGAACAAGGGGAGCCAAAATAAAATCTAACCAAGCCCTAACCATATTGTCCATCCTAAACTCTTTATCCTAGACAATGTCTTGGTTGACTAGGAAATGTATAGTTATATAGCCTCACAATAATAATATCATACCTCCCAATCAACAAGAGAATCCAACCAAAACTACATGTACTCTAAAATATCTAATATTATGGAATATGGAAACTTTAAATTTATAATAACAAAATTATTTTTATACACAAGTCTTATTTAATTAACATTAACTTGAAAAAATTAAATCTATTTTATATGTGACGTTGAGCGTTTCGTTTTACAATTGCCAACAGAAAATAAGTGCAATACTTGATAAACAACAAACAAAACAAATGCATAAACACACACTTATAATTTCTATGAGGGATGTGTTGCTTCAACATCCCTATCTACATTCATGAGTTGGTTTGCCTTGATCAAGTGAATCGTTAGCTTTCTTTGCACAGTGATTTGAGTGAATGCAAGTCTTAACTGTCGAAGTGGTTAAAAGAAAATCATTGTGAAGTAGTGTGTGTCAGTCCCAAGTTTATGTGGACCATGGGCATGTGTTCATGCAAGAATCGTGCGGGTGTTTGTGAGCAATTCTGTTGGTCTCAAATTTCATGAAGCAGTGGCTGGGTTGTCCTAGGCAGAGAGTAATCAAACCTTGGGAGGGAATTGCTCATTGTAATCATTCGAGTGGTTCTGAGCATTATTGGTTGAGCTTGACTTAGTGGTTGTTGTGTATGTTGGCTAATTGGCTTGTTTATTGTACTTTAGAAAAGATTATCTTGATGAGTTAATAAAATACACGTTACTCCTAGCTTTTTTCCATTGTCTGAATGCTCATGTGTGTTTGAGTCGATTTTTTGATCTTTGCAAGTGTGTGTTTTTCTTTCCATGGCTAATCCTTTATTATACAAGTTGTTGTCCACTGTGTTCGTGGGTGTACTTGTGCAGGTAAACACTAAAGGCATAGTCTTTAGTTCTTGTAGAGTCACATCACAATGAGGGATTCAGGTTAGGACAAGTGCTGTTGCATGAGCGGTTAACTCTATCGAGCTAGCCCAGTGACAACTGGTATTAGAGCACATGGTTTGTGTTTTGTAGGATTGTGTTTAGCTAGGTTAAACAGTCTTGTGCCTTCCCCTGTCGACTCAGTCCAGTGTTGTGTCTAGTTGTGTTTGAGTCAGTATAGCAGGAGATCTATCTAAGATGTTGGTCAAGAAGGCATCGAGTACGGGTCAAGAGCAGGGTCATGGTAAAGGTGAAGGTGGTGGCAGTTACCATGGTAGTAAGTCAAAAATTGTTGTTGTGGGTGAAGGCCTTATTAATCGAGTTGGTGCCCAATTCTAATTGATGGGGGACCGTGTGGGTATGAGATTCAATGAGCTTGAGGAGAAGGTGAATACCATGGGGTAGATGATTGTGGAACTTACTAGAGGGTTGGAGAAGAGCTTGGTGTTCCAGATGAAGTTACAAGATGAAGTGGCTTTGTACCGATCAGTGGTATCGGGTTTGGTGAAAGCATAAGTGTCTAATTATTATATAGTCTTGAAGCTCCCCAAGTTGAAGGAACTAGAGTGTTATGATGGTGAGTTAGATGACCATCTTTTGGAGAATTTATTTTGGGACATGGAGGGTGTTTCTAGCAGGGTTAGGGGGTCTGTCAGGCGCATAGGAGGTGCACGTTGTAGTAAGGTACCTCACAAGTATGATAAAGGTTTGGTATATAACCTTGGCTAATGACATTACATCAAGGAGTTAGATGAGGAAGTTGGACTCTTAGGAGTATCTGAAGGAAGCCCTTAGGGATCAGTTTTGACTTAGGAATGTAGCATGGTTGATTAGGACCAAGTTGAGTTAGTTGAAGCAAGTGGGGGAGATGAAAGAGTCTATCGATTCTTTCCAAAGCCTTTTGTTGGAGGCAATCGACATTTCAAAGGCAGATAAGTTGTTTCATTTTACTCATGGTCTTCAGTTATGGGCTCAAGTGGAGCTTTGTTGCCATGAAGTGTCTGATGTTAGCGAAGCAATTACTGTAGTAGACTATCTCTTGGATTTTAGAGATGGTTTTTCATTCAAAAGCACCTTGGGCCCTTGCACATCCATGGGTGGAGGCATTGGTAAGGGATTGATTAAGTCTTTAGGGAAGCTAGTGGGTGACTAGGGAAGGAAGGCTACTCCAGAGTAATCAGTGGGATCTCAAAAGTCTTGAAGCACTTCCATGGGTGGTAAGAAGAAGTCACTAGTTGGAGAGTCAAGCGGGAAGCAGTTCTGTTTGAAGTGTTAGACGTGTGGTGGGAATCAATACAACTAAAAATTTCCAAAACTGTAGGGGGTGTTTGAAGTTCATATGGAGGATCTGGATGAACAGTGTGAGCAGATGATGTGTGTCCTAAAGGGAGCTTAATGCTAGGTAAGGCTTGGGTTTGGAGATGGTTGTTCTAACTTGTTGGGGTTGATTATTGTAGAGGGGGTGATCTATGTTTAAAAACCTCTTGCTTCTCATGGACTCAGGTGGTCCTGTAATTGTAAGTCAGCGAGTTAACCTTGGAAAATTGGCCTCCAGTCCTCCAAAGGTTCAAGAAGGCTTAGAGTAGTTACAAGCCATTCATTTTATGCTGAGACAGGGTTTACCTAGGAAGGGTAAGGTGATAATTTTTTCCCATCTTAGAGTTCTTTTATGTTGGATCCATTGCAGACGTGCATGGTGAAGACTGTGCAGAGGAGTGAGATTATAAAGATGAAACGGGTGTTGGATTGAGTATGCAAGTGCAAGAATTGACGAGGAGTTAATGTATCTTGTATTACTTGGTGGCAGTTGGGATGTTGAAAGGGAGCAATAGGTTCCTTTTTCCTGCTGATGTGAGGTGGGTTCTTCACAGCCATGGAGTATGCTCAAGGAAACATCATCTTGTTGTGTCACAGAGAAGATAATTGATTAAGTGCATTGAGTTGGTTCCAGAGGAGAGTTCTTGGGTAAGGGCTCCATTCTTATTGTTGGGCCTGGGGTGTTTGGTCTAAATAGTTATTTTCACCTATTATGCTCTTGTTTTTGAGTTTTAGTACTATTTTGGAGGAAATTTCAATGGATCAATTAGGCTTTTTTGGGTTTACAGAGTCTTCAAGAGGTGGGTCATCAGGAACCATTTTCCTACACCCCATGTTTGGGGGTTGGCAAGATCAGGGTGATTTTACGAAGCTGCATTAGTTTGGTGTGGCTTGTGCAGGCAAGCTTGTCTACAAGTTGAAGTTTTTAGAGATTCAATTTGTCCTTAGTTTGTAACCAGTTGGATACCTTAGTCACTGATGAAGCTGAAACAATGATGGTTCTCACCTAAGCACCCTTCTGTGTATGTGATGGGTTAAATTGGAGTGACAGTTGGAACAATTTGTTGAGGTGAAGATAGTGAGTTACTTGGCAATCTGAAGTGGAGGGAGTTTCAAGTGGTGTTGGAATGGTATTTTTGAAGCAAGCTAAGAGCATGAAGAAACCCTCAAAGTTAAGGTCATGGAGTTTGGCCTTGGTCTCTTAAGTCTAAATGGAGTCTGAATAGGGGATGTGTTTATCTCTTGACTTTGGGTTTGAAAAGGGAACTTGTTGATCCCTTGACTCTGGATGGAGCTTTAAAAGGGGATGTGTTGGTCTCTTGACTCTGAAGGAATCTTGAAAAGGGAATGTGTTTCTCTTAGCTTTGGGTCTAAAAAGGGGGCGTGTTGGTCTCTTGATTTTGGATTTTGGATAGAGCCTGGAAAGGGGATGTGTTGGCCTCTCAACTTGGATTAGGTCTAAAGAAGGGATGTGTTAATATTTTGGCTCTAGGTTGAGTCTAAATATAAGATCGCCTCATGGGTTCCTACCAGTGGAGTCATGCTGGCGCTGATTTTTAAGTGGGGGAGTCTATGAGGCATGCGTTTCTTCAACATTCCTATCTACATTCATGAATTGTTCTGCCTTGATCAAGTGAATGGTTAGCTTTATTTGCATAGTGATTTGAGTGAATGCCAATCTGAACTATTGAAGTGGTGAAAAGCAAATCATTGTGAAGTAGTGTGTCAGTCCCAAGTTTATGTGGATCATGGGCACGTGTTTGTGCAAGCATTGTACAGGTGTTTGTGAGCAATATTGTTGGTTTTAGATTTCGTGAAGTAGGCACTGAGTTGTCCTAGGTATAGAGTAATCAGACCTTGGGAGGGAATTGTTCATTGTAATCATTCGAGTGGTTTTGAGCATTATTAGTTGACCTGACTTGGTGGTTGTTGTGTATGTTGGCTAGTTGGCCCATTTATTGTACTTTAGACTGGATTGTCTTGATGAGTTAATAAAATACATGTTACTCCCAGCTTTCTTGCATTGTGTAAATGCTCATGTGTGTTTGAGTCAATTTCTCAATCTTTGCAAGTGTGTGTTTTTCTTTCTGCTGCTAATCCTTTATTATACAAGTTGTTGTCCACTATGTTTGTGGGTGTACTTGTGCAAGTAAACACTGAAGGTGTAGTCCATAGTTCTTGTAGATTCCTATCACAATGAGTGATTTAGGTTAGGACAAGCGATGCCACATGGGCGGTCAGCTCCGTCTAGTTGGCCCCATGACAACTGCCAAGTGCCAGGATTTCACGACATCACAACTCATGAAAGAGAAGTTGTTTTCTGTCACTTCTTTTTCCAGTCAAGATTACTATCTCCTCCTCACACCATCCAACTAGTTTTTTCCAAGCTTTGAAAGCGTCTGTGATGAACCTCCTACAGCAATTTACCTCTTACAACAGATTTAATCTAAATATGCCAAAATAAAATAACTCTTACCAATAGCAGAAACACAGAAAGCTTATATTGATCGCAGGCCTCTTCGAGGGGGCAACCTCCTTTGAGCAAGCTCAATACAATGAATTCGTGGATGCCTTTATTTGGCCTCAACACTTACTTATATACTAACTCTATTCTAACAACTACTACTTCCCTTGTATGTGGGATAATTCGAATAAGCTCTAAGGGACGACTTACAAAGCATATGCGTCCATAGCAATTAAGCACGGGTTCCTAACATCCCCTCTCTCTTAAAAAAAGCTTTGCCCTCAAAGCTTCAAATGTGGGAATTGTTGTTGAATCTGGAAGAGTGGTTCCCATGTTGCATCTTCAGGGCGTGAAGGGGGTAGCCTTACTGGTTCTAAAAAAATGGTTGCATGCTTGTTGAGTATGGCTTGTAAGTCTGTAGGGTGGTTAGAAGCAGCAAAGGGCTAGAGTTGAATGGAATGCAGTTGTGCAATGACCCCATGTGAGCCTTTTTTCAAAAGTTTATCCATGCGATGAGAACTGATGATGCTAGCAGATCCTGGTAATAACCCTTTTAAGGTGTGCTTCTGACCATTATCCGTGAACTGCATCCAAAGCTCAGAGAAGTCCCATAAAATAGGTCCTAATGTGCGAAGCCATTGTGCCCCTAAAACCACATCACACCCACCTAAGGGTAGGGCAAACATATCAGAGCGACAATTATAATCGCCGATTGCAAGACGCACATTTCGACACTTCCCTTTACATGGCAATGTGCCCCCATTAACAATCATGACTTCAAAGCTAGAACAAGGGTATATAAAGCAGTCTGCTGCCTTAGCAATGCGAGGATCAATGAAATTGTGAGTACTGCCCGAGTCAATGAGGATTGTGAGAGGGATCTTTTTGAAGCACCCTTTGACCTTCATGGTTTGGGGAGTAGTGACACCTGCTAGTGCATGTACTGAGATCTCAGGTTGAGACTCTTGAACCATTGGGTCCTCTTCAGTGCCGGGTTCATCTTGAGCATCTTGAAATTTTGGAATATCAATCTCGTTGTCTTGTTCTGGTGGTGACTCCACATCTAGCAAGTAAAGTTTTTGTTGGATGCACCTGTGACCCTTAACCGATTTGTCATCACAGTTGTAACATAATCCTTTTTCTTTACGAGCCCACATCTCTGCCTCAGTCAGGCGCTTGATTGGTGTGGTTATGGTTGTCCGTTGATTCACTGTGTTCTTTGCTGGTAAAAAGGTGGGAGGTCGACGCTGTGTGGAGAGTTTATCTTCTGCTAACTTAGCCAGACCCAAAGCGTCCATCATATTTTCAGGTCGAAACATTTTTACCTCTGAGCGGATCGGCTCTCTAAGGCCACTAACAAAGCAACTTTTGAAGAAGTCATCTGACAACCCTTCAGTGTGATTAGCAAGTTTTTCAAATTCAAGCTGATATTCCCGAACAGTAACTGTTTGGCGGAGTTTGGTGAGAGCACCTGTGAAATCCTCGAATGCTGAGGGACCAAACCTACCCAAAATTAAGGATGCAAAAGTTGACCAATCAGGTTCATCATTGGTCTTGAGATACCAACGATACCACTGAAGTGCTTCTTGTTCCAAATGAAAGGAAGCAATTGGGAATTTGTTTGCAGAATAAGTATTGTGGAGGTTGAAGAATTGTTCAGCGCGATATATCCATCCTATAGGATCTGTACCATTGAACCGTGGAAAGTCTAGCTTAGGTCCATGGGAGGAGTTGGAAGTAAAGGAGTGACGGTCTGAAGAAGACTCCTCCTTCTGCATTCGGTTGAGCAAGATGTTATTCTGTTGATTCAAGCCACGCATCATATCGGTTAACTCTGTAACCTGAGATTTCAATGTGGCGATTTCTTCCTCCATGATTTTTGTGCTTGCACGAGTGGTGACCATAACCAGTTGTGAATAGCCGGGGATCCTGTTCGGGGCAGCGCCCCGAAAAAAATTTTGGCCTTTTTTTTTTTTTGCTGCTGCTGTTTTTTTTTTTTTTTAGCGGCTATTTTTTTTTTAAGCAGCTGTTTCAGGGACGGATTGTCTGCAACTATGTGGTTCGAAATATCATCAACTGTGGATATGCTGTTGTTTGCTCTCTGAACCTGATAAGTTGGATATGGACCCCAGGTTTGTTTGGCTGCCTAAAGGATTTTTAAATTCTCTCTGGCCACCAAAGCTGTCTGAGCGATTACCGCTCTCCAAAAATTTTTGGCTGCGGGTTTACCCCTTAACGACAGCTTTTGGTTTACCTCACGGGTGGGATCTAGTCAATCAGGATGGGGTCGTTGCCCTTTTCGCTGGCAGGTCCTCTCAATGGGCCAGCTACTTCGGGGTTCCTGTGGTACTCCTCACAATGAGTTTTAGGGCTTATGCTCAAGCACTTCCCACAGTTAAGCGGATAGGTATTTACCCAATCCGAAATGATGGAACCTGCAATGAAAAATTTCTTGCCAGAAAATGGCGCAGCTCCTGGAAAGCCCTGCTTGAAAAAAAAATGCTCCAAATCTACCCACAAAGCCAAGAAAGCACTCTGATACCAAATGTGATGAACCTCCTACAGCAATTTACCTCTTACAACAGATTTAATCTAAATATGCCAAAATAAAATAACTCTTACCAATAGCAGAAACACAGAAAGCTTATATTGATCGCAGGCCTCTTCGAGGGGGCAACCTCCTTTGAGCAAACTCAATACAATGAATTCGTGGATGCCTTTATTCGGCCTCAACACTTACTTATATACTAACTCTATTCTAACAACTACTACTTCCCTTGTATGTGGGATAATTCGAATAAGCTCTAAGGGACGACTTACAAAGCATATACGTCCATAGCAATTAAGCACGGGTTCCTAACAGCGTCTTAAGAATCAAAAAAGTTTACCGATGACCCTTCCAAAAGCCTCTTTTGTTATTAGCGAGGCAGCGTCAGTTTACGTGTGAGTAAATAATCAAAGGATGTATGGTTGCCCATATTTGATCACATGGTTTTCGTCCAAGTGCAACTACTCTCTATAGTTCTACCAAGTGTCAAGTAACCCTACTTAACCACCGCCTAATTCGTTGCATTGATAGGGAGACCAAAAATAATCATCCCTCTCCCTGACTTGGAGCTATTGAGTGAGACATTGATTTTGAAACCATTAAAAATGTATGTTATCTTATAAATTTTGTAGTTGATAAATTTGACGATTATAGGGACATCATTTTATATCCCAATTATTTAAATTACTTATGATGAATGAACAAGAATAGTTATTAACTAGCAGTTGCCCTCGAAAGTGCAAGGGACGCTGGAGGAATGGTTTCTTTTCCAATTTTATTTTAATGTAATATATTATAATATATATTTTAATAAATTGTATATTTCAATATATATGTTATATTATATTATATATTTTAATTTTTAATATATTTTAATGAATTATTTTATTTTATTTTATATATTTTAAAATATTCTTAAATTTTATATTAATATTATAATATTTATTTATATTTATATAATAAATATTTCTCAAATTTAAAGTGGAACGATAGTTGTATATTATTTTATAATTAATATTTATATTTTTAAATATATAATATTATATTTAATATCAGTAATATATTATATATTTGATTATATTAGTTATTTAATTATCTTATATAATTTATATATATTTTATTATATATTTTATATTATTATTCTATTTATTTTATTATCTTGTTATATTTTATTATACTAAACATTTTAATATTAAATTTTAATCTATATTCATATATATAAATAATATAAAATATTAATATTATATATATTAATATATATATTTTGGATTGGTAAATACTTTTGTTCATAGCTTGGAACTGGGGGTAATAATGGGACCCACCCAAGCTTTGAAAAAGTATTACACCAATAGAGCATCAGGCTAACAAAGACGGCCACAAAAAACCAGCGAAAACACTTTTGGAACGAGAGCAAAAGCTATAGAAAGAAATACCTAGCCAGCCTAAACACCACTAAAAAACCAAAAACTAACCCGGACAAGAGTAGCCTGGAAGCTAAAAAACCAACGCAAAACCTTGTTTGCCATGACCCAGCAATAAATTTATAGAATAAATTAACTTAAATTAAATTAAATCACATTCAAGATCAAGTTTATGTAGTAATAATGAATTATTTTTGGTTTGTGTGTTTTTATTGATATATCTATTATTCACAAAAAATAATATTTTAAAGATAGTTACAATAAAAAGAGGTCACTTCAATGCATTATTCATGTAAATATAAAATACGGGTCACAACTACATAACAAAAGTGTCAACTAGATACGGTTATATAAAAATATTAAGGAAAAAGTAAATAAAAATATCAAAGCAAGTGTGAACATCATGTGTACAGGTAGAAAAATTAGAAGGCGGTCGCAGATCATCATCAAGAAGATGAAAATCCTAAAATGATGGCTCTCTTAAATGCGGATCATACACAACCTACCCATCATGTGTGTTTTCTAAAGGACCAAATGAATCTATGATTCCCTAACCAAGAGGCAAAGGCATGTAAACCCACATCATCTCACCACCCTACATGGATGAAGACCACCAAAATAGACTAACATATGACTTTCCACATAATGACAAACTCGCCCCCTTGCGTTAAAGATGGGAGGAAAAGCAATTGTAAAAGTGGCTCATCAAATGTGTGAAAGAATACTTTATAATGGTGGGACAAGAGATTAAATCATATATTGAATATTATGATATCAAGGTTAGAATTCAAAACGTGTTTACAAATTAAAATATAAAAAATGACCTTTTTAAATATATAACAATCATTATTAACAAGTTAAAATATAATGTAAATGTTAACTTGACATAATATAACTAATAAATCAAAGTACTAATTAATAAGACATAATATGACTAATAAATCAAAGTACTAATTAATAATATATAAACATCTAATAAATTAAATAAATTAAGTTTAACTTGTGAGTATCTATCTTTTTGCATGCTATGATGTTTCAAAATTTTAAAAAAATCAATTTTACTAATTTATTCCACAAAACCTTATTCCTAAATATATATTATTGTGATTTTTTATTTTTTATTATTTTGATTTTCTTAAAATCTTTTTATTTTTTAATATTTATTATTAACTTACTAAATATATGTTTCAAATAAAGTGTGGTTGTATAATATATAAAATAGAGATTAATGAATGAATGATAATATTACTTTTATGTATTTATAAAATGTATTGTTAACTTATTAAATATATATTTAAATATATTTTTTTATTATGAAATAAAAAATATATAATAATAAAATTTTATATATAATTTTTAACAAAAAAATAAAATGAAATATATATATATATATTAGATCAATAATTAGGGTTTAAGATAATATTTAATTTTATTAATATCGAAAATCGGTTATAACAAGACTAACATAGAACAACATTTTTAAAAAAAATAGCAGAATAATAGGTCCAAAACCAACAAGAACCAATCAATAAAATAGGCTAAACCCACCAAAAAAATAAATAACAAAGACACCATGGGGACACTTCCTAGCATAGAAAACCAACACCCAGGAGAACTTGAGAAAACACAACTAAATCCAAAACTACGTCCAAAAAACCAACAAGAATGCAACCAAAACCAACAAACCACTATTCCAAGTTTGAAACAATTTCCACTAGTGCACCACCATGATGGCCCAAATCCACGTCGCCACTTGTCACGCCATAAGTACCAACCACATCACACACCAAACCAAAACCTCCTTCACCCAACAAAGACACCCCCATCGAACCAGCCACCAATGTACCATAAGTCATAATTCCTCCGAAACATGGGGCCCATAAAATCATTTTTCCTAAATGAGACTACAAGCTACCTGGAGTGAAGCTTTTTACACCTAGCTAGGAGCAAGGACTACAACTCAACCTGCAACCCTTGATAAAAATTGATCACAGCCACCCAAGCCTTAGAATGTCTTTCTTCTATTATAGATTCAAGAGAATGGATGGAAGCCTTTGCCAAAGCCAATGGTGGTGGAGGTAGGGAGGAACCAAACTGAGCAAGGGGGTTTGTGAAAACCAAGTCCAAATCCTCCACATAACTTAATAGTGCCATGAATTTACCTTCCAACTCCTGCAAAATAGAGAGAGGAACAAAACCTGCTATGACCTGACTAGAAAAGGGAAAGCAAGCTTGAGGATAGACATCCATCACCTCCATTGCTTCCAACAACCCCAACCTAAACATCGACGCCACAAGGAACTCCACCACATGTTGCTTGTCCTCCACCAACCATAGCAATTTGCTTACAAAGATAGAAACATCTGAGTTAACCTTTATCTGGCGACATGAATTGAGGTAGGAGGCTCCTAATACGGTTTAAATGGATTGTAACACCTTGTCAAAAGGCAACCAAAAAAATTTCTTCAACGAGATGGTTGACACCTCACCTGAGAATGTCATTTCCTATTTTTTACCTTGAATGAAGACCATGGGCATTGCGGCCGCCTCAACCAACGAAGCCTCCATTCCTAGCAACAGAGCAACATGCAACAACAAACAAACCAAACTAGAAAACAATATACACCATAACCATAACTAGCCACGCAAATAAAACGCTACCACAATATATCGAGCATAAATGCCACTCCAAATAATCAAACATTTCACACAAATACCATAATAAACAAACATAAAAATAAACACACGAACCACGTGTCACTTAAAATGACACTCAAAAATATTAATGATCAAGAACGAGGAGAGCCAAAATAAAATCTAACCAAGCCCTAACCACATTGTCCATCCTAAACTCTTTATCCTAGACAATGTCTTGGTTGACTAAGAAAGTTATAGTTATATTAGCCTCACGATAAATAATATCGTACCTCCGAATCAACAAGAGAATCCAACCAAAAACTACACGTACTCTAAAATCTTTAATATTATGGAATATGGAAACTTTAAATTTATAATAACAAAATTGCTTTTATACACAAGTCTCATTTAATTAACATTAACTTAAAAAAATATATATATATTTTGTATGTGACGTTGAGCGTTAAGTTTTGCAATTGCCAACAGAAAACAAGCGCAATAGTTGATAAACTCCAAACAAAACAAGTGCATAAACACACGCTCATGACTCACGGCAGAGAAGGTTTTTTTCTGTCACTTCTGTTTCCAGCCAAGATTTCCGTCTTCTCCTCGCACCATCCAGCTAGTTTTTGTTGTTAGCGGGGCAGCCTGGGTTTTTCGTGCGAGCAAATAATGAAAGGATGTATGGCATTGACCGCCCATATTTGATCACATGGTTTCTGTCCAAGTGCAGTTACTCTCTGTAGTTTTGCAAAGTGTCAAGTAACCCTAATTACCCGCCGCCTAATTCGCGCAGTTGATAAATTTGACGATTATAGGGACATCATTTTATATCCCAATTATTTAAATTAATTATGATAATTTAACAAGAATAGTTATTAACTAGCAGTTGCTCCGAAGGTACAAAGGGAAGCCGGAGGAATGGTTTCTTTTCCAATTTTATTATAATATAATATATCTAATTATATATTTTTATTTTAATATTATATTTTTTAATTGTAATATATTATAATATATATTTTAATAAATTGTATACTTCAATATATATTATATTATATATTTTAATTTTTAATATATTATACTATTTTATTTTATATATTTTAAAATATTTTTTCAATTTTATATTAATATTATAATATTTATTTATATTTATATAATAAATATTTCTCAAATTTAAAATGGAACGATAGTTATATATTATTTTATAATTAATATTTATACTTTTAAATATATAATATTATATTTAATATGAGTAATATATTATATATTTGATTATATTAGTTATATAATTATCTTATATAATTTATTTATATTTTATGTTATATTATGTTATTATTCTATCTATTTTATTATTTTATTGTACTAAACATTTTAATATTTTAATATTCTTATACATATATAAATAATATATAATATTAATATATATTTTTTGGAAGCGCTTTTGATCAAAGCTATGAACGGCGGGGTGATAAAATACAACATCTGGCCAACAAAGAGGGCCACAAAAAACCAGCCAAAACACTGTTGGAACGAGAGCAAAAGCTATAGAAATAGCTAACCTGCCTAAACACCACTAAAAACCAAAAACTTAGGAAAAGAAACCCAGATAAGAGTAGCCTGGAAGCAAAAAAACCAACGCAAAACCTTGTCCGCAACGAGCCAGCAACATCTAATCCAGCACGGGCGGGTAATCTTCAGCCTCGCTTGGGACTCAGCGCTCCACCTTTGACTCCACCGCAACTGCCTCCTGCCCTTGACGAGAAGCTCGAGTGACAATCTTTCGCACACGAGCTATGCCAACTCCAGAGCCATGACCTGCAAGCTTCCCCAATACCACTACTGACGACATCACTGACGCTTTGAGTGACAAAACATGGTCTGGAAAGATAAGAGATTGGAGCACCAAGCGAGTGAAGATCTATGCCAATGAAATTGGACGGGCTTTCACCCCTTGACGCTGCAATAGCAAAATAACGTGAAACATGGTTGAGCAAAGTCTTGAACCGAGCCTCCAAATCGATAAAAAGTTTGTTGTCCACACTGAAATTGGAGGAGTCACGACAATAGCTCGCCGAAAGATTGAGATTGTGGCACTATCATATACATGCAATGACTTATTATATATAAGCAGGGCTTTATTATGATGAGATAAACATACGACGACTTATTATATATTACATGGATGCTACATCCCTTCCACGCTGGATATCATATATATATATATATACAAGGATTCAACTTTTAAAAGGGGAAAGAATCACATATGATGAGAGGATTCAACTTTAGCTCATGCACTAAATATATACATATTTAAATATTAAAGCTGAATATCATACAACGATTAATTTGAATCGCACTCATATTGATCTTACTTCGTATAAATAATCTAAGTTGGATGATCTTATTATTATTCTGTTATGGTTTAAGTTATATCCAAGTTGCTGTGAATACACCGTGTACGTAGTGTATTAAACAATATTATCACAAGCGGAGATACTAGAATTTATTCACCACTTTTGTTTAATATATTTACCACTTCTGTTTAATACTTCCATTATGAAATTAGTTAGTGAAATTACTTAGCAAAATAACTCAGCGAAATAACTATAATATAGGTGTAAGCAAATTCATATGATAACTGATTCATTAGGATATAAGACATGTGTGATATATTCTAATTTATTTATAAATCACCATGTAATAGCGAATTATAATCATATAAAGGGAGTTATTAGTATATTAATGTGATGATGATATTAACATGTGGAATGTTAACGATGTAGCCATAATGTATTTTAATAGGTGGAATTATTATTTAGAAATATGTGGTATTACCATATAAAAAGGGAACTAATTATATATTATAAATATTGTTGTCAACATAATTATTATGTAGTGAACTAAATAGCGAATATATATAGTATCTTACAATTTATATACCACATATATAATTATTATACGGGGTTATATAATAATTATTAGTTATACATCTTAGTGATATAATATAAATGCTTGTAAATTATATATGTGTAAACCCATATGGATGTCATAGTACAATTACATGGATATTGTAGCGATCTCTAGTTATACTTATAAGTAATATTTCATATCCAGCAATGGGTTTACTATCTATGAAATATCAATGAGTTAAAATTTACATATGGTAACATTCTAGATAAAGTTATCAAGATTTAGAAAATTACTAAGTTAGAAAAAAATGTATAAAGCCATACACTGAGATCCATACAAATCATGGTGAACGTAATGTGGGACATACATTTTTGATTGTTTTACCTTAATGTGGTATAGATACATGTAAATTTAGTACACAAAGCTAGATATATGTTTTTGGCTGAAAACATACGATACCACTATTGTTATTATGTTATTATTATGTACACATAGGGTGTATACTCTCATTCCATCCATAACAACATTCTAACATCCATTCAACTTATTATCAAGCCATCAAGCTCTCAAATTGCTACTCTCATTCCATCCATAACAAAATTCTAACATCCATTCAACCCATTATCCTTATCACACAACCATTGGAAGCCATTGTCAAGGTCTCACGAGCAAATCTAACAATTCAAGTTTTGATATCAAATCATTCAAGTGCAAGTCCTAGAATGGAGGTATGAAGAGATAAAAAGGATAGTAATCTGAATGTTTCATTTGTTCTAATTTACTTCCTCTATCCATTCCTATTGGTGTTATCAAGTTTTGGGTTTTCTATTGCTATTTTAATAATATTGCTTGAACTTGCAATTTGGTGCACACAATCATTCAAAAATCATATGAGAATAAATAACTTATAAATGCTTTATTTAATTCTATTGTCATCTGATTTTTAAATAAATATTTAATTATGGCTATCAAATAAAAACTAAATAATTATTTAAAAGTTAAATAATTATGTCCTTGTCCTCGATCCGTGTGTTGTCGAAGTGGACGAGTAAATCTGAATATTGTCATATATACCTACCCGTGGGGAGAATGACTGATGATTATTGGTTTTGGCGATGGGGACGTGGACGGGTCGAGTTGGCGGAGGCCTTGTCAACGTCTACGTTATACCTACCTATAATTTTTTTTTTATTATTATTCTTTTCTCGTGGGGATTTCAAAAATGCAACTTGCATTATGGTATCAAAGGAATCTAATTCGACGGACACGTGGGAAACCAAAAGATTATCATCACGAGTGACTAGTTATTTGAGTATATTCCCATTCCCGTAATAATTTTGTTATCGAATGAAATGAATGATGGTATGTAATGTTATTGTTAGGTTTATCTTTTTATCTCTTTTACTCGATGTTGGGGTCCTCGCATTAAGACATATTTGCTTCTCTCTCATCTAAAGCATTTTTCTTATCATTTCCTAAGACTTAGTCAAACTAAAATAATGCATAGACTACATCATCACCTTTCAATTTCAGTTATTTACACCAATATATATATATATATATATATATATATATATATATATATATATATATATATATATATATATTTTTTTTTTTTTTTGCGAGCCAACTTTAACCTTATCACCCTTTAATTTCAAATAAATAAAATAAAGATTTGTATTTTTTGTGCGCTTACTTTAACCTTCATTCTTTAAGGTACAACGACAAACCCTCTGCCTCCCATGTTAAAATCAATGTCTTAATGTGTTTCAAAGTTCACAACATAAATCTATAACCAAGTGTTTTATATGAAAGGGTGAATGGGATATGACCGTGCATTACTATGTAGTTGAGATTAAAGACTCACGCACATAAAATAGTTAGGGTTTACACATGAGGACCTAAATCACATTATGAGCTTTCGTGATTACAAAAAAAAATGTTTTTTGTATATACTTTGTTTACATATCGCTTTATAACATAGACTCATAATTGATTTTTTTGGGAGAGATGAGTTTACACACTTTAAGTAAAACATTATTGTTTGGAATTACAATTTTCTCAGTTAAAAATTATGGTGTCATGAAATGAAAAATTATGTAGTGCTTTTTAAATCTAACAATGAAGTACCGAGTAAACTTAAGTCTTTAAGTGCGTATGTACACAAATAAAGAAAAAATACCTACTTATATTAGCATAGCAAAATTAGTGATGCAGGAGCATCCCAGGGGTATAAAAATATCTTGCAAACATTAAGTTTTATTTTGCAAAGTAGAGGTGCAAAGTGCATAGAGGAACGAGTGCAGAAGTCAATTTGCAAGCGTTCAAAAAGAAGATGCACAGGGGAAATAAATACGACACATAACAGAGGCCTAGAGGCAAAGTTTGCATGTTATTGTGTAAACATGGTCATGCAAAAGATTGTGGAGTGTGGGAGAAGTAAAGAAAGGCTAACATTCGACAGGTGACACACCAAAGCATTAACACGTGAATAAGAAGCTATGCATTAAAATTCAAATGCACAGGGTGATTGACACATGGAAGAGAAGCATGGCCATAAGTACAATGTTGACTATAGGCCTTACACATAAGCCTATGACTGGACAACCTAGACCCACAACAAGTAGCTGGAAGAACTAGAGATTTCCAAGCTAGGAGCAAACAAATATTAATTCAAAACCAAGATTACTAGACCTTTACCTATCCAACATGCATTTGAATTTGAAAATAGGTGAGAATGGTTCATCAAATCACCAAACTAGGAAACATCTAGAAGTTCGAATCTTATATATGCAGATGCAAGGACGAAGGTTAGGGAGAAGATCGAGAGCCACAAGGAAATTCTATCAAATTTCTAAGATAACATAGCAATGAGCTAAGAGCTAGTAGACTATGGCCTTAAACTTCCATTACAATTAACCATGTAACTACCATTGTAATCAAGCTTAGTTTGTATCTTAAGCTCTAAAAGTGTGTAATCTATAATCCCATCTCATTCATATAATACAATTAAAATTTATCTACCAAGTCTTGAGTGTTTGAGTGTGATTTGATTAGTTGTGTGGTCAAGGCAATTCTTCATTGGATTCTCTAACCGTGACTTCGTCACTTTGGTATCAAAGTGGGTTTTCAACCTTGGTGTGAGTGTGTGTAATATCCCCAACCAATAGGGACTGTAGAAAGACAAAGCTCTGAATTGCTTTTCTGTGTATTCTGATTTTTAGTATGAAATAAGAACAAATTGCGATTTTTGCAAAATAATTTCCAAATAAATAAATAAACCACAATATAATCTCTTAACTGGCAAATCAATGATCGTATTATTCGTCCAGATGATTACAATAGAAGTCCTCTGTCATACATATAAAAGAATATTAAAATACTATCTTAAAAACTTGAATTTTCCACAAACTGGAAATAAACCCAGGATCTGGTCCGTCTCGGGTTGCTGTGTTAAAAACACACTCATCGTCATCGGTTATACTGTCACTGTGGGTGGTATAACACTCTAAAAACTGTCGATGTCGGTCTCTAATGACCTGGTTTGACTGATGTCGGTCGATATCCTGTCGATGTCAGTTTTTGAGTCGATCAATGTTGGTCACTGGACTGCCGATGTCAGTCTCTGTGCTTCTCGCGGTGCTTTTCAGCGTGATGCAAAATGGTATGGAGTTGTACAGATTTATACGAATCTCGTACAAAAAGCTAATGGAAAATAGTGCAGCCTATATGCTATTCTCCAGATCTGAAGAAATATAGCCTAATACGGAAGATCCTTATTTTGAACAATTCCTGGAAAGCTCTGTGACAACTTCTGTATGAAGTTACCTCTCAAATTGACAATAGATCAGCTGATATTTCATAGCCTCTAAATTGCACACACTGAAGAGTGGACGTTCTTCAATGCAAATAGAATACTGGAACCCTTGGCTCAGTCTTCTCAAAAGAATTCTTAGCAAAAATCAATAATCATAATCTCATAATCATTCCAACTCTCTCCCATGAGAAACCCTTATACCCTCAAAAAGGTGTGCTTGCCCTAATTAGGGTTTCTTAAATTAGAATTAGGGTTTCTTAATTAAAATTAGACCAAATAATTAATATTTGATTAAATCAATCAAATATTAATATCTCCCTTAATACATGTCGGATCCTCGAACCGTCTGAAGCTGGTGAACCAGGGAGTGATTCCGCACATGATCATGCCAAAATAAGGGTGCTCCATTGCATGTTAGAAGTCCCTAAATAATAGGAGCTCAGGCAAACGTGTCTGAAAGAGCCTGAATGAAAACCAACTATAGAAATTCTGCTAATCGAAGCCAAGCCAAGCTCCATTATGACCCTCTATCCATCCTATCAGCCTACGAGGGTCGTATAATAGGCTAACCATCAACTCTGAACATGTCAACTAAAAAGGGGACATGACAATCCGCCCCTCCTGAAATTGCTTGCCCTCAAGCAATTGCTGAATGATAAACCAGTCAATCCACCTGGATCCCAAATGTAGTCATGATCTCCACCGCTGTCAATCAATAAAAACTCCATGCCATGTCCATCACAACTCTCATCTAATGGCGTCACATCATCCCTAGTGCTAAGATAAGAATCCCAACATCCAATCCATAAATGAAAATCAGTCGGCAACTCAAGTAAACTCCTTACCTAAATAATATCTAAATCTCGAATGTGAATGCTAGACATACTCATATTATCATCAACATGTGACCCAACTATAACAGAAAGCGGAGTCCCTACCACATGTGCTAACTCCTAAATTGTATTCACCTCAAGATAAAGCTCGTCCACATGTCTCTCCTGTGTTGGTGCCAATGTGCACTTGGTAGCGCCCTCTATCATGTCATGTCGTATGAGCCTCTCCATCCAATGAAAAAACATATGTTTGAAGCTGTTGCCCCGTATTGCCTTGAGAATATGTGTCTTCCCACCAACATCAAAACAAACCTCCATGTCCTTGAGACGAAGAGTAACTTCCTCAAATGAATGAAGCCACTTCATACCCAAGACTAAGTCTATATTCCCATGTTCACCACATAATAATCAGCCTTGAACTCATAGTTGTTCAAGCGCAATGGGAGGTCTCTAATCATACGCTCACACCTAAGAGTGTGACCATTGGCTACCTTAACTCTAATTCCCTCAAAATCCTCGGTAATGAGTCCATGCTTCTCCACAAATCTAGCATCTATAAAATTATGTGTGGCTCTTGTATCAAGAAGGGTGATGACCCTCTGTCCTGCCAATACTGCACGGAGTCTGAATGAATCATCTGACTGAATGTTGGATAGGCGTGACTCCTGTATGTGAAGCTCTAACTCTGCCTCTACCTTAGGCTCTGAATCCTCTGCCTCTGTCCCCTCAGAACTATCCTGCTGTTCAGAATCCTCTGAATTTGAATCCTCATAATAAGCCCACATCACTCGATTGGCCTTGCCCTTAAGCCTCAAAGGACAATCGTGATTGGCATCATAGGGACCTTTGCAATAGAAGCAAAGCTTCTTCCTGCGTAAATCGTTAAGAGCCTCTCGATCCAAAGGTGGTGCTGCTGGATTTGCCTTCGAATCATTCTTAACACCCGATTTATCTATGTTAAAATATGGTCTCTCTCTATTATTATTGAAGCCCTTATTGTCCTTGGATGAAGAAGTACCTCCTGAGTTAGATTTACTGGATGTGGCTGCCATCTCCATACTACGGGCCTTCTTCATAGCTATCTGTAATGAAGGAGGATCAAAGGCTTTGATCCAACCTCTCAATGGTTCGATCAATCCCTCCATGAAGAGAACTACTAATCTACGCTCTGAAATATTTGGCACCATGACTGCCAATCGCTGAAACTCACCAATGAAGGACTCCAAGTTACCTGTTTGTTTCAACTGTGCCAGATCTTGAAAGTAAACCTCAGGATCTTTCCTGTCAAACCGCTCAACCAATCTATCGATGAAGTCCTGGTACTCCGTCACCTGGTTATGTTGAAGTGTTACCATACCATGGTACCATCAATCATGTGCTACTCCATCCAAGTGCAAAGTGGCGTATTTGATGGCCTTTATCTCTGTCATTGGCCTTAATGCCAAGAATGTGTCAAGCTTATGAACCCAAGCTTGAGCTGTTATCTTACCGCTGTCGTCAAAAGTAGTCAAAGAAAGCTTGCCAGTAGCCTTCTTCAGCTCACTGAGTTGACCTCTAGGCCTCCTCTCTTGTCTAACCAATCTGTAGTGCGCTCTCCTCTGATTAACAAAACGATCAAATGACATCCTCTCCCAAACCTGAGGAGCTAATAAGTCCCACTCATCATTTGTAGCCACGAGAACATATGCAAATAGGGAATCTCCTACCTCCTCCTTTGCTGGAGCCTCTGGTTCCTCTTGAACAAACGTAGGACGTGTAGGTCTATCAGCTGTTCTAGAGTAGGTCAGCTGTGGTCTCTGATTAACAGTAGCACTCTTGTTATCTCCTTGTTCCCCATTCTGTCTGACAGGGGGGTTCATCCTCTCTACCATAGTAGTGAGTGCCTATATTGCCTGATTCATCTGCTACTGGCCTGTCATCATAACACAGTAGAATTCTCTGGTGCCCTGATCATCATCATACCTGTGGCCCTGGGTGGGCTACCCTCACGTCTGTCACTCATGATGATTGGTGGCTGATCTAACACTTGGGTACCTTCAACCAAGGCTCTACAACGTGTGTTATACCTGTGTGGTCCTAACTCTTGTGGCTGCATAAGATCTATAAACCCTCAGGATGGTAAGATTTAGCTCTGATACCACTGTAATATCCCCAACCAATAGGGACTGTAGAGTGACAAAGCTCTGAATTGCTTTTCTGTGTATTTTGATTTTTAGTATGAAATAAGAACAAATTGCGATTTTTGCAAAATAATTTCCAAATAAATAAATAAACCACAATATAATCTCTTAACTGGCAAATCAATGATCATATTATTCATCCAGATGATTACAATAGAAGTCCTCTGTTATACATATAAAAGAATATTAAAATACTATCTTAAAAACCTAAATTTTTTGCAAACTAAAAATAAACCCTGGATCTGGTCCGTCTCGAGTTGCTATGTTAAAAACACATTCACCGTCATCGGTTATACTGCCACTGTCGGTGGTATAACACTTTGAAAACTGTCAACGTCGGTCTCTGACAACTTGGTTCAGCCGATGTCGATTTCTGAGTCGATCGATGTCGGTCACTGGACTGCCGATGTCGGTCTTTGTGCTTCCCGCGGTGCTTTCCAGCCTGATGCAAAATGGTACGGAGTTGTATAGATATGTACGGATCCCGTACAAAAAGCTAATGGAAAATAGTGCAGCCTATATGCTGTTCTCTAGATCTGAAGAAATATAGCCTAATATGGAAGATCTTTATTCTTAACAATTACTGAATCAAACCCTAATAAAATAAATACTTGGAAAGCTCTGTGACAACTTTTGTATGAAGTTACCTCTCAAATCGGCAATAGATCAGCTGATATTTCATAGCCTCTGAATCGCACACACTGAAGAGTGGACGTTCTTCAATGCAAACAAAATACTGGAACCCTTGGCTCAGTCTTCTCAGAAGAATTCTTAGCAAAAATCAATAATCATAATCTCATAATCATTCCAACTCTCTCCCATGAGAAACCCTTATACCCTCAAAAAGGTGTGCTTGCCCTAATTAGGGTTTCTTAAATTAGAATTAGGGTTTCTTAATTAAAATTAGACCAAATAATTAATATTTGATTAAATCAATCAAATATTAATATCTCCCTTAATACATGTCGGATCCTCAAACCATTTGAAGCTGGTGAACCAGGGAGTGATTCTGCACATGATCATGCCAAAATAAGGGTGCTCCGCTGCATGTCAGAAGTGCCTAAATAATAGGAGCTCAGGCAAACGTGTCTGAAAGAGCGCGAATGAAAACCAACTATAAAAATTCTGCTAATCGAAGCCAAGCCAAGCTCCATTATGACCCTCCATCCATCCTATCAGCCTACGAGGGTCGTATAATAGGCTAACCATCAACTCTGAACATGTCAACTAAAAAGGGGACATGACAGTGTGAGATTAGGTCACCCATGTAGGATTGTGAGCAAAGCACTAGCAGTAGTAGAATTTGTGTCCATAGGAAGTAAGAAGATGCCACACAAATGAATTAGAGGAGGAATGTGGTTGGAAGACTAGAGGAAGTCTTTGAGGTTTTAGGCATGGTGCAAACTCAATTATATGCCATAGAAGACGATAGATGACAAGGTTTCATACGGAGGGATGATTTGATTGATGTTTAAGAGTAACAACCCATTGAGGGTGCAAGAAAAGACGATAGGAAGGATGAAGAGCAAATGGATGTGGGGGAAAGAAGGCTATTGAAGGTTGTTTCGTGAATTGGCAAAGGCGCACATGTGGATGTGTCATGTTTCTCAGGATCTCTAAACTCTGAGGAGCTCATTGACTGGGTCATAGACATGGAGGAGTATTTCTATTGGTAGGAAATTAACAATTTGCAACGTGTGAAGGTGGCACATACCAAGTTGAAGGGTTATGTGGTGCTATGGTGAAAGGAATTGTATAACAAAAGAAGAATAAAAGGTAAGGAGAAAATTTTTAGATGGGATAGAATGGTTGAGAAGTTAAAGGGAAAGTTCTTACTAGGAGACTATCAAATGGAGCTATTTAATAAATTGCAAAATTTGAGGCAAAAGGACCTTGGTGTCAAATAATACTCTAGGGAATTTTGTAAAATCACCATTAGATTTGGACATAGTGAAGCCTACTAGAAGAAGGTCGTGTGATGTTTGGCTGGTATGTGCATATGAATCTAGGAGGAGTTAAGTATGTCATAGATCCAAACATTAGAATAAGCATATTAGTTTGTGTTGAGGGCAAAAGAGAAGTTATCATGCAAACAAAAAAGTGTTGCATGAGGAAAAGGAAGATTTGCACGTGGAAGAGGCATAAGAAGTGTTAGTAGAAGTAAGTCTAAGTAAGGAGAAAATAATGTTGGATGCAATCCGGCGCACACGCAAGAACAAAGAGAATCGTGTGGAGGAGAGGGAGTATACATGTGCAAGAAGCAACTAGTTACCTACCTTGAGGGCACCTACGATTTGGACGAGGACAAGGAAGAAGATTATCTGGAACTTGCTTTAATTGTAGAAACTTTGGGCATAGAGTGTATGAATGCCCATAAATGTAAAGCAAGGGAAGGAAGAAATCAGATTCTGGCACAAAAAAGAGTCAATATTTTTCACCACATATAATATAATATTGGTTTAATAAAAAAACCATATGATATTTTCCACCACATATAATATTGGTTTAATAAAATAATTTATTGATAATCAATTTTTTTTAAATTTTTAAGATATTTATTTATTTTTAATAGGGAGCATACAAACTTTCAAAATAAACTCATTTAAAAGAAACAATATTTTTCTTTAATTGTTTCCCGCTCGGAACTTTGGCGAGTCGTGTGTGAGCAGCCGGCGGGAACGGGGGTTTTAGGAGGCGGCTAATTAGGGTTATTTGCCAGTCGGCAGAACTACAGAAAGTAGCTGGACATGGACAGATCAAACACGGGCGGCCATACGTTCTTTATGATTATCTGCTCAGATGAAAAACCTGGCAAACAACAGTATAACTATCTGGCGGGGCCGCCTGGTAGACTATCCTGACAGGCCGGACAGGACGGGGACCCTTCACACTGATTGAGAGGCTTCGTCAGATCGTGTCCCAATAATGTGGAGGGTGACGGCAGCATGTCATCTGTATGACGATACCCCGATCATGTTGGAGAAAGCTCCACAGTTGTCCATTTACCCTCTGGCTTTCTCAGTATCGTCCATATACTCCCTAGGTATATGTCATATACAGTGTATATATGACATTGTAGGGTTCGAAAGCAAAGCAAAATCTTGGCTGGAAAAAGAAAAGACAGAAAGCTTCTCTCCTGTGACGTTGTGGATTGCTTTTAAACGGCATGTTGGTGCCTTTTAAAAGCAATAATGTGGCCCACAGTAAAGCGACCGTCTCTTTGGTGTAATAAGAGCAGGGAATGAGAACCAGGACTAGTAGCGGTAGGCCCGGCCAGATGCATTTACATGAGAGATGTGATGTTTGGTGAGAAGAGGACCGGCGCATTTAACAGCGTCAACAGAATATTGTAATTGCTTTTGGTAAGTTTTTCGATGAATGATTTCTTGTGTCGGTGGCGATGAAGTGAAGAACAATCTAATGCTGGCAGAGCCGTCCCCATGTATGGACCATGTTACCTTTGTTTTGTTTATTGACCGTTTTCTGTCCCGGAATTGCAAAGGCGGGTGCCGGTAAACTTAAATTCAATGAATATTATTTTTTCTTCGATATCTTTTTTTAATTGGGTTTTTGTTTTATTTAACGAGGATGATGGTTGTTTATATTTATTTATTAAAGTATAAATGTTTTTAGGTATTCGATATAGAGAGTTAAACGTTTAAGGTCAGATTTATGCTTTGAGTGATTTTGATAGTATGGATGTTCCTTACTCGTAATTGCTTGGTCAAAAGGATTCATTGATTTAGATGTATGCTTACTCAATATTGTAAATCCGCTATATGTTTATTTTTGAAATATGTGCAGAGATGCCAACATTCTATGTAATTTAGTGATTTCATGTAATACTTTCAGGTATTCAAAAAAAAAAGTTCCATTTCCTATTCTTATACCTTCTAGTGCACGAATTTGATGTTCAAAATTGCAAGTAAAAAAATAAAGTAAGACTAAAAATTTAGTTATGTTATTAAAATTTTAATGTATAAGTGATCGAAAAGGTTGTAGTCCAATTGGGGAGGATGATAATTGCTGATATCCATCTACTAAAGTACGAATCGCTTTAAATACTTAACAAGAAAAATCAAACGATTAACATTGAGATCGTGCTTTGGATGATTTTGATGGTGTGAATGCCCTACTTATAATTACTTAGTCAAAATAATTCAATGATTTAAATGTATACTTATTCAACATTATAAATCCAGTATATGTTTGTCTCTGAAATATAAGCAAAAATATCAATATTCTATATAATTTAGTGGTTCTATATAATAGCTTCAAACATTTTTAAAAAAAAAACATGTATAAATAAAAATAATATTTTACCACCAACAATTTTTGGTCTTAATTGTATTTGAAAATAATTTTGGTCTTAATTATTTTTAAAACGTTAAACTTGTGTCAAAGTTATTATTACATTAAAAATTGGTTAATTAAATGTCTTTTACCATATGAAATATAGAATTTCAAATATTTGTTTTGGATTTTTATGTGTTCAATATTTTTAGCAATAAATTCAAAATTTTTTTTTCCTTTTTCATCTAGATTATTTTATTTGTGAATTATGTTTAGTGTTTGAATTGTATTATTTTTATTTGGATTTTTTTTAAAAATTATTATTCTTTTTCAATTTTAGAAGTTAAAAAACTTTATTATTTTTAATAACGAAATTATTTCATAAAATTTTTTAATTAACAACAAGGTTTATGTACTCATCTTTATTCAAATTGTTTTATTTGTGGATTATGTTTAGAGTTCAAGTTATATTACTTTTATTCGGAGATGTGGACCTCTCTATAATCACGGTGGGGTTTGGGGTTTGGCGTTGGGTTCCTTGAGCCCCTTGTCAACGTCTCTGCATATTATTATTATTATGCTTCTCTGGTGAGAATTTTTAGACGCAACTTGCACTACGGGACTCCACTTGATTGGGAAATCGGAAAGGAATGTCATTCGAGACGGCATGGCGGGCGCGTGGGAAGAACATTATTATATATTCGCGAATGTGCTGCCCTGCTTTTTTATTTCACAAGATTCCCCACTCCCAAAGAGTGAGTATACTAATTTTGTCAGAATGATAATGTATTGTTTGTTAGTCTTGTCTGTGTTTGGGTCCCCGCATGGATACACATTTGCGTGTCTCACGGAAAGCAGAATTCTTATCACTTCTTAGAGTTTAGTCAAACTAAAATAATTACCAAACTACGTCATCACCCTTCAATTTCAATGATTTACCCCGTAAAAAAAACAAAAACAAAACAAAACAAAAAAATAGGAAGATTTGTACTTTTTGCGAGCCAACTTTAAACCACGGCCTCGTTTTAAAGTACAACTCAAAACGCCTAAGATGCCCATCAACGTCGTAGGTAATGGAGAAGATTTGTTCCGTAATTCACAACATAGAGTTTTTTTTTTTTTTTTCAAAAATTTAAGTGGGTATATGAGAACTTTCTAATTAAAGGTTCAACGTTTGTTTTTTTAAAAAAAAATAGTAGTTATAATTTTATATATGTATTCAATTTTTTTTTATTCTCGTTTTTAAAATTGAATGCATTTTATTACTGAATTTTAATTTTTTGTAGATAATTATTGTAATATTGTATATGTAATTTTTTGTAGACAATTATTGTAATTTTTTTCATTCTTCGATATAAAAATTTATTTAAATAAATGTATAGATTCAAAGGTAAAAAGTGTTTATTTAATGTTATTCATGTAATTTTAGCATGTGTATTTATTTGTTAGTTATTAGTCTAAATTAATTATTATTGACAAATGTGTTGACTTTTTATAATTCTTCCCCTTCTTTAACTCTTTAAAAAACCTTCTTTTCTCTTCCCTATACTTTTTGTATTCTGTTAGAAGCATTGCAGTTCTCCTGGTCCATTTTGTTAATCTTTGTTGAGTGAAGATGCACACATTCCCTTCATCATCTCTTTTTCATTTTTAAATTTTAAAGGTCAATTTATATGTCAATAATGTCTTAATTTGATTTTTTTTTTAGAAATACAAAAGTATCATTATTTATTTGACACAGAGCATCTATCTAATATTCATAGAGAAATCACAAGTAAACACTTGAAAGTGATCAAGCAATCATTTAAGCATTTACTATGGATTGGGCTATCATTCTATTCTAGAGCAGTGTTACAACTTTGGATGAAGTCATTTTAATTCATGTAATTTTCATCTATACAATTTATTTTATGTTATTTATTGTTGTTCCTGAGATTATTTTTACCAATTCTATTGTGAAATATTATTACAACTTTGGATGAAGTCATTTTACTTCATGCAATTTCTATTTCTGTAATTTTCATTTATACAGTTTCTTTTATGTTATTTATTGTTGTTCATGAAATTATTTTTACCACTTAAAGACGTCATAAATATGTAATTAGTTAATTTTATATTATTCAATAATATTAACATGGACTATAAATTCACATTATTTTTCTTAAATATTCAAAAACATATATAATAAAATATTATAAATATACAACAGTTGTACGTCATCTGCCAAAAACATCTCGACACTTATTCAAAGCAACTCAACACTCTTAACATTTATGAGCACCATCCCAACAATCTTAACACTTATCAAAAATGTTATGACACTCTCAACCATAAACCTTATTCAAACTTTGTTATATATACCTTCTTATTTAACTTGAATAAACAATTAAACATTACTATTTATAAATAAATGTATTTGTATCATACGTTATTTCCTTTTGTTCTTTATATAAAATTCACAACAAACATTCAATTTTAAAATTAAAAATGCATACAATGTTTTTTAATTTCACCACTAACTTTCATACAAATTAAAAATTCGCTAATAACATTGCTTATTTACTCGATAACATTTTATCACGATGTTGAGCTAATTTTATATCCAAGATACGTGATATTTGCATCCTTCGTTGAAATATTAAGTGGTCACAATTTCTACTTTAGTTTGTTTGTAGAATGTTCCAAGTTGGCACAACTCACAACAATACCACTTGACTATTATTATCTATTTTCTCATTGGTTTGACTTTTAGAACGTGGTACTAGTATATTTTAGAATTTAATTTTTTAATCTTATTTTCTCTCCATTAATGTAACTTTTTAATGTTACGGGTTTAGATGGAAGTAAACGAGTTTGACTTATGATCTCTTTCGTTTCGGCTGTTGAACCCACTATAGTTTTTAATATATTTTATTATACAATTTAGGCACGTGATCCCTTCTTCCAAATAATTTATGGACTTTTTAATTTTTTTAATTTTTTTTGGCTTTGTTTTTATTGATTAGATGTACATTGATCGAGAATTTTTTAAAATAAAAAACATTTAATTTGTAGAAATAAAAATATTGGGCAAGTGCCACGTCATGTATACATATTCTATTGTTTGAGAGTTTTGATGTTTTTAGAGTCTATGAGATTGAGAAAATATAATTTTAAGATTAAAATTGTATGTAAATTATTTGTTCAACATAATTCGAATCATTATTTTTGATTCATTACTAATGAAAAATTTAAGAATAGTGATTTAAAATGTGTTAATCCAATAATTTACACACAGATTTAATTTAAAAATCATATTTTTTTAATCTTTTGTTTGCTTTGGAGGCCAATTTGTTCTTGTACACTAATTCACGACCTTACCATGTTGGTTTCAATGATAACCGGTTTGCTCACGTTGCTATTACAGACAACAATAAAGTATGAATGAACGAATAAAATTGTTAAATAACGTCCACAAGACTAAACAGTCTATGAGACCAAGATGCAAAAAAGTTGTTCCATATTAACACGACCTCTTGCCACAAGCATTGTACTACTAATATTCTAAAATTTCTAATCCCTTCTTGATGATAACTCTAATCTCTTCTCGATACTAACTCATCTACTTGTATTTTGATTAGAAAACTACTTAATTACTTAACCTTTCCTTTTCAAATAAGTCAGTTAAATTATCAACGTTCATGTTACCTTTGTACTTGATATGAATGTCATTATAAGCTATACACTTTATAATGAAATGCTATTTTATCTCCACTACCATCTTGTCACAAAATAAACATATTTTCACTTCTTATTCTTTTCTAAAAAATGTTCACCTATTAATTTCACACCTAAAATGATGTGAACTAGTGTGGAATTAACATTTTTGTTTTCTATTTTATTTCTGTGTTTATATATATCTTTTCTTCGTACTTAATATAAAATTAAAACTTTTATATATATTATATTTTTTTCGATTGAATTATTTTGTCCAAATAATTACCTTAAATTTTTCTCACATATATTTTTATTTCCTCGAATAAAAAATGGAACGAATCAACCTAGAGAAAAAACCTTTGCTATTTTAACTAAATTATATACACAAAATAATTATAGACACATTTGGCAATAGTGGCATTATTTCATGGCTTGTATGTGGAACCTGACATTGAGGTATAAAATAAGCGTATGATATAGGTATGTACCACTAGATTGGGTTAAGTTTTGAGTACGTAAGAGGAGTTGACTTACAACAGTCTTCCGCCTGTACCTAAATACAGTTTATATAATTCAGTGGGTAGTCGCCTCCATAATCAAGGTTACGACCTAATTCTTTCCGTATTCTTTTTTATTGAGAAAAAGGTTTGAGAGATCTCAATAATTGTGTTCTATGGTAAGTTGTATTGTGTTCGATGGTAACTCTTATTCCTTCTTGATACTAACTGTATTACTTGTATTTTGATTAGAAAACTACTTGTTTTATTAAATTTTTTTTTTTCAAATAAGTCAATTAAATTATCAACGTTCATGCTATCTTTATACCTGATATGAGTGTTATTATAAGCTATACACTTTATAATGAAATGTCATTATGTCTCCGCTAGTCTTTTGTCACAAAATAAATATATTTTCGTTTCTTATTGTTTCTTAAAAATTATTCACCTATTAATTTCACATCTAAAATGATGTGAACTAGTGTGTAATTAACATTTTTGTTTTCTAATTTATTTCTATGCTTATATATATATTTTCTTCATATTCTAATATAAAATTAAACTCTTTTATGTATTATAATTTTTTTGATTGAATTATTTTATCCAAATAACTACCTTAAATTTCTCTCACATACTTTTTTATTTCCTCAAATAAAAAACAGAACTAATCAATATTTACTATTTTAACTAAATTATATACACATAAATTATATAGAGGGTGAGTTGAGAGCATAAATAAATTATAGACACATCTGGCAAGAGTGGCATAATTTCCTTGCTTGAATGTGGGCCCCAAAACTGAGGTATAAAAGAAGCGTATGATATAGGTATGTACCGCTAGATTAGGTTAAGTTACGAGTACGTAAGAGGAGTTGACTTAGAATAGTCTTTCGCCTGTGCCTAAATACGGTCTATATAATTCAGTGGGCGACCGCCTCCATAATCAAGGTTATAGACTAATTCTCTCTGTATTCTTTTTTATTTGGAAAAAAGTTTGAGAGACTCAATAATTATGTTCTATGCTAAGTTGTATTGGATGAAGATGACGGTAAGATTGGTGGCATCCATGGCCCATGATTGCAGCAAGGTTTGTGGATACACTAAATGCCCTTTACTAGACTATTACTATATATATTAAGGTTGGGTGTATGAGGGATGTGTTGCTTTGACATCCCTATCTACATTCACGAGTTGGTCTACCTTGACCAAGCGAATGGTTAGCTTTCTTTGCACAGTGATTTGAGTGAATGCATGTCTGAACTGAGGAATCATTGTGAAGCAGTCTGTGTCAACCCCAAGTTTATGTGGACCATGGGCACGTGTTTGTGCAAGCGTCATGCGGGTGTTTATGAGCAGTTCTGTTGGTCACAGGTTTTGTGATGCAGGGGCTTGGTTGTCCTAGGCAGAGAATAATCAGACCTTGGGAGGGAATTGTTCATTGTAATCATTCGAGTGGTTTTGAGCATTAGCCGCTGAGCTCGACTTGGTGGTTGTTGTGTATGTTGGCTAGTTGGCCCATTTATTGTCCTTTGGACCAAATTATCTAGATGAGTTAATAAAATACACGTTACTCCCAAATTTCTTGTATTGTGTGAATTCTCATGTGTGTTTGAGTCAATTTTTTGATCCTTGAAAGTGTGTGTTTTTCTTTCCACTACTAATCCTTTATTATACAAGTTGTTGTCCACTGTGTTTGTGGGTGTACTTATGTAGGTAAACACTGAAGGTGTAGTTCATAGTTATTTTAGAGTCATGTTGCAATGAGGGATTCAGGTTAGAATAAGCGGTGCCACATGGGTGGTCAACTCTATAGAGATGGCCCCGTGATAGTTAGTATCAGAGCACATGATTTGTGTTTTGTAAGATTATGTTTGCCTAAGTTAAACAGTCTTGTGCCTTCCCCTATCGAGTCAGTCCAATGTTTTGTTTGAGTCAGTACGGTAGGAGATCTATCCAAGATGTTACTCAAGAAGGTGGCCAATAGGGGTCGAGAAGAGGGTCAGGGCAAAGGTGAAGGTGGTCGCAGTTGCCATGGTAGTAAGTCAAAAGTTATTACGGTGGGTGAGAGCCTTGTTGAGTGAGTTGGTACCCAATTCCAATTGATGGGGGAACGTGTAGGTATGAGATTCAACGAGCTTGAGCAGAAGTTGAATACCATGGGGCAAACAATCATAGAACTTCTTGGAAGGTTGGAGAAGGGCTTGGTGTTCCAAATGAAATTACAAGATGAAGTGGCTTTGTACCGATAAGCGGTATCGAGTTTGGTGAAAGCATCAGGGTCTAGTTCTTCTACAGTCTTGAAGCTTCCCAAGTTGAAGGAACTAGAGTGTTATGATGGTGAGTGAGATGACCATCTTCTGGGACATGGAGGAGTATCTGGTAGGGTTAGGGGGTTTGTCAGGTGCACAAGAGGTTCACACTGCAACAAGGTACCTCACAGGTATGTCAAAGGTTTGGTATAGGACTTTGGCTAATGAAATTATATTAAGGAGTTCTATGAGGAGGTTGGACTCTTGGGAGGGTCTAAAGGAAGCCCTTAGAGATCAATTTTGACTTGGGAATATAGCATGGTTGGCTAAGACCAAGTTGAGTCAGTTGAAGCAAGTGGGGGAGATGAGAGTGTATATCGATTCTTTCTAAAGCCTTTTGTTGGAGGCCACCGACATGTCAGAGGCAGATAAGTTGTTTTAGTTTGCTCATGGTCTTCAGTCATGGGCTCAAGGGGAGCTCCATCACCATGAAGTGTCTGATGTTAGTGAATCAATTGCTGTAGCAGACTATCTCTTGGATTTTAGAGATGGAGTTTCATCCAAAAACACCTTGGGACCTTGTGCATCCATGGGTGGAGGCATTGGTAAGGGGTTGAGTAAGTCTTCAGGGAAGCCAATGGGTGACCAGGGAAGGAAGGTTACTCTGGAGTCGTCAGTGGGATCTCAAAAATCTTGGAGCACTTCCATGGGTGGTAAGAAGAAGTCACTAGTTAGAGAGTCAAGTGGGAAGTAGTTCTATTTGAAGTGTTGAATATGTGGTGGGAATCACTAAAATTGTGATTATCTAAAGTGATAGGGGGTGTTTACAGTTCAAATGGGGGATCCAGATGAGCAGATGATGTGTGTGCTCAAGGGAGCTCAATGCTAGGTAAAGCTTAATTTTGGAGGTGGTTATTGTAACATGTTGGGGTTGGTTATTGTGGAGGGGGTGATCTGTGTTTGAAAACAACTTAATTCTCATGGATTTGAGTGGTCCTGCAATTGGAAGTTAACTAGTTAGCCTTGGAAACTTGGCCTCTAGACCTCTATAGGTGCAAGTAGGCTTAGAGTAGTTACAAGCCATCCATTTTATGCTAAGATAGGGTTTACCCAAGATGGTTAAGGTGACATTTTTTTCCCATCTTGGAGTTCTTTTATGTTGGATCTGTTGCAGGCATGCGTGGTGAAGACTATGAAGAGGAGTGAGATTCGCAAGATGAATGGGGGTGTTGGGTTGAGTATGCAAAAGAGTGTAAGAATTGGTGAGGAGTCAGTGTATCTTGTATTGCTTTATGGCAGTTGGGATGTTGAAGGGGAGCAATAGGTTCCTTTTTCCTATTGATGTGAGGTGGGTTCTTCATAGCCATGGAGTATGCTCAAGGAAACATCATCTTATTGTGTCACAGAGAAGATAATTGATCAGGTACATTGAGTTGGTTTCAGAAGAGAGTTCTTGGGTAAGGACTTTGTTCCTATTATTGGGCCTGGGGTGTTTGATCTAAAGAGTTGTCTTCACCTGTTATACTCTTAGTTTGGAGTTTTAGTATTGTTTTCAGGGAAATTTTGATGGATCACTTAGGCCTTGCTGGGTTTACAGAGTCTTGAAGAGGTGGGTCATCAGGAACTATTTTCCTTGACCCCAAGTTTGGGGGTTGGCAAGATCAGGGTGATTTTGCAAAGCTGCATTGGTTTGGTGTGGCTTTTTTAGGTAGGTTTGTCTATGTGTTGAAGTTACTAGAGATTCAATTTTTAACTAGTTGGATAACTTTGTCACTGATGAAGTTGAACCAATGATGGTTCCCACCTAAGTGCCCTTCTGTATATATGATGGGTTAAACTGGAGCAGTAGTTGGAATAGTTTGTTTAGGTGAAGATAATGGGTTACTTGGCAATCTGAAGCAAAGGGATTTTCGAGTGGTGTTAGAATGGTAATTTTTCAGCAAGCCGAAGCCCTCAAAGTTAAGGTCATGGAATTTCACCTTGGTCTCTTAACTCTGAATAGAGCCTGAATAGGGGATGTGTTTATCTATTGGCTTTGGGTTTTAAACGCGGACGTGTTAATCTCTTGACTCTGAATTGAGCTCGAAAAGGGGATGTGGTTATGTCTTAGCTTTAGGTCTGAAAAGGGGATGTGTTGGTCTCTTGACTTTGAAGGGAGCTTGAAAAGGGGATGTGTTTATCTCTTAGCTTTGGGTCTGAAAAGGGAGCGTGTTGTTCTCTTAACTCTAGATTTTGGATAGAGCTTGGAAGGGGATGTGTTGGCCTCTTGGCTTGGATTGGGTCTGAAGAAGGAAAGTGTTAATCTTTTGGCTCTAGGTTGAGTTTGAATAGAATATTGCCTCATGGGTTCCTAGCAGTAGAATCATGATGATACTGAAGACGTCACCAATTTTTAAGTGGGGGAATTTATGAGGGATGTGTTACTTCAACATCCCTATCTACATTCATGAGTTGGTCTACCTTGATCAAGTGATTGGTTAGCTTTCTCTGCATAGTGATTTGAGTGAATGCAAGATTGAATTGTCAAAGTGGTGAAAATTGAATCATTATGAAGCAGTCTGTGTTAGTCTCAAGTTTATGTGGACCATGGGCATGTGTCCATACAAGCATCATGCAGGTGTTTGTGAGCAGTTCTGTTGGTCTCAAATTTTGTGAAGCAGGGGCTAGGTTGTCCTAGGTAGAGAGTAATCAGACCTTGGGAGGGAATTGTTCATTGTAATCATTCGAGTGGTTTTAAGCATTATCGACTGAGCTCGACTCAGTGGTTGTTGTGTATGTCTGCTAGTTGGCCCGTTTATTGTACTTTAGACTGAATTGTATTGATGAGTTAATAAAATACACGTTACTCCCACCTTTCTTGTATTATGTGAATGCTCATGTGTTTTTGAGTTAATTTCTTGATCTTTATAAGTGTGTGTTTTTATTTTCACTACTAATCCTTTATTATACAAGTTGTTGTCCACTGTGTTTATGGGTGTACTTATGTAGCTAAACACTAAAGGCATAGTCTGCAGTTCTTATAGAGTCCTATCGCAGTGAGTGATTTAGATTAGAACAAGCGGTGCCGCATGGGTGGTCAGCTCCATCGAGTTGGCCCCATTACAGGGTGGATGACAATGGTAGAATTACGAAAGAAAGTGACACCTGTAATGAAATTTTAGGGGAAGAGTAGTTTGTGGATGGAATTGATGAGTTTAGCATGCTGCCCAAAAATGAGCTCAATGAGCTGTAGCGCAAAGGTGGGTTTCAGACGCATAAACCTACAAGATGATGAAGTGGGCAACACCATGACGGAAGAATTGATGTCTTCTAACTAATTGAAAGGGCACCATGAGGAGGTAATTTTATTCATGGATTGGAGATTGGTGGAGAAGAAAAGTGGACTAGAGAGAATGGGAAGTAGATTGAGCGTGGTATCGACATCTCATGGAGATTTCGATGGAGGAGAGGTGTTGAGAAGCTATTCAATGTCAGATCAGGGGAAGCTACTAATTGTCATAGAACAACAGGTGGTGGGGTACACAGATGGTGAGGCCTAAGATGTTCAGAGTAATATAGGTGTTAAATAAGATTTTTGCCCTGTTACATTTCCTTTGATGAGTGATTCGAAATAATTTTAGATATGTTGGGAGAATTGAATGGTTGCTTACTTTTCAATGTCTCTATTATAATTCTCCCATTTTGAAATGACATTATTTAAATACTTTATTAAGTGAGTGATCTTTAGAAATAAATTAATATTTTAACCTTTTTTTTTTATATTTATGGGCACCAAGTTAATTTGAATAAAATAATAGTCATGGCTTTTAATATAATTATAAATAAAGTAATTTATGTGATTCTTATTTACAAATACATTAAGGGTCGAGGTGGTCTCTTCATATGTATATGTGGGGGTCCTCTTCTATAGACCATGCTTTGCTTTGATTTCAAGGGTAGAGTCCAAACAAAATAAAGGATATGCAACTCTCACCATTTTTGAAAAGTATTATTTACGGCTTTAATTAATGGAAATTCAAACAAATATCCACCTCTTTCACTCACTAGTCACACCTACCCTCTTGTATGGTTGTTAGGTTTGGGGACCACACTTTTCAGTTGAGGAGAGAAAATGATCGAGTTTTTTTTAGTGGTGAATCTTTGTTAATCTACGAATATTCCATTTTTTGAAGTTGACATTTAGTGATTTTCTGGAGTGGCTGACAGGATGGGATCGCCTAATTTTTTGGGGTAAAAGTTAATTTCGAGGATAGGTTCACCTATATTTTAATATAAATTTCCTCCTATAAATGTAATTTGTTGGTACCTCAAAAGCCAATCCAAAGGATTTTGCCATATACTATCAGGTGACTTTGAATTTTTTTTTGGTGGTTTGTATTTCAATTCCCAAGAGGCCTTGAAGAATCAACAGTTTAGACTCCAGAGCAAGGTGGGTAATATTTTTTTACAATATAATTTTTTTAGTATTTTAAAACTATTATTCCATTTATTGCTCTTGAAGTGTCATCACAAAAATTAAACATGAGGGTAGTTTATGAGCATTCGACTGCATTCTATATGTATAGGTGCCTGACTGCATCCTAAAAGCACATGCACCTGATGACAACTTGTGGGTGCTTAACCATAGTTTGTGATCACCCATAGTTCAGCCCGCATCTTATCATTATTCGATCATAGCTTGTAGGTTACGGGCAGATGCCATCAGACTGTTAATGGTCACTAGCAAACTACGGGTAGATGCTGATAGTTTATGGGTGATCGCTAAAGTTTGCCTATAGTATGTAAGCAATCACTAGCAGTTTGTGGGTGACCACCAAAGTTTGTTGGCATGTGTCTATAGACTACAAATGTCTGCCAACAGTCTATTGATGACCACCAGTAGTTTACAAGTGATTGTTGGTAGCTACGGGTGATTATTGGTAGTCTGCATGTGGTCTCCCATAGCCTAATGGCGAGCACTAGTACTAATAGGTTGTAGGCACTTGCTAGCAACCTACAGGTGTACCATGCTAGGTTACATGCAAATGAGGTTATTCTATAGGTAGTCACCATCATGTTTGATTATTATCATGGTTCCTTTTTCATCGATCAAGCATCTTTATTTATTGTCAATTGTCTTCATTTTGTTGTTAATCATCTTTCATCTATGGATCGACAGGCTAGATAATATTGCATCTGCTAAAAACGTTAAGACCTCTGAGAAATTTAAAAAACAAAATAACCTATTATCTTATTTTAACCAGACACAAGTACTGTATTTTCATTTAACTAGTGTTTTTTATTCATTGGCTTATGTTAAAGTTAAATAATAATTAAAATGTCTTAAACTATTTTACGTGTAGAACCCACTGATTACTCTTTTGAAGAATTATCTCCACAACAAGAAATACCTGGGCATAAATTTAAAATGCTAAACAGAGATACTAACTCGTAGATTACCATTTTTTTAATAATTAAATATTCTTTTCAAGATTCAATAATAATGACAAGGCCTACAATAATATTGCATGCAAAACCCATTGATAAATGTATTGAACATTAACATATCCTTGAATTCAAAATATTTGTGAATGAAATGCCAAACATAGGTACTATATTATAAATATTATTTGATTTAATACTTTTTATTTATTTGTACTTTAGTATTGACGTTTATTAATAAATAATGTCACACAATTTTTTTGCATGTAGAATTCAATGATAAAAGTATTAAAGACTTGTATAATGATTTTGAACATATAACTCTCCAGAAAGAAGCCACTTAGAAAGAAATACCCAATGTCCCATTGAATTCAAGCAAACACAGATATCATATCATAACTAGTGGTGTCGATGATGAGTTCGTAACACCAAATGAGAGATCTACTCACCCAACACAATCTTCAGATGAGATTGCTATGCAAGCAAAACAATCTTTAGTTGAAAAAGGCACAAAAAAGTCACTCAGAAAGAAATACCCACTGTCCTATTGGATTCAAGAAAATAAAGATATCCCATCATAAGTAGTGGTGATGATGATGAGTTCCCAACAATAAATGAGAGATCTACTCATCCAACACAATCTTCAGATGAAACTGCTACACAACAAAAATAATTTCCAGTTGAAAAAGACAAAAAAACTATGTGAAAGAAGAAAAATACATGGACAATTGGAAGGTCATTTTAGTACGAATGGGCATCTAAATACCCATTTATTGAACATGTACAGCCAGAAAATAGTACTAACACACCAATAGAATGCAAATGCACAATATGTAGTTGGAAACTTGGTAAGGACCACAAAATGCAACTCAAGTTGGACATAATTGAAAAACATTGTGGCAAAATATATGAGTTAGTAAAAGACGAAGATGGAAATATAAAAAAAATGAGATGGAAAAATGAAGAAGAGTGCATGCATCAATGTTATGTAACAGAGTATTAAAAGCATCAGAAACATCAACGACACCTCATTGAGAAAGAAAAAATAATTAATTCTCAATTCGAAAAGGTTGTTCAGTCTAATTTGCTTGCCAAAAATATATAATTTTCAACTCTATGTCACATTCTGAAAAGAGGAAGACCAATCTCTATTTTTACAGATTATAAGATTTTATTTCAATAGATTGGAATTCACAACATTCCACATTCACATTGGTCTGATACCAGTGCTTGGGAGATGGTAAAATGCCTTATAATGATTGAAAAGAAGGATTTGAAAGAAAAATTAAAATCAATAAGGTTCATATCACTGTCCATTGTTGAGGTAACAACGGTTATCAACACACCATGGGTATGCATACATGTATATACATTTCAGAATCATTCTAGGCAACCTCACCTTTTATATGTAAATAAAATGACTAAAAATTGTAATGCTGAAAGCCTTTGCAAATTGGTTATTTCTAATTTGATGGATATTGCTAGAATGAGTTACCATGATATAGGTACTAAGTTGGTGTGTATTAGTGTAAATGGTGCATCATTAATGTAGTGGAATAAAACAGGTTTGTGTGTTCACCTATAAACATCAGTTGATCCATATATGACTCCAATCCATTGCATGGCACATACAATTAATCTTGCTTTCAAAATTGTAAGCACAATCAAAAATGTTACAAAAGTGGAGGAGCTAATTTGTGATTTGCACGTGTACATGTCATGCAGTCCAAAAAGGTTTTTAGAGTTTCAGAAATTTACAATTAGAGTGACTAATGCAAAAAAACTATTAAAAGATGTTGATACTAGATGGATTTCAATGCAAGATTAATGGAAAAAAACTATTAAAAGATGTAGATACTAGATGGATTTTAATGTATGAGAATGCATGTAGAATATTTGAAGAATATCAATCATTGGTTGGTTTCATGTTCAAGTATAGGATGGAGGTTGACAAGGCAAAATATTTATTGAATAGCTTGACAGATTTTAAAACCTTGTTAACATTATGTGGTATTCTGCCCATGTTGAAGGAAATGCATTATTTGATGAAACATGCACAAGAGAGATCAATATATATTGTGGACTTCATAAAGTTGAGGAAACATGTTTGTTTATCACTTGATATATTATACTACTTGAATGAAAGTTTTAAGGGACCAATATTTGAGAGTTGGAAAAGTTTAACAAATCTAAAGGACCCTCAAAACTATTTGAAATTCAATATTCATGATCATCTTTGTATTTATGTTAATGGAAAGGAGATACCATTACACACCCTCCAAAGACGAACTAATGTAGTTGGATCAAAATTTGAAGAAGTCCCTGTAACAAGGGTTCTATATGATAATGTCATATGTGACAGGTGAATGAAATTTAGAGACATATCAAAAACCTTGTCTGCTGAAATTTGAGATCATTTTCAAAGAGATGACTTGCTTGAAGCCATGTGCGTGTTGAATCTGACATTTTGGAATGGTGTAGATTGTCAAGAATAAACAAGTGATTTATTTATCAAATACATGAGTACTCTCATTGAATATTTTAGTAAGTCTGTGGAAATCAATGGAGAGGAAGTTAAGGCTATTTTACAAAAGAATTTACTGAAGAACCAGTTAATGCTTTTTGGATTTACAATGGCAGAACAATAGCGGTTGTTAACTGAACCAACAAAAGTAGGTTTTATTACTAGGCTATGGAAAAAATTGTATCAGAGTAATGTTCTATAGAAAAAAAAATGAATATTTCCGTGCATATGAATTGTGCCAAACAATGATTTTGGGGTCAGTGGAAGATGAAAGGGTATTTAATGTATTATATTTTGTTAAATCAAGGCTTCAAAATAGATTTGATAGAAATCTTGAGATATGTTTAAGGTTGTATGTTTCAGATTATGAAGTTGATATGTTTCCATATGATAGAGCAATTTCAATGTGGATCAATATAAGTGAAATAAGAGGTGTCATGAATACAACTACCAAAGAAGATAGTGAAACTGTAAATGCTAGTGAGACAGGCCATACAAATGTTAACAATGAAGTATGGGTTACCAGAGGGTTGTTTGAAATACTTGAGTGTTAGTTTATAAAATTGTAATATATATATGCAAACTACTGAACAATATTTGTGAAAGGTTTGATTGATTCAATTTGAGTTATTGTTTATGAAATGCTTAATTGATATGATCCTATCTTCGATATTCTACAATAGTATTTTTTTAGCATTTTTTTACCTTGCAACATGCAAAAAATAGTACATATTCAGCGTTCTATGTTTTTTTTGTTGTTTGACATTTTTTTGAATAAAATATACATTATTTAATGAAATTAAATGGAAAACAATATTTTAATAGCTTTGAAACCAATTTTACTATAAATTAAAGCATTTAAACATTACAGTAAAGTATTACACATTTATAGGTTGTAGCCTAATATGAGTAAAGAATCCATAATTACAAAATATATTGTAATAATATAAAACATAAGTTTACAGTAATTACAAAACATAAGCACAAAACAACTCGAGGCTTTGAGCTCAAACCTCAATTTTCATTAATTAAACAATAGTATGGAAGAAATTACAAAACAACATTAAACATAGTCTCATTATCACTATGGATCAATTTGTCCTTGAATTACTTGTTTGCTGGTGCTGGTAGTGGCTATGCTATCTGTGACTGTGAGGATATGGATCCTAGAATCTTAGAGATCTTTCACTGCAAAATTTATATTATCAAAATTTTCCTGTTCTTGTGCAACAATATCTCCCATTGAAATCAATTATGGGTCCGCTTCTACTTTATTTTTAAACAAAACATCAGGATCCAAGTCATTTTCTTGAATTATTTTTCTCAGTGTATTATTTTGGTTATTCAATAAAACAACTTTTTCCTTGAAAGAAATTACCATAGAAATACTTTTGCGCACATTCTTTAGATGCATGTCAAGGACAACAACTTGGTTCTTCAGATTGATATATTTTAACTGCAAATGATCAAAAAACATTTAATTAATTAAATGTTTTAAAATAAAATTTAATTAAAAAAACCATCACAAAACTTACCCCAAATTTTTGTTTCCACATTCGCAAGATTCACCAGGATTTTATTTTGTGCCTATTTGTTATAGTATGCTTGGGCTTCTACATTCAAGTTCTCAAGCTTGTTTAACATGATATCAAGAACAACATCATTAAAGCTATTATTGACGACAACACTTCCTAAAACTACTTGGTTGAATAAAACATCAAATTTTGATCGATGATGCTCCACCATTGCCTACAATTGATTTCTTTGACTATGGTTGCGGTAATGCTCATTTATTCTTAAATTAATACTTTTGCCCGACGTTCCCAAGTTATCAATTCATCAAGGTTTGGAAGAATAAACTCATTAACATAAGCTTGAGTATTTTCTGCCAATAAATTAGAAACAAGAAAAAAAGTACGTTGGTTATTTATTTGGGGATTCTCCTACACAGGACTATCTTCAGTGATGCTAGGTATAGAATTGGGCATTTGAGGTCAATGTAAAGGCTTTGTGGGCTGAGATCCATGTATGATATCATGAGGATTGATAAAATCCATGGGTGTGCCACTATCTATGCCCAAATACTCATCATCTATATCAATATTATGAAGGACTGAAGTCTTCATCGCACTGGGAGGACCACCAACTGAAAAGTTCAGAAACTTGGACATTGGGACCTAAATCATGCCAACTCTCTGAGTTGGGATAAAAATATGTTTCCCAATACCAGTAGTTAAAGGGCATGATGGGTGGTGGTGGTGGTGGGAATTTTTTCCTTGGAAAAGAACGAGCTACAAATGGAAATTAAAATCACTTAAATGACCAATTAAAAAAAATCTAATATAATATTAGCATTTAAGAAAAAATATATCTATTTATTGCACATTATTGTTTTTATCAATGTTGTGGCTATTGCTATTATTGTTAGGGAACTCTTAAAGCTCTGCCAAACCCAATTGGTGTTTGCAATACAAAGTGTGCAGGTTCCGCTATATATATATAATAGAGTTAAAATATTACAATGATAAAAGAGTATTGAATCAAAGCAAAGGTAGTTTATGAAGGTATACTAGTAACATGAGTGGAGGGATGTGCTAGAGGTGTAATCGATCTCTGCATTCACTTTTTTCTTATCAATTATTGCTCGAACATCTACAGAATCGATTCTACATCCTCCTCCATCTCTATTTCTACTGAGGCCTCAAGAGGTTAACATCCCTTGCTTAGTGTGTTTCTTATGGCAGTTGTTTCATATAATTTTTTTTGCAAGAAAAATATATTTTATTTAAAATGAACTAGATCGATATTTATGTAATTATTTGAAATAGAAGCTCAAACAGTGAAACAACTGCTCAAACTAACCTCTTGTACTTCAAGGGAGAGTGTGGTGACAAACATTATGAGATTGAGAGCAGAAGGAACAAAAAATGCTTGCAAATCCAAAATCACTTCATAGTACAATGCAATAATATAATTACAAAAAGAAAACTAAGTATGTTAGCTGCGTATCAAATCATATTTGATTCTACTGGAAATAAAATTTCACCAGTCCAAATGTTGAGCACCCAAAGTTCAAAGAATATAAACCAGACCCCAGACTGAAATATCAGATGGTCTACCCTGCAAAATAATTCTTTCTTGGAAAAGTTCAAGCATTGCCAAGAAAAAAGGGTTTTTAGCACATTCATTTTTTATTTCTCTTTTACCATGACATTAATGATTTGTAATAAAAAAAACAAGTTAGAACAATAGAAGTAAAACTATTCAAAAATCAATAATTATAAATTTTACAATACATACCATCCACCTGCAGCGAGTAATGGGACTCTAAATACTTTTTTTCATCATCTTTCAACAAGGCTTTTATCATGACTAGGTCCCCATCCTTGTAAGGTGGACTTGTCAAATTTTTAATATCCTTTGGACTGATCCCAAATGAAACATTCTGGAGCCCAAGTTGATGTGAAACATGGAGGAAGAAGTATCGAAACTTTACAAAAGAACATTCAACAAAGGAATATCTTTATCACATTGGGGAATGTAGATAATGTCATTGAACTTGCAAGGCTCCACCCAATCATTGTATGTGTCTTGTTACTATAGAAGCTTTTGGATGATAGTACATGTCAAAGTCCAAAAAATGAGTTTAGGGCTTTTGGTTACCACTATGCCAACATCGAAAGATGTCTGAGAAATGGAAGCCATGCAGTAAAAAAGGGTTTTGGAAGTTGGGGAAAAGAGGAAAATTTTCAAATACAAGAAAAGAGGATAAAATGGCAAAATGTGCAAAATGAGGTGCATTTCGAATATTTATAGGCCTTCAGGTCGAAAAGGGTGACCACTCGTATGATGTGGGCATTTGTCAGAGACACTCATATTGCAACCAAGAGGGCCATATCAGTATTGGTCAAAGGCCTTCATCTGTTTAAGCATCCATTTGCACAGGTGCCCACGTGCATCACATAAGTGTTTTAATGGTTTGCATAGGCATCCATCTGATTCACATAGGCATTCATTAGGTACACACAATCATTCATCTGGTTCACACATGTGTTCATTTTGTTCACATAGGTGTTCATCTAGTTCACACAGTCATTCATCTGGGCTATGCAGGTGACTGTCTACTATTCTTTGGTGCACACCTGTAACATGCCTACTTACAATGCATAGGTTTTCATCTACATCAGGGAAGGTCACCCACGTACATAGGCATCCATCTACACAGGCTCTTGTTTGCAATTATTTTGGTGTGCATCGATTTTTATGTATGTTTTCGTGTAATTTACACAAGCGTTCATCTATTTTTTGGTGTCCATCATCCATATGGAACAATGTGCACCTGTGCATCGCCAACGTTGACAAATATTGTTTAGGTGTTTGTTCATCTATGTGCCTTTGGTACTCTCCTACATTGTGTTGACATTCATTTACATCTCATTGATGTCATTGTTTGACTGTATTTCTTGGCGTTCATCCATGCTTACAGGCTTTGTGTGATTTCTCGCTTGGCATCACATGACTCACCTCTGGAATGATACAACTTTCAACCTAATTCACCACCATTGTGAATCAAATTTGCCACAGAAGCTCCATATATTTTTCTATAGGGCCCAATAAAATGAACCCTAAATGAATAGAGAGTGATTGTCACAATGTTATCCAAAAACATTCATTCCAAAATATCAATGCATCACACCTTCATCCTTGCATAGTTTGACATAGTGTCACTCATTACTTTTGTGATCTTTCATGTAGTGACAATGTTTCACAAACTTAGATATTTGGGCAATCCCAGAGTGGTCACCTTAGGTATCTATACCTTGCTCTCATATCCTTTATGGAGTAGGTAAACCATTGGGTTGATTCATGTCTGGATACAAGAGCCTCCTACTTGCTTCACATCATTAATTTTGATAGGCCACCCTCACATCAATTCTTCTCATCTCTCTAAGAGAGAGATAAATAATGGTATTCATATTGATATTTACAGAGCCTACCTCCAGTCCACATGGTCTCAACCTAAATAGTCACTCACCTCAAAAAATCAACAGTACTCAGAGTTATATTTTCACTTCAATGATGGGTTTATCCAACACCTAAGGTACATAAAACTATTGTAACCTTACAACCTGAGGGTTCTCCTAGCTTAGTTTAGAGTTTGGTCACTTCAGCTTCACATTGAGACAAAGTGCCATATCCCTTGGGAGCATCATATTTATTATATTTTCTCCTTAAAGTCTACGATTGAGGACCATTTTTTTAAAATGCTCTTTATATTACAAGATAATTAGATGGTTCTTTTGCCTCTTCAACCTGAGATATCATGGCTTATGAAGACCAAATATGTTTATCCCTCTTCCTCTAGAAGATGTTTGACTTTTGCTAACGACTTCTTAGATATAAGTCTCCAAGGGGAGCCTATATTAGGTTAATTACATCCTACTTTTAGCCATTTCACGTTATCAATAAGAAGAGGTCCCATGGCCATCTTCCAAATTTATATATTAGACTAGTGAGACGTTTCAGACCTCAATGATTCACACAATCTCATGCTTATCATACTCTTCTTCACTACTTTTAGTTTCACAAGTGTTTATTTAGAGCAACAAGGTCTAGCTCACTAAGTAGGACCCTCCTGTTTTTGATATTATTCATATTATATTATTTTTTTTAATTGTTACTTTCCAATTAATGATTTTAAATTTATTTTAAATTTTCTATTCTATTGGGTGTGTTTTTATGCTCCCCTATCTTTTTACATTATATATCTTTTGTAGTCCCATGGGCCAATATTAGCCTTTGTTGGATATTAATATATAGAATAAATTAAATTAAATTAAATTAAATTAAATCACATTCAACATTAAGTTTATGTAGTAATAATGAAGTATTTTTGGCTTGTATGTGTGTATGTGATCATCGATATATCTATTACTAACAACAAAATAATATTGTAAAGATGATTATAATAAAAAAAAGACACGTTCAATGTACTATTCATGTCAATATAAAATATGGCTCGCAACCACATAACATAAGTGTCAACTAAATACGGCTATAAAAAGGTATTAACAAACACGTAGATTAAAATATCAAAGCAAGTGTGAACATCATGTGTACAGGAAGAAAAATTGGAAGGCAATGACAGATCATCATCAGGAGGATGAATATCCTAAGACGATAGCTCTCTTAAAGGTAGATCATACACAACCTGTCCATCATGTGTGTTCTCTAGAGGAACAAATGAAAATGTGACTCCCTAATCAAGAGGCAAAGGTAAGTAAATCCACATCAGCGCACCACCCTATATGGAGGAAGACCACCAAGATAGACCAACAAAGGACTTTACATGTAATGACAAACTCCCCTCCCCCTTCCCTGTTAAGGAGCGGAGGAGAAGTAGTTACAAAAGTGGCTCCATTGATGTCTAAATGTCAATAAAGAAGTACCTTATAATAATAAGACCAAGGCTTAAATCATATATTGAATGATATTATATCAGGGTTAGAATTTGAAACATATTTACAAGTTAAAATATGGAAAATGGCCCTTTTTTTAATATATGACAATCATTATTGGTAGGGTAAAATACAATTTAAATGTTAAATTAAAATAATATAACTAATAAATCAAAGTACTAATTAATAATATATAAACATCTAATAAATTAAATTTAACTTGTAAGTATCTATCGTTTTACATGCTATGATGTTTTAAAATTTAAAAAATCAATTTTAATAATTTATTCCACAAATCCTTATTTCTAAAATATTTATTATTGTGATTTTTTATATATTATACATAAAATAAAGATTGATTAATTAATGATAATATTATTTTTATATATTTATAAAATATATTGTTAATTTATCAAATATATATTTTAAATGAATTTTTTAATTGTGAAATAAATAAAATAGAGTAAAACTATAATAATAAATTTTAATATATATTTTTTAAGAAAAAAATATGAAAAAATATCTAATATTTTTTTAGATTTATAATCAGGGTTTAAGGGTTATTTATCTAGTTTCATTAATATTGAAAAGCGGTTATAATAGGACTAACATAGAACAACAGTTTTTATAAAATGAGTAGAACAATAGTTTCAAGACCAACAGGGACTGACCAATACAATAGGCCAAACCCACTAAACAGAAACATAACAAAAACACCATGGGAACACTCCCTAACATAGAAAACCACCACCCAAGAGAACTTGAGAAAACACAACTAAAGGTGAAATTACGTCCAAAAAACTAGTTATAATGCAACCAAAACCAACATATCGTTATTCCAAGTCTAAGACAATTTCCACTAGTGCACCACTATGGAGCCTCACAAATCCACCTCGCCACATGTTATACCACCTCTACCAACCACGTCACACACCATACCAAAATCGCGTATGCCCATCTAAGACACTCCCATTGAACCAACCACTAATGTACCATGATTCATAACCCCTCCCAAGCACAGGGCTCGTTGAATCATGTCCAATTATTCCTACATGAGACTAGAAGCCACCTAGAGTTGAGCTTTTTACACCCAACTAGGAGCAAGGACTACAGCGCAACGTGCCACGCTTGATAAAAATTAGACCATGGCCACCTGAGCCTTAGAATGTGTTTCTTCTAGTATAGATTCAAGAGCATGGATGGGAGCCTTTAGCAAAGCGAATGGTGGTGGAGGTAGGGACCAACCAAACTAAGCAAGGGGGTTTGTAATAACAGAATCCAAATTCTCCACATAATTTAACAGTGCCATGAATTTCCCTTCCAACTCTCAAAAAATAAAGAGGAACAAAACCTGCTACAACCTGACTAGAAAAGGCAAGCAATCTTGAGGTTGGACATTCATCACCTCCATTGTTTCCAACAACCCGACCCTAAACATCGATGCCACAAGGAATTCTACCACATGTTGCTTGTCCTCCACCAACCATAGCAAGTTGCTTGCAAACATAAAAACAACATCCAAGTTAACCTTTATCTAGTGACAGGAACTGAGGTAGGAGGCTCCTAATACCATTTGAATGGATTGCAACACCTTGCTAGAAGGCAACCAAAAAACCTTCTTCAACCAGATCGTTGACACCTTACCTGAGAACATCATCTCCTATTTTTTAACCTTGCATGAAGATCATGAGCACTTCGACCACCTCAACCAGTGAAGCCTCTATTCCTAGCAATATAGCAGTCTGCAGAAGTAAACAAACCAACCCCAAAAATGTGTACCATAACCATAGCCAACCATGCAAATAAAAATCTACCATAATGTGTCGGGCATAAATGCCACTCCAAATGATCAAACATTTCACACATATATGATAATCAACAAGTATGGAGGTCTAGAAAGGTCGCTGCCAGTTCTAAAACTACGAACCACATATCACTTGAAGTGACACTCAAAAAGATTAATGGTCAAGAACGATGAAGGGAGCTAAAATAAAATCTGAGCAAGCCCCAACCGCATTGTCCACCCTAAGCTCCTCATCCTGGGCAATGCCTTGGTTGGCTATGAAATCTATGGTTGTATTAGTCTCATGGTAATAATGTCGCACCTCCTAGTCAATAAGAGAATCCAACCAAGGCCACACCCACTCCATATTATTGTTAATTGTCCATGCCTTAGTCTGCGCCCTCCCCCTTGCACCTGCCCTTCCCCCTCCTCCTTGCCTCTCCCTGATTGTGAAGGCCCTGAATCATGACCATCCAATTGCCTTCTACCACAGGGTTTTCCACCCCGCATTGCAAAGCCATCTCCATCTCTAAGACTAGCCTCCGTCATATTGTTAGTACCATCTACCAACTTGTGCAAGGCAGCGCTAATCAAGGACCCACAACAATCCTTGACAATACACCCTACTACCAACACTCTTGGATTGCCACGAGAAATGCCATTGAAATTCAACTTAAACCAATCGAAAAAAGAAAGCAAAATCAACTTAAACCAATCAAAGGAAGAAAGGACCCAATCTGCATTCTCCTTCTTTCTAATCTTCGACGAAGAAACTATTGACCCATTAACCCAAAAAAAAGTAATCTCTAATATTATAAACCATGACAACTTTGAATTTATAATAACAAAATTATTTTTATACATCCACACGTCTCATTTAATTAAGATTATCTTAAAAAAAGCTAAATCTATTTTACAAGTGACGTTGAACGTTAAATTTTGCAATTCCTAATAAACTCCAAACAAAACAAGCGCAGAGATGATGAGTGCCAAGGGCCGCCGCCACCACCACCACCACCACCACCACCACCACCGAGCATCAGGTTGGTCTTCACTTTATTCAGTCAGTATTCCCCATACACACTCAATCACCACCAAAAGCAAAATTTCCTATCTCGAAGGGCCCACAGAGGACCTCTACCAGTCCCCATCAAATATCAGGCCGGGCCCACCTCTACTTTTGTCTTGGTTCTCTGTTACTTTATTATTTATTGGTTTTAAAGGATGTCAACTTGCCGTTTAAAAGCAATCCACGACGTCACGACACACCGCAGAGAAGCTTTTTTCTGTCACTTCTTTTTCCAGCTAAGATTTTCGCCTCCGCCTGACACCATACACCTGGAACCGGAAAAGTCTACCGGCGGTCCTTCCAAATCCCTCTTTTGTTGTTAGCGGGGCCGCCTCGGTTTTTCGAGATTAAATAGTGTATTGGATTAAAGAGTAATATTAAGGATTTTTATGTATATATACAATTATTTGAGATAAGTGTTGTTAGATTAATTTTGGGTAATGTTTATTTCTTTTTTGATATTACACTTTTTATTATGAATTTTGATTTAAAAAATTTAATATTTTTAGTTAATTTCGTTTTTTCAAATAAAATAGTTAGAGTGTTAATTTTTAAATTGTCGATGGTTTAATTTAAATGTTATTACAAACCACACATTTCATGTTATAATGTCATTCTATTTCTAACAATCCTAAAGTGTATATATATATATATATATATATATAGATAGATAGATATTTTGTTTGCCTAGTTTTATTTTTTTTAACCTCTTAATTTTACATTTACTTCTTATTAATTTTTTTCCCCCTCTTATTTAGTTTCTTTTAAGAGTCGTCAGTTTAATTCTTTTTTTCATAATTCAATATTAGAATCCTTCCTTCAACCTCAATTTAACAGGTACAAATAAATCCATTATTTTACTCAAGAGTAACAAATTATCATAAAAAAATCTCAACAATCAAACTTTGTTTATATATTTTATCTACTTTTTCTTTCACAAATTCATATACATATATATTATATTAACATATTACTATTCACCCCTTTATATATGCATATAGGTGTGTGTTTCTCTCCGTTTCAAAAATCAGAACTAGAGAAGGCATGTCTGAATGCTTCGGCAACAACATCGGGGTCAAGCAAGGGTGCCCACTCTCCCCCACTTTGTTTGGTCTTTACATTGACAAACTTGAGGAATGGATTAAAAAAACTGAAGGGGTGGCATCCAGTTGGCCAGTTTTGTAGTAAAGCTACTTTTATATGCAGATGATCTTATTCTTATAGCAACCACTGCCATGGTTTGAGGGGTCATTTGAAGGCTTTAGAGCTATTTTGCCAAGATGTCGAGATGCAAGTGAACATTAGCAAGACTAAAGTCATGATCTTCTCTCTAAAAAGGAAACAACAACAAACTAATTTTATGTTCGAAGGTAGCCCGTTGGAAATCGTCGAAGAATACAAATATCTTGGCATTGTTTTTCATAACAGGCTCAGTTGGAAACTTGCAGGGCGAAAAGGATTCAAGGAGGTTGGAGAGCTTCTTATCTTCTCCAAAACAGGGGTAGAAAAGCGGAACTTTGGGACTGAAAAACCAAGAAAACCCTTTTTGGTTTGTTGGTCGCGCCGGTTGTCCTCTACGGTTGTGAGGTTTGGGGAAGCAACATGTCAAATCACAGATGGAGACAGTTGGAAAGAATTCAAAAACATCTTATCACCAGTGATCTTAAAGTTAAAGCAACTGTTCCATATGAGATCCTCTTGGCGGAGGCCAGTACTTTCCTAATGGATGTTGCGGCGATTTCATGGTTACTAAGCTACCTAAAAAAGGTGGAAAACATGGGGAATCAGCAGTGGTCCAAAATGGTGGTGAACGATTAGATCGGAGGAAGAAGACGTGGATGAAGCAAAACATCAAGTGGTTGGGAAAATGGGACAATGAGTTACATGAGTGCCCTAACACCAAAGAGGAAATAAAAATGTTTGTGTTAGAAAAATTCAGGATTGCCATGTGGACAAATTAGATTGGGCGTAAAAAAATGCATTATATTAAAGAGTTCAATCCCACTTGGGAACATGGGGATAAAGCATACTTAAGTGCCGATCTTAAAGGTAAAGCTAGGCTCCTAGTGGCACAATTGAGGACCGGTTCACACCATCTTATGTGTGAAACTGGTAGATGGACGGTTCCCAAGGAAAGATGGGAAAATAGGATTTGCATTTTCTACAGTGATAGAGCGGTTGAAACTGAACGACACTTCATTAGGGAGTGCGATGCATACAAGGATATCTGTATGCAGCAGGGTATCTGTATGCAGCAGGGTAACAGCGTGAATGTGGGCAGTTTTAGTGAGTTATTTGAGGAAGAGAGGCTACACAACACGGCCCAGCGATTGGTAAAGATTCATAAAAAACGAGATGACATCGAACGGAATCTAAAAAACTCCTAATAGTCTTGACACTTGGTCCCATACACTGTTTGGTCTCGTGAACATTATTAAAACTCATTCATTCATTCAAAGACAATAAAAAAAATGTTAAAACAAAACTGATTGATTGTTTGATTATTTCGATCATCCAAGTCTCCCTCTCCTCGATCCGTGTGTTCTCCAAGTGGACGAGTGAGTCTGAATATTACGATCTACCTACCCCTGGGGAGAACGAATCATCACTCTTGTTTTGGCAAATGGGGACGCGGACGGGTCAAGTTGGTGGAGGCCTTGTCAACGTTTACGTTATACCTGTGATATTATGCTTTTCTCGTGGCGATTTGAGAAACGCAACTTGCACGATAGGACAACTTGAGAGGAATCCAATTCGACGGGGTATGGCAGGCGCGTGGGAAGCCAAAAGATTATCATCACAGTGCCTAATTATTTGACTATATTCCCATTCCCATGCTAATTTTGTTATCACCGAATGCGAATGAAATGAATGGTGGTCATGTTAGTGATAGGTTTATCCTTTTGTCTCTATTGGGGTTCCCTAATTTGCGAATTTTTTTAATCATTACTTAAACCTTAGTCAAACTAAAACAATACACGAACTACGTCATCACCCTTCAATTTCATTTATATACCCCTAAAAAAATAAAACAAATATTTGTATTTTTGCAAGCCAACTTTAACCTCCACTTTTTAAAGTACAACTACAAACCCCCACATCAACGTCCTAATTCAGATATGTTTAAGAGTTTACAATATGAATATATAAGTAAACGCTTTATATGAAAGAGTAAACGAGATATGACCATGCATGCATTATTATGTAGTTAAGATTGAAGATACACGCACAAAAAATAGTTAGGGTTTACATTTGAGGGCCTAAAGCGTATTTTGAGTTTTCATGATCACAGAGAAATGTTTATCATATTCATTTTATTTATGTGTTATATTGTAACTGAGATTCATAATTGCTTTTTTTCGGGGAAATGAGTTAACATATTTTAAATAAAATAGTGTTGTTATGAATTACAATTTTTTCGGTTAAAAATTATGACATCACAAAATGAAAAATTATGAAGTGTTTTTCAAATTTAACAATGAAGTACCAAGTGGACTTAAGCCTTTAAGTGCACATGTACACAAACAAAGAAAAAATGTTTGCTTATTTCAACATAGCAATATTTGTGATGCAAGAGCATCCCAAGGGCATGAAAATACCCTGCAAACAGTTAGTTTTGTTTTGTGAAGTAGAGGTGCAAAGCGCACAAAGGAACGAGCACAAAAGTCAATTTGCAAGCGTTCAAAAATAAGATGCACAATGGAAATAAATACGACACATAATAGAGGCCTACAGGGAAATTTGCACACTATTACACGAAGGTGGTCATGCAAAATATCGTGGAGTGTGGGAGAAGTAAAGCAACTCTAATATATAATTCGACATATGCCACACACCAACATTAACGCACAAATAAGAAGTTATGCATCAAAATTAAAATGCACCACTTGATTGACACGTGGTAGAGAAGCATGGGCATAAGTATGATGTTGACTATAGGCCTAACACATAAGCCTGTGACTAGACAACCTAGACCTATGGTAAGTATGCGAAAGAACTAGAAAGTTCCAAGGTTGTCCAGCTAACAAATTTGAATTTAAAACCAAGACTACTAGGCGTTTACCTGCTCAACACATATTTGAATTTGAAAATAAGTCAGAACAAAAAATTGCCAAACTAAAAAACATCCATAAGTTCAAACCTTATATATGGAGATGCAAGGACGAAGGTTAGGGAGAAGATCGAGATCCACAATGAAACTCTACCACATTTCTAAGATAACATAGCAATGAGCCGAGAGCTAGTAGACCATGGACTTAAAGATCCATTGTAATTAACCCTATAACTACCATTGTAATCAAGCTAAATTTATATCTTATGCTCTAAAAGTATGCAATCTATAATCCTACTTTATTCATATAATACAACTAAAAGTTATCTTCCAAGTCTTGTGTGTTTGAGTGTGATTTAATTAGTTGTGTGGTCAAGGCAATTCTTCATTGGAATCCCTAACCTTGACTATGTCACTTTGGTAACAAACATGGTTTCAAACCTTGGTGTGAGTGTGTGTAGTGTGAGATTAGGTCACCTATGTAGGATTTTGAGCAAAGCACCAACAATAGTATGATTTGTGCTGAAAGGAAGTAAGAAGATGCCACACAAAAGAATTTGAGGATGAATGTGGTTGGAAGACTAGAGGAAGTCTTGGTGGTGTTATGCATGGTGCAGACATAATTATATGTCATAGAAGAGGATAGATGACAAGGTTTCATACCAAGGGATGATCCGAGTGATGTTGAAGAGGAACAACACATTGAGGGTGCAAGAGAAGACAATGGGAAGGATGAAGAGAAAATGGATGTGGGGGAGAGCAGGTTATTGAAGCTTGTTTTGTGAATTTGTAGATGTGCAAAGATGGATGTGCCATGTTTTTGAGGATCTCTAAACATGGAGGAGCTCATTGACTAGGTCATAGACATGGAGGAGTATTTCTATTGGTAGGAAATTAACAATCTACAATGTGTGAAGGTGGCATAAACCAAGTTAAAGGTTCATGCGATGCTATGGTGGAAGGAATTGCATAGCAAAAAAAGAAAAAAAGCCAAGGAGAAAATTTCTAGATGGGATAAAATGGTTGAGAAGTTAAAGGGAAAGTTATTGCTAGGAGACTATCAAATGGAACTATTTGATAAGTTGTAAAATTTGAGGCAAAAGGATCTTAGTGTCAAATAATACCCTAAGGAATTTCATAAAATCACCATTAGATTTAGACATAGTGAAGTTTGTACTAGAAGATGGTCACATGACACTGGAATAGTTTGTGCATATGAATCCAAGAGGAGTTAAGTATGGCATAGATCCAAACATTAGAATAAGCATATTACTTTACATTGAGGGCAAACGAGAAGTTGTCATGCAAACAACAAAGTGTTGCATGAGGAAAAGGAAGATTTGTGCGTGGAAGAGGCATAAGAAGTGTGGGGAGAAGTCATCCTAAGTAAGGAGATGATAATGTTGGCGCAATCCGATGCCCACACAAGAACAAAGAGAATCGTGTGGAGGAGAGTGAGTATGTGCAAGCAGGAACTAGTTACCTAGTCCAAGGGTGCCAAAGATTTGGACGAGGACGAGGAAGATGATTGTCTGTGACTTGCTTTAGTTATAAAAAGTTTTGATATAGAGTGTATGAATGCCCACATACGCAAAGCAAGGGAAGTAAAAAATCAAATGTTGGTGTGCACATTACACACAAAAATATCAATTTAATACTTATATAAAAATTATGTTAATCAACATCTCTAATAAATATAAATAATAAGAATGCCACATAAGAAAATATTTTCCACCATATATAATATTTGTTATAAAAAAAATAAAATAATTGGTAATCAATTTTTTAATTTATTTTAAAGATATTTAAATATTTTTAATAGGGAGTATATAAACTTTCGAAATAAACTCATTTAAAATAAACGATTTTTTTCTTTAATAAATCTCCGCTCGCAACTTTGGCCGGTAGAGTATGACCAGCCGGCGGAACGGGGGTTTTAGGAGGCGGCTATTTAGGGTTATTTGGCAGTCGGCAGAAATACTGAAAGTAGCTGGACATGGACAGATCAAACACCGGTGACCATACGTCCTTTATGATTATCTGCTCAGATGGAAAACCTGGCAAACAACAGTATAAATATCTGGCGGGGCCGCCGTGTAGACTATCCTGACAGGCCGGACAGGACGGGGACCCTTCACACTGATTGAGAGGCTATCTCCAACGATGCCCCGTCAGATCGTGTCCCAATAATGTGGAGGGTGACGGCAGCATGTCATCTGTATGACGATGCCCCGATCATGTTGGAGAAAGCTTCACAGTTGTCCATTTACCCTCTGGCTTTCTCATTATCGTCCATTTACTCCCTAGGTATATATAAAGTCTATATATGACAATGTAGGGTTCGAAAGCTGTGTGAAATCTTGGCTGGAAAAATAAAAGACAGAAAGCTTCTCTCCTGTGACGTTGTGGATTGTTTTTAAACGGCATGCTGGTGTCTTTTAAAAGCAATAATGTGGCCCACAGTAAAGCGACCGTCTCTGTGGTGTAATAAGAGCAGGGCAGCCCCGGGAATGAGAACCAAGACAACAGTAGTGGTAGGCCCGGCCAGATGCATTTACATGAGAGATGTGATGTTTGGTGGGAAGAGGACCGGCGCATTTAACAACGTTAACAGAATATTTTTTTGTAATTGCTTTTGGTAGTTTTTCGATGAATGATTTCTTATATCGGTGGCGTAGAGGCGAAAGCTCCATTATTGACTGTGTATACAGTAGATTCGATAAAGTGAAGAACAATCTAATGCTGGCAGAGCCGTCCCCATGTATGGACCATGTTACCTTTTTTTTTTTTTTTAAAAATTAACTGTTTTCTATCCCGGAATTGTAAAGGCTAGTGCCGGTAAACTCAAATTTATTGAATGTACTTTAAAACCTCTTTTTAATTGAAAGGGTTGTAGTCAGATTTGGTAAGGTTGATGGTTGTTTATATTCATCTATTAAAGTACAATTTTTTTACATATTCAAATAGAGGGTCAAACATTTAGGTCAGGTTTGTGTCCCAAGTAATTTTGAGAGTATAGATGTCCTTTACTCATTGTTGCTTAACCAAAGGAGCTAATTAATTTAGATATATGCTTACTCAATCTTGTAAATCTACTCTATGTTTATTTCTAAAATATGTATAGAGATGTCGACATTTTATATAATTTAGTGATTCTATGTAATGCGTTCGAACACATCCAAAAAAAAAAGAAAATATCCTTCCTATTTCTATACTTTTTAGTGCAAAAATATAATGTCCGAAAGTATAGGTAAAAAAACAAAGTGAGACTAAAATTTAGATGTATGATTAAAATTTTAATGTATAAGTGATTAAAAGGGTTGTAGTCCGACTATTGAGAATGATGGTTGCTTGTATCCATCCACTAAGATATAAATTTTTCTAAATACTCAACATGAAAAATTAAGTGATTAATGTTGGGATCGTGCCTTGGGTGATTTTGATGGTATGGATGCCCTTTACTTATACTAACCAAATGAGTTCATTGATTTAAATACATGCTTACTCAATATTGTAAAGCTACTCTATATTTATTTCCGAAATATGAATAGAAATACCGACATTCTAGTATAATTCAATAATTACATGTAATACCTTAAAAAATATTTAAAAAAATATATAAGTGAAAATAATATTTCATCACCCATGATTTTTGATCTTAATTAATTTTGAAAAAAAATTAGTCTTAATTATATTTGAAAGGTTAAACTTGAGTCAAAATTATCACTACATAAGAATCAATTAATTGAATGTCTTTTACCATGGAATTTCTTAGTATTTGTTTTTTATGAGTTCAATGTTTTTAGGAATAGATTTAAAGGTTGTATTTTTTTTCCCCTTTTCATTTAAATTGTTTTATTTGTGGATTATGTATAGTGGTCAAGTTATTTGATTTGATTTTAACAATAGATTTAAAGGTTTTTTTTTTCCTTTTCATTTAAATTGTTTTATTTGTGGATTATGTTTAGTGGTCAAGTTATTTTATTTTTATTTGGACTTTTTTGAGAGTTATTATTATTTTTTAATTTTAGAAGTTAAGGAATTTTATTATTTTTAATGACGAAATTATTTCGTAGAAAATTTTGACTAACGAAGAAGTTTATATACTCGCCTTTGTTTAAATTGTTTTATTTGTGGATTACATGTAGTGGTCAAGTTATATTATTTTTATTTGGACTTTCTTCAAAATTCTACTATTTTTTTTGAATTTCACTAAACATCCCACAACAAAATTCCTCTCCACTAACACCACAACGATTACAAAGTTGCTCACATAACCATTTTTCTACCCCTTTCCATGGAAATGTCAAGCGGGAGTGATCGATTGTTTGATTATGTGGACCATCTTAATCTTCTTCCTCTTCATAATATGTTGTCGACTAGCGGTTTGGTGCCGCCCAAGTGGAAGACTTAAGTGTCATAGTATTTTGATCCACCTACTCTTAGTAAGAGAGAATCATTCGTCATTTTCGATTTGGAAATCCGGGATGTGGGCCTCTCTATAATCATGGTGGGGTTTGGGGTTGGGTTCCTTAAGCCCTTGTTTAACGTTTCAGAATTGTTAGACGCAACTTACACCATGCGACTCTACTTGATTGAGAAATTGGAAAGGAATATCATTCGAGAGTGTATGGCGGGCGCGTGGGAAGCCAAAAGAGCATCCTCACGATTATTTATTCGCGAATGTGTCGTGTTTTTTTATTTAACCAAGATTCCCCACTCCCATTCGCAATCGCATTCGCATTCGCATTCCCATACTAATTTTGTTATAATGGTAATGCGTTGTCAGGTTTATCTTCTTGTCTGTGTTGGGGTCCCCGCATGGATACACATTTACTTACGTCTCTCACGTAAAGTAGAATTCTTATCAGTCAAACTAAAATAATTCCCAAACTACTTCAACACCCTTCAATTTCAATTATTTACCCCGTTAAAAAAAACAAAAACAAAACAAAACAAAAAAATAGGAAGATTTGTACTTTTTGCAAGCCAACTTTAAACCACCGTCTTGTTTTAAAGTACAACTCAAAACGCCGATATGCCCATCAACGTCGTAGGTAATGGAGAAGATATGTTCCGTAATTCGCAACATGGGTTTTTAAAAAAAAAATAATTAAGTCCGTATATGACAACTTTCTAAGGTTCAACGATTTGTTTTTGTTTTTTTTAAAATAACGGTTATAATTTTATATATGTATTCTTTTTTCTTCTTTTTTTTTTTTTTTTGGATAATTCATATCTTTAAAATTAAATGTATTTTATTATTCAACTTTAATTTTTTTTAAATAATTATTGTAATATTGTATGTGTAATCAATTTTTTTATTATTCTTGTTTTTAGGATTGATTATATTTTGTTAATGTAATTTTTTCTCGTTCTTCAATATAAAAATTTATTTAAATAAATGTAGAGATTCAAAGGTAAAAAGCATTTGTTTAATGTTATTTCATGTAATTTGGTATGTGTATCTATTTGTTGGCTATTGGTCTAAATTAATTATTATTGATAAATGTGTTGATTTTTGATGATTCTTCCCCTTCTTAACTCTTGAAAATCATCTCTCTTCTTCCCTATACTTTTTATATTTTGTTAGAAGCGTTGTAGTTGTTTTGATCCATTTTATTAGTGTTTGTTAAGTGAAGATGCATACATTACCTTCATCTTCTCTTTTTCATTTTAAAAATTTTAAAGGTCAATTTATATGGCAATAATGTCCTAATTTCAATTTAAAAAAAAAAAAAATACACAAGTGTTATTATTTATTTGACATAGAGTAACTATCTAATACTCATAGAGAAATTACAAATAGACATTTGAAAGTGATCAAGCAATCATTTAACTATTTAGTATTGATTGGGCTATCATTTTATTCTCGAACACTATTACGACTTTGGATGAAGTCATTTTAATTCATATAATATCCACCTATGTAATTTTCATTTATATAATTTCTTTTATGTTATTTATTGTTGTTTGTGAGATTATTTTTACCAATTCTATTCTAGAACACTATTACAACTTTGGATGAAGTCATTTTAATTCATATAATTTCTATTTTTGCAATAATTTTTTTCATGTTATTTATTGTTGTTCATAAGATTTTTTTACCACTTAAAGGCATGCTAAATATATAATTAGTTAATTTTACATTAGTCAATGACTTTATCATAGATCTTAAATTCATATTGTTTTTATTAAATACTCAAGGGCATATATAATAAAATATTTTAGATATACAAGTATTGCAGTGCAAAAATCCAACTAAGAGAATGAAAGATCCGAAATAAATAAATTTGACTGTTAACTCAATTTTTAATTGTACGTCATCTGTTAAAAGCATCTCGGCACTTGATTAAAACACCTCAACACTCTTAACACTTATCAAAAGTGTCGTGACACTCTAAATACTAAGCCCTAATAATAAAAAAAATAAAAATAAAAAATATATATATATATATATATATATATATATAATTAACTTGAATAAACAATTAAACATTAATATTAATAATTAAATATATTTGTATCATAAATTATTTCCTTTTATTTTTTATATAAAATTTAAAACAAATATTTAATTTGAAAATTAAAAATTCATATAATATATTTTTTTAATTCCCCACTAATAGAAATTAAAATAACGCTAATAACATTGCTTATTTACTTGATAAGGTTGAACTAATTTTATATCCAATACGTGAAATTGGTAGCCTTCGTCGAAATATTTAACAAATATCAAGTGGTTGCAATTTATACTTTAGTTTGTTTGTAGAAAGGTCCAAGTTGGCACAATTCACAACCATACCACTTGACTATTATTATCTATTTTCTCATTGATTTGACATTTGGAACGTGTTGATAGGATATTTTAGAATTTAATTTTTTATCCGATTTTCTCTCCATTAACGTAATTTGGGTTTAGATGAAAGTAAACGAGTTTGATTAATGTTTTCTTTCGCTTCGACCGTTGAACCCACTATAGATTTTAATATATTTTATTATATAATTTAGGCATATGATCCCTTCTTCCAAATAATAATTTCCGGACTTATTTTATTTATTTATTTATTTATTTGGGCTTTGTTCTTATTGACTAGATGTACATTGGGTGATAATTTTTTTAATTAAAAAACATTGAGTAGGTGCCACGTTATATGTTATCATTCTTTTGTTTAACAGTTTTTGATGTTTTTTAAGTTAATGAATTGAGAAAATATAATTTTTAGGTTGAAATTGTATGTAAATTATTTGTTCAAGACATTTTTAATCATTATTTTTGATTTATTGTTAAGGAAAACTTTACGGTTAGTGATGTGTTAAGCAAATTTTTTACATATATTTTTAATTCAGACAATTTGTTCAATCTTTTATTTGTCTTGGAAGTCAATTTGTTCTTGTACACTAATTCACGATTTCACCATGTTGCTTTTTACAATAACAATTTTGCTCACGTTGCTATTACAGACAACACTAAAATATGAATGAACGAATGAAATTTTTAAATAATGTCCACGAGACTAAGCAGTCTATGAGACCAAGCCGCAAAAAAGTTATTCCATATTAACACAAACTCTTGACACAAGCATTGTACTACTAATATTCTAAAATTTCTAATCCCTTCTCGATGCTAACTCTTATCCCTTCTTGATACTAACTGTATTACTTGTATCTTGATTAGAAAACTACTTAGTCTATTTAACTTTTCCTTTTCAAATAAGTCAATTAAATTATCAACGTTCATGCTACCTTTATACTTGATATGAGTTTCATTATAAGCTATACACTTTATAGTGAAATGCCATTTTGTCTCCATTAGTCTTTTGTCACAAAATAAATATATTTTCATTTCTTATTCTTTTTTTAAAATTATTCACCTATTAATTTCACATCTAAAATGATGTAAACTAGTGCGTAATTAACATTTTTATTTTCTATTTTATTTCTATGCTTATATATATCTTTTCTTCATATTCTAATATAAAATTAAACTCTTTTATGTACTATTATTATTTTTTGATCTAATTATTTTATCCAAATAACTACCTTAAATTTTTCTATTTTAACTAAATTATATACACATAAATTATATAGAGGGTGAGTTGAGAGCATAAATAAATTATAGACACATCTGGGAATAGTGGCATTATTTCATGGCTTGTATGTGGACCCTGACATTGAGGTATAAAGGAAGCGAATGATATAGGTATGTACCGCTGGATTGGGTTAAGTTACGAGTACGTAAGAGGAGTTGACTTAGTACAGTCTTCCGCCGGTACCTAAATACGGTGTATATAAATCAGTGGGCGGCCGCCTCCATAATCAGGGTTACGGACTAATTCTTTCCGTATTCTTTTTTATTTGGAAAAAAGTTCGAGAGATCTCAATAATTGTGTTCTATGGTAAGCTGTATTGGATGAAGATGACGGTAAGATTGGTGGCGTCCATGGCCCATGATTGCAGCAAGGTTTGCGGATACACTAAATGCCCTTTACTAGAATATTAGTATATATATTAAGGTTGGGTGGATTACAGCGGCAGAATTGCGAAAGGAAGTGCCGCCTGCAATGAAATTTCAGGGCAAGAGTGGTTTGTGGATGGAATCGATGAGCTTGGTGTGCTGCCCAGAAATGAGCTCAACGAGCTGTAGCGGAAAGGTGGGTTCCAGACCCATAAACCTGCAAGACGATGAAGTGGGCAGCGCCATGACGGAAGAATTGACGTCTTCTAACGGATCGAAAGGGCACCACGAGGAGGCGATTTCGCTTATGGATTGGAGATCAGGGGAGAAGAAAAGTGGACTGGAGAGAATGGGAAGCGGATTGAGCGTGGTATCGGCATCTCGCGGAGATTTCGATGGAGGAGAGGAGTTGAGAAGGTATTCGATGTCAGATCAGGGGAAGCTGCCGTCGTCACAGTACAAGGGAGTGGTGCCGCAGCCCAACGGGCGGTGGGGCGCGCAGATTTACGAGAGGCACCAGCGCGTGTGGTTGGGTACGTTCAACCTGGAGGAAGATGCCGCCCGGGCCTACGACCGCGCGGCTCTCAAGTTCCGTGGGAGAGACGCCACCACCAACTTCAGACCCGTCCCACACGCCGACCCGGAGGCGCGGTTCATGAGCCGGCACTCCAAGGTCGAAATCGTGGACATGCTGCGGAAGCACACTTACGACGAAGAGCTGCACCACCTCACCACCAACAAGAAAACGACGGCCATCAACAACCGCGACCGTCAAGAAAACGAAGGCGCAACCGGATCCGAGCCGATAGACGGAACTGCAATTTCGGACGATTCGGCTCCTACTTCTAGTCCTTGTCCAGTTCCACCTCGGGAGCATCTTTTCGACAAGGCCGTGACGCCCAGCGACGTGGGGAAGCTGAACCGGCTGGTGATTCCGAAGCAGCAAGCGGAGAAGCATTTCCCTCTGGACGTGAATTCCAGCGAAAAGGGGCTGCTCTTGAATTTGGAGGACGCCACAGGCAAGGCGTGGCGGTTCCGGTATTCGTACTGGAACAGCAGCCAGAGCTACGTGCTGACCAAAGGGTGGAGCCGGTTCGTGAAGGACAAGAAACTGGAAGCCGGCGACATTGTTTCTTTTCACAGAGGGACGCCTGACCCTCACCAGCTTTACATCACATGGCGGCGCAAGCCCTGCGGTCAGCCGCCTCTCCAAGCAAAACCAAAAATGGGGTTCCCCTACGGATCAGCGTTAAACCCCTTCCATTCAGCGCAACATGTGGCGGCTTACAATCCCCAGTGGATGCACATCTTTTGGCCCAATTCCGAGTCGCCCCTCGGTCACATGAAGAGCGCTGCCGTGTGGCCGCCTCACAGCCCAGCAATTCCACTGTATTTCTCCGCGCTTGCTAAACCTGACAGTTATCTCAACCCTAACAGGCCCAGTGCAGCCGAGGAGCCCACCAGGAAAGAGACGCTGTCGAGTTTCATTCCCGCGACAAAGGCGAAGGAAGTGAGACTCTTCGGGGTGAATTTAGCGGAGGGGCAGAATTGATAGCGCCTTCTGTGAATACTTTTATAAAAAGAAAATCCGCGGCTACCCCGAATGCCGTGTGAAAGAGGCGAAGTTTTGAGATCGGACTCGGCTCGGTTGTATACAAAGATGTACTGTAGCATGTAAACATCAAACACTGAATTTCTTTCTGGTTTTACACGCTCCAAAGGTTAACGGGTCAGTTGTAATGTACATAAAGAGTTTTACTTCATATTCGAGCGAGTTGTTTTCGTTGTAATCGAATTATTTTGTTGAATAATTATAAAGCTCGATTTTCCGCTCTCCTTTTCTCGACCGTTCTGTTCTGTACTGTTTTGTTTTAATTGAAAAACTAGAAATATAATATTCTGGCACTAGTATGCGTAAGTACACGTTCCGCCTTTTAGAATACTAACTTGTCGGGGTCCGGGTGAGGATAAAGGGTAAACGATGTCCGGTCTCACGTGTCACTTGTCCGTGTTTATATAAATTAATTATAAGGTTAAAAGGGATGACATCATCCAGTCAAGGCCAAAGAACGAGCCCTAAAAAAGTGAGAAGGGTCATCATAAAACGGATTAGTGTTCTTCTACAAAGGATTTCTTCAATTGATCTCGGAGAGATATTTTTAATTAATTTTTCATCATTTAATTTTAACTTTTCGATTTATGGCTTTTACGTTTAGTTGAGATGTCAAGATCAATGTTAATATATTTTATAATAAAATCAAAAGGATGTTTTATTAGCAATTGAGGTTTGCATTAATATAATTCAGCGTCGCCCCCTCTTTAAAAGTTATGTATATTATATTCTAGAACTTTGTTCATACAACTCCCTTTCACTCGCGAGGGGGTTAATTGTTTAGAGCGATGGTGATCCACAAACCATTATTTCCAATCTTTTAATAATTTATTTGATTGAAACTTGCATCATATTAAAATGGAAATATAATACAAGTACGATAAAATAGACAGGGGGTATATGTTATCTCCAAATATTGCACCCTAGAAGAGGGTGTTTAGGTCTCCTCCAGATTTGGGCAACGTTGGAGCATTTCTAGGCATGTGGGTGTGCCTATAGGTGGAAATGAACCTCTAGGTTGAAAGTGCTAGCTCCTTGTATATGTCTCTGCAAGACAATCTCTGCTAAACCAACTTGTTTAAAGGGAAAAGAGTTATAAATTTACAGAAAAGGAAATCCTATTCTAAGAGTGGTGATACACCAAAACTATTTTCCACCTGAATGCCATATTCTAGTGCACAATACAACAAAAGCACAAATTATTCCCAAACTCTAAAGATTCTAACAACAATATTTCAACACAGAGGTGAGATGTGTAAAAAATGACACAAGGTAAATGAGTTGAAAGGCAAACTTTGCACATTCAAGATAGTAATACACATGCAAAAATTGAATACACTTGGATACACACTATGTGACTAGTTAGACTAAGAACTCTTGTTCATGTATGAAGGATAAAGTGGGCAGAATGATGGAAAATCATCACATGCTTCCACTATACATCTCTTGCACACTCAAACCAAAAACCCAGAAAAAGCTTGAAGGAAACATATTTATGCTTAAATGCTTAAAGGCAAAACTCGAATCATTCCAATAGGGCTTTGCCATACACTGCGTGGTCTCATTTTCACTAGCCAAGGCACTGTATATATAGCAAGAAGGAAGAGAGAGAGGAAAGCCTCTTGGTGCCAAGGAGAGGAATCAATTCTGTTGGAAGTCATTGTCTTTAGTTGCAATAGTCTTTGCCAATGATGCTCATTAAGGCACTCTGATTGATCCATGTCACCCACCTAAATGCCCTTGGCTTGCCCTCTTGGAGATGCTTTTTCAACGACTACTTAACAAAATAAAGCTATGTGGAGATGGCACCAAAAATGGTTGCTGCTAATGGAGCCACTTATTGGAGATTTGTTCTAGTGCCCACCTGCTTCTCCTTGGCTTGTCGTGACGCACAATGGCATGGAGAGAAGTTGTTATTATTCTATCTGGCTTTGTCTTTCCTTTTTGATTCGTCCTCAAGGAATGACTTGGATTGGTGATTATGAGTCATTGATGTACTGGGCACGGATGCCTGTGGATCATCCTCCATTTGTCTTTGACAAGCTGACTCTGCTCCAACTCATGCCACGTAGTAGCTTCTCATTTATCTTTATCTTTTTGGAAAGATTGTTTCGGATAAAATGTATGGAATAATTCTTTCGGGTTTTCACTAAGTGTCAATTCAAAAACTTTTTGAAGGACATTTTTGCCTAGAAAGGCCCTTCAGATTTGTGAAAATGCCCCTTCTGAAGGGTAAAAGACCTTCAAACATTTGGAAATATACCCTTCGAAAGGATGGAGTTGCCATTTGAAAAATTTGAACTACCCTTCGAAAGAATTGAACTGCCCTTCAGAAGAATGGAGTGCCCTTCGAAAAAGTTGAACTGCCCTTCAGAAGAGTTGAACTAACCTTCAGAAGAATTGAAGTGCCCTTCAAAAAAATTGAAAGTGTTCCTTCGAAAACTTTGAAAATGTTCCTTTGGAAGTGTTGAAACCTTTAGACTTCTTGAAATGGGCCTTTCTGAAGGGAATGTGCCCTTCAAAAAAGTTTGAGACTTTGACCTTGGGAAATTCAAGAGGCATTATCAAGACCATTTCAGGTTTTCTAAGCCCTATTACTAACTCACTTCGAACCTCTCATTTCTCACTACTTATAAAGTAATTTAATACTTGCTCCTTGGAAAACCTGAAGTCATGCATCATTGAAACCCTGAAAAGCATTGGAAGGAGTAATTCAGGTTCATAAACCTAGATTACTTCTACTCATGAAATTTTTATAAGTCAAGTCATTCAGAGAACCCGAATTGGTCTTGAGGAGTAACTCAGGGTTATGAGGGGCCAAGACTTGACTTGTGGAGAACCTGACTTACACTACAATGGAGCCAAAACACTTTAGCCTCCTTGACTTGCAATTTTGGACCTCTGAAACGACCTGTTCTTGCAATTGTTATTTGGCTCTCCTTGAAAATGGTTGAAAAAATTGTATTGAGTTGAAATTTGGTCAATAGTATGGAAGCACATCCCAAAGTCACAACACACCAAAGAACTCAAAAACAAAAAATTGATTACATCAAGCTGACATCAGTAGTACATAATATAAAAAGAGGCCATATCAAACAACTAGGGTCACCAGGCCTATATATGGAGGAGGCGACGACAAAGGAGTATAAAGTTTATCTCCCCAACCTCCCCCATGAGTGGTGGAGGTGTCAGGGATGGTCCAAACTTCCTCTTATTTTTTTCCTTGTTCATTCTTATCACGATAGGGGGAGATAGCAAGATTCAACGTCAGACACTTATCTTGCGCATCCCCATCCCAAGGGGTAAACCCAACATGGCTAGTATTAGGCAACAACTAACCTCCAAATCCACCAAAGGTAGAGAAGTCCCACTTGGGATCAGAAGGGGGGGAGGCAAAGTGACTCCAAGATCTACAGTGGCCTCAACTCCTTGCTTGATCGCATCCCCTCCAATCTTTGTCTCTGTTATGCCCACTTTGATGGGGATTGTCCACTTGAACTTTGCTAGTAGTGGAAGGAGCATAGTCCTTGTGGTCAAGGATAGAGTAGAGGTGTCAGCCCTCCATTCCCACTTTTTCAGCTTGTACCTAGATCTAAAGCATAACATTAGAGAGCACATATATTCGGTTAGAAATAGAGAACTCTATGGTCAAAATTTATTGATTAAAAGTAACAAAATTTCTATCTTTCCATAGCATAAATAGATTTTAAATGTAGAAAATATGCCAAATTTGCTTGAACTTTGTAGGCAAGGCCACAAAATCCCCTAGAAGGATGGGTGTTAAGAGAAAGGCTCAGGCCTATAGGGTTGGAAGAATGAGTGAATCCAATTCTAGGCATTTTGAGCCTTGACACAAAACCAAAAAATGTGGTTAAGGGACTTATATTGACCACAAGATGAGCATTTGGGGAGATAAATCCCCATGTGTAACAATATTTCACCTACATGAAGGCCTTGGTAAATCAAACACTGGGAAACATAGCTCTCTTGGGCTCAACAACAACCCATATAGTTATAAATCTCATAGTCCAAATAAAGGTGGGGCTACTAAGATGTCAACACTTGTTGAGCATCTCCCAAGGAGGAGTGATCAAGGATTGCCATTGATAACCAAGCCAGGGTTTGTTCCAAAACATAGGTGTGGAAGTAGACTACTTCCATTCCTTCCACCATTGAGGAGATTTAGTGAGCCCAATTTTGTGCAAAGCATAATCAAGCATAACCATCTAAATTTTAGAGATTGATTCAAAGCCCTAGGAATTTAACTTAAACTTACCCTTGAGGACCTTTCAAGTGAACCAAAATCTAGTACATTTGTCTAAAATATCCCTTAAGGTTTAATGATGCAACGATGCAACCTAAGAGTTTTAATCCTAGGAGTTTTTGCTAATGATTTCCCACTAATAATGATAATAGGGCACCACCAAAGAGAATGAGAATTGATAGATAGGTTATATCTAAACCCATCAAACTTCCAAATCAACCAATGTTTGATAGAATCCCATGCTTTCCATATTATTTTGACAATGAAGTCCCATTGATTTTAGCAGTGGTTGGGGCAACAAGCAGAGTTTGAAAGCCTAGATTCCTCTAGACCTTTCGGCCCTTGAAGAGATGCAATTGTTGAGAAATTTTTTCTAGACCTCTTGCCCTTCAATAGCTCTAATAATAATTTTTTCTCAAAGAGTGGATCCTTGTTTGAAAATGTTGATCAAGCCAAGGCCTCCTGCGTCTCTAGGTTGACAACAAATATCCCAGGCCACTTGATGAAAGCTTTTGTTGCCTTCAGAGTTGGCCCATCAAAATTCCCTAAGCAAATTTTCAAGCTTCTTGTAGATGAATTTTGAGGGATCCCAACATGAATATCAATACACATGAGTAACCATGAGAATTTTAGAATAGATTTAAATTTTTTTAGCCAAATATAAAGGTTTAGTAATCCAATAAGAAAGCTTTTTTTCAACTCTAAGGACAACATAGTTCCATAGGTCTATGGGAGAATCTTGAAAAGCAAAGGGAATGCCTAACAATCAAACATTTTACCATGAGCAATCCACTTCAATTGATAAGCACTGAGCCATGAGGGTATAGACCCATAGCTCTATCTATAACATTGAGTTTTAGCTCACTGAATATAGGACCCTGAGGCAAAACAAAAAATATTAAGGCATTCCATGGCATTTTGGACCACCTATTCATCCTTTTAAAGGGTGAGAAAAAAATCATCAATAAAATGCCTATTAATAAGCTGGTTGTGAGGAACCATGGGCAAAGAAATGTTCTGATATGCCTTTTGCTAGTATAGTCCTTTAACAAGTATACAAATCCCTTAGTAACAAGCACATAGAGAGAGGGAACAAGAGGGCACCCCTGTTTGATAGAGTGAAACAAGCCAAGATCTCATATTGATGACCATTATTAGTGATGCAAGCAAACACACTGAAAAAGAATGCTCACAGAGAGAATGAACACGGGGCCAGACCCTAAAGCTTGAAGCATGGCTAAGATAAAGGGCCATTCAACTCTATAATATGCCTTCTCAAAGTCAATTTTGATGAACATAAATTTTTGCTTAGATGTACAAGCACATTCCATGCCTTCCCAAACATCCATGATGTTATCCAAAATATAACGCCCTCGAATAAACCTAGTTTACTTAGATTGAATAATTAGGGGAAGCAAATATATAATCTCGAGGGTTAGGGATTTACCAATAATCTTGTAGAAGACATTCAAAAGAGTAATAGGCTACCAATTGGAAGTGGCTTCAGGATCCCTGACCTTAGGAATGAATTAGGTGTTACGTTTGTTGATAATTTGGCCCATAGAAACTTGGGAGAGAGCTTTGAGATGAAATTTGTGTAGATCAGGGTTGGCATAGTCTTGAAGAGATTGATAAAATTTGCAATTTGAACCATCAACACCAGGAGCTTTATTTGAGCCATAACCATTGTTGCTTCATGCAACTCTTCTATGGAAAGGAATTGGTCACATGTAATTATTTAAGAGGGAGATATTTTGTATAAGAAAACATCTAACCATGTTTGCAAGGCCACATTTTGGGAGTCCAAGGAAGGCTGAGCTTGAAAAAAATATCTATAATGCATACAAAATCTTAAAGGATGCCTGGGAGGATAGTTAAACAAACTCTATAATCTTTGATAACTTTTATTTGAGTTGTAGAATTGTGAGCCTTTAGAGTGCTTAAAAATTCCTTGGAGACTTGATCACCAATTTTGAGCGAGTGGAGGCAAGCTTGTAGTTGAGCCCCACAGGCTTGATGGAGGTCTACAAGTTTAATTTTTTTTCTAAGAGTGGCCACCTAGCTTTGTAAAGTCTCATCCAGAGGGGACTTAACTAGCACCTGGGAAAGGTGAGTGAACTCTCTCATAACGAAAACATTCACCCATTTTCTTGTGAAGGCCAACTACTTACCAAAAAATTGAAGAAAGGTGGTAATGTGGGAGATGACAACTTCCTAATAGGTAATCCATCCAAAATTTCCATTCAGATGTGGACTGATATTTTAAACCCTATGAATGTGAGCAAGAATTTAAGGATGCCTGAGATGAGAAGTGTTCTGGTAGAACTAGTTATTGAAAATTTTGGTAGGAGGGGAAGTTCATTCCACAGTAAATTAGACATGTTAGTGATTAGAGAGAAGGAAATTTAGAACAACACTCACAAGCTAATCAAATTTTTGGACAAAAGAGAAGATATGTTAGTCTGAGAGGAGGGATCGATCGAGTCTTTTTAGCACTTGTTCAACTTCTTGTATAAAATTAAACCCAAAGGAACCAAGTCATAGGGGAAGAGTGCCTATGATGATGGTTTGGGTCAGATAGACCAAATTTGTTATGTAGATAAAATAAGCTTCTCTTTCATGAGCATACCACCACTTCAAAAGGACCCTTCTTTTTCCTCTGACAATTAATTAATTTTAAAATACCCACAAACAATCTAGTGGGCCATGGGGAGGGAATATGCTATCCATCTCCAAAGAGTCATCCTTTCAACATCATCATTATAAGCATAAAGATTGACAAAAATAAGGATACCTATCAAAATTGAAAACCATCTAGATAACATGGTTAAACGAGTCAATTCCCCAATTAATCATAAAATAAACATAGAGAGGATAAATCAAAGTTATTAAGCCACCATGTCCCACCTCATTTCTAGACATATAACAAGTATCCTTGGGCCAAATGATATTTGTTATCGTTTTCAATGCAAAATTAGTAAATTTAACTTCCTATAGGCACAAGATATGCATATCTAAAAATTATTACAACTTTCCCACACTAAATACTTATGTGTTAGGTCTATCAATCTGTGAACTATTCAAGTTCATGGTTTTACCCTTCAAGCTCTTAAACACCATAAGTGGTTGTTCAAGAATGTATTATGTTGTCAACTTGCGATAAAGTCTACAGGCCCAATAAACTACCTCTCAAATTAAACAAAATAATTATCCTCACTACCATGAGAGGGGCTCCTTGAATGATGAGTCTCTTTCCTGTGTGGGGAAGTAAGGATTTCTTGTGAGTTTGCAATTGAGATGATAACTGGGAGTGATTGTGAATCTTGTGTTTGAAAGAAAGAGAGATGAAGGGAAATAGACTATGGTGTTTTAAAAATGGCATTAACCACTTGCAGAGCACTTGTCATGGCTAGACTAGGGTGTGGTAGAGGGGAACAAGCAGGAAGGGTTTGAGTTGAGGTTGACAGAGTGGCTATGTTAATAAGATTCACAGGCTTGAAATTGCCCACAGGAGATTTCACATTTTGATTGTTTTGATTATTTATCCTCCTCACACCTACCACCATGGATCAGGTGGATTCAACAGATCCAAAATTGTCAAAAATTGGTTCCTCTTTCCTATCGCTCTCTTGGACAGGAAAAAAATTGTCAAATGTTTTCATTTGGTATGGACAGGAGAAAAGGAGTTGGAGTGAGTGCACTTGGTGGATGTTAATAGTCCTTATGACCTTCCATTTCATGGTCATGGTTTAAATATTGGTGGTCTATGCTTTATGAACAATCGTTAAGATTTTTAGAACTTTTAAACTTCTGATGCAACCCCAAAGGCTCAAGTTTTTCTCCTCTGATTGCACTTTGAAGACTAGTACGTGTGAACCAAGTAATGCTTGTAGACTTGCAAAGCATGTTTACCCATTTCATGTTGACTTCAACTTGTTTGGTATGTGTGACCATGGAAGGATAGGAAAGATCATTCTCCTTGTGCTAGAAGTGAATACCAATGGTCTATAGAATAGTGTTTGATAGTTTTAGTGTTTTCATCTTCTATGAGTGTCTTCAAGTCAAGAGTAACACACTTATTTCCAACCCTTCAGAGCATGGTTTTTCACATTCTCCATTGAAGGATCTAGACATTGATTGAGATAGGTCCCTGAGACAGTAAGTAAGGACTAATTAGAGTCCTAATGTGCATAGTCACCTACAATCACCTATAGGTATGCATAGATAATTATAGGGCTCTCCAAAACCTAAGAGACAAGATGCACATGTTTTCAAGACTTGAATGGAGTTATCAATTCATCTAGGGTTCATCAAATAAAAAAGACCAAAGAATAAGAGTAAAAAAGGGGCACACAAATCTAAATGGACACAAAATCTTCATACCATTCTAATTTCTTATAGCAAGAGATTCAACAAACAAGAATTCTGGGTCTAATCACAAGATGGATCTTATATCTACTTGTTGAGATGATGAGACAACTTCATACCTCAACCTAGATGAAGAAGTGTAGATTTGAATAAATTTACATAAAATTTACCGTAACTTCTCTTAAAAGAGATTTTTCTCTATATAGTGTCATCTCATGGTAGAAGTTTATGAGGTCTAGGTAAGTCTAATGGCTTCCTTCTTGTATCCTAGGCCTAAAGGTAACATCTTGACACAAGAAGAGATTTTTTGGTTGAGAGAGAATTATGGTTGAATGGTTTTCAAATAAATCAAGATTATAATGGAGGTTCTCAGAGAAATACAGTGTTATTAGGCCAAAATGAACTTGGAACACTGCAACTTGCAAATGATACCTAGTGCATTGATGATAGAGGGATGATAGGATGGTTTCAAAGTAGAAATGAATACATATTGGTGTGAGATGGTCCTATTTACCTTAGGATAAACCAAAAATTTTCAAACACAATGCTCAAATAGGTATCAAAACCTACAAGAACCCCTTAACTTCTCTAATGAACACCCACAGTTTGACTCATGCTCAAACTAGCCTAGGCTAATGGAGAGATGCAGTTTGGTTGGTAGATAGAGGTATAATATGGAATGACCAAGTTAAAATAAATATAAAAATGATATAATAACATTTTCATGTGATTACATGAGGAAAGGATGAACAAAGATAGTCATAGCTAAAGGTTCTTAAGCCCTATCAAAACCTTGCACATAGTCACAGGCCTAGAAGCTAGTTTGGAGAATTTAAAGTGTTGAGGGATCTAGAAGCATGGTCAGACTTTGAAAATTGATACATAGGGTCATTATGAGTTTGAATATACCTCCATGGTCTCCTTTATGTCAAACTAATAGGGGAAGCGCTCTCTATTTTATCTCAGACCTAAGACACTCCATAAATAAGACAATCTACATACCTAGTTCATTGATGGTGAAAAGATGAATGGCAGAGCTTTGAATGATTGTAGGATGATGTGTAAGGTTTAATTAAAGGATAATGATTATTTATAAGCACCTAAAACCACTTTGACCACTCATAGGTGGTCATACACTCAAAAAACATACTCTATGCCTACTAGGCCTAAGAATTGAACATGACCATCATGACTCCTAATGACACTCCTATGGCCATGTGATCTTCCAAAGAAATTGGAGAGTATTCATGGGAAATTAAAGGGTTTATTGGACTTAGTGGTTTGTATAATACAACTCAAATTGGTTAGTTTTGGCCTCAATTTATCTCAGGGATGTCTAGAATGCATATTAAGAACTCGAGAGCCAACTTCTTTCACTCCCATATATACAGATGATATGCATTAGGTATCAATAACTTAGGGATAGTTAATGGAGGTCATGAAATTGAAACCAATGGAATTGGTTTGAAGGTTAAGGGATTAACCTTTATGAATCATTGTTAAGAACCTAAATGACCTAAAACCCTCATAAGAGCCCAATGAGAATGATATGAAGAGCAATGCATCCATAAGTGGCCAATTAGCCTGGAAAGTGATTTGGACATATTTGGAACTCTCTAAGGCTCCACACCACGCAATTGTTCCTTACCATCACTTGTAAAGATGAGTTAAATTATGTGGTTTCTATATGATTTGAGGTAATTTGAAGGTGTATAAGGGAGTAAATAGGTGAAAGTCATGGTGGAATGTATGTGGAGATGTATTTTAACTCCTTAGACCCCATTCCCACCTTATTCATGCATTGAAACCCCTATGATAAGCTGACTATTGTAGGTAGTCTTGAATATAATAGTGAGAAAGAAGGTGATTGCCAAGTTTGATTGTGAGAAGCATGATTTTGAGTTTTAATTTAAGTCTATATGATTTACCAGAGAAAAATGAAGTCTTGATGAGGTGTTTCACATCTCTACAATGAATCTCCTTGAGTGTGTGTAAGTCACCATAGTGACAAGTGTGAGAATTGAGGTTTACAAAGCTAATGAGTGACTTCAAGGAAGTAACAACAAGTGGCAAGGGGAAGATAATCAGTTGGAGAAGTGTATAATGACCTGCACCAATCATATTTCCACCTTCTTAGGTCAGGGCACATGTGTCAATGAATTCTAAGGAAGTTCAAGGTAGTTAAGTGGAATCCTCATCAAGAAAGTAATTTCAAGAAGGACATGAAGTGTCCTTACACCAACTTTAAGAAGATGTCATGTTTCATATGGACACTTGTCCAAGAGGAGCTTAGGATATGCTCTCTAAATACTTCCCTTGCATTGTAATTGGTCTTCAAGACTTGACACTTGGCATTGTGACTCTTCAATGTCACTCTTTCTCTCTCTTCTTCCATTGCTCTATATATTGAAGCTATTTTTACATTGTAAATAATCCACAATTGGTATGGTGAAGCCCTGCTAGTTTGACATCTTATTTTGCCTTTGAATAAAGTTTTCTCAAGTTGGTTTAGTCTCTGAATTATTACCTAGGTATGTCAAGTAGTCTATTTGGATGACAAGTGATGATTATTTCTCCTTGATTCTATTCTGCTCTTATATGCATTGTGTGAGTAGTACTTCTAATAGGTCTCATGACGTGTAATTATTTGTTAGGTATTCTTGAAGTGTGAAGAGAGATTAATAGTGTCTAACATTAGACCTCCTACTCACCCACCTTTGGAAATGTATAGCAATCTAACTCCATGTATAAACACTTCTTCTAGAAGAACCTTGAGTTGAGATCAGTTTTAGTAATCTGCCTTCATAGTGAAATTTTCAAGTATGTTTGTGGAAATATATTTGGTGTATCACCTCCATTAGTATAGGTTAATTTTATGTTTCCTTTCTCCATTTTCACCCCCAATAGTGATTAGAATAGTGTAGTGTATAAGCCTAAACATATAGATCAAGGGAGCTAGCCCTTCAATCTATAGGTTTACCCTTATTAAAGACAACCCATACGTCTAGGGATAATCCCATGTTTAACCAAATTTGGAGAGCTCTAAACAACCTTATCCAAAGGCATAAAATTGGTTTCAATAGTTTTGGCACACTTGGTGGGACTTAAGGTCCAAAAGAGTGGAAGGATTTTCGTGTGTTCTACTACTTGTATACTTTGGAAGCATTAAACAAACACCAACGATGATTTGAAATGCAATCAACTGGTTGTAAATAGTTTAGGTACTCATTGTAAAAGAATTTGCTAAAAATCTTGTGTTTCATTTGAATAATGAAGTTGGTATGGCTAAATTTAATGAGAGTTCCTACTATACACCTCCCTATCAACATTGTCATAACCTATAATATGTTCCCCAACAACCCTATCAAGGTTGTTATCAGCCCTATGGTCAGCCCGTTCCTTCTCCATATGATCATGATTTTGTTGAGCAGCCTTATGAAGAAGCCTATGAAGAAGGCTATCATGAATAAGATATGATTAAGAATATTGAAGAAAAAGTCAAAGATCTTAAGAGACAACTTCTTGGAGGCAATATTCCTCAATCTATAAATATCCCTTCTCAATAAAGCAAGATCTCATCATCTTTGAGGCCTTATAGGACTATTATTCCTAATTATACCATGCCAACTCTTATGGAATAATTTTGACCTATGCAAGTCTCTACCTCCCCTCCTCAAGAGTCTTCTTGTGTTCCATATAATTTTTTTAATGCTCCTTATCCTCATGAAACCATTCACTATCCTCAAGAGGAGCCTCCAAGAGATCCAATCCAATCTTCAAAAGAGCATAATAGCTTCAAAGTTCCAACTTGGAACCAATTAGTGAAGTCTTGGAGAAAGAAAGATGAAGAGAGTGAGGACCAAGAAGTTGATGTCAAGAAAGAAAACCTTGTGTTTGTTCAAGCCACATTGCCTTATCCTTAAGAACCTATAGCTTGCCCATCTTGGAGGTCTATCCAAAATATTTTCAACAGAAAAAAGAGGCCTTAGTTGAGAAGGTGAAAGATAAATTTGTAGCCATTGAAGAACTTTAAGAAGGCTATGAGAAAGGTGAGGTGCTTGTTGAATAAAATGAAATGTCTATAGCCCAATTGAACATGCTTTCCATTCTAGAGTCTCTCATTTCCATGACCCCAAATTACAAGAGTACTCCCTCCACCCCCATGCCCATTCATGAGCCATCCACCACATCTCATACTCCCTCTCCAACCCATAAATTTGTTCACCACCCTCCCACCTCATCTGTTCTTAAAGGAGAACCCATCCTATGGGAGATAAGCAAAGAAGATCAAGCTAAATTTTGAACTGATTAAGAAGATGACTCAAGTGTCTATGATGAAGAGTTCATTATAGGGACCCTCCTTGGTGAAGACAAGTAAAAGTAAACCTTTGTGAGTGAATAAAGATAACATATAGATCATGTTGTAGCTGTTCATAAGGAGCTTGATTAAGACATAAGAGAGAAGGTGCTTGAGAAAGACATCACATTAGCTGAGTTGGTTGATATTCATGAGAATGATCAAGAATTAGAATCTAAAGATACAATAGAAGAAGAAGTTGTTCAAGACTCCATGAAACAAGAGGAATTATGGCAAAGATTTAATGAGATATGTGTAGAATTTGAAGCCTTCCGAAAGCCTACACTTCTTGATGTTCAAGTTGAGGGCAATGATGATGATGAGGCTAAGTATGCAAAGCTCTTTGAAGAGTTTGACAAGCTTGCAGCTGATAAGAAATTTGATGTCACTCAAGATTCCATGAATGAAAAAGAACCATGCTTTGATGAAGCATCATTGAGTCAAGTTATAGATAAAGAGTATCATGAGAAGATGATTAATTCATAAGAGGAATTCACCTTCATAGGTGATATGTTTTTAGCTATCATTGTTGCATTAGAAATCATGCTAAAGAGAGTGACAATCATGAAGGAGTTGATGCCATCAAAACTAAATCTCAAAAGACAACTTGCTTCATGCACTCTTTCATTTCATAGAGCAAAATATGGTGTAATTTTCCCCTTTGATATAGGAGGAGAAAATTTTCTTCAGGTTAGTTTATGTATAGTCTAGTTTGCTTGAGTTATTTGTGTGTTTTCGCTAACTGCTTAGAGAGCATAAGTGTGTGTCTTGGTGTCTTATTTTGTGTGTTTGTTTCTTGTTGTGTTTGGTGTGAGTTTGGAGTCTTTTTAGAGGCATATCAATGTCAATTTTAACATATGGGTGACTCCATTTCCCAATGGTAAGAGAAGGCAACTGGTCCTTAGCATAACATGCATGCTACCCCCTATAATTCACTAAAATGTTGACCAAATTTTACCCTAGGTCTAATTAAGTCAACCCCCTTTCATATTTAAACTTTTCATAAGGATCCCTAGTTTTTAAAATGGTCACCATGGTCCTAAATGAGGTGAAGTTATATTTTTAGGGTCATATAATATGTTTTTATTTTTGTCATATTTGTCCATTTGTCTTAATGTCATTTTATGCCACCTTTTGGTCATTTTAATGAATTATATGTGAATCTCATCAAAATAATCAATGAAAAAGATTAGGATAATGTACCATATGTTAGGGAAGTGTCAGAGATAGTTTTAAAACTAAAATGTTGCAGGTCTAATGTAAAACAAAGAAGATCATCTATAAAAGGTCAGTTTCAAATGGTTGTACAGACTAGGATGATTCATATGGAACATGTGAATGCTTATATAAGGTGTTTTGAGATCCCCAAAATTATTAAAAATTGGTTCTTCTCTCCTATCACTCTCTTGGACAAGTTAGAAAGGGTCAACAATTTTCATTTGGTACGGATAGGAGAAGAGTAGTTGGAGTGACTGCACTTGGTGGATGTTAGTATTAATTATGACCTTCCATTTCATGGTCATGGATTTAATATTAGTGTCTATGTTGTATGAACAATCATTAATATTTTTAGTACCTTTAAACTACATGTGCAACCCCAATGGCTTAAGTTTTTCTCATCTGATTGCACTTTAAAGATTGGTATATGTGAACCAAGTAATTTTTGTATACTTGTAGAGAATGTTCACCCATTTCATGTTGAATTTAACTGGTTTGGCATGTGTGACCATGGAAGGATAGGAAGGATCATTCTCCTTGTGAAAGAAGTGAATACCAATGGTCTGCAGAATAGTTTTTGATAGTTACAGTATTTTCATCTTCTATGAGTGGCTTCAGGTCAAGAGTAACACACTTGTTTTCAACCCCTCAAATCATGGTTGGTCAAATTTTCCATTGAAGGATTTGGAGATTGATTGAGATAGGAACTTAATATAGTAAGGACTGATTAGAGTCCTAATGTGCACAATCACATACTTTCACCTATAGGTATGTATGAATAACTGTAAGACTCTCTAAAACCTAAGATATAGGCTGCGTATGTTTTCAAGACTTGAATGGAGTTATCAAGTCATTTAGGGTTCATAAACTTATAAATACCAAAGAATAAGAGTAAACAAGGGGGCACATAGTTTTAAGTGGACATACATTCTTCATACCATTCTGCTTACTTATAGCAAGAGATTCAACAAACAAGAATTTTGGGTCTAATCACAAGATGTATCTTATATCTACTTGTTGAGATGGTGAGACATATTCAAACCTTAACCTAGATGAAGAAGTTCAAAGTTGAATAAATTTACATAAATTTTACCTTAACTTCTATGAAAAGAGATTTTGCTCCATATAGTGTCATCTCATGGTAGAAGTTTATGAGGTCTAGGTAAGTCTGATGGCTTCTTTCTTGTAGCCTAGGACTAGAGGCAACATCTTAACATAAGAGGAGATAATTTGGTTGAGAGAGAATTATGGTTGAAAAATTTTCAACTCATTCAATATTATAATATAGGTTCTTAGAGAAGTACAATATCATTAGGCTAAAATTAACCTGGAACACTGCAACTTGCAAGTGACACTTAGTACATTGATGATAGAGGGATGATAACATGGTATCAAAGAATAAATGAATCCATCCAGGTGTGAGATGGTCCTAGTAACCTAAAGATAAACCAAAAAGTGTGAAACATAATGGTCAAATAGGTATCATCACCTATATGAACCTCTTAACTTCTTTAATGAACACCTACAATTTGACTCATGCTCAGACTAGCCTAGGCTAATGGAGAGATGCAGTTTGGTTGGTAGACAGAGGTATAAAATGGAATGAATAAATTGAAATCAATCTCAAAGTGATAACATCACATTTTAATGTGATTACATGAGGAAAGGATGAACAAAGACAATCATAGCTAAAGGTTCTTAAGCCTTATCAAAACCCTACACATAGTCAAGGGCCTAGAAGCTAGTTTGGAGAATTTAAAGTGTTGAGGGATCTAGAAGCATGGTCAGGATTTAAAAATTTATACAAAGGGTTATTATGAATTATAATAGACCTTCATGGTCTCCTTAGGTAAAACTAATTGGGTAAGTGCTCTATGTTGTGTCTCAGACCTGAGGCACTCCACAAGCAAGATAATCTATAAACCTAGTACATTTATAATGAAAAGATGAATGCTAGAGATTTTAATGACTATAGGATGATGTATAAGGTTTAATTAAATTATAATGAGTGTTGAGAAACACATACAATAATTTTGACTACTCATAGGTGGTCATACACTCAAAAAACATAGTCTATGCCTACTAGGCCTAAGAACTGAACATGACCATCATTGCTCCTAATGACACTCTTATGGCCATGTGATATTACCAAGAAATTGGAGAGTCTTCATGGGATAGTGGAGGGTTGATTAGACTCAGTGGTTTGTAGAAGACAACTTAAATTGGTCATTTTGGCCTCAATTTGTCTAAGGGTGTCTAGAATACATAGTAAGAACTCAAGAGCCAACTTATTTCACTCCCATCTATATGGAAGATATGCATATGGGGTTTCAATCACTTAGGGATAGTTGAGGTAGGTCATGAAATTGAAACCAATGGAATTTTTTTGAGGGTTAATAACTTAACCTTTATAAATCATTATTAAGAACCTAAACAACCTAAAACCCTCCTAAAACCCATATAAGAGCCTAATGAGAAAGATATGAAGAGAAATGAATCCAAAAGTGGTCAATTAGTTTGGAAAGTGATTTAGACATATTTGGAACTCTCTCAGGATACCTACCACTCAATTGTTTTGTACCATCACTTGTACAAATGAGTTAAACTCTATGTTTTTATAGGATTTGAGGTAATTTGAAGGTGCAAAAGGTAATAGATTGGTGAAGGTAATGATGTAAGGTTTTTTGATATGTATTCTAAATCCTTAGACTCCATTCCCACCTTAGTCATGCATTAAAATTTTTCTTATAAGCTGATTGTTGCAGGCAGTCTTGAATAGAATAGTGAGAGAGAAGGCAACTTCCAAGTTGATTGTGAGAAGTGTGATTTTGAGTTTTCATTAAATTATATATGATTTACTAGAGAACAAATAAGTATTAATGAGGTATCTCACATATATAAAATTAATCTCCTTGAGTATGTGCAAGTCACGATAGTGACAAGTGTGAGAATTGACGCCTAGAAGGCTAATGTGTGATATAAGGAAGTAACAACAAGTGGCAAGGGGAAGATCATTAGTTGGAGAAATGTATAATGACCTTCACCTATCATGTTTCTAAATTATCAATTCAGGGCACATGTGTCAATGACATTGAAGTTAGTTCAAGGTAGTTAAGTAGACTCCTCATCAAGAAAGCAATTTTAAGAAGGACATGAAGTGTCCCTAGCCCAACTTCAAGAAGATGTCATGTTTTATATGGACTCTTGTCCAAGAGGATCTCAGGATCTATTCTCTAACTCCTTCCTTGCATTGTAACTGGTCTTCAAGACTTGACTCTTGGCATTGTGACTCTTCAACATCACTTTTTCTCCTCTTCTTCCATTAATTTATATATTAAATCCATTTTGGCATTGAAAACAATCCACAATTGTTATGGTGAATCCCTACTAGTTTGACATCTTATTTTGCCTTTGAATAAATTTTTCTCAAGTTAGTTTAGTCTATGAATTCTTGCCTAGGTATGTCAAGTAGTCTTTTTGGATGACAAGTGATGATCGTTTCTCCTTGCTTCCATTCTACTCTTGTATGCATTATGTGAGTAATACTTCTTCTAACAGGTCTCATGAAATGTAACTATTTGTTAGGTGTTTTTGAAGTGTGAAGAGAGATTAGTAGTGTCTGAGATTAGACCTCCTATTCACCCACCTTTGGAAATGCCTATCAATCTGCCTCCATATAGAAACATTTGTGCTATAAGAACCTTGAGTTGAGATTAGTTTTAATAATTCGCTTTCATAGTGCAATTTTCAAGTATGTTTGTGGAGATATTTTTGGTGTATCACCTCCATTAGTATATGTTAATTTTATGTTTCCTTCTTCCCTTTTCATCCCTAATAGTGATTAGATCAGTGTAGTGTGTGACCCTAAATAGGTATATCAAAGGAGCTAGCCCTTTAATTTAGAGGCTTACCCTTATTATAGATAACCCACAGGTTTTGGGGAAATCCCATGTTTAACTAAATTTGGAGAGGTCTGAACAACCATGTCTAATGGTGCAAAATTTGGTTATAATGGTGTAATATCTGGCACTATAGGATCTATGATGCTCTACATATGTATAATAGGACTTTGTGGTTGTGAAGAAAAAATAGAAGGAATGGGGTTTCGTAGAACCCATCATTGAGTCCTTTGTGGTTTTTTTGTAGTAGTAGAAATAGGAACATGTTTGATTACTCAAGGTAACTAAATATATTATGTAGTAGTAGATGAGGATTATGTAGAATCCACTTTGTATCTCTAATGCAATGGTCTGTCAATTACTGGGTGCATAGGAAAGGGTATTTCTTGTTGATTACCATTTCATGGAGGATCAACCTTAGTAGGTTTGATAATTAATTGCATGGGTATAAACTTATTTTATTTAAGTGGATGTTCACATGGAATTTTTGAAACTAAAATCACCATGTTGGCATGAACGTATTAAATACACCCATGCATTACAGAAGGTAATGTGCATAGCGTATGCATCCATGGTTATGCCAATAACATATCAAAGGCTATCATGTATAGTATAACTGAGAATGTAGTGACCACATGTAATAGGCCAACCTGTAAAGGTAAGTCAATCTCACCAAGGCCTTATTATGAGGTTCCATCAAATGCTTTGACCACTTTGGTCGAAGGGTGTAAATCATCATATGTATATCCCAAATGTATAAGTAATGTCATGGTGAAAAAATTCTCACTATCACCATTATCAATCAAAACATTGTATATATGTTGGTGGTCAAGGTATGCTTAAATGAATAATGAATGAAGATATGAGTCATCATCCATAATTTCACTATCATCAAAAGTAATATAAGGTATTTGAAACATGGGAGGTGTATGTTATGTATAAGTACCAATAATCCCTTATAATGGGTGCCCATGATGTGGTGGAGGAGTATGTGCATTATATGCCATTTGTACTTATGGTTCCTTATTATAATGGTCTTGCAAAGGGTTGCTAAATATTTTCTAATTTTGGTGATCACCAAGTTGTCAACCTGATTCTTTTAGAGGATTATCAAATGTAATTAATTGGTCATTAATAAGGTCTTAGATATTATGCTTCAAGGTAAAACATTTGTTCATATAATGCCTAGGGCCTTGGTGATGTCATAATAAGCATTTGTATTATATCCTTTGGGTAGAGGTTGAATCATATCAACCTCTACAAGATGAGGTGAAGATATGAGATGACACTCCACAAGCTTCATAAGTAACAAAGTGAGAGACTCAGGTAAGCATGCAAATTGTCTCCTTAGTGCATTGGATAAGACAATCCAATTAGGTTTTTGTAACATTAAATTAACCAAAGTATTTGTTTATTTTTTAGGTTATGTAAGTTTCACCTTATAACATCATTTGATAGTAAACTTGGTATAGGACATAGTTGGTGTGTTTGATACATACTTAAGTTTGTTCAATGCGATAAGTTTCATTTCATGATTGCTAATAATATGGAATAAGTCATCAAAAGATTTGAATTTTTTGAAAACAATAGACTTATGTAATAGAGCAAGCAAACTTTGCTTGAATACATCTTGAATCTCATTATTTTCCATTGGATTCATCATTTTAGCCAACATTATCTTGTACCTTAAGACATTCATTGATAGGTTCATTGGTTCCTTTTTTATTTTTACAATTTGTGCATAGGAAACCTTCTCGGTATTTTTGATAGAGAAGTGTGCTAGAAATTGATCTACAAGAGAATTGAATACTTTTATTGATTGGATTATTAAATTATAGAACCACCTTAGAGCATAGTCCTTAAGGCTCCTTCAAAATAGTTTACTCAATATTTTATCATTGAAGGCATAATCAAATCATGCTACATGAAAATAATGAAGATGTTTAGGATCACTTTCATAAAATGTAAACTTAAGTGCAAAAAAATAGTTGGAAAGGGGTGAAAAAATATTTTAGGTGCAAGAGGGTTATGAAAAACCTCTTGTGAATCAATAACATAAGTTGAATTCATATAATTTTGTTTAATATTTATATCCTTAGCTTTCAAAAGTTTTATAGTTTGGATAATATCTTGCACATTTTAATCACTAAGGTGAGAAGTCACCAAAGGAGGTGTACCCATACTTTGAGTTGATATAGACATTGAAACTGGTAATTGGGTTGAAGTGTTAATGCTTCCCATGTAATATGTAGCAATAGTAAGATTTATTTTGGGGAAAATGGTGTAAATATATAATGTTTGCCCCCATTATAAGTATGAAACCATGACGTGCTCAAAGGGAGAGTTATTGTTATATGGGGATGACCCATAGGTCTAATAAAATGATCAACAATGGATATGGTTTTACATCCATGCTTTTTTGATTTTTTAATTTCAAATATGGTGTTAAGGATCTCATCAATATCTTCACAGTTTCTTGGGATATGGTGTTGAAACATATCAAGAGTTATACTTGATCTCGATTTATTTGTTCATGTTCATTGATTTCGTTGGATTCATTATTTTCATGATCACATTCATTTTATATGATAACCTCTTTAGTATGCATTTTAGTTTCATTTATAACAACTTCATTAGGTATAAGATTGGTTACTTCATTGGTTTAATCCATCTTAGGTGGAAAATGAGGAAGCTCTAGGTGTTTGACAAAAATACTAGCTAATTTAGGGCTACACCTAGGTTGCATACAAATGATAGAGTAAATCTAGAAAAACCCAACAATGAAGAATATTAAAAGGATGAATACCCTAGGATAAACTAGTGTTTGCATAAAGAGATAGGTTCACCAAATGTTTAACCCTAAATTTGAAATTACAAGGGTACACTAAGGGTAAGAATATATAAATAAATAAGCACGAGGGTGATAAACAAATTTATAGCAAGCCAATTAATTTACAAACTTAGATAATAATATTTTAAATTTATAATACTGAGATATGCAAAAAATAGAAATTATAAATATTGATTGATATTTTAAAAAATATAAAACAAAAGTACCTAGCTAGTTCACTATGCATATGTAGATCTAAGCTAAAATAGGCTATAATTGGATTGGATTAGGATTCTAGAACAATCATAAAATTTTAGAATTTTACATTTTGTGGCCTCAGATGTCTACATCAAGTCTCGACAATTACATCAATGATAGTGTCTGAGTTGGATGCAAGTGTCCACTACTGAATAATGAATGGATTTGAATGTGACCACTTGGATCCTCTTGGTTTTTTATTGCCTTTCTTCAAGTGTGTTTAGATTGCATGCACATATTATTAATTTTTGTCAAATGATCAAATCCTAGCCTCCTCATCCTTGGAGTGATTATGGGAAAAATGGATTAGTGGGCACATAATGTCAAGCTTCCCCAAGGACCACTCTGTCAAATGGGAACTGCTTACATATCCAATAATTTGAAGAGGACCTGAGACTTATGTAGTTTTACCAGACATGTTGGCTTGTGTATGCATGAGAATTTAATGTGTGATAAACAAGTACATATAATGACCTAGCTTGTAACTTGGTAAATATGGCTCATAAAATGTTCCTTCAGTACTTTAGACCTATGAGGATACTTCTTCTATGCCCAATATGAAAATAGGGAAGAATATGGCATATTTTCTCATTTGAATGCTTGATTGTGTGCTCTTAATAACTTTACTTATGAGTTCCTATTATCTACTAGGTATTTTCTAGGTGTCAAATGAATGCAGGTTGATATTGTATAAATACTAATCCCTTTTGAAAATATCATGCACTAAATCACTTAGGCTGACCTTTAGTATACATTTCATCTACAAATTGGATGACTTTTGGGTACTAGACACTTAGTTTGAAAAGCGACACTTATATCGACATAAGCATTTGGCTGGGACACAAGTGTTTGTAGAGCTATAAAATAGGTATAGGTGCGAACTTGATAGAGAAGGACAATGATCAAGTTTATAATATTTTGCATAGTTAAAAAGGCTTATTCATCATAATAATAGTGGTTGAACTAAGAGATAAGTAATTTAAGCATATGAGATAGTGAATGCAAGTTTTTCAATAGTAGGAAGGTATTATAACTGAAGCATATAACCATGATAGGTATTTTCCAAGTGTAAAAGACTAAGGTGCTATATAATTTATATTTAGTGTCTACAAATGAATATACATCAATGAAAAAAGATAAGACATGTGTCATCATCATATGATATTACACTCTCATCCAACCATAATTCTTCATTACACATGTAGCGATCACTCAAGATTCTCCATGGAGTATCAAGTGACAAGTTGCAGATGAACTCAAATTCATTCAAGAGTAAATAGTTTATGATCACTCATAACATAGAGATAACACAAAATTTGCTCTAGAAAATGTTATTCATAATGTAAATTTTAGCCTCAAAGAAACATAAATCACCTTTAAAATTAACATAACCATGTACAACCACTATGAAGTAATGGAAGTGGAGAAATAAGAGACTCAACAATGATATTTGGCATAAGATCCTATTCCAATTCCCATGAACCAATCAATAAGATCAAAAGAGCAAGTAAGGATTACTTAAGGGTTAATAGTGGGGAAATTCTTGAAACTTGGTAGCCTCCAAAATTCTCTATGCACCCAATTCCATTTTTAATTTGGTGATCACCATTTTGTGCATTGTTATTTTTCCATTGGGAGCAATAAAATAATAAAATTAAATTAAAACAAAGTCTTTAGATATGGCACCAATTTTCACCAAACATGATATCATCTTGTACCTCTTGAGGAGATATTTCCAACAAGACTAACCACTCTTAAAATGGATATGTATAACCCAAGATATGAGTGAACCAGTCCCTTGTAATCCTTCTTTTGTAGTGTTAACCATGAAATAATGATATGTGAGTGTCTGTAAAATTTAGGCCTCTATGCTTGGTAGATCCTAACCATCTATGTGGTGCAATCCTGTGGCCTTGTCTTCATAGTCTAGGATAAATTTTAGCAATGAATATTCATTAATCCATGAATATTCTAATTTTTTAAATTTGTTTTTGGTAATTTTTTAGGGTTAATACATAGGTCTGGATCATGTACAAATTTAGAATGTAAATTATTTAATGGGTCAGCTCAGCAATTGTTTAAAATATTTTCTTAGTTAACTATTCAATTCACCACATATATAATATATACAATGCAATGGGTAACCATCAAATTCTAATTTCGACAACTACCTCATAATATCAAACAAGCAACCCAATGATGAGACCTCAGTGCCCCTGTCAAGAAACCAGTAAAATTAAATGGCTGCACCATGTCTATTTTATAGCACTCACCAAATGGAAACATCTACACTACAATCGAATGGCTACAACCAAATGACCACATTTAAGCTACAATCGACTAACAACATTTGTAGTATAATCGACCAACTAAACTGAATGATAACATCTATGCTACAATCAACCAATTGAATTAAATGATAGAATCCATGTTTCAATTTACTAGCTACAATCGGATGGCAACATCTTGCCTATAACCAAAAAGTGTGGACAAGGACATTCTAGGTAAAACTAAACTGTAGCATCCTTGCGCATCATGGAATCTAGTGAAAATTCTAAAAGAAAAGGCCAATTATCAAGAAAATTGAACATATTATCTTATTTTAAAGTGATAATAAAATATCTCACACAACCAAAATGCACTCAAAATATAGGTATTTATTATTTTTTTAGTTTATATTGAATTTGATTTTAACTATTGAAAAATATCAAAACACTATTACATATAAAAATTCCCATTGATCATGATTGTATCTCACAAGAAAGAATTAATCATAATAACTTTTCACCACTGAAGTTTATATTGATGATGACATACTACCACTCGAAGACGATCCCCTAGTTTTTTATGCCAATGATCATGAAACTCAATTGATAAAAGATATTTATAGTTATCATCAAACACCAAGTTCAACTACAAATTCCACTCATAAAACTTTGTTAAGGAAGATAAATATATGGACAACAAGAACACACAAGATAAAAAATATAGAAGAATGAATGCATGTAAGATATGCATGCGAGTATGAAAATGATAAGAACATCAAAACATCTTATTGAGAAAAGGGAATAATCGAAGTTCAATTTTAAAAAGTTATGCAGTCCCATTTAAAGGTCAAATATATATAGTTCTCTATTGTATACCACATTTAAAAAAAGAGAAAACCCATTTTTAGATTATAAGATTTTATTTCAACATAATGGATTTATTAATATTTCATAATCACATTGGTCAGATAACAGTGCTTGAAAAATGGAAAAATGTCTAGCAATGGTTCATAAGAAAGATTTGAAAGTAAAAGTTTAAAATTCACTATTCATTTCACTATCCATTGATGAGGTCACAACAATTGACAACACATCATGGGTTTACATGCATGTTTATACTTTTGAGAACTATTCAAGGCAACTTCATCTATTAGTAGTTTATTAAATGGTTAAAAATTGTAATGCTAAAAACCTTCACAAATTGGTTATATCTAATTTGAGAGATAAAGTTGAGATGAATGATTATGCAATAACTACAAAGCTAGTATGTGTTGGGGATGATAGTGCATTAGTAATGTAGGGGCATAGAAGTGGAAGAACTCATTCATGACTTACATGCTTATATGTCAAGCAGTTCAAAAAATATTTTTGGAGTTCCAAAAATTTACAATAAGAGTGACTGGAGGTTTGTCTAGGATTGTTTCAACTACCCAAGTTTTAGTTGTATGGTTATTGTGATTATCATATTCTAAAATACAATTTCATATCATTTTTGATATTTTAAAATATTTTAAATATTTAATTCATTCAAATTGTTGATAACATTGTCATTTGAAATATTTAATCCATTCATCATGCAACTTTCCCTTTAATGGAATTGGTTCTTCAAATGGGTTATAATATTTTGTATTTTTCTAAGATTGTATTGTTCAATACATATTTTTATTACTTTTGAAAAAACATAAATTTGATATTGTATCACCATATTAATAGTTTTAACCTTAATTTTTATCTTAAAATTATGAATATTGAAGTCAAATACGAAGGCAATAAAAGATGGCAAGTCTATTGAAAAACATGACCAAATTAAAAAGAAAAATATCTTATTAAACCCCTACATAATTATAGCTCCATATAAATAATTTAAATTCATTAAGATTCAGGTGTAGAACAACCACCCAAAAAATACCTTCATCATTGAATTGGATTAAATTCTCATGCAAAAAAAATAAACGTTTTATTTAGTTGTTATCAAATAGACCAATGAAATTTCCATTGACCATAAACAAACCATAATTATTGCTTGGACTCTACATATATAATAACTAAAGCTTTTCCATTATCTACAAAAATAGTAATTATTAAACAAAATGAAAGCACAATAAAATCAAATTGATGCTCAGCCCAAATTTATAGAAAAAAATAATTGTAGTCCACATCACCATGTTGTTTGAACTACATCAACTCAAAATATGCATGTAAGATGATAAATGAATCAGAAATCATTAAAACAAGAGTAATTAAAATTTAATAAACTGATCTTTTCAAATTGAAACTTAAAATTGTTATTTAAAATTGTTTTTTAAAAACATAACATTATCTTTTGAAATATAAGATTGAGTTTACAACATCATAAAATATCATTTTTTTGTGAAAACACATCAACCACTTTCTCACTACCATCATCCACTTTGTCACCACCATCCTTAGAAATCCATGCTTACCCTTCCTCTATGCCATCCTTTAATATCCCTGCCCTTTCAAGATCCTCTATAGCATAATTAATATCAAAAAGATTTTATTTTTCTTCTTTCATAGAATCTCATGCTGAAAGAAGACTTGGTTCGGCATTTGTTTTGTGCTTCAATAAAACATCAGGGTCCCATCCTTGCTCCTTAATTATTTTTCTGAGTGTGTTGTTCTGTTTATTTAACATGGCAATATTTTATTTGAATTGAATGATAGAATATAAATTTTTTTGTGCATTTTTAAAATGCACATTGAGGAATTCAACTTTCTTTTTTAGGTTCTCATATTTTTATTACAATTAAAAACAAAATGTAATTAGATATGAAATACAATAACTATGACATATTTGATAAAAATGATGATAAATTACCGAAGCTTTTTCCTTCTCCATATTTGTAATAACGACAAGGATTATATTTTACCCATTTATTAAAGTATGCTTGGGCTTTAGAATTTAAATTATCTAACCTGTTTAATAATAATATTCAAAACATTGTCATTGTAAATATTAGAAACTAATTCTAACCTAGATTTAGCTTGATTGAACAAAACATCAATCTTTGTGGGTTCATGTTGAACTAATGACAAGGATTATATTTTACCCATTTATTAAAGTATGCTTGGGCTTTAGAATTTAAATTATCTAACCTGTTTAATAATAATATTCAAAACATTGTCATTGTAAATATTAGAAACTAATTCTAACCTAGATTTAGCTTGATTGAACAAAACATCAATCTTTGTGGGTTTATTTATTTTATTAATGCCTTCGCTTGAAACTCTCTCTAGGAGTGGTTATGATAATGGTCATTTATTTATTTTATTAATGCTTTCGCTTGAAACTCTCAAACTAATATATTTTTCAACTCATCTACAACAAGCTCTTTAAGATTTGAAATTATACTTCTTGATAATAAATTATTCAATGGAAAAGTAGTCATGCCATCCTCTAACAAGTTAACATGGTCTATAGCTGGTGGGGTGTGGGGTGAAAAGGTACAAGGTTCATATAGAGTAGTTACATCTATAACTTGAATAAAATCATGGGGATTAAAATCACTACCACTAAGTTTTTCACTTTCAATACCTAGATATTCCTCATCAAGATCAATTTACTGCAAACATGTTAATCCCTGTGCATTGGAGAGACCTTTGACAGAGCTATTAGGGAAGTCAAAACCTAACAATTTTAGTGTTCCTATGCTAGGTGATGGAAATGAAATATTATTCCCCTTGTGTGAATTGTGTTTGGCGGTAATGATGATGACATAGTTTTCCTTAGAGATTGAGAGTGCCTTACAAAAATAAATTATATTAAAAAATGGTAAAATTTAAAAATAAAACTCAATGCTAAATTAAAATTAAACATTTAGTACTTGTAGTCGGAGAGAGTAAGTCTTCCAATCTATGTATCATATTCAAAGTGATGGGGGTGGTTTAAGCTACAAGAGGCAATCATCTAGGTAATAAAATCTATAATTTAAGAAAGTTCAACTAAAAAACATGGAATGTAAAAAACCTTGAAAAGATGATTGAGAAGACATTGGCACATGGAATGTTGGGGTTTTTAAAAGTTTTTCAGGGTCAAGGTCAACGGATTCTGAGTCAACTACAAAAATTAAACAAACAAATAAGATAATGGAAACTTGAAAGTTAAAATTTCATGATGCATTTATTATTGAAAGTTGTAAATATGAAAATTTGTATGTGGAGACAATACAAAAGAAACTCTTAGATGTTTGGAAATATGAAAGGAATGTAGAGATGATTCTATAGATTTAGAATCTCCAAAACCTTTAGGGGCACAATGCACTTTTGAAACAACTGTCATTAATGCACAAAATCTTACTTGTAACAAGCAAATAAATTTTAAACTTCAAATTTTAAAAAAATTATAATCTAAATCATTCAGATGATTTATTTGAATGTTAAAATAACCTCCTGCTCATCAATAGACAAAGAATTTGTACTCAGTTTTGGATGAAGCATAGTTGGAATTGATATTTTTTGAAAGTCATACAAGGCCTCATAGTACAAGGCCAAAATAAAAATGGAACAAAAAATTGTATAACTTGGATTGGTATAAGCATAATTCAATTCTAATATAATCATGGAGGAAATAAATGTACACTAGTCATATCTCAAACACGAAAGAGTATGAAGAATGTAAAGAATAGCCCCAAAGGGAATGTCTGTTGGTCTTCTCTGTAACACTTTCTTCTAAGGAAAAATTGAACCATTAATTTCATAAATGGGTGATATATGTTATCAATGTGGAAGCCCATTTGATGACTATTTACTATGAAAGGAAAAAAATATGAATGAGTGAAACTGATGATAAATTACAAAAAAATTGAATTTTAATGAATTAGAGAAACTAATGACAAATTACAAAAACTTGAATTTCAAATATGAAAAATGGACATACATATCGGTTCGATCAATATGTAATTTGAAAGCACACTCTAAATATTTCTTGTCTTCATCAGTCAACATTGATTTTAGGGTTAAAGGGTTGGCATTGTGGAATGAAGGCCCTATCAAATTATGGATGTTGGCATATGAGGTACCAAAGAAGATTCTTTTGGAGTTGATGTTCACTTTAAACCTCATATCACTAGTGTCATAGTAAGACATTAACAATTTCAGCAAGGCATTATCAATTTCATATTTTAGCATGTAACTGAGGCCCCTGAAGGTACATTTGGAAATCCAATCATTGAATGCATCTAGCTCTTGTATTAGCTTCAAAATACCAAGGCCTAATAAATTTTTGATAATGTATTTCATATGGAATCTATGGTGTTGGAGTAGGTGAATGTGTCTAGCTATTGGAATAGGTGAATTGCTGTGTGTGGCTAGTGTGGCAGATTAATCACTGTATAAAACACAAGAGGGGATAAGAATTTTTTTTTGCAAAAAGGTTAAAATGAGGGTAAACAAGGGTATTTATAAGTAGAGGGTGGAAACCAAGGGTATCAAGTTGAATAACTACACTAGATAGTATATCAAAATCATGAACCATTTAGTTATAATGAATAATCAACATACATATATGCCGACCATTCACACTGATTGAAAACTCCAGCCTAGTATCACCATTTGGCAATTGATTTCACCATTTAACAACATTGTTTGACAATATCTTTTTGTAGTACCATTTGGAAATACTATTTGGTAGAACCATTCAATATCATCATTTAGTAACAGTTGGAAATGCTGTTCAACAACACTATTTAATTATTTTGTTTGATAGTGATCTCATGGTGCAGTTGAATGGTAGTATAGAAAAAAAAACCTAAACATTTTCGTCTCGTTCCAATGGATTTTCCATGATGCATATCAAATTTTCCATGCATGTGAAACACTTTTCCATATATTCACTAACTAAATCCAAGGGGTTTTCTGATAGGGGATCTTAATATTTACCCTATCATAGAGTCCATAGACCTAATCTATATTATGATGTCCAGTTAAATTGGAACATGTGGTCATTCCATATTGGTCATATGATCATATAGTGGTTTTATATTTATAATGTCTTTCTTTTTTACTTATCAAGGCCATTTGGAATCCACTTTTTAATTGATTTATCATCAATATCTACATCCTCCTTGAATATATTGTGCTATGTGGCATCATCTAGTGATCTAAATCTAATCCTTTATCCTCACCATGTGGTGTACCTTGTTGAGTTGTATTTACTAAATTGTAACCTCTCATTATCTATTAATACTATCGTAGCCATCCAAAAAGAAACATGTGGCAACATACTATTACTTTTGATCCATGGATAAATGTAATCATAGAGCCCCTAACTTGTTTCCTCAGTGTGCACACTCATGAAATGGTTAAATATATATTCAACTTTGTTAACATCGATGTTTTCCTTAACACAATAAATAGATAAACTAATGACCATATGAATGGTGCGATGACCACACTTAATAAAACTTATGATATTTAGAGTGGACATATGGTGACCTTTAGTTGGTCTACATGGAAACAGGTGAGTGGACCAAATATGAGACACATGGCATCCATTGATTAGTATGGGGCACGAGCCTTTTTAAATTACCTTGGCTTTGTTATCTACACACTATTGTGTGGACTCATTCAATTTTTCATTCCAATTTATAATCTATTTGATATCTGAAACAATCTAATTGAGCCACATGGTAGTCCATCATTGGTCAATAAGGTCATAGGCTCAAATAGTCCATCTCCAATGCCTCAAAACTTAGTCTATGACTCCATGGGATGATGCCATTTAGATCAAGACACACAGCCTTGACTAATTAGCCATAAGGCATTAGTTACACGGAGTTAACTTTGCCTTAACTCAAACTATGTGGACCCATGGATTATTTCACTTCATTTTATGATCCATGACCAAAAATTCTAAGTTTTGGACTTTAATTGTGCTTGGGCTTGAACTAAGGATATCCTACATATAAGTCTCTCTAGATGAACAACTACATTATGACTAGTCTCTAAATTTGACTCGATCCACCTGTAATATATTGAAGGCTCTACAAACCCTTTGAAGCTTTTGTGATCATGGACTAAGGTGCCAAAGTGGTGGTGATCATAAGTGACATTAAATAGTGGATATATGTATTAGATATATAAAGTGACCACAAATAAAATTTTAGAAGATGAACTTAGACTAAGTCATCGCAAATGATTTCATTTAAATCACACCACACACTTGGGTATTTTTGAGTAGCTATAGTTACGCTTTGGTTTGACAAAGTAAGTCTAGGCAGATTGTGACCATAATTTGAATTATGCTAGGATTATATTGTGAACATGAAAAATACCTTGACACAAAAAATTCTAAGCATGGACAAGAGGAAAATATGATCAATAAGGCAAGGCCATAGGGAACCATACTAGGGAGGACAAAAACATGAGATAAAAATCACCTGAAACCTAATGATAGAGGCCAAAATACTTTATAATCTTTGAAAGCACTACACATTTTGAACACCAAGATATTGAAATGTCATTTGGACAATTTGGGATCCAATACATTATCCTTCCTTTGAAATTGTAATCACAATTATGACACAGATGAACCTTGGAAAATGATTAGTATGTTGGGTTGGATATCCCCAACCAATCCATACTAAGTGATCGAGTGTTTCTTATATTCCAATACTTTGAAGAGTGTTAAAGCTACACGTATTTATCCCACCTATGTGTGTGTGTGTGTGTGAACCATCGTGATTAGTCTAGAATGCAAAATAATGTTTGGATTTTCACACTTGACACCATGCAAATTTGAGTTATGTGTGTATTTATACTTATCTCTAGGAATATTCTTGTGATGGATATTTATATAAGCATGGATTTGTCATAATGTATCAAGTGAATTCTAATTGATTTATTAATCTGATTTCCAAGTAATGACCAATTGAGTATGACCGTATTAATTAATTTATATTTATAGATGGCTCTTTGATATTTTTTTCTATGACCGACCCATGAAATGTGCCTAAGCCAATCTGATAATATGTCCCAATTTGAGAAGTAAATATTGAGTATTTTTGGATACTACTGATAGATACATACACTTATAGAAATATTTCAACTCTCTAACTATTATAGATACTATCTTAAGAGTGAAAATTAGTGATTTGAGATATGAAATAATTTGTATAGGATTTTGGAGTGTTATTGCACCTAAGGTGATCCTAAATGTGTACTAGAATATACATAATTAAGCATGATGTTAAATTTGTTGGATAAAAAATAATGTATATATTATTGGCTTCATAAAATATTTTATTCTCATATATTCAATATATTTAGAGTCTTTGCAAGCAAGCTATCAGTTGAAGACACTCACTTTTAATCATATAGTTGAAAAGATGGATGCAAGAGAAAAAACAAGAAATACTAAAGCCATATGATAAAGTATTTTTTATGCTCATGAAAAGGTAAGTTGTTCCAATAAGGCTTCTTATATTACTGAGAATAAAGGAAATGATAGAGGCAAAGGAATAAATAGAAGATGAGAAGGCAAACCTAGTATAAATAATGGTCAACACCATGAAAAGCAAAATGAGAGATAAAACTTGTTTTGAAAATAATGTGATAGAAAAGGAAGTCATGAAGCTCATGAATGCAAAAAATCATTAGACAATATTGAGGCATATCAAAAATAAAAATAATCTAATAAGGAAAAGAATAAAATATCAAGACCAGACTCAACACAATTTACAAGTGAATGTCTACTTTTAGAAAACAATAATCAACACAGTTTATGTAGTCACTCAAATTTTGTCATGAATACTTGATAATGTTAGTTTTGAACCACTTTCACTTTAATTAAATTGAGCACTTAATCTAGACCTATTTCACTACCTCATTATATCCTAAAAGCATATGTAGACCTATCCCTTTCTAGATTACTATCTTATGCCTACTTTTTATATAAATTGTTAAAAACCCTCTAAGTATTTGTACAAACATCCCAAATTCCAATTGTCACATATTTCCTTGTAAGACAAGATTGACTAGTAGGGGTCAATAATGGTAGTCAATTTTGATCCCTATGGGTCGATCCTAACCTTAACCCTTTGAAACATATATTCTTCAAATTTAGATAATCCATTACATATTGGTTCATATTTTTAGGATAGGTAGTATGAGTTTTTCCATTTTTGAATTACTATAAAGGAACATATAAGTCACATATTCTATCACTTCACAAATTCAGTATTGAGGCACACTTACACTATTGCACATTGAGCAAAGCTTCCCTATTAATTTTAAATTTAATTCTAATCATTTGAATTAGTCCTTAGCCAAGTCAATAACATGCTTTATCCAAGTTAAGAAAATAATTATCAATTATTCAATCCATATGTAGATGCATTCATGTAGCAAAAGGATCACAATTACAAAAAACACTCTAAGTGGGAAAATTATGTGGGTTTTAATTTTGTCTTCTGAGTATTGGATATGTAGGTAGTGATTAGTCATCATAGGGGTGATTGGGGTTAGATTAGCTCATTACACTTCCCTTTTTTTATATTTTAAGGTATATAGCTATTACAAGCCCTATTAGGGTTTTAACTTTGAATAAGTAATTTTCAAGTCATTCATGTGCACCCATAAGTTAATTTTATTTTGACATGTATGTTTTATGTAAACATAAATGATCATGCATTGATTTACCTATTTTATAGTCGAGGATAGAATCTACCAGTAGAGGATAGAATTTTCAGTTGATCTTGTCCCATTTTGGACATCCTGACCCTCATCGGTTACATTTAGATTTCATGTGGTGTTTATAGAATTGATATAATTTGATCATTTCTAATCATTTGTTAGCCATACACAATCAAATCATAGATAATAAATAGGTAAATATTTTATTATGTTCATATTTATTCTTATTTCATGCAATCATGCTTTGTCAATTTTGATACCTTGTTTTCATTCTTCTTGTCAATTTTTTTTACAACATTTACTTTCTTTCTAACCAATTTATCTTATTTAAGGTTAATTCACATATTAATAATAAATTGTGGTAAAATAATTTAGCAATCAATCATGATGATGCAAGCCCTAATCCTTATATTAATTTTCACTACATGAATAATTGGTAATGATGAAATATAAAGATTCCAAATAAAATATAGATTTTCAAAACAAATGTTTTATCAATGTTGACTTTTTCATGGAGTTCTTAATTTAATTCACTTGTCCTATCTATACCAATACACCTGTGTATATAAATACTACTCAACTTCAAATTATGACACTATTGGTGCTCAAACCAAGACAAAAAGGATAATAAATTTTAAAAAAATAAAAATAAAAACCTTGAAGAATGAAAAAGAATAGTCAAAGGGACCAAGAGCATAGTAGTACACTCCTAATCAACTGGAAGTGTACTGCTACACTCTTAATCAAACACCATAAAATAGAAAAATCTAAGGAGGATAGAAAAAATAAGAGGCAAAATATGAAAATGGGCCTAATACAGAGAAAACATGCACCAATAAAAGTCTAATATGAACTAATAATCAATAAACACACAAGTACCTTAGAACAATGGAAACGAACATCTAAAACTACCTTTAGACCATCATTAGATGTCTACAATACTACATAGGTACCCCTTATATTGAATTCTCTCAATATTTCTTTCAAACTAGTTGGTGTATGATTTTATCTTAATTTAGCTCATGATCTGTCTAACATCCTTAGTCCAACCATGGTGGCCTTTATCTAGCCACTATGTAATGTCTATCTCTATGAGGGAATCCATTTCCCTCCTTTAGAATTTGATGTGGTGGTATATTTATCTCTTGGTTATTAATGTGACCCATTTCCATAGATATAGTACTCCCCAGTCCTTTGAAGTAGTAGCTAGGCCATAATCCTAGTGATGATCAGGTGCTCATATGCCCAACCATATAAGAGTGTCCTTATTGTTAACCCTCTACCATGCGACTCATACGTGAGGGTTTTTATATATTTTTCATAGGTGGGAAATCATGTAACACCCCTAAGAGTATATTTTATTCCTCTCCTCCATATCCTCTATCACATGTTAGATGCCATAGGTGCATGTTATCCTTTGTGTCAAGTAACATAAATTCACTCAATAATATAGCTATCTCTATATAATTTCTGTAAATAGAGTCCCTCCTCCACTCTCATGGGTCCCAAAAAATCCTCTTATGAGGTATCGATGCAAAAATCTCTTCATTTAATCTCTAGGTCTCATTATAAAACTTGTTTCCCTTTGATATGAAGCCTTAGCATCCTTTAAACATGCTGTAGGGTCACTATCATCTCTCCTATCAATAACCAAAATGTGGAATTATCATTATTCCATCACTTAGCCAAAGTGGTGAGTAAAATGTGGTCATATTGCATCATGGATAGGAGTGCATTGTGGTCTAATCTAGATACATCTAGATACTCCTATCTAGCTTAATCTAACCTAAACACCTAAATCATTTGTATCACTTTCTCATGCCATAACTCCTACACATATATGGGAGCCTACATCAAGTATAAAAAAATAAAATTTAATATTTTTCTAACAAAATTTGTATGCATTATGTCAATATTTTATATTTCCAAATAACATAAATCATAAAAATATACAAAATTATCCAAGCCATACAAAGTTTTATGAGACCTTACATATTTTTAAGGATGGTAAAAATCATGTTTAGATAATATAGATGATACATAAAGCATACAATTTCAAAAAAAGAGAAAAATATTGTATGAATCTAAATCTTCTCACTAATTAACTTATTTAGTTATATTCCTAATATCATCTAATATCCTATTCATTTGATCTAATTAATACTTAATCAATATGTCCCACATTAACATCACCTCTTAATTCCCTTAAGTCAATTAATTAAATTATCTTAACTACATGAATACCCCACTCTCCATATATTCATATTTCTTAATATTTTAATTTCTAATTTACCCTAATTTCTAATTTAACCCTCTCCACATATTCATATTTCCTAATATTCTAATTTATAATTCATCCCACTTTCTAAAAGAAAGTCTAGAGATTTCCATTCTCTATAAATTTTTTCATTCTAAGAACCCTTCTCAAATTTTAAATTTGGGAGGGAAATTTCACCTCCATTTCCTTTCAACACCTCTATAAATGAGAGGGGCATCCCAAACATTTAGATAAATAATGAATGCAAGCCTATGCTGCCTCCATCACTCTCTTCTATTAATCTAGTCTTGAGTCTATCATACTTTGCAATCTTACATCCCATTTTAGATATGCAATTTATCAATTCGATCATCAAACAACATTCTAGAGTGTTTGGAAAGGAGATCAAAAGGGAGAAAGATGATGGTAAGATTGTTTTAATTCCATGACTAATTGCTTACTCTTTCTAATGCTTTCCATTTGATGATCAATTAGATTTTTAGACTTGATTAATGGTTCTTCTGTGATTTTAATCCATTTTATCCAAATTCTGGGTGATACATTTCTAGTGACCACAATGGGAGCCCTCCTTTTGAGTTGACCTAATGTGTTTGAAGTGTGTGGATTAAGCTTGCAAGTTGGATTGAAGGTGAATTTGGGTTCAATTTTTTTCTTTCAAATTTACATTTTTAATGAAAATGTGTTGTGTTTTAAAAAATTGATCTTTACTCATAAATAATGTCATAAAAATGTTTCTGGGTTATGAGCCTTTTATTCTAAATTTTACGTAACATTTTATGGTTTTGTATTTTGTTGAGTATTGTGTAAGTTATGATAATTTTAATATTGATATTCTTGACATTTTTACTAATTTGTGACTTTCATTTTTTTTAATGAAAACATGCTGTATTTTGATAAACTGCTATTCAGTCATAAGAGATTTCATGAATTATTTTTGGGTTCTGAGCATTTCACTCTCATCTTTCCATAAAATTTTATAGTTTTATATTTGGTTAAGTATTGAGGAAGTTATGGGAGATTTAATATTGTTATTCTAGGCATTTTTTGACAAATACAAACACACACACACACACACACACACACACACACACACACACACTCACTCAAGGAATTCCATAATTTTTTTTATGGATTGTTAGTGTTTTACTCTCAAATTTATAGAACATTTTATGGTTTTGAATTGCATTAAGTATTAAGGAAGTTATGATAGTTTTAATATTGTTGTTCTGAGTGTTTTCTCTTCAAAAAAGTGGTTGTTTTATTTTAAAAAATTATGGGTTTGATATAAAAAGAGTGGTTTTGACATTCAAAAGTGGTATAGAGCCAAACTAAAATGTGGCACTAACCAAATGTTAGTAGATTTTATCATCGATTAACTATCTCATTTTGTTCTATTGAAGATTTATGAACAGGTGCTAGTAATATTTTTATAGGTTGCTCTTAAAGTTTTCCAATCAAAATTACTGATATTTTTGTCTTGTAGGTCAATCAGTCCAAGACTTGGCTAAAAACCTTATTTTTTGAATCATATTTATCCCTTGTTTATAGTACTTGTCAACACACCAAATTAATTGGGTTAATGAAATTTTTGCTTGTGTGTGTATTATCTAAAGGCTAAGGTTGTGTATGATCTCCTCCTTGCGTCCTTAGTGGCAATTTATAGAGGATAAAAAATAACTAACAAACCTTCCCATTTTTGTTTTTAGGATGCAATGTGACCATGGAAGTGACATCCACATGTTTGACATTAGTTCATAAGGGTTGGTGACATGGATTTCATCACCATGTAATAGACCACACTCTATGTTTTAATAGAATATAAATATCAAGACAACTATCATTAGGTGTTGAAGCAGAATTCCCAACAAAGGGCTCTATGAAGTGAGGGGTATTTTGGATCCAATACATAAAATGGTTAGACAACATCCTACATGAATTTGGGCCCCACGTACCTAGTGTATATCGGGGATACCCGTAAAGAGCCTATCTAGATTAGCATATGACCTTTCGGTCATAACATATGACTTATTATCAGAGTCAGGATCAACACCCAATTGACCATTAGGGGTAGACAAGGTTGAGAGGGTTTAGGAGATTTTGTAATGGATCATCAGCCTACAACATCATCCATGAAGCCATTAGATGGTGCAATCATCAAGTTAAACTCCAAAAGATATTTTATTAGTCATAGGCTTGTGATTTGCCTAATTTGTTTGAGTGTTGTGAAATTCCAATGTTTTTTGTAAACCTTATAGCCTACACACTCAAACCCATACATCTAGTTGGACTTTAGGTTATACACTTTTCCAAATCATACTCATCATACCCCTAATCATCATTTCATCACCATAGACTTGTCTCGATCTCAAATCATCATTAATCCCTCCATATATCCCCATTTGACTTTCATCACATAATCTAAGATCCACTCTATTTTGAGCAACTTGGTCTAAGTCTTGAGTTAGTCTAGGGTCATACTTCCATCCTACCACCCTATCTGAATCTTTAGTCTACTATCCTCCTGTCTGATTTCATACTCAGTCAATACTCTGTTCACTACCTGTTACTCTACCAATTTTTAACCTAACACATAGTCATCTTACCTATTTATATCTATCACTTGTCTAAGTCATCACATTGCTGGTTTAAAATCATGCACTACTTAAAACCCCATCCTTTTTATAGTTTAAATCATGGCATTGTTAATATAGTGATAACACTATCGTATTATCAATTTGAAATTCAACCCCAGTTTGACATCACAATCCCTTTGTCTATCTTGTCCTTGTCAATTACCCGTCATACTAGCTCAATCATTCAAACTTCCCTTTTGCTCAATGAACACATTTTACCCTACACCTCAATCCACCTTCATATTGGTCTATCTTTCTGCTGGGTGAATATTTTTTCGTCAACTAACTGAAGACAAAATTTTTATATCAGTCAAAACATAATGAGATAAATCTCTCCTCTCAGCAAGGGGAGGCTCCCTATAAACTATTATAAACTAAACCTATACTAAATACTAACTGTGGGGTAGAATCACACCATCCATTTATCTTTTTTTAGAAATGATGTTCACAAAATAGAGTAAAACTCCTGTGTAATAACTGAATCCATTTCTCTTTTTTAGAAATGATGTTCATAAAACAACAAAAAAACTCCCTGGTTGATAACTGGATCCACAAGAAACCCACAAAAGCACAATGTCTTTCATTGCTTCTCTTATTGATTAAGTACGTAGGACACCGTAGAATGAAGTATAGCCCAAAGTCTCCACCGTAAACTAAAATAGAGTATATGATCACAAAGGATAAAAGTAGTTCAAATCCTTTCCAATATCCTTTGTTCTGAAATGCAAAACACACAAGCTAAAGACAATTATGGTAGCACAAAGTCTCTACAATCAGCTTCAGGACATCTTCTAAATTATTTTCACTTGCTCTGCTTATTTGATCAAATGGATAAGACTGTATTTAGGAAAAAGACATAAGAACAATTCCCTACATAACACAAGTTATTTCAACACAAAGTTTGAAAGGTCCATTGCTTTCTCATTCACCTGATAAAATATGATTAACAATCTGAGCTCAAAGTCTCAAAAATGCCTTTCAATTTGGGCAGAGTTTTGCTTCTAATATCTAAGAGATCTCTTTCATTCAAAATGAGAGATTACAATATATAGCATCTAAGGAAAGACTTTGGTGCTTGTTTTCACAAAATGGCCCATGTTGCATTGGAAAGAGGAAGTTATGTGCAGGGGCCATGCTGGAGCAGGTTACTAGTCCTGACTTTGGTGTTTAACTTATATCAAATGTCTTCTCTAAAGCATGGGTTGCCTGATCCTCTGAAAGGCAAAGCTGCTCCTCTTTATGATACTTACACGACTGTCCACTCATCTTTACTCAAATGAAGAAAAATACGCTGCACCATTGAATGCTTGCACTCTCTGATATCCACCTGGTGGACTATTCCACCCACTAGAATAACTCTTCCACTGACACTTCTAGATTCTCTATTTGATTCCCTCTTTCCTTGCTATATTTTGTCTCTTCCTTCTGATCTAAGCTCTCAGGGCTATCTTCTTGCCTTATGCTGGCTTCTTTGACTCCTTTCTCAGTGGATCAGTGATTTTGTCCTTGGGTCTGCATTATTTGAAAATCAATGGTTATTCCATTATCCTGAATTTGACATTTATAGGGACGTCACTAGTTGCTTGAACCATTTCAAACCTTGAGCCATCTTTTTAGAGTTCATTGGTTCAACGGCTCAATATTTTATGTTTTGTAAAGAGTCACGTTCACTCAGTCTTCTTATGAATTCAATTCAATGTATCATTGAACCAACTATTTGAACCTTTCGCTGGAACCTTTCGGTCGAACCTTTTTGAACCTTTGAACCATTTTGAAGTAGAGTTTAATGGTTCAACGGTTTAATGGTCAATGGCTCAACAACGTTCATTTCAAATCATTGAACCCCACCGTTGAACCATATATCATTGAACCTCAGTGTTGAACCATCCTTATCAATTTTAGGAAATGCCTTCAAGTGTTTTGAATTGTTCCTTATTCATTTTCTCGACTGAAAAACCCTTTGAAACTGAAAGATTTCCTTTTGCCGAAAAGACTTGGGTAATTAGATAACTTGACTCCTCAGAACATTTTTGGGAAGGAAGGAAACCATTTTTTGGCCTATGGGACCAAAATGGTTAACATGTTGACCACAAAAATGAGTGGTTGATTTTGGGGACAATAGTAGGCTCGAGTTGGGGAACTTCCATAAGTTGTACTATGAAATAATTGAAGGGAGTAGAACCTAGACTCTAAGTGCCTTCATCCATACCATTGGGCCACGGAGTCAAGCCACCCAAAAAGAGAAAGATGCCAAAAAAACAAATGAACAACACAAAACAAATAAAGACTATACAAATTTACAACTGGACTTGTCTAATACTTCAAAGATTGAAGTGATTTAGATACTGCTCACTGTAAGGCAGTGAGAACGGTGTCCCATCTTGATATCTCAATAATAAACTATTATCACCATAGAATTCATGGATGGCGAATGGACCTCTCCACAAGGAATCAAATTTTTTGTGCATTCCATTTGGTTCTCTCCTCTTGTCCCATAACAAGACTTGATCTCTAATCTAAAACTCGCAAATCCTTGCTTTCTGGTCGAAAAGTTTCTTCACCTAATTTTGATGTTCAACAAGGTGGTCCATTACTATAGTTTGTTGCTCTTCTAACTCAGTCAGACACATGATTCTTTTGTCAATAGAACTTTCAAAAGTTGAATCTTCTACTGCCTTTGCCAACTTCAATACTGGTAATTTCAAGGTAATAGGTATTTCTACATTTAGACCATACATAAGTTGGAATGGGGACATACCTATTGCCCTCTTAGGCGTAATCTTGTCTATCCATAAAGCATCAAACAATGCTTTATGCCAAGTCATTTGATTGTCATCAACTAGTTTCTTGATGATAGTAGCTAGATTTTTGTTACTCGGTTCTGCCTGGCCATTTCCTTATGGATAATAGTCTGAAGAGTGGGAAAGCATAATTATATGATTGCAGAAAAATTCAGTAATATCTTGAGAAGATAAATATGAGGCATTGTTTTCTATAATGTTGTTTGGAACTCCAAAATGGGAAACAATATTTTTCTTCAAGAAATTACACACCACTTTTGAAGTGGCATGCTTGACTGGAATGGCTTCCACCCACTTAGTAAAATAATTTGTTGTGGTGAGGATATAGTTATGTCCAGCACTTGAGGATGGGTTCACGGTGCCAATGAAGTCAATACCCCATTATTGAAAAGGCTCTTCGATCACCATAGGCTTGAGGGGTAATGGGGCCAACTTGGATTTTCGAACGAATTGTTGACATAAATCACATCTACATACCTAATTGTATGCATCTTGAAACAGAGCAGGCCAATAATATAAAGATTGTATAATGTTATGAGTAGTCATAGGTGTAAAAAAATTTCCTCCACAATCCAAGTTATGGAAGGACTCCAAAATTTTACTTTGTTATGCTTTATCCACACAACGAAGAAATACCCCATCAAGGATTCTTTTGTACAAACCATTATCCCACAAAACATAGTTAACATCTCTCAACTTAATATTTCTCTTTTATTTGTAAGACAGATGTGTAGGACACTCACCATAAGTAAGAAAATGAGTGATATTGGAATACCACTCATCACTAGTAGTAACAAAAAGAACTGTTGACATGTCATTAGTCACTTCCTCTTCATGTCTTGTTTCTTTTGATACATTTTCAGTAATTAATTGATAGAGACCTCTTCCCCACACCAACTTAGTATGCTTGATATCAAGATCAAACTCTAGAATTTTGGAAATCCAATTGACCCTTTTTGTACCGAACTCTTGTTGAGTTAAAATAACCTTCACTGTGGTATCAGGCACTAGAACAACATTGTGTGAATTCATGACATAGAACCAGAAATATCTTATCACCTTAACCACTGCATAAGCATGCTTCTCCATAATTGAATACTTCAATTCATGATATTTGAGAGGGTAGCTCATAAATAATATGAGAAAATCCACACCTTCTTTGTCTTACTGATCCAAAATAGCTGAAAGTGTGTGCTCAGAAGCATAAGTATATACCATGAAGTCTTTGGTATAATCCAGACAAACTAAGATCGGGGCATGAGCAATAGCCTTCTCGATATCTTCAAATGTTGCTATGCTTTCTGTAGTCCATTATAAATTAGCTTTATCCTTCATCATGTTGATAATGTGGCAGGTTTTTTCTACAAATTTTGGGATGAACCTTCGTAAAAAATTCACCTTTCCAAATAAAAAATGGACTGCAGACTTACTAGTAGGCAGAGTAAAATTTTGGATAGATTTGACTCTTCCTGAGTTGATTTTTATATCTTATTGGGATACAATGTGGCTGAGAAGTTTACCTTATGTAACCCTAAAAATTGACATCTTAGGATTAAGAGAAAGACCATTTTGCCGACAACGTTCTAGCACTTGTTGTAAATGATGCATATGATCAGGACGATGCTTGGAGAAGATAGTTAAGTCATCAAGATATACCATGATGAACTTTCATAATTCATCTTTGAAGGTAAGGTCCATTGCTCTCTGGAATGTGGTGCCAATGTTGATCAAAACAAAAGGCATTCTATGATATGCAAACATGCCCTAAGGTGTAGTGAAAGTGGTTTTATGTTGATCTACTTCATCAACTTCTACTTGATTATACCTAGAAATACCATCTAACATTGATAACATCTCTGAGCTAGTTACTGTTTGCAACACTTGATCCATGATAGGTAGAGGGTAGTTGTCCTTTAGAGAAGACTGATTGAGATTCTTGAAATCCACACATATACGAATTTCTTCATTCTTTTTTCTTATAGGAACTATGTTGGCGATCTAGGTGGAATAGTGAATTATAAAATTATCCTAGCATTCAACATCCTCTGGATCTCTGAAAGGATAGTACATAATATCTTGGGATTGTATTGCCTTTGCTTCTGCTTGTGAGGCAATGACCTAGTCTTGAGAGGAATTTCATGCCTAATTTATTAAGGCTTGAAAGATTTCAGGTCATCGTACGAATATGCCAAAACATCAATGTAACAGCAAAGAAGAGTGACAAATTTTAAATTTTCATTGGTAGTGCAACATTTTCTAATGTTGACTATTTTGAGATTTTATTTGGTACTCATATTTACTTGATCAAACTCTTTGGATGAACTTGAATTTATTGGTTACTACTTAATACACCTGTCATGCTTATCAAATAGTTTCTTAAGAGAAACCAAACCTTTAGGGATTTTATTCTCTTTTGAGTTGAAGAATCTCTTTGCTAGTTTGTGAACTTGTTTTAGCAACTGATTCCTGTGCTAGAGAGGTACTACCTTCGAAATAGAGCTCCTCAAAACCATCCATCTTTTCTAGAAAAGTGATAATTTGATTATCAACATTAAATGCCTGCCAATGGTTAGCATTATCAGGTACACTTGGTCAAAAGACCAACTCAATAGTATACTTGTACCCTTTGAAATATTTGTGAGGAACCATGAGGGTTACAGAGACAGCCAATGAATCTGCATGATCATTAAACTCTCTAGGCATCGTAGAAATCTTAAAAGCATAAACACTTTCAATATAATCCCATACAAGATTGTGATAATGTCACAATCTTTCATTTTTGATTTGATACAGATTTCTTACCTAACAAACCACCAATTCAGCATCTCCTCAGGTATGAATAATCTTAACACCTATAGCATGAGTAGCTTTCAATCCAAGCAATAAAGATTCATACTCGGCAGTGTTGTTGGTATTATTAAACTGCAACTTATATAAAAAGGGGAAAATATCTGCTTTTGGAGATATCAAAACAATTCTGGCTCTAGAACCGGTAGATGAGCAGCTGCCATCAAATTATAGAATCCAGACATCATTAGAATCTAATCTTCTTAAAGATTTATCTTTGCTAGGGAGGGAAGATCCTTTTTCACCGGAACTTTGCTCAACCAATTCTTTTGATTTTCTATCTAAATTCTTTGAATTTCCACCCAATGAACTTTCGTTTGATGAAATAGAAACATCTTCAGTGGATAAAAATTAATTACCCATTTCTAAGGATTTAAACAAAATTTAAGCTTCAAGCTCTGACATTTGGGTGACAATATATTTTGACTCCTTCTCAGGAAACAACTTTTACCTGATGCCCTTAACAGGTATCCTTTCTTCAGATAGGTCCATATTCAACTCTCCACCTACATGATTACAAAAATTATGTTTGAGTAGAATGCCATAGGAAGCTAGAATATCAACCACTAAGACTGTCATCTTAATCCTCTTATCTGAAAAAGTCGTAAATGCAAATTGGGCATCTTTGATTTGACCTAAAAGTGGAACTTGCTTTTTTTTCATGGAGAAACATCTCCAAAAAGTTTTAGTTAAGGTAAGATCGAGAGAGTCTGCTACCTTGGTGGGTATAACATTGTCAGAGGCTCCAGAGTCTATTATACAGTTGCTCAACTTATGACCATTATTCAAAAGGGAAACATAGAAAGGTTTTATTTTTCCAGGGGCTATAGGAGGAGTAATGACAAGATTATTTTAGGTGGCTTTGTTCTTTGGGAGATTATGAGTCACTTTTGAAAAATCTTGTTCTGTAGGGACGATTTTGCTTTTGATACCTTCAGTCAATCTATCCAACTACTCATGGTTGGCTTGTAAGTATTCAAACTCAGACATTTGGATCTTGGTCTTCCTAGTATGATCAATTATGTCAAATAACTGAAATGAACTAGAAACAGAGGAAGTATGTCCATTATTCTGGGTTTTATTAGGTGTGGGACTAGTCTAAGAAATGGAAGCAAAAGGTACAGGGTTGTTTGAGGTACTTAATTTCTTATTGATCACTAGGTCCTTTGATTGGAAAGGCAATGAAGTCCCCTATTTAGCAATTGAAATTATTAGCTGAGGTTCTTCTTCTACTTTTCCCTTATCAGCTTATTGAGTTTACTAGTTTTAGGACCTAGTAAAAATAGCGTACGATCCATCAAACACTTCTCCCTTTCTTCTAGCTTCATCTTGGTAATTCAGAAAACTAATGTTGGAGTCACCAGATAATTCTTCTTCTCCTTCTACAAAGAGATTAATGTCATCATCTTGGTCCAACTTAGGTTGTAAAGAGAAATCATGTTCAACTTCATGATAACCAACTACTGAGTTAGCCGATGCTGCTTCAATGGCAAGCTTCCCCTGTGCAGGAGGAAGGCGATTGGGTTGCCCTTGATTCCTAGTAGCATTGCTTTGATATGAATGGTTAGGGAATGTCTTCCCTGGTATATCCTAATAAGAAGGAGGAACAAACATTCCTTGGGCCATTTGCCTTTTCAGAGCTAACAACTCATTTGCTAAGTTTTGCACTATAAGATCAGTGGTACTTGTATAAGAATTTTCAACAGGTGAAGAAAATTTATTTCTGTTAGGATCTCTTCTTATATTATCTGCAAGGATAAGATCATCTTTGACCTTGGTAGCCAAAATCTAAGCTATAGAAAAATCTATATGGCCAACCCACCTCAACAGAAAACTCACTTTAGGAAGTTGAGAGTTGATGAAGAAGCACTTAAGATTTTCCAGTGTAGGTTGAGCAATTGTAAGAATCCTATTCCTTAGCTTATAAAATTTAGCAATGAAGTCTCGCATAGGCTCCTTCTTCATTTGTGAAAGTTGAGCCAACAAGGCATGTGCATCTTCTGTGGGTTTGAACCTAGCCTCAAACTTAGCCTTGAGAGTGTTCCAGTCAGTTATAGTTTAAACTTGAAGATGATAAAACTAATTTGTGGTAGCGCCTTGCAATGTTTCTATGAACAATCTTACCACTATATCTTCATATTTAATGCCTATCACACCATAGGCTATGTAGAAAGCTACAATATGCTCATCAGGATGAACTCTCCCATCACTATAAAACTTGGGATTTTTTTTTATTGAACTATGAGGTAGTTCATGTAAAGGTGGGGTTAGATTTAGGGGGCCAAAGGTGTTACCCCAAGGGCCTTGGGCTGCCATGATATGGCGATTGAAAGGAGGGATAACAAACCTTTATGGAGTATGTATAGAAAAAGATCTGCTATTAAAGGAAAGAGAAGCTTCGCCTGGTATTGAAGACCTGACGTTAGTAGGAGGAAATCTCCTAGTTCACTGGAGGCGAGCTCATGGAGGAGAAAGATCAAAATAATTTTGCTACACAAACTCAAATATAGGATCAACAATACCTTGAGCTCTCTGGCTTCACGTATACCATGGATCTGCTAGAGTGTAGAATGGAAAAGAACTAGAACTGCGTCAACTTGAAGCATGAGGCTTCAACTTGCATATTCTTCCCTAGTGGAGTCATCAAAAAGTTGTTGGGTGAATATTTTGTCATCAAATAACTGAAGACAAAATTATTATATTAGTCATAGAATAATGAGATAAATCTCTCCTCTCAGCAACGGGAGGCTCCATATAAACTATTATAAACTAAACCTATACTAAATACTAACTGGGGGGTAGAATCACACCAACCATTTCTCTTTTTTTAGAAATGATGTTCACAAAATAGAGGAAAAATCTTGTGTAATAATTGAATCCATTTCTCTTTTTTTAGAAATGATGTTCATAAAACAACAGGAAAACTTCTTGGGTGATAATTGGATCCACAAGAAACCCATGAAAGCACAAAGTCTTTTGTTGCTTCTCTTACTGATTAAGTATGTAGGACAATGTAGAATGAAGTATAGCCCAAAGTCTCCATCGCAAACTACAATAGAGTATATGATCACAAAGGATAAAAGTAGTTCAAAGCCTTTCCAATATCCTTTGTGCTAAAATTTAAAACACAAAAGCTAAAGACAATTATGGTAGCAAAAAGTCTCTACAATTGGCTTCAAGACATCTTCTAGATTATTTTCACTTGCTCTACTTATTTGATCAAATAGACAAGACTATATTTAGGAAAAAGACATAAGAATAATTTCCTACATAACACAAGTCATTTCAACACAAAGTTTGAAAGGTCACCTAATTTCTCATTCACCTGATAAAATATGATTAACAAATTGAGCCCAAAGTCTAATAAATGCCTTTCAATTTGGGCAGAGTCTTGCCTCTAATAACTGAGAGATCTCTTTCATTCAAAATGAGAGATTATAATATATAGCATCCAAAGAAAGACTTTGGTGCTTGTTTTCACAAAATGGCCCATGTTGCATTGAATGCATTAGAAAGAGGAAGTTCTGTGCAGGGGCCATGTTGGAGCAGGTTACCAATCCTGACTTTGGTGTTTAACTCATATCAAATGTCTTCTCCAAAGCATGGGTTTCCTAATCCTCTGGAAGGTAAGGCTGATCCTCTCTATGATACTTACATGACTATCCACTCATTTTTACTCAAATGAATAAAAATAGGCTGCGCCATTGAATGCTTGTGCTCTCTGATATCCATCTAGTGGACTATTCCACCCACTGGAATAACTCTTCTGCTGACTCTTCTGGATTCTCTATTTGATTCCCTCTTTCCTTGATATATTTTGTCTCTTCCTGTAGATTTGAGCTCTCAGGGCTATCTTCTCGCCTTCTACTGCTTCTTTGGCTCCTTTCTCAGTGGATCACTGAGTTTGTCCTTGAGTATGCGTTATTTGAAAATCAAAGGTTATTCCATTATCTTGAATTTGAAGTCCATGGGGATGTCACCAGTTGCTTGAACCATTTTGAGCCTTGAACCATCTTTATAGAGTTCTTCGGTTCAATGGTTCAACGGTTCAGTGGCTCAATATTTTATTTTTTAAAAAGAGTCGCATTAGCTCAGTCTTCTTATGAATTCAATTCAATTCAATGTATCATTGAACCAACTATTTGAACCTTTCACTGGAACCTTCCACTCAAACCTTTTTGAACCTTTGAACCATTTTGAACCTTTGTTCAATGGTTCAATAGTTCAATGGTTCGGTGGCATTCATTTCAAATCATTGAACCCCGCCGTTAAACCATATATCATTGAACCTCGGTGTCGAACCATCCTTATCAATTTTAGGAAATACCTTCAAGTGTTTTGAATTGTTACTTATTCATTTTCCCGACTGAAAAACCCTTTCAAAATGAGAGATTTATTTTTGCCAAAAAGACTTGGGTAATTGGATAACTTGACTGCTCAAAACATTTTTGAGAAGGAAAGAAACCATTTTTTGGCCTATAGGACCAAAATGGTTAACATGTTGACTACAAAAATGAGTGGCCAATTTTGGGGACAACACTTTCATCTACTATCCTTCCACCATCATGGATTTGGACCCTATCATAATCTAGAAATACCTTTTTTCCAATAAGGATGCCTACCTTTTGTGACTCCTTTAGATGGGTGACCATTTAACTAATGACTTAGAACCCATTAAATTCAAGTTATCTACACTGTTGGGTGAATATTTTGTCAACCAGCTAACTGGTGAGCAAAATAGGTCTCTTCAACCACAACATAGGGATATTGGTCATCCAAAGTTGTAGGTTTACCACATCCAAAGGGGACAAATCTATCCTCTCATCAAGGGGAGGTTCCCTATAGGTATAAAGGCGCTATATACTATATATATAAGCTGAAAATAACACTCAGGGGTAGGATATACCATCCATCTCTCTTCTTTCAGAGATGATGTTCACAAACAAAGGAGAAAATATTGGTGAAAATACTAAAGGAACTTCTCTTCTTTCAAAAGTTTTCTTGTAGGAAACAACATGAGTTCTTTCAGGTAGTAAAAGTAACTAGTAACAAAGTATAGATTAACCAGAAATCTAAGATGTAGCATAAAGTCTCCACCTTGACTGTCCAAGAGTGAGATACAAAGAACAATGGGGGCAAAAATTCATCCCAAGGTCCTTGACTGTCCAAGAGTGAGATATAAACACACACTGAAGACAACTATGACAACACAAAGTCTGAAAGTAGCTGACTTTAGGACATCTTCCTTATCACTTCCACTAATTCTACTTGTTAGATTAAATAAAAAAGAATGCATCTAGAAGACAGACATAAGAACAATCTCCTAAAATGTCACAAGCTATAACATCACAAAGTCTGCACGTAAATTGCTTTCTCATTCAGATAAAATAAAATGAAATACAATCTGAACTCAAAGTCTCAGTATTCGCCTTTCAATTTGGGCAGAGTTCTGCTTCTGTAGTCAAAAAGATCTCCCTTAAAACAATCCAAGAGATTACAATATATAGAGGCCAAGGAAGGCTTGGCACTTTTTCCCATGGAGTGGCCCATGCTATGCATTAATTCCTTGAATGCATTTTTGTTTTTTTCAGGGAGGGCCATGCTGGAACATGGTGGCTACCTTAACTATGGCATGTTGATTCATCTTGAATGTCTTTTCCTGAGCCTGAGTCACTTATTCTATCACCTGCTATTTGCACAGCTGTCCATTTTACCTTTACTCCAAGGGAGACAAATAGGCTATGCTTTCAATATTTGCAAGCCCAAATATCTATCTTTGTGAACTATTCTAACTATTGAAATAACTACTACAGATATTTCCCTCTTTGTCTCTTCCTACTGTGATTTGGGCCCTCAGGCTGTCTTTTTCTCCTTTGTTGGCTCTTTCAGCTCTATCATCAGTGGGTCTTCCCTTTGGTGGTGAAGGCATTTGAACGCTTCAGGTCCATCATCCTCCTTAGCAATTCCTTCGTGTCTTTCCCACTTGCTTTGGCTGCTTTTCGTTGATCTTAGCAAGTGCCACACGTCATTTTATACTTTTGAGAGTCCTACTGAAGATGACACGTGGCAGCTTCCATTGTGCTCTTAGAAACACTGTAGAAACATTCGAGACTCATTTTGGATTCATGCAGATGATGAGACTTGTCGTGCTCCGCTTAACCTTAGCAACTCACTCAGGGCCAACCATAGTCCTTACAGAACAAAAGGGAGAGACCGCAGATATTGACACTTGTCATGCTCCATTGAGCTTTTCAAGGGACACGTGGCATCTTTTATGGCTTTGTAGAAAAACATATTACAACCTTCTGCTATTTCCACTTAGTGCTTTCTGCGTGATTATATGAGAAGCTTATTGAAAGAAGCTTTAAATCTTATAAGAAGCCTGAAATGCAGACACCTACACTTGTCACACTCCACTGAGTTACAGTGGGACATGTGGCATGTTCCACTGCTTCTTGGAAATAAACTATAAAGTGTCTCAGTAGATGACAGTTAGCAGCTTCCACTCTCAGGCTTTTTCCTTTTGGGCATTCATTTCCTTAGCCACTCATTCCCTTCAATTTCTTCAGGTTTTCCTCTCAGGTGAATTCCTTCAGATAAAATGTCCGAAGGAATTCCTTCGGATAATTTGTATAAAAGACTCTACTTTGTCTTTTTCCTTGTTCATTTTCTCATAGAAAATACTTTTGAAAGAATTCTTTCAGACTCTCTTATTTAGTCATTTCCAGCAGACAAAAAGTCTGAAGAAATTATTCCCTTTGAGCCTTTAAACAAATCTGAAGGAAATCTATCTTTTTTTATCTTCTCTTTGACCTTTGAACCAATGTTGCCTACCCTCTGCAAGGGCACTTGCCTCTTTTGGCTTTGGGGCAACCCCTTGAACTTGCAGAATTCGTAGTTTTGAGGCCTTGAGAATCCATAGATTTGAGTCTGCTTGTAGAGTCCGTAGATTTGAGTTTGCTTGCAGAGTCCATAGAAACCAAGTCCGTAGTTTTCTCTAACTTTGAAAGAGTCTGTAGAAATCTAGCTTGCAGAGTCTATAGAAACCATCTATGAAGTTCGTAGTTCCACCTGCAGAGTCCATAGTTCAAGTCCGAAGAACTAGGGAAGTTCATAGATTTGAGTCCATAGATTTCTTCCTACAGAGTCCGTAGCTCCAAGCCTGCAGAGTCCATAGATTCAAGCCTATAGAGTCCATAGATTTCTGAAAAGCTTGAAAAATGAAGGATTTGAAGCCTCAGGACAAATTTTGAAAAGGGAATAGATAATTTTGGTTTGTGCAAGGCCAAAATAGTCCATAGGTCATCCCAAAAATAAATGACATTTTTTGGAGACAACAGCTAGCTTTAGTTGGAGAACTTCCTTCAGATGAAAACTTGAAACAACTGAGGGGAGTAGAAGCTAGAATCTCTAGTGCCATTGAAGTATGCCATTGGGATATGGAGTCATGCTACCAAAAAAGAAAGGCTCCAAAAAATGAAAATGAAAATCACAAAATAGAAATAAAATACTATACAAATATACATATGTACAGGTGAACCCATCTGATGCTTCAAGAGTTGAAGTGCTTAAGATGCTGCCCATTATGAGGCAGAGAAAAGGGTGTGCCATCTTGATACCTTAATAGGAAATTTTTTTCACCATTGAGCTAATGAATAGTAAAAGGGCCCCTCCACATGGAGTCAAAATTTCCATGCATTCCTTTTGGTTCTCTCCTCTTATCCCACAGGAGGACTTGATCTCCAATCTAGAAATCACGATTCTTTGCTTTCTGGTCGAAGAGCTTCTTCATTAGACCTTGATGGGCAGCAATTTGGTCCACCACTATAGTTCTCTACTCTTCTAGCTCAGTAAGGCACATGATCCTCTTATCAAGGGTGCTTTCATATGTTTGATCTTCAATTGCCTTAGCCAATTTCAATGCTGGCAATTCCATAAAGAAGTTGGAAAGGAGACATATCAATTGCCCTTTTTGGTGTAATTCTATCTGTCCATAGAGTATCAACCAATGCTTTATGCCATGTCCTTTGGTTGTCATCTACTAGCTTCTTGATGATAGTCACCAAGTTCTTGTTGCTTGATTCAACTTGTCCATCCCCTTGTGGAAAGTAATCAGAAGAGTGAGAGAGGGTGATCCCATAGTAAAAATAGAAATGAGTAATCTCTTGGGATGTGAAACAAGCTGCGTTATCTGTGATAATTTTTACTGGGACCCCAAACCTCGCAATGATGTTCTCTTTGAGGAAATTACACACTACATCTGAAGTAGCATGTTTGGTTGGGATAGCCTCCACCCACTTGGTGAAGTAATTTTTGGCTGTAAGGAGATATTCATGTCCAGCACTTGAAGATGGGTTTACAACACCAATGAAATCGATGCCCCATTGCTGGAATGGCTCTTCTATGATCACTAGTTTGAGAGACAGGGCAGCCAGCTTGTGTTTTCCAATAAACTGCTAGCATAATTCATATTTTCTTACCCACTTATATGCATCTTGAAAGAGAGTTGGCTAGTAATACCTGGCCCATAAAATTTTATGGGCAGTTACAGGAGTGAAGAAATGTCCTCCATAGGCCAAATTATGGAAGGACTTCAGAAGTTGGCTTTGCTGCTCCTTATCTATGCAACAGAGGAACACTCCATCAAGGCTCCTCTTGTATAGGTCATTGTCCCAAAGGATGAAATTGTCAGCTTTCAACTTGATAGTCCTCCTTTCTTTATAAGATAGGTGAGCAAGACACTCACCATAAGTAAAGAAATGGGCAATACTTGAGTACCACTCATTCGTGGTGGAGATGATGAGGACTATTGGCACGTCTTTTTCTTTTGACTCTTCATGTTCTGTTTCTTTTAGCTTCTTATCGGTAATTAATTGGCATAGCCCCTTTCCCCATACTATCTTTGTTGGCTTGATGATCAAATCAAATTCCTAGATCTTTGCAACCCAATTGGCTCTTTTCATCCTAAACTCCTGCTGAGTCAATATGGATTTGACCTTGGTATCAAGAACCAGGGCAGTAACTCGTGAATTGAGGATGTAGAAATGGAAATGCTTTACTGCCTTCACCACTACATAAGCATGCTTCTCCATGTTCGAGTACTTTAGCTCATGAGCTTTGAGAGGACAACTCATGAAGGAAATGGGAGATTCCATACCTTCTTTATTTTGTTGAACCAAAATTGCTGAAAGCGTATGTTCTAAAGCATAACTGTATATGGTGAACTCTTTGTTATAGTCTGGACAAACCAGAATTGGGGCATGGGCAATGATAGTCTTGATATCCTCAAATGCTGACTTGCCTTCTTTAGTCTAGCTAAAGGTGGCCTTTCCTTTCATCATGTTTACAATGTGCCTAGTCTTCTCAACAAACTCGGGGATGAATCTCTGTAAGAAATTCACCTTTCCAAAGAAAGAGTGAACAACAATCTTACTTGTGGGCAAGGTAAGCTCTTGGATAGACTTGACTCTGTCAGAGTCAATCTTTATGCCTCCTTTAGACACAATGTGTCTGAGAAGTTTCCCCTCTATTACTCCAAAAAATGACTTCTTGGGGTTTAAGGAAATGCCATTCTAGCGACAACGTTTCAGCCCTTGTTGCAAATGGTGCACATGATCTGGGCGATGCTTAGAAAAGACGGTCAAGTCATCAATATAAACTATGATGAACTTACCCATCTCATCCTTGAAGGTAAAGTCCATTGCTCTTTGGAAGGTGGTGCCAGCATTTATCAGGCCAAAAGGCATCCTTCTATATGCAAAGGTTCCCCAAGGTGTGGTGAAAACAATCTTATGCTGGTCTGCCTCACCAACTTCACCTTGATTATATCTTGAGAAGCCATCTAGCATTGATAACATCTTTGAACCCATCACTATCTAAAGTACTTGGTCCATGATAGGCAGAGGGTAGTTACCCTTTAAGGATGACTGATTTAAATTCCTAAAATCCACACAGAGGCAAATTTTGCCATTCTTCTTCTATACAGGCACTATATTGGCAATCCATGTGGAATGATGGATTAGGAAGATTATCCTAGCATTTAGCATCTTTTGTATCTCAGATAAAATGGTACCTGATATTTTTAGATTATACTGCTTGGACTTTTGCCATTAAGGTGTCGAATCAACCTTGAGAGGAATGTCATGTCAAATTTCATTAGGCCAGAGTGACTTCAGGTCATCATAGGAGTAAGCTAAGATGTCCATGTATTGATTGATCAAAGTGGTGAACTTGAACCTCTCCTCAGGATTACAACATTTTCCAATGTTCACCATCTTGGGATCTTCCTTGCTTCCCAAATTTACTTGATCAAAATCCTGGGAGGAGCTTGAATCCGTTTGCTGCTGTTTGACAAAGCTGTCATGTTTGTCAAACAGTTTCTCAAGTGAAACCAGGCTTTTGGGAATCTTATTCCCTTTAAGTTGTAGGAAGTCTTCATCCATGCTTAAACTTGATTCAGGGGTTAGTTCAGGCATTTGAGGTTCACTGCCTTCAAAATGCAGTCATTCAAAGCTGTCCCTTTGCTCCAAGAAGGCAATGATTTGACTGTCATGGTTAAACACCTACCAATGATTGGCATTATCAAGCACACTTGGCCGAAAGACTAGCTCAATGGTGTACCTATCTCCTTTGAAGTCTGGGTGGGGGACCAAGAGAGTCGCTGAAACAGCCAGTGCATCAGCCCGGTCATTGAATTCTCTGGGAACTGCAGAGATGTTGAAAGCATCAAAGTTTTCAATTTGGTCCCAGACTAGATTATGGTAGTGGCACAATCTCTCATTCTTGGTTTGATACAAGGTCCTCACCTGATAAACCACCAATTTAGCATCTCCTTTAGTATGAAGGAGTTTGATGCCTTTGTCCCTAACAACGTTTAATCCAAGCAACAAAGATTCATACTCTACTGTGTTATTAGTGTTGTTAAACTACAACTTGTAGGATGAAGGAAAAATATCTCCTTAAGGAGATATCAGCATAACCCTAGCTCTTGAACTGGTAGAGGAGCAACTACCATCAAACTCCAGAATCCATACCTCATTAGACACTACTTTTTCTTTGAAATCTTCTTCATTCGGAGGTGGAGATCCTTCCACATTAGTATTGCACTCCACCAATTCTCTTGTTGTTCTAACTGAATGCATTTTCAGGTTGTCACCTTAGGAGCTTTATCAGATGCCTCATAAACTTCATCCATGGATAGAAAGTAGTTACCCATGCCTGACGACTCAAATAGAATTTTAGCTTCAGGTGCTGAGGTCTGGGTAACCACGTATTTTACTTCCTTCTTAGGGAGCAACCCCTTCATAACACCTTTGACTGGAATACTTTCCTCTGATAAATCCATGCTCAATTCACCACCAACATTCCTGCAGAAATTCTTCCCAAGAAGGATGTCATATGATGCTAGGATGTCTGCTACCAAGACAGTCATCTTGATTCTTTTGTTTGGAAAGGCTATAAATGCAAATTATGCATCTTTGATTTGCCCCAGTAGTGGTACTTTCTTGTTCTCCATGGAGAAACATCTACCAAATGTATTGGTCAGTGTGAGGCCAAGGGATTTAGCCACTTTGGCAGGAATGACATTGTTTAAAGCTCCAGAGTCAATGATGAAGTTATTCAGCTGATGATCATTTATCAACAATGAGACATAGAAAGGTTCAGTCCTACCAAGAGCAGCAGGAGGGGTAATTACAAGATTGTTCTTGGTGGGTGCATTCTTGGGGGGATCATGTGTCACTTTGGGAATTACTTGTCCCATAAAAATGACCTAGTTTTTAACACACTGAACCAATTTATCTAATTGCTTAGGATGGGACTACAGAAATTTATATTCAGACATTTGAATTTTGGTTTTCTTTATATGGTCAATGATATCAAACATTGGAAATGAACTAGTCACGAAGGATGGGAGTTCATCCTTTTGAGTTTTGGGAGGGGGAGAACTGGACTGTGAATTTGAAGTTGAAGGTGCAAAAATGTTTGGGGTACTTACCTTTCTAGCAACTACCGGGTCTTTTGGCTTGAAAGGCAAAGTGGTTCCACTCTTAGCAATTGAAATTGCTAGTTGAGGTTGTCCCTCTGTCTTCTCTTTATCAGCTTATTGAGCTGATTGATTCTTGGACCAAGTGAATACATCATACGACCCCTCAACTGCATTGCCTTTACTTTTGGGTTCATCCTGGTAGTTCAGGGAACCAATATGGGAGTCACCACCTAATTCTTCTTCTTCCTTAGTGAAGATATTAGTGTCATCTTCAAGATTCAACTCAAGCTAGAATGAGAAATTTGATTCAGCTTCAAGATATCCAACTGCTGAGTTGGTTGGAGGTACTTCAACGGTGAGGTTCCTCTATGGAGGAGGAAGGTGATTTAGCTGTCCTTGATTTCTGGCAGCATGGCCTTGGTATGCCTGATTCTGAAATGTCCTCCTTGGCATATCTCTGTATGTAGGAGTAGATGACATCCCTTGTGCCATTTGATTTTTGAGAGCTAACACTTCATTTGCTAGCTTTTGTACCATAGGGTCAGTGGTGACTGTAGGTGAGTATTCAGAAGATGAAGAGGATTTACCTTTATTAGGGCCTCTCCTTATCTTTCTTGCCAAGATAAGGTCATATTATACCTCAGTAGCCAATTCTTGAGTAGCAGCAAGGTCTATGTGTTTAGTCCATCTCAACAAGAAACTCACTTCAGGTAGCTGTGAGTTGATGAAGAAACACTTGAGATTCTGAGGTGTCGGCTGGGCGATCATGGGAATCATGTGCCTCAGCTTGTCAAACCTTGCAATGAATTCTCTCATAGGTTCATGGGGCTCCTTCTTCATCTATGTGAGCTGGGCTAGCAAGGCATGTGCATCTCTTACAGGCTTGAACTTGGCTTCAAATTTATCTTTAAGAGTATCCCAATCAGTCACTAACTGAACTTGCAGATAGTAGAACTAGTCTGCAGCAGTGCCTTGTAGTGTCTCTATAAATAACCTGACTGCTATGTCTTTATACTCCACACCTATTACACCACAGGATATGCTGAAGGCAGCAATATGTTCATCAAGGTGAACTTTCCTATCACCAAAAATTTTGGGAAAATTCTTCCTTGAACTACGTGGAAGCTCATGTAGAGGTGGGGTCAAATTTAGTGGACCAAAAGAGTTACCCCAGGGGGCCTTAAGCCATGATTTGATTATGTAAAAGTGGGATCACAAATCTAGGTGGAGTATGGATAGGCAAAGCTCTACTAGAAGTAGAAAAAGAAGCTCTGTCTTGTGTTGGTGACTTGGTAGGGGTAGGAGGAAGACTCCTAGTTCGTTGAAGGTGAGGTTGTGGAGGAAACAACTCAAAATTACTCTACTGCACCAACTCAAAAGCAGGGTCAACAACACCTTGAGATTTTTGGCTTCTTGTATAATGTGGAGTTGCAAGATTATAGAACAAAAATAGAAAAGAACAAGATTTGCTTTATCTTGAAGCTTGAGACTTCAAACTACAAGCTCTTCCCCAGCAGAGTCACCAAAAATTGTTGGGTGAATATTTTGTCAACCAGCTAACTGGTGAGCAAAATAGGTCTCTTCAACCATAGCATAGGGAGATTGGTCATCCAAAGTTGTAGGTTTAGCACATCTAAAGGGACAAATCTCTCCTCTCATCAAGGGGAGGTTCCCTATAGGTATAAAGGTGTTATATACTATATATATATATATATATATATATATATATATATATATATATATATATATATATATATATATATATATAAGCTAAAAATAACACACAGGGGTAGGATATACCATCCATCTCTCTTCTTTCAGAGATGATGTTCACAAACAAAGGATAAAATCTTGGTGAAAACACTAAAGGCACTTCTCTTCTTTCAGAAGTATTCTTGCAGGAAATAATAGGAGTTCTTTCAGGTAGTAAAAGTAACTGGTAACAGAGTACAGAGTAACCATCAATCTAAGATGTAGCACAAAGTCTCCACCTTGACTGCCTAAGAGTGAGATAAAAAGAACAATGGGGGCACAAAGTCATCCCAAGGTCCTTTACACAAAAATAGAAAATAAACACACACTAAAGGTAACTATGACAGCACAAAGTCTGAAAGTAGCTGACTTCAAGACATCTTCCTTATCACTTCCACTAATTTTTTTTGTTAGATTAAATAAACAAGAATGCATCTAGAAGATAGACATAAGAACAATCTCCTAAAATGGCACAAGCTATAACAACATGAAGTCTGCAAGTAACTTGCTTTCTCATTCAGATAAAATAAAATGAAATACAATTTGAGCTCAAAGTCTCAGTATTCGCCTTTCAATTTGGGCAGAGTTCTACTTCTGTGGTCAAAAAGATATCCCTTAAAACAAACTAAGAGATTAAAATATATAGAGGTCAAAGAAGGCTTGGCACTTTGTCCCATGGAGTGGCCCATGTTGTGCATTAATGCCTTGAATGCATTTTTGGTTCTGTTAGGGAGGGCCATGCTAGAACAGGGCAACTGCCTTAACTGTGGCGTGTTGATTCATCTTGAATGTCTTCTCCTGAGCCTAAGTCACTTATTCTATCACCTACTATCCGTGCAACTGTCCATTTTGCCTTTACTCTAAGGGAGACAAACAGGCTGCACTTTCAATGTTTATAGGCCCAAATATCTATCTTTGCACACTATTCTAGCTACTGAAATAACTACTATAGATATTTCCCTCTTTGTCTCTTTCTACTGTGATATGGGCCCTTGGGTTGTCTTTTTCCCCTTTGCTGGCTCTTTCAGCTCTATCGTCAACGGGTCTTCCCTTTGGCAGTGAAGGTCTTTGAATGAATTTGGGTCCGTCATCCTCCTTAGCAATTCCTTCATGTCTTTCCCACTTACTTTGGCCACTTTCCACTGATCTCAACAAGTGCCATGCGACATTTTATGCTTTTGAGAGTCCTGCTAAAGATGACACGTGGCAGCTTCTACCGTGCTCCTAAACACACTAGAAACATTCAGGACTAATTTTGGATTCATGCAGATAATGACACTTGTCATGCTCTACTTAAACTTAACAACTCACTCAGGGCCCACCACAGTCCTTACAGAACAAAAGGGAGAGATCATGGATATTGACACTTATCGTGCTTCGTCGAGCTTTTCAAGGGACACGTGGTGTCTTCCATGGCTTTGTAAAAAAACATATTACAACCTTCCACTATTTCCACTTGGTGCTTTTCATGTGATTCTGTGATAAGCTTATTGAAAGAAGCTTTAAATCTTATAAGAAGCCTGAAACACAGACGCTTACACTTGTCACGCTCCACTGAGTTACACTGGGACACATGGCATGTTCTGTTGCTTCTTGGAAATAAACTATATAGTGTCTCGATAGACGACACTTGGTAGCTTCTGCTCTTGGGCTTTTTCCTTTTGGGCATTCCTTTCCTTAGCTGCTCATTCCCTTCAATTTCTTTGGGTTTTCTTCTCAGGTGAATTCCTTTGAATAAAATGTTTGAAGGAATTCCTTCAGACAATTTGTTCGAAGGACTCTACTTTGTCTTTTGCCTTGTTCATTTTCCCATAGAAAATACTTTTGAAAGAATTATTTTAGACTCTCTTATTTAGTCATTTCCATCAGATAAAAAGTCTGAAGGAATTTTTCCCTTTGGGCCTTTAAACAAATCTAAAGGAATTCTGTCTTTTTCTGTCTTCACTTTGACCTTTGAACCAATGTTGCCTTCCCTCCGCAAGGTTACTTGCCTCTTTTGGCTTTGGGGTAGCCCCTTGAACCTGCAGAGTCCATAGTTTTTGAGGCCTTGAGAGTCCAGAGATTTGAGTCTGCCTACAGAGTCTGTAGAAACCAAGTCCGTAGTTTTCTCTAACTTTGAAAGAGTCCATAGAAATCTAGCTTGTGGAGTCCATAGAAACCATCTGTGAAGTTCGTAGTTCCACCTGCAAAGTCTGTAGTTTGAGTCTGTAGAACTAGGGAAGTCCGTAGATTTCTTCCTGTAGAGTCTATAGTTCCAAGCCTGCAGAGTCTGTAGATTCAAGCCTGTAGAGTCCGTAGATTTCTAAAAAGCTTGAAAAATGAAGGATTTGAAGGCTCAGGACAAATTTTGAAAAGGGAAGAGACAATTTTGGTTTGTACAAGGCCAAAATAGTCCATAGGTCATCCCAAAAATGAATGACATTTTTTAGGGACAACATACACCACAAGAAACTTATGTCTTTCCTCATAAAACTCCATCTACATCCAACACTTGTGTCAACCAATCCCAATCCACTACCCCATACATTAGCCATGACACTTCTCTTGATCATCCCTATCCTACTAGCAAAGGGAAACTGAGCTTGGCAACTATGTCCCACTCGTGTTCATCTCCCAAATCACCACAATCAAATGTCTCCACCCCTAAGTCTAACAACATTGACAATCAATTTACCCTACTCCTAATATCTGTGGTATCCCTCTTTTGGAAATTTTTTGATGTCGACATGATTGTCTACCCACAAACAAAACTACTGTATTGGACCAAACCCAAGCCTTCATGGTATCATGTGGATTAATTTTGTCAATTTATAGATGTCTCCCTTTTAGAAATTATGTTCAAAACCCAATTGATAATAATGAGCTTGAAATATAAGGTTCATGCAATAAGGCTACATCTAGAAATGAGCAAAAAGAGGTATGCCAAAAGCATGGTCAAACTCTTTCCCACACTTATTCATCCCCCAAGTCACTACAATCAAACACTTCTACCCTTAAGTCTAACAAAACCAACAAGAAATATACCATGCTTCCAATATCCATGTAAGCCCTATTTTGGAAACTAAAGGCCTTAGGCATGATCAATTATCCATAATCAAAACCTCTAGACTTGTCCAAACCTAAACCCTCACGATATCGAGCATACTAGTTTTGTCTATATGATATAGATTTCAAGCATTCCATTTATAGATGTCACCCTTTTATAGATTATGTCAAAAACTTAATTGATAATTGTGACATTAAAACTGATAATGAATCCAATTCATCCACACCCAAGAGTGAACAAGAGGGGGTATGCCAAGAGGCACTTCTTAACCACAATCAAGCTTCTTCCCTCCTCAACCAAGATCATGACCCTAATCCTTTCTATACCATAACCATACCTCATAGAACCATACCTATACATTATTCACATCAAATCCCCCATTTTAACAAATACATTCAAGCTAAAGCATCCATTCACAAACCCAAGGTGAAGAAGGTACTTGTGAACAATGATGCTATCTAATATGCCCTCTCTATGGCTCCAATTTACCACATCATCATCCAAGTTAGAAATGAATTCAGAATCTGCATGTTTATCAAATTCTAGGACATGCATACCTTTAATAGCTAAATCAGAATGGGGCCCCCTATCTAACAACCCAAAAGCAAATGATTATAGCTAGCACAAAGATAGTGATCAAGATAATTACTCCATGGAAGAAGATGCATAAGACCTAGATTTTGATACAAAGAGCCTACATGACCCAGTTGAGACTCTTGAGGAGGTTCTTTTTGATATTGAAATTGGGTCTCCAAGTACCTTTTATGAGGACCATCCTGCCCATCATCCACTCAATCCACCTCTTGTAATAAACATCCCCAACAATTTTCCTTCTATCAACAATTCATCCATCCCACTCCTTGAATGGGATAAAAAAGAACACACATCATTGGATTTTCATCAATATTCAATCTTATGAGCTGAATATATAGGTATCTAAGACCATAATCAATTAATCAAACCAAATAATCAAGTCATTTGTGATAAAAAAATAATCAATCAAATTTAAGAAAAGTTTTGTAATCAGCCAAGTGAAAAAGCATCATCCCCTAGTGAAAATATCCTTGAGGTTCCATGGGATCATCCAAGTCACCATAATCATCATCCAAGTCTAAAGTAAGATGTTCCTAATGAAGCCTAGTTACAGGTACCAAGGGGCAGTAAAAATACAATCAATTCAGCAAACCAAGAAGTTGTCATGGCACCAATTACCACACAAATCAAACAAGTCAAAAGTATTATGGCCAATCATCCTTATAATATTTGGATTAAAGAACATAGAAGTCAGATAGTCTTGGATCCTTAACCTTGTTTGACATCTGGTACCAGTCAAAAATATCCATTCTACCATATCTAATGGCATGTGCAACTATTGAACCCCATTATTGCTCTCCTTCTAATCACATTATCCATCATAACCATATCATTCATTCACATCCTATGCCCCACCATCAAAATCAATAATATAATCCATCCATACCATACCTCAAATCTTTGGGCTTCATTGTCTCTCATATGGGTAACAAAGACACATAATCTAAATGTTTGGACAAGTTTAAATCAAGATTCAATAAAGGTCATAAGGACATCAATACATCTTGAAATGTTAATGACATGTTACTAATAACATGATTCTCTAGAATAGGTGTTTGTTGAAGATTAAGAAAGAATTTATCTCCTGCATCTTTCTCACCTATAATAAATTGAGATGCCATCAATACAAATCAAAATTCAAAATTTAAAAAATAACCATTTGTCCAATGGTGAAAACCAGTTTTCTAGTGCCATGAGAAAGTACCATGATGAAAACCAATCTTCGACATCATGGTAAAATATTTTGTTATCTATAGTACCTCAACACTTAGGGACAAAAGTCCATTTCATCCATGTCATATCCCTTGCCAACCTTATTTGTATCACCTTCCAAGCATCCTTGTTTATCTTGTCCATCTACCATCCTACAAATCCTTATCCATCATGTTTTACATCCTCTTATTATGTCCATCCTTTCTTCCCATCTAGACCTTCATAAGGGAGTGGAAGATGCCTTCAATAACGTTATAAGAAGTATTTTGGCATATCTTCCACCTGACACTCGGGTAACTAGACATCTAGTTCCTTCACAATAAGGCCATTGGTAATCCCTAATCCATTCTTCCTTGGTCCTCTTCCCATTTTGGCATTACCAGTATCTTTTTATCATCCCATCTATCATTCCATCCACTCTTATCCTAGTTTCTAGGCTTGGTATTCCTTTTGATAGTAACCCCATTTGTATAGTGGACATACATATTCTCAAAAGACTTAAAAATTGAAATATTCCAAAAACCCTAAAAATCATAAAATAAAGAAAAATCCAAGAAAAACATTTAGTCATCTTATCCTATGTCATATTATCATATGTCCTAAATATCCTTATCATCATGTCTTCTAACTTAGTTATCTTATCAAATTGTCATCATGCTTTATCTCAACATACTAGTCATCTTATCTTATGTCTTCAATAGCCTTATCCTAATCCTAGTCCCTATCTACTCCAAGTCCATACCCTTGTCCAAGTCCTATTGGAAATTCTAGGTTGCACCCTAGCTGCAAGTAGAAGTGTTCAAGTTCTACTCTCAAACCTAGTCGAACATGGGAATGACCCTAGGCTGTGGGTTACCTAATGTTGGATCAAACCTCTAGGGTTTTTAATGAGGCTAGCTCCTCAGATATGAAAATTTGAATCTCTTTTCTTAAAACTTAATCTATTGGGATGAAAAGTGGAGAAAGTGCATGAATGAAAACCTACTTAAAGTTTAGTGATGTACTAAATGTTCAATGATCCACTCTCAACTTGGACACTTCCATGACTACTAATGAATCTAATGGAGACAAGGATTGATAAGATTTTATGATAGGGTTCCAAACATGAGTATTTTGTATGAAGGTTGAAAGAGACCTACAACTTGAAAGACAAGAAAATATAGGTCTAAATAAGAGACTATAGACTTATGACACTTCAAGAGAAAACTCACTTGCTAACACTTCACACAAGCTTCAAGAAACTAATAGTCTTACATCAAGGCACATGAAGGACCTATAAATGATGAATATATAACATACATTCTACAAATCAAACTTCAATAAAGTGCACTTATAAAGTGATTTTGGTAGAGCTTCATTATATCAAGATGAGGGATCCTAGTCAAGAGCTCCAAGCTTGAATTTATAGAAAGAAAGAAGGTAAGAGAGAGAAATTTGTGATGAAGGGGTCATTAATGAGCCCAATTCCACTCAGAACCACCACTACCATAATCCTTCTCGAGCCTTTCCCTACATTAATGTCATTGTATCCTTTTTTGGTGTGATGGAGAATGTGAATATCAAGACCAATTGTAAGAAGCAATCCCCACCACCGCATATATCCTTCTCGAGCTCTTCTGCATTAATATCCTTCACTATCTTCCTCAATCATGTTTGACATTTTTTCTAACATTCCTTACATAATCACCATTTGCTATTGCTTGTAAATTCTAAATATAGATCTATTATGGATGAAAACCAATCACCCTATTGGTTTTCATATATTCATGATTGCACTGAAGATCTACAGGCTAGGGATTTTGATAATAAGATGTAAAACTTACATATAAAAGCTTTCAAGAGGCTTTATAGAGATTTAATGTCATTAAACAGCTTTACAAGATATACTATTGGTGACTTAGAAAATGTTTGATCTTATATTTACTCATTTTACCTACCTGGGGTGGCAGGATCCTTTGTCTAATGCATCTACCCTCATGGTGTCTCCTTGAAACATTTGCTCTAGTTTGAACTCAACCGTATGTGTTCTCTATTGAATTCACTTAGGTTTAAACTTTTAATTTTAGCTATTAATCTTAATTTGAGCCTTCGAGATGATAGCACCTTAGACCTTCATCATTGGTTGTCAATCTATGATCTACCTTAGACGAGGACCATTGGATCTACAGTCTCGTGCATCGTTGGATCCTTCTATATGAATAGATGTGAGTTGTAGATCTTCTACCAGTTTAGCATGGTTGAGACACTTTTCACCCACACATTTATCTTTAAGATTCACTAACCTTTTGACCCATCATTAGCTATTGATTTACCTTTGTATGATGAAACATGCATCATTTATCTTCTTGGACCCACTGGCTTTATCTTTTCCCATGCTCTATTGGATCTACTATGAGCTCATGAGATCATGCCACTTAGCATCTATGAATTCATCCTTATATATGCTAACCTTTTGACTTGATGCTCACCATTGATATATAATGTATGATCAAATTCACTCCATTGGATCCTCACCACCCATTGACACTGTCAAGTTACCACTCACCATTGGATCTTGGTCTAATCGAATGCTGACCGTTGATCTTGGGACATTTGAATTTAAATGGCTATTTACCAAAGCTTGAACTTGACATCTGCATGCCTATCCCAGACTACTGGTTCAACTTTAAATGCTTGTAACTTGAGATAACAAGCTCATCAAGTCATAAAATTTGTAAATCATGATTTAGGCATGAAGATATTCATGTCCATACAATCTTTTGGTCTAAGAGGCTCCCTAAGTGCATTTATTAAATGTGTAATCAGATTGACCTATTTGTTTTTGCATTATGTGTTAATGATGGTTTGGATCTTCTATGCTCATGTAAGAACTTTCAAGGCTCAAAATTAGTTTCTAAGACCCATGAAAACTCATTCCATGATCCTAATTGCATTTATCACCATTCGAACCTACTTCCTCAAAAATTTGACAAATTACACTTTAATCTTAATTAAAGTGTTTCAATAGATTTGAAAGCTACATATGATCTTTGGACCAATTATTCCATCTATAAATTTTTTTATCTTATCCATTTAGGTAGAAGCTTTGTATGTAGGCCAAACTAGCTAACATTTTTGACAACTCAGCTGGCTTGACCATACTGCTGGCTATAGAACCCAGAATTTGATCAAGCTTGCTGATGATGAGTAGAAAAATGAAGAATTACTTACAAAAGGATTTTTCCTGACTCTTGGAAACATTTTGAGTCAAAAATACACACACAAAAAAAAATCAAACACAACAAACAACTACCCAAAAAACAAAAAACAACAAACAAAGCAATGTGCAAGAGCACTTGGAGGTAAAGATAGACCTATCTACCTATGTATAAAGATCATGGGACAATAATAGTAGAATAATTTAAGATACCTCCCATTGATATGGATGGGATGGATCTCTCCATTCAACCTAGCAATCTCAAAGGCATTTCTCTCCTTGCAACCTGTGATAACATAAGGCCCACTCCAAATACTATCAAACTTGGAGTGCTTTCCTGGTTTTGCACGATCCTTATCCCATTTGAGGACTATATCACCTTGTTGAAATGTCCTTGAGGAAACTATCTTGTCAAATTAATTCTTCCCTTGGTGTTGATTGGACCACCTAATGTACATAGCAATGTCCCTTGTCTCCTCTAGCTGCCTTAGCTCATTCAACCTTATCTGCTTGGAATCATCCTCTAGGATCTCAAGTTGATGTGCAAGATATGATGCATGAAGTTCAAGGGATATAATAAGTTTGGATTCTTTCCTATAGACAAGAAGGTATGGGGTGTGTCCAATATATTTATTAGGTGTCACTCTGTATGCCCATAGGGCAGTCCTTAGTTGAGTATGCCAATCCCTTAGACTATATTCCATAGTTCTCTTGATAGTCCTCAACAAATTCTTATTTATTGACTCCACTAGTACATTTACCTATCGGTAATAGTTAGAGGATGCCTTGAGATAAATTCCATGTGAAATATCCCTCTCACATACCTTGTTGCTACTGAATGCCAATGCATTGTCAGAAATTATTGTAAAGGGCACACTCAATCTAGTCACAAGGCTATCATAAAAGTCCAACACAAAATCCTCATTAGCTTCCTTAAGGTTTGTTGCTTTAACCCACCTTGTAAATTATTTTTTTAGCTATAATGATCCATTTATGTCCTTTACTTGAAGTGGGGTGTATCATCCCTATGAAATCCAAGCCCCATTGCATGAAAGGTTGTTCTACTTGTATGGGTTGCTAGGGAAGGGCAACTAGTTTATGCTTGCCAACAAACATTGCACATTTTGAGAATTTCCTTACCCAAGAGTGTGAATATATAAAAATTAGGGGCCAAAATAACCCATATCTAATGATTTTAGAGACTGTGGTCTTGGCAACAAAGTGTCTACTAGCTGGACCATCGTGGAATTGCTCAAACAACTTATCTATTTGGCATGATTCTACACACCTCAAAATTACGCCTCCTATGTCTCTCTTGAAAATTACTCCACCTATCAGGACATAGGGTATAATTTTCAACCTGAAGTGCCTTCTCTTGGATCAATCTAGTCCCATAGGACATTGGCCTGACTCAAATAATTTGAGTATATCATGTGTCTAACTAAAAGGTGTGTTGTCTATAGCTGCCTGTTGGATGTCATGGACTACCAACACTTGATATTTATCTTGTTTTACCTATACTACAAGGTGTTCACATAACCCTCTACCCCTTAAAATATTTTTAACTCTAACTTCAAGGTCATATTCCATGCATTTTGTTACCCATCCAACTCTTTTCTCATTGAAGTCTCGGTTGAGTATAAAATCGTTAATACTTTGGTGTAACACCATGAGTATGATCTTACTATTGGATACCATGTGCCTAAATTTACTCAAACCTCTACCTAATAGTGACCCTAGTCCCATATCTGGTTTTGAAAACCATGTATGACCAGTCAGAGGACAAATAGCCCCTAATTTTTATAATAAAGTCCTTAGATAGGCATAGGGAAAAATGTGGGGGTAGGTCTACAACCATTACATCATGAGTGATGACATAATTTGGGAAAGCTACCAATGTGATCTTAAGATATTTCAATATACCTATTGTTTTATTGGGGGAACCATCCAATTGGAGAACAACCTTTTCATTAGGCACATACTTAAGCTCAAACTTGTCTGCTATGGCTTTAGGTATAACTGAGGTTGAAGCACCTGAATCTATCATGAAATTGTGCACTAAATAGTCCCCTATGATGATTGACAATTATAATGGAGGGGAATTGAAAACCTTAGGGGGATGAACAACATTATGAACTTGACATTGACTAGGAACTTGGATTTGACTAGGCTGACTACTATTTGTAAAAATAGTTTTCACCTTATCAGTTGTCTTGTTCACATGAGAAAAATTGGAGAGCTCTTGTTAAAGGATCTCTTTTTGTCTTGGAATAAATAGATAATCATACATAGACATAGTGACAATATCCCTTTTCATATGATCCACAATACTAAAAGGAAGACTAGTACATGTACCATTAAACTGCATCTTGGAAGTAGAAGTATCACTTGGCACTTGAATGACATGAGGAACAAAAGGAAACTTATACTATTGTCCATGATATTTAGTTATTTGTTTTGTTTTAGGAGCTTTAACAACTATATTTGAATTGGTAGGATACGGATTGACTTGTGGATGTGTTGAAGAAGCCTTAGGCTACCCTAAATTATCATCCAACATCCTCTTCTTAGCCCTTGTATTGGCTACAACTGGTTCATCTACCCTTTGTGTAGTCTACCCCATGTTTACTACTACATGCTCCAACATATGCTCCCCTTATTGAAAGTTTATGCAAATGGTGTCAGTTGGTGCCTTACCCATGCTTCTTTGTTGTTGAATTTGAGCTTATGATGATGTCATGGTAGGCATGTTATCTTGATTCATTAGAGGGCCTTGTGGTGGAGGAGGCATTGTGTCATGGCCTTAGAATGAAGGAGCATGCTACCAGGTAGGATCTTGATACATTTCTACACTTTTAGCCATTACCATCTCATTGTGCTAGCCTCCTGATTGCCATTAACCCTCTTCTACAAGTTTGTTTTGTGTGGGGACCAAGGCTCTTAAGCTACTAATAGCTATGGGGTTATAACTGTTATAAGATATACCTTGAGTAATTTAGCCTTAGGCTTATTGATTTGATGGATAAGGGGGTCTATTGTAGGATTGACCAGGGTATTTGGCTTAGAAGGGATCTTGGTATGGCCTATATGAGGTATGTTATTGTCTCTTTAGAGCCACTAGCTTGTTGTTTTATACCTTCAACAAGCTGTCAATTTTTGAAAATTTTCACTTAACGATCATCAGGTTAGGCTTGATTTATTGGAGTGGGAAATGGAACAATGGTGGGTGAGGTTGGATGAAGCTCAATAAAAAGTGGCATGAGAGTTCTTCGCATAAGTTTCCCTACTTGTATCAAATAATTTTCTGCCCTTATAGCTATCTCATAGGCCCTGGGCAAAGTTGTCCCACCCATAGATTGGATCATGACTATAATGTCTGAATTTAATGCTCTCAAATATTAAAAAAAAACATAATTGGATGTGGGCTTAATGATGATAGGGATATTATCCCAAGTCTTTTGGAATCTATAGTTGAAATCAACCATAGATTCTTGGGGTGCCCTTTTGATTGAGGTGAGTTGTTCAACAAGTGACACATGGTTACTTCTATCCTGAAAATGTTTACATTAGTACTCACCAAACTCATCCAAAGTATTTATTGAGGCATGATCTAGACCCCTATACCATTGCAAGGCTTTGCCTTTCATGGATGTGGCTAGTAGTCTCATGGCTATATTCTCTTGTGTAATGTTTACTTAGAAAAGGTTTACAATGTCATTTATGTGATCTACAGGGGTGGTGGAGTTTTATGCTATAAAGTATGGTAGAATATTCAAAGAGGCAATAGGGATATCATCATGTTACTGAAGGTTAAGAGGGATGCCATCATTGAAGGGTACAAAAGATTGCATTTTGGGCCTTGCCATTTGCATAGTGGGGGTTGTACTGCTTAAAATAATAGGATGACCAATAGATGAATATTTATTTTGGGGATAAGGAATTGTCTTACTAAATATTTCTATTTTATATGAAGTAGAAGGTAGCTCAATGAATTCAAAGGGAATACCTTTACTAGTTGACCTTTTAGTAACCTTTGGCATGATAGGTGTTGTCTGAATGATGTTATGAACTCTACAACTTAGAGAATATTCAGCTTTTGATGATGGTAAATGTCTCCCTCTACTAAAAATACCTCTCCTCAGATCCAAACTTCAATTATGCCATGGAGAATGTCTTTAGTCCCACTAGGCATGCCAAAAACTGTTGAAGGTTCTAGGTTTCACCCTAGGTAAAAGTAAAAGTGTTCAAGTCCTACTCTCAAACCTAGAAAAATGTGGGAATGACCCTAGGCTATGGCTTACCTAATGTTGGATCAAAACTCTAGGGTTTTTAATGAGTCTAGCTCCTCAAATATGATAATTTGAATCTCTCTTCTTAAAACTTAATCTATTGGGATGAAAAGGGGAGAAAGTGCATGAATGAAAACCTAATTTAAGTGTAATGATGCACCAAATGTTCAATGATACACTCTCAACTTGGACACTTCCATGAATACTAATAAATCCAATGAAGACAAGGATTGATCAGATTCTATGACAGGGTTCCAAACATGAGTATTTTGTATGAATGTTGAAAGAGACCTACAACTTGAAGGATAAAAAAATATAGGTCTAAGTAAGAGACTATGGACTTATGATACTTCAAGAGAAACTTCACTAGCTAACACTTCACACAACCTACAAGAAACTAACATTTTTAAATCAAGACACATGAAGGACCTATAGATAATGAATATACAACATACATTCTACAAATCAAACTTCAATAAAGTGCACTTAGCATTAAACTAAAATATGAAATTGTCTTATATTACTTCAAAAGAGTTTTATAAAGTGATTTTGGTAGAGCTTCACTATATCAAGCCGAGGGATCCCAGTCGAGAGCTCCAAGCTTGAATTTATAGCAAGAAGGTAAGAGAGATAAATTTATGATGAAGGGGTCATTAATGAGCCCAATTCCACTCAAAACCACCACCACCACAATCCTTCTCTAGCCTTTCCCTACATTAATGTCACTATATCATTTTTTGGTGTGATGGAGAGATTTAATATCAAGACCAATTACAGGAAGTAATCCCCACCATTGCATGAATCCTTCTCAAGCTCATCTGCATTAATGTCCTTCACTATCTTCCTCAATCATGCTTGACATTTTTTTTGACATTCCTTTTATAGTCAGCATTTTTCCATTGCTTGTAAATCCTAAATATAGATCTATTATGGATGAAAACCAATCACCCTATTGGTTTTCATATAGTCATGATTGGAATAAAAATCTACAGGCTAGGGATTTTGATCATAAGATGTAGAACCTACATCTAAAAGCTTTTGAGAGGATTTATAGAGCTTTAATGGCATTAGACAACTTTACAAGATCTGCTCCTGGTGATTTAGATTATGTTTGATCTTGTATTTACTCATTTTACCTACCTAGGTGGCGAGATCCTTTGTCCAATGTGTGTACCCTTGTGGCATCTGTTTAAAACATTTGATCTAGTTCAACCTCGACTGTATGTGTTTGCCATTGAAGTCCCTTAGCTTTCAAATTTTAATTTTAGCCATTGATCTTAATTTGAGCCTTCAATATTATAACACCTTTGACCTTCATCATTGGCCATCGATCTATGATCCACCTTGGATGAGCACCATTGAATCTACTCTCTCATGCACCGTTAGATCTTTCTATATGAATGGAAGTGAGCCATAAATCTTCTACTAGTTTAATGTGGTTGAGACATTTATCACCTATGAATTTGTCTTTAAGATTCACTAAACCTTTGACCCATCACTCACCATTGATCTACCTTTTTATGATGAAATGTACACCATTAATCTTCTTGGACCCATTGGCTCTATCTTTTCCCATGCATCATTGGATCTACTATGAGCTTGCAAGATCATGTCATTTGGTTTTCGTACATTCATCCTTAGATACGTTGACCTTTGGACTTGATGCTTGTCATTGATCTTCAATGTATGATCGAATGCACTCCGTTTGATCCTTGAGACCCATTAACACTGTCAAGTTACCATTCACCATTAGATCTTGGTCTGATCGAATGCTGATTGTTGATATTGTGACATTTGAATTCAAATGACTATTTTCCTAAGCTTTAAATTGACATTCGTGCACCCATCCTAGATTGTTGGTTCAACTTTAAATGCTTGTAACTTGAGTTAACAAGCTCATCAAGTCATAAAATTTGTAGAGCATGATATAGACATGAAGAAATTCATTTCCATACAATATTTTGGTCTAAGAGGATCTCCAAGTGTATTTATTAAATGTGTAATCATATTGACCTATTTGTTTTTGTATAATGTGCTAATGATGGTTTGGCTCTCCTATGCTTGTGTAAGAACTTTCAAGGCTCAAAATGAGTTTTTGAGACTTGTGAAAAATCATCTTATGATCTTGACTACATCGATCACCATGAGAACCTGCTTCCTCAAAAAATTGACAAACTACACTTTAAGTTTACTTAAAGTGTTTCAAAAGCTTTGCAAGCTACATGTTGTCTTTAGATGACTCACTCCATCCAGAACTTTGTTCAACTCATCCATTTAGGATGAAGCTTTGTACGTAGGCCAAACTAGCCAACAAGTCCTTAATCCAAAGTCACATCATGATCATCATGATTGAATTAGTCCAACTCATCACCTAATCACTCATCCCATTAACTTTCACCAGGATAATTAGACAAGACACAATGACACTACATGTAGATACTTGTGTGTGTTACCTATCTGCTCTTTGTTGTTTGCCTTGTTTTCATGTCTTTTATCATGTATATATCTATAAATAATCATTTGATTATCTCTATTTAAAGCATTTTAATTAATTTTCATCATGTCTCTTTCATCAAGGGTGTAATGAATGAGGATGCTATAATGGAGCCAAAAAATCTATAATAATGTTTTTGGGTGCACTATGTAGAGTTCATCATTTACCCCTTTTATCCTTATGCACTTTGGCACAACATCCTCTTGGTCATATTTATATCATGGGGCATACCTCCTAGTTTGATATTTGAATTAGATTGCTAAGACCATGATGAGACTTGTCATAACAACGATGGATTGAAAATAGACACACTCATCATTTCTCTTATCCCTTATCACCTATCATAACATATAATCATCTTAATCTCATCATCAATTAGATCATCCCTATCCACTCATTTAATATCCAATCATTCCTTTAAGACATTTACCATCCCATCTATATCCTCTAGTTACTCATCTATCCTCTCTCTACTCATCAACATTGAATGTCTCATCTCCCATCATTTCTCCTAGTCCTTTATCTTCATATCTAACATTTGAGTTGCATCCTCTATCTAACAACTAACATATCTAATAGTTATTGTAATCTACCTCCTCTAGTCTATCTTGTCATTTCTCATCTAGTTTCAACTACATTAGTCTAAGGTCTTTTTAGACTATGTTGGTAACACTTAGTCACATGGTATGCCTGAGGTCAGCTCGACCACTCTCTCCTCTTTACCAAATAGTCATCATCACATATCTATGGTCCCTCATCATCCTCCAGTCTTGCATCAGTCAAATCCTTGAGCTATAATATCAATCATTAATCAATCAATCTATTGATAAATCACCATCCCCTCAATCATCTTCCTAATATTTTCATCAATCACCCACACTTGTCAACTAGGCCTAAAAAATCAAAACATACATGTTATCTTCCATCAATAATCCATTATCACTGATTGGTTAATTCATCATTTAAAGTTTATGATTTCCTCCTTTGATTTGGGCATGAATAGAACTATAACTTTACAATTATCTCTCGCGCCCTTGCATGTGTCCTTGCTAGAGGTATCCTTGTTATTAATCATATTGTGACTCATTGATTTGATGCACTAGAGTCAAACTATTCACCCTCCTCTTTTGGTCACTCAATCATATCATTTATTCTCTCTCATATCCTTCATCATATTGTTACTTCAACTCTAAGCTACACTCATCATTAATCTTATCAATTCATTATATTATTTTAGGCTGATGTTCTCCAAACATACATCCTTACTTGGGATGTATCAAAATCTCATGGGTCTTATCATCTTGGCCTACAACTTTCCTTGGCATGCATCCTTGCCTAGGATACATCGAAAGCTTGTGGCCTTTTGTCTTTTCATCATCATGTTATAATTTTGAGACTTGCACTTCTCCTGAGCATGTATCCTTACTTAAGATACATAGAAATGTCATGGCTCTCTTTATCAATCTTTAGTTACTATTAATTCCCCCTTGGGATGTGTCAACAATTGTGATGCCATCATTTCCACTCCTTGTGCATGTCTTTTCTAGGATATCATCAATATCAATCATGTCATAGCTCATCCACATTACAACTCATCCACCACTATTATTCATATTCAACACATCTATTTCATCCTCATGTCTCTTATACCTCCCATTATTCTTCCTATTTAGGAATAACTACATTAGCTTGAGGTCTCTTTATACTATGTAGGCAATGCTTGTTCACCCATGGTGCCCAAGGATAACTCAGTCGCATTACCCAATCCTTCCCTTTCTTCCCTTGGTCACTCGATTACATTATTTTTTCTTCTATCCACTCCTTTATCTTGCCTAACACATGCTATGAGATACACCCATCATTAAAATTATCAAATCATTGCCTTCTTTTGGTTCGATGCTCTCCCAACATGCATCTTTACATGGGACATGTTGAAAGCTCATGGACTTTATCATTCTAGCCCATAGCTCTCCTTAGCATGCAACCTTACTTGGGATATTTACACAAATTATGACCTAATTCATAATTTTTTTTGGTTCATGGTTCTCCCTTGCATGCATCCTTGGGACATGCTAAAAATAATGTGGCCCATTCATCACATTCACAATTGTAGCTCTCTCTTGCATGCATATTTTCTTGGGATATATCAAAAGTTTACAGCCTCTTGTCTTATCATCCTCTTGTTACAATTGGTTACCATTTCAAATGTGTTGATAACCATGACATCATCATATTGACTCCCTATGCATATGTTTTTACCAGGGGCATCAACAATTTGTAGCTCAATTCTCATGTCAATTTCATATTATTGATTATCAATCTAACATCTAGTATTCCCTTATTTATTTGTACATCCCACCTACATTTATTCCTTTTGAGCAACCATCCATATCATTCCTCTCCATATGTCTACCACAATCATTCCTCAACTTGGTTTCGAGGCTTGGCATTCCCTTTGCTAGTAACCTCTATTTAATCAAAAAATTCCCCCCAAAACCTACAAATTATAAAACTTTAAAAATACAAAAATATTCTTTGTTGTCTTGTCCCATGTATCATCTTCATCCACTCCCATACCGTGTCTCTATATTCAACCTTGGGAAAAAATTTAGTCTAAATTTAACTAGTTATGACATAGTCTTACACCTGTCTACCTTCAAACAGAGGTCAATGTGTGAGTTGATTAGCTCTTGTACTTACATAAAAAATAAGCTCAAGCACATCCCATATTATTCCATCCAATCATGATCCAGACACTTCTATCTATCTCCTTTCCTCCCACACACCATCACTTAAACAATGGCCAAAACACTTTTTGTTCAATGTATATATATGGTTTTGTGTGAGGTGTTTACTATTGTATATGTTGTTTCTTATTTCTTTGTCTCTATGTATTTTGTTTGATTGTTAATGTTTGTCTTCTTTTGATGTTATTTTTTTACTTTGTTTGGTATAATATATTTTTTAGGGGTGCAATGATGAGGATGATATGATGACATCAAAAAAACTACAATGATGATTTTAGGTACCCTTGATGATGCAAAGTTTGCTATTTACCCATTTTATACTTATGCACTTTGGTACCAATGATAATCCGATTATAATATATCTAGGTCAACTTGACTCATACTACATTAACATGGATTTCACAACCTACATGGCTCAAGACATTATCGCTCCACTTTATCCACTAATTATAATATCAACCAAATCTAACCTTAGCCTTATCTCCCTACCCTAATCCCTCAGGCAGGAGGATCACACTTAGCCAAATCATGAAACCAAAAAGCCTTTATCACGTTATTCATAATTAAAAAATCAGACACCATAACATTATCTAAACAAATATGAAAATACTAAAATAATACACATATCTAGTTGTTATATAAATAATCAGTACACAACCCACTCAATCCCCTACATCCTTAGTTAATGGCTTTGGAGGTACCCCGATCGATCCTAATGTACCCACAAGCTAGCCACCTTGCCTATTTTCTACTAATCCAACATTTGCTAGCTCCTTTCGTAGATAATACTGGCCTGAATGGCTGAATTATCCATAGTAACAACATACACCAAAAGATGGTGAATCTTGAACCACCTCCCTAGTTCCATTGGTTGCATCATCATGCTACCCTCGTGCAGGTTTTACCAACTCTCAACATCCCTGTGGGTCTCCCCTATGAAATAATGGTATGACTCTAGGACCTGTAGGGCTTTGGGCACATATTCTCACTTAACACTTGATGCAACAAAATTGGTGCATCCTACATTATAGCTGGGGCCTCATCTCCTCCAATTGTTGTTATTATAATATTAATTCTAAAAGGTCCATACTCAATGTAACATATGGAAAACCTATACGTTCACTTCATAGATTTGCTCAGATGGTGATACTAGCCTATCTTATGAAATTATTTGAGTGTCAAACCACATGCAATTCACCACTTACATGAATGATTATAGAAAACTTCACTGCATAATATCCTCACGTACCTGAGTGTTATATAACACCCATACCCCATAATTCATGATAAATCTTGATAGGCCCTACTAGTCGAACGAGTCTAAAAAGTGTCATTGACCCCTCACCATAGTGCCACCACTCAGCAAGTGTCATCAAATCATCTTTTGGCTGCCCTTGACATGCTTATCCCCTTATGTTGTGACCCCACATACACTCAATAATTAAATTACCAACTATCACATCATAATCATTTCACAAAATCATAAGACTCATCCCATTTTTCTCCATTATTATCATCAAAATCACATACATTATCGCATCATATGACCTCACATTTATTATAAGTATAACCATGATTTCAAACAATAACATAACCATGCATCACATTTAACACATCTACACCAACTTTTACCATCATATATATATATATATATATATATATATCTCTCTGTGTGTGTGTGTGTGTGTGTGTGTGTGTGTGTGTGTGTGTGTATGTATACATTATATGTACACACACAAATATATAAACATCATTTTGAACTGAGCCATTACACTTCCCATTATTATCCATAACATAATTTATTCCATAATTACATACATTTAATCATTATTATATTCCTATTACATATGAACCCATCTCTACACTAATGATACATCCTGACTTACATCCCACCCTATGGTGATGACCTCAGTGATGGTTGAACCAACTGACTTGATGACCTCTCATATCAACTGATCAACTTGTATGATGGATCCTTTTTGCCTATTGGCATTGCCTTCTTATACAAGGCTCCCCAATATTGTGTCTCTCAAGCCATCATTTCTACTTGGGCTGTCATGTCTCCTAACCCCAATGCATCCAATAGTATTTGATCCATATTTATCTTTACCCTGACCACTCGTGCCTCTACCTCTCTCTACTCCAATCATGCATGTAACTGCGTATGGTCATCCTACATCCACTCCACCTATTCTTGTATCACCCTAATCTGTCCCTCCTATCAGTTCACTTGATCTAACAATGATGTTACCTGGGCCAATATATCTACCATCTATATATCTCTTTGAATAATTTGACCTTGTAAGAGTGACACCCGACATTATAATCCTTTTATCTCCCTTCAAGTAGTTTCCAATCATATCAGACAATCACCAATGCCCATGTTACCCTTATTTCTCCTTGACCTCCATGGTAGGTATCTGTTCCTTAACCATTATCCATGTTTCCATCATCATAGCCATCTTGATGCACTTCCTGCCACCATTGTCATCTCTAAATCTCGATCTTCTTACCACACAAAAATAATTACTAGTAAAATAGTGTTGTTAGATCTCATGACTTAAACAACATCCAAACCCCTTCTCAAACATATAATGTTCCCCACTTATAACATATCATCTCATGGCCCCTATTCTGCCAATGCATTTTTTCCTATGTCTTCCCAACTGTAGCCTCCTATGCCACTGCCTATAACATGTAAACCCCTCATTACATCCCCCTCACCTCATCATATCCCTATGCCTATGTCACTCTTATCCGCTACCCTAAACCTATGGCCCCCTATCCATATGAATTTCCATGTCTCTCACCTGTGAAACTCCCTCTATCTGTGGCCCCTCTTCCCCTAATGAGGTTTCTCCTATTCCATGACCATGGTCCCCTACGACATGGCCTCTTCTCACTTACATGACCTCTACACCATCCCCTCAGCTTGTACCCACACTCCGACCAATGATCTCCCCCACCACAAAACCCATTCCTAAAAACCTAGTTTGCCACACACCTATCAATACATGTACATACAAAATAAACCCTAATATAAATCCATACCTAGTTTTTATGATCACCTTGATGTCGATCCTCCTACTCATCCTCATCACCATTTTACACACCCATATTTTCTTCCATGTACCTAAACCACAAGCTTGCTCTCATAACATGCTCCACTAATTTGGCCTTTTCTTATTTATTTCCATGCCCCACATTATCTTACACCTTTTATTCTCTTTTCATCTTTTTCTTCACGACATTTGATGTTTCTTGATTAGTAAATGAGCCTCTGCTACCTTCTTCACTAGTAACCATGTCTTCCTCCTTTGGATCACTAAGATTGACATTGACAATGTTGTCCTCAACTCCCTACAAGGATTCTTAGTGCAAAGGTATGAGGACAAATGATGCATACACCTCCTTAGGGAGTGCTTAAATAGGCTCTTCAAATCCTGCCATGCATATCAATTATTATCATCAACACATAGAGATGATACCCTTTTATAAAACACACTACCATAGGTTTCAAATTCACTATAGCTGGTAAATCTTAGCTCGTAGTGATGATGGCCTTTTCCCCAAAAGCCTTTGTAGCTCTTAAAAGAGGCCCCCCTCTTAAAACTAAGATTGTAGTGATAAATGCTACCATTCCACTCCTATTGCTCCATTCTACCACCTCGCATTGATAACCTAACATCATTATTTGTCTCTTCCAAATAAACCACCTCACTTGCATCCAATCCATTTTTTTGGTGACTTCCTCTTATTCTTGATTCCTCTTTATTATCTTTTTCATGTAATCAAGCTATTAATCCCAATATATATGGGATTATTCCAATAAGAAAAAACATTAACCTTTGGTCTTCTCACACTCCATAGGCACCTTGGTCACATGAGTTACCTCAAGTACACTCGACCATCATAATGGTATCATCATGACCTCTATCATTCATCAATCAACCTCATCTCTTACCCAATCCTATAAATCCATCATCTCTTTGAGCTATAATGCCACTTGTCTATCATTAATTTGGGACCCACAGTTTTCTTGAGCATGTGTCCTTACTTGGGATATGTCAAAATCTTAAAAATATCTTTGTCACTCTTTTGTTATGGTTGATTCCCCTTTGGGATGTGTCAATAATTGTGACAACATTATTTCTGCTCCCTATGCATCTATCTTTACTAGGGGCATCATCAATACCATTAGATTGTAACTCATCGATTGACAACACTTCACCTCCTCTATCCATATTATTTACATTAATTCCTCTATTTCTTCCATTCATCATCAAGTCTTGTGTTCCTCACATCCTTCTTCCCCTTCTGCGAGAACTACATCAGCTTGAGGTCTGTTAAGACTATTTAGGCAATTCTTGGTTACCCATGGTACCTAAGGATAGTTCGGTCGATCTAACCAATTCTAACATTTCATCCCTTGGTCAATCGATCCAATTATTTTTATTCTATCCACTCCTTATTACTCTCTCTTGACACACAATTTGAGTTACACCCATCATTTAACTTATCAACTCCTTGTCTTATTTTGGCTCGATTCTTTCCCAACATGCATTCTTACTTGAGATAAATTGAAAGCTCGTGACCTTTATCATTTTGTCTCATATCTCTCCTTAGCATGCATCCTTTCTCGAGATATGTCAAAATATTATGGCCTAATTTTTCAATTTGTTTTGGTTCGTGGCTCTCCCTTGCATGCGTCCTTGCTTGGGATACATTGAAAATCTTTTAGCCCATTCATCACATTCAATACTATAGCTCTCCCTTACATGTATCCTTTCTTGGGATATGTCAGTAGTTTATGGCATAATTCATCAATTTATTTTGGTCCATGTCTCTCCCTTGCATGCATCCTTACTTGGGATACGTCAAAAATCTTGTAGCTCATTCATCACATTTAAGAATGCATCTCTCCCTTACATTTGTCCTTGCTTGGGATACATTAAAGCTTGCAACCTCTTATCTTATCATTCTCTTATTATATTTGGTTTTTATTTTGGATGTGTCAACTGTGACATCATTGTACTCAATCTCTATGCATATGTCTTTACCAGGGGCATTGCCAATTTGTAACTCATTACTCATGTCAATTTCATCTTCTTCATCGTCGATCTCACATCTAGCATTCTTTTGTCTATTTTTACAACCTGCATGTGTTTCTTCTTTTTGAGTGGCCATCTATCTCATTCTTCTCCACTTATCCCCTTGAGGGGGCATCTTGTGTCCACTAATTTACTAACACTCATCCATGATCGTCTTTATTCTTTGAAAGACCATTATTCCTTTTAGTCATAATACACTTTCAAAAAGGGGCAAATTGTATGCATCTAATTTTGATCACTAAATTAACTTGTTTAATTATACCTATAATCATCTAATATCTTATTCATCTTATTTAATTAAAACTTAATCCCTATTTACCATATTAACATCACCTCTTCATGCCTTTAAGTCAATTAATTAGTTTATCCTAACTACACGAATACCCTACTTTCCACATATTCATATTTCCTAATATTCTAATTTCTAATTCACCCCATTGTCCACATATTCATATTTCCTAATATTCTAGCTTGTAATTCACCCCACTTTCTAAATGAAAGTCTAGATATTTCTAATCTCTAGAACTTTCTCCATTTTAAGAACCCTTCTCAAATTTCAAATTTGGGAGGGAAATTTCCCCTCTATTTCCTTCCAACACATCTATAAATGCAATGGGCATCCCAATCATTTGGACAAGGAATGAATGCAATCATATGCTTCCTCCATCATTCTCCTCCATTAATCTAGTCTTGAGCCTATGCCTATCATACTTTTAATCCTACATCCCATTTAAAATATGCAATTTGTCAATTCGGTCTTTAAGCAACATTCTAGACTATTTGGAAAGGAGATCAAAAGGGATCAAGATGATGGTAAGATTGTTTTAATTCCATGAGTGATTTCTTACTCTCTCTAATTATTTCCATTTGATGATCAATTAGAGTTTTGGATTTGGTTAATGGTTCTTTTGTGAGTTTAATCCATTCTTTCCTAATTTAGAGCGATACAAATATTCCCCTCTCATTTTTGAACTTATTTGAAAATTCTAGAAACACCATAACATTGAAAGTTTTGGTTTCATAATTAGTCACCATATGTGTCTGATCAGTTAGTGTAGCAGTCATTTAAATACGTTCAACCCTCATTGATCAGCCATGGATATCTCTCATAAATATTTGCTTGCAAAGGTAAAAGGTAAAAATGAGGTGAGTTTCTATTTTCACTTTCACTTTATATATGTTGGTGCAAAATACCTAATTTTGGATCACTTAAGCAATGTTTAATATATTTATCACGTTGTAAATGAAATGTTGTATTTTTAATGATGTGAGGACTAATATTGTCATAGGGAGATATGTAACACATAGTTTTCTAGATATGATCATGTCATATTGTATATTTTTTGGTATTATAAATATGAAAGTGAAATTGATATTTTAGACACCCAAAATTGGCACAAGCCTTATCTTACAATGTCTTTTACCCACCTTGCTTATATGGGTCCTTAGCTAAGAATTAAGTACTTAGTGGTGTGTGTCTTTTGTGTTTTCTCTTTTAATTGTTTCTTTTTGATGACTTTGTGGTACCCTTTTCCCATTGACATTAATTGGATTATGTTATAAAAATAGAAATCTCTAAGCCTCTTTTATCATCTCAAGTTTTTTCTTTGCCTAGATCAGTTCTGCCCATTACGGTCAAGATTGACTGTCGATCTTTACCCATTTTAGTTTATCTTAACCCTTTATATTTTTAATTTTTTTTTGGCATCTTTTATTTTATAGTTATTGCTTTGGTCCTTTTAATTTTCTTGGATTTGTCTTCATATGTCACTAGGTCTTTAATTCAAATTAAAAAAAATAAACCTACATATACATAGTTGTTAGGTGACATTTGGGACATGCATTCTTACACTACAAGAGCTATACAAAATTACATGTAGCTTATAATGAATTATAAGAGCTACATTTGAAGTACTACATTTTACATGTTTGTGCCAAGGGTAAAATAGGAGAAATAGTATTTTGTCTTGCTTTCACCATTACACACATACACCTTAGTGGGAGAAATACATTTGAGTTCGATCCCTCTTTGGAAAAGTAAAAATGTAGTGAAACGATTGGTAGATCAATGAGGATTAACCGAGGTTATTCCAACTCAATCACTTTCACCCAATTCTTAGTTATATATGATCATGGGGATTGGAGGCTTGAGACTAACACGATGCCTAATTTCAATTGTTGGTGACTTATAACATATAGTTGGGAGAGAATTCACTATATTGGACTCTAGGACATGCTCTACTTATATTTAAATGTCATTTAGATGATATATTGTTTTAAGTACTTAAAATTTGTCAGCATTTATTATTATCATTTGGTATTAACACATGTAGAAGAGATTTTTTTTAGATTCACAAGTATATTGGATTTTGCTTCAGACTTTCAAGTGTACATTTTATTTGTATTAATTTACCTTCTTTTACTTTGATATGTATGCACATATACACATCAAAGTGGTGTCAAATATAAACACCTGAAAATGGCCTTTATGAATTTATTAGTTGTTGAATTGCATGATTTTAGGTGTTTGTGTACTTTTCAATTATTGGTCTAAATTAAGTATTATTGGAACATTTTGTGG